>JALGQZ010000001.1:2455000-3655000 GCA_023105745.1 Austropuccinia psidii
TTATAATAAAGGGTTAATTATTTATTTATTTGTTTGTTTATTTGACTGTACTGTACAGTGCGTACATTATATATTTAGATTGTAGACTGTTTAATATAAGATTTTAATTAATTTTTATTTTTTAATTTTTATTTTTAATTTTTTTTGTTTGGATTTATTTTAATTTTTTTGAAGAGAGTCGGAGTAAAGTACTGTACTGTACTAATACTCAGTCAATCGATGGTAAATTTTATATGATAATAATTTAGATTTCACTTTATTTGACTTTATTTCACTGAATTTTAATTAAAATTAATTTAATTTTTTATTTGTTTGTTTGTGTTTGGTTAATCGGATCTACTCGGATTAAATTTTATTTTAAATTTTATTTTAATTTTTAATTTTAAATTTTAAATTTTAACTTTTAAAGTAAAAAATAATATTTATTTTTTGTAGTAGATCATTCTTTTACTCACTTAAATTTACTACTATCTACTTCTCTACTCTTTAAACTCAAATTAAAATTAAAATTAAAATTAAAATTAAAATTAAAATTACAGACTCTAGTTCTCTAGTTTAGTCAACGATTCATTCAAAATTCTTAAATAAATTTTACAAATAAAACTTGTATTTTAATTTCAAGACAAGAAAATTATTTTTAAAATAAAATAAAATAATCAATCGATTGATTCAATTGGATTAATTTAATTTAAATTAAATTAGAAATTAAATTAGAAATTAAAAAATTCAATTTAAATTTTAAAAATTTAGTCTTCTTTCAATAAATTTAAAAAAAATTTCATATTTTAACTATTCTTTTAAAATCAATTTTAAAAATTTAATTAAAATCATCAAAATTTAAAAAAATGTTCATCAGCTCCTTCTTATCTTTATTATTTTTATCAATTTCAATCTTATTTCAAATTTCTTTCTCTTTACCTCATCATTCATTTAAATTCTTAAATACTCCTTCTCATTCATTTAATCATCATCATCATCATCTAAATCATCATCTAAATCATCATCATCGTCGTTCAATTTTATTAGATCATTCTTCTAATAATAATAATCCCAATTCGGATTTAGATTTAGATTTAGATTTAGATTTGGATTCATCTCAATTTCAAAATTTAATTGATAACAATAACCCTAGTTTAATTCAAATCGAACCTTTATCTGCTTCAATAGATCAAATCGAATCAGAAGCAAATCAACTTTGGCAAAGATTTTTGGAATCTAATAATCAAATTGATAATGATAATCTTGATGATGATCTTAATCTCGATCATAATAATAATGATAATCATGAATGTAACAAAAAATTTTATCACTCTCAATCAAATAATCCTACTAACGGCCTCTCTCAAAATAAAGGTAATGATATTCATCATAAACAAATTAATTCATCCGAATCTTATAAAAATCAAAATGCTCAAGTTCAAGAATCTAAAACTTTAAAAGATCAAAAAACTAAAAAAAATCAAGACCCTCAAGAAGTTCAAGAAGCCCAAAAAGCTAAAAAAGATCAAGAATCTAAAGCCTTAGAATATCAAAAAGATCAAGAAGCCCAAAAAATTAAAAAAGATCAAGAAACTAAAGCTTTAGAATATCAAAAAGATCAAGAAGCCCAAAAAATTAAAAAAGATCAAGAAACTAAAGCTTTAGAATATCAAAAAGATCAAGAAGCCCAAAAAGCCAAAAAAGATCAAAAAGCCAAAAAAGATCAAGAAGCCCAAAAAGCTAAAAAATCTTCTAAAACATCTCAAAATCATTCAGATGATTGTAAGCTTCTTCCTATCATCTTATCTTATTCATTTAACATCTTAATTGATCCTCTATCATCTTTTAAATTATCATCAATTAGATTCATCCACTCCTAAATCCGATACAAAAACTGGTGACGCCACTTGTAATACTATCATTCTCTCTCAATCAAAATTTAAATTGTAAAAAAACAAAAACTAATTCTAATACATCTTTCAGTTTACGCAACCGGATTAGGTTCTTGTGGTATCACCGATAACGATAGTAACATGATCGTGGCTGTCTCTCACATCTTATATGACAGTTATAGTGGTGGCTCAGATAACCCTAATAATAATGGGTAAGCTTTCAAATTTACTTTTTCATCATTGACTTGAATTTCATTCATCTTGTTTGTTTTTCTTTAGAATTTGCGGTAAACAAATTAGCGCTTCTTATGAGGGTAAAACTATCACCGTCGTTGTACATGATCGATGTACCGGTTGTGAAATCTTTGATCTAGACTTTTCCCCTACAGCTTTCAAGAAACTTGCAGACCCTGATAAAGGTCGACTTCATGGTCTCACTGTCAGTGATCTTAATTTAACATTATTTTCACTTTTGAATTCTTACTCACTATTAATTCATTCTCTTGGTTAATCTTTTGATTCAAAATAGTGGAACTTCATTTGAAATCTTTTCATCTATACCTTCCATTGCCTTGAATACCCTTATTCCATCTAACGACTCTTATGAAAATCTTGTACTCCAACTTGCTTGGGGTTCATCTTATTTCTCCTTTTTTCTTTTTCACTCAACAGGACCGTGTTCTGCTGGAAATTTCATTCAAAAATCCCCCTTTTAACAATTAGGCCTTGAAAATCTTCAAAATCTCGTTATTGTTTGTCTGTCGTGCCTTCTTTCTTGGGTTATGTTGTTTTCCTGGTGAAATCTTGTTTGTTTTATTTGGTTGACTTATAAACTAGGTCTTGGTTTATTTCTTATGATGGGGTTAAATAGCTTTTTTTATCGTTAAATTTTATCTTTCTTGGTGTTGTTTTTCTTGGAGTCTTGCTTTCATTAATTGTAGGACGAAAAGTTTGATGAATTGTATACGCATAAAAAAAGTATATCAATCCAAAATGTTTTTTTACCTTCCATTAGTCTATCTCATGATCTTTTTGTACTTGGTTGATAGAAATAAAAAAAATTCAAAAACCTTTTGGAAATCCTTTTATCAGTAATCAAAAAGATTTTCTACATGCCTAATAATGGCTCAATAGTCTTCATGAGATCTTTATAAATTAGCCCACATTCTCACACCCTGAACAATTTGATTGGCCCCTACATATTTAAACTTTTTCTCAAATGATTCTCAAATCAAAAACGCTCTAGGCAATCACTTATTATACATTACCCAGAAATTATTTTTTAATTGTAGAATATCAATTTGCTTTGAAATCTCACTAGAATCCCTCAAGCAATACATCAAGATTTGGCTCATTCAGTTTTTAGTAAAACCTCGTCTTGGCAGAACAACCCCAAAAACAAGGTTGGGTGCCCACTGCACCATTTACTCATCCATACCCTCCAACGCACCATTGACAATTTTTTTGTGTGGCGTGCCAAAGCTAATAATCACATTTTCCCACCATTGGTTAACGGTCACAAGGGAAAGGCATTAAAATTTAAAATTGTTATATAAAAAATTATATACTAAAAAACTTTACTAAAAAAAAAATAATATATATAAATATATATCTTGTATTGTAAAATTATAAATTTAATCAAATAAACAAATAAATAAATAAATAAAAATAAATAATAAAATTATGAATATTTTTATACTTATTTAAAACAATTATAAAAAAAAAAAAAAAAAAAAAAAAAAATATTTATTTATTTATATATATATATATATATATATATATATATATATATATTTTATATATATATAATGAATATTTAAAAGAATTGATCTTTTTTTTTTTTTTTTTTTTTTATAAGAATTTTAAAAAAAAAAAAATTAATATTAAACAAGAAAAAAAAAAAAAAAAAAAAAAAAAAAAAAAAAAAAAAATTTAGAAAATTAAGAATTAATTTAATTTAATGAGATAAATTTAATAAAATAAATATAAAAAATAAATAAGGATCATAATAAATAATAAATAAATAATAAATAATAAATAAATAATAAATAATAATAATAAATAATAATAAATAATAAATAATAAATAATAATAAATAATAAATAAATAATAAATAAATAATAATAAATAATAATAAATAATAAATAAATAATAAATAATAATAAATAATAAATAAATAATAAATAAATAATAAATAAATAATAATAAATAATAATAAATAATAAATAATAAATAATAAATAATAAATAATAAATAATAATAAATAATAAATAAATAATAAATAATAATAAATAATAAATAAATGATAAATAATAATAAATAATAAATAATAATAAATAATAATAAATAATAAATAATAAATAATAATAAATAATAAATAATAAATAATAAATAATAATAAATAATAAATAAATAATAAATAAATAATAAATAAATAATAAATAATAATAAATAATAAATAATAATAAATTAAATTATTTAAAAAAATTAAATTAATTTAATCTTTAATATTTTTTTTTTTTTTTTTTTTTTTTTTTTTTTTTGAATTAAAAATATTTAAATAAAATTCTAATTAATTAAATTTTAATTATTTTTTTTTTATTTATTTTAAATTTTTTAATTTTTTTTTTTTTTATTTATTTATTTATTTTTGATTTGAGTTTAAAATATATATATGAATACATATAAATATATATATATATTTTTTAAAAAAAATAAATTTTAAAAAAAAAAACATAATAATAATAATAATAATAATAATAATAATAATAATAATAATAATAATAATAATAATATTTAATTTTTTTTTTTTTAATTTTTAATTTTAATTTTTTTAAAATTTAAAATTTAAAAATCAATTAAATTTTAATTTTAATGATTTTTTTTTTTTTTTTTTTTTTTAAAATAATAAATTTTATTATTATTAGGTTGTTGATAAACACACAAACAAACACATACACATGTAAGAATAACTTGAAAATTATAAAAGTTCTACAAGTTTGATAAAAAAAAAAAAAGGAGACTGAAGTGGGATTTAAGTAATAAATATTGACTGAGGAAGGGGGATAATTGGCATAAATTGTATATACAAAAATCAATCAATTAGAATCAATCTCCAAAATAGTGGGTTTTTTCTGAGAGGGGGGAGGAAGATTGGACAAATACAACATTCTGTGTTTCTTAAATTTATCAGCCCACACTAGGGATTATGGTTGGGCATGAATCTTCCAATTCACAGTAATGGGGGGGGGACTGGATAAACTTTATAAATGATTATTTCAAAAGGAACAAAATGAGCACAGCTATCCAAGAAGTAGATGAAAATGGGGGGATTATCATTTGGAGGAAAGAAATAAGGGAAAAAAAGAAAAAGATTGGACTATGGAATAAAATAAAACTGGTCTTTTATACTTATTTACAATTGGATCCACCATGTCAGGCATGGACATCCACTTGCTTTTTGAAGCCTGGCAAACATCTTCATACCATTTAATTCTTTCCAAATAAGAGGATAATGAGGGAACTAAGGTGTTCATGGCTTCATAAAGGTCTTTATTTTGTTTAATTTCTTCATCCAAGTCACCTCTGATATCAGCACATTGATCTTAAGTCTTGTAAATGTAGTGGGATACTTTTCTGTAGCCACAATTTCCATCACCCTGGACATTGATGGCCTTGAAGGTGTATTTCAATATAAACTTGGACAAGTCTTCTGATCCAATTATCTGATAAAATAAGTTCAAAAAATGAATAAATATCAAAATAAACAACTGTAAATTAAATTGTAAAAAGAATCAGAAACTCACAAACAGCTTGGAGGATTCATCACTTCTGTGATAATTGCTTTGACAATGCTCACAGGTCAAGTCAATTTCACCATAGATATTCAAACTAGTGGCAGGCTTGTGTGATTTTCTTTTTGAGGTTTTGATTCCAATTGCTAATCTTCTAGACCTTCTAAGGGTTACTTCTGATTTATTTAATTCAGTTGCTGAGGGTAGTGAATCTGATGAACTGATGGATTTAGATAATGAGTCCTCAGAATCTTCAGAATCTTCAGATAAGTCCACTTCCATAATTGAAGAGGGGACATTTGACTGGGATATTGATGTTTTTGTACTGTTCACTTTTGAGGGAGGTCTTCCTCTTGGATTGGATTGACTTTAAATAATTTCAAATCTTGAAGGTTCTATTTTGTTTTAATTTTTGTTTTTATTCTTGGCTCCTTGAGGTCTTCCACAGATATTCTTGCATTCTAGAAGGTCTTCATAATATTAATCATCCTCTTGAATCTTGGGAATTTGATCAAATGGGAATTTTTCCAGTCAAAACATCTTGAAAATTTTGAAAAATTGGGGTTAATTCTGCCATTGGTCTTTGAAAAAGGTCTTCCTCAATAGCTTCAAATATTTTCTGGGCTTCATTATTTCTTTCTTTTTCAAAACTTTGATCATCACCTTGAAAACCAGCCTGAGAAGAATATGACAAATAAAATCAGTTAATAAGAAAAAAATAATAAGAAGAAATTAAAAAACCCTCACAGGAAAATTCAAATGCCATTGACGATGGAAGTCTGATATTTCAAGCCTTTGGTGCTTGGAAAATGCCTTTTGGGTCTTATGTTTGCAAGGAATTCCACAATAATTGTTTCATTTGTTGGTGCATTTTTCATTGGGAAGACATTTTGTTTTGAAATTTTCAAAGGAAATCTGAAGAGAATAATGAGACACCTTACCATTGAGGGCACAGATGTGTGGAGGAAAATTCTTGAAATGGAAAATAATTTCTTTGGAGATTCTGTTGATAATTTCAATAAATTGTTTTCTGAATGCCATGTGAAGAGCCCTAACTACCTCCAGGATAGTACCAGTGGTCTTTTGGAGCCAAAGTTTAACCATGGCATGGGCACCTTCAACTATGGAGGTGGAGCCCACACTGTAAGGTTTGTCTATGAAACTCTTGATAATAGTAGCAAAATCAAGAGTACTATGACTGTCCTCAATAGAAATATAAAATATAATAAAATATTATAACCACAAATTTAAATATAATTATTAGAAATAATTATACAAAAAAATAAATTTAATTATTATTATAAAAATATAATAATAATTATAATAAATTATAATTATTCTATTATTGTTATAGTCACTGACAGTTATAACAATAAGAATTGTAAAGCTCTTAATGAGACAATTACACATGGAAATATGAATATTAACCACTTATAAATAATATAAATATTATTTATAAAAGAATTATAACACACACTCTGCAGAAATAATTTATATAGAATAAAAATTCTATATAAAAAAACTATTTCTAGATAAAAAAAATATAGAACTTTAGAGAAAACTTACTTATAATATTTATTTAATACAACAAGTCAAACAACAACAGTTATTATATTAAATAATGAGTATAAGTTAAAAACACGCCTAAAGTCAATAATTTTAAAGATAAAACAACTTTTTATGATAAAATTTAAGATTAAAGAGTTTTTAAGAGGAATTTGTGGATTTTAAAAGATATTTAAGATGATAATTTTATAATATAAAATATATTATTGATGATTACAACAATAATCTGAATTCTATGATTTC
Organism: Austropuccinia psidii; assembly: GCA_023105745.1. Taxonomy (NCBI): domain Eukaryota; kingdom Fungi; phylum Basidiomycota; class Pucciniomycetes; order Pucciniales; family Sphaerophragmiaceae; genus Austropuccinia; species Austropuccinia psidii. The sequence goes on from JALGQZ010000001.1 coordinate 2,462,475, forward strand.
AATTCTTTAATTTACAATTAATAAATAATAGAATAACTTAAGAATTACTTTAATAATAAGATTTTATAAATAATAAAACTTTACCTGTTTAAATTTCTAATATGATTGGATTGATGATGAATGATGGACAAAAACAGTGATGAAAAGACTCTTTTTATGTCTTCCAAGCAGCTCTCATGATTCATAATGAATATAGAGGGCGTGCTCAGGTCAAAACTGAAAAACCATACTTAAAAACAAAGTTCTTAACTTAAGGCAACTTGTTTTTAATTCCAATTTGAAGTTACCAGTGTTATTCTTAACTCCATGTAACTTTAATCCTCATTTAAACTAATTATTTTAAGTTTTTAATATAAATAAACTTATTTATATGAAAGTTCATCACATGAAAAACTTAAAAATAGAGTTTCAAACAGAAATCTCTTAAACTCAATTTTTAATTAATTCTTAAAGAAATCATAATTTTCTTTGAGCTTAATTAAAAGAGTAAATTTCCAGGTTAATTACCCAGGAAATTTATTTATAAAAGATACTTAAAATTTAATTTATATATAGATAATATTAAATTCTAAGCTGTGTGAAATTTTCAAGCAAATCCATTTAGATTTGGATTTTTAATGAATTTTTGAAGTTATTGCTATTTTTCCATGTAAAATAGCAATACACACCAAACCTTAGCTTTTGATAAGGTTTTTATGCTTGTAGCTTTAAAGTTTTAAGCTTTATTAAGCTTTGACAGTTCTTAAAACCTTGATTTCAAGCCTGCATATTGGGATTTACCCTTTGGCAGCTTGAAATTCCTGTCCAAATTGGGATAAAACCAGTTTAAACCTTAAGGTTGGATCAAAGTCTAATCTTAAAGTTTAAATAAGGTTGAAAATTCTCCAATACAGGTGGACAACCTTAATTGAATCATTGCAGATCCAAAAAGTTAGGTACCCCAGCTCTATTTGGTCTTTTTCCTTTGTCCCACCTTTTTGCGTGGATTTTTCCCTTTTATTTATTTAAAGCCATACCATGGCTTTAAACCCTTTTAAATTGAGCTCACGCAGGATTTACATTCTGTATGGCAAATCCTTAGCCAATTCAGTAAATATACACCACACCTCAATTTTAACTAAAATTTTGGTAAGTTTGCATTAACCTTATGCAACTTTAAATTTAAGCTTATTTAATCTTAAATTTAACAATTTTAAAAAAATGTTAAAAAAGTTACATTAGTACTGTGAGATTCTTAAATCTTCTAATAACACAAGAAATAAGTGTTTTTGGGTATAACACCTTATGGATGTACCCTAGGTTATTTTTGGTGTAGAATCCAAAAATGACATAATATTTATAACTTTGTTTATTCAAAATAAAGTTATACTTATTTTTTATTATTTTTTATTTTAATTTCAACGAAAAAGTCTGTTTAAGACAAAATTAGCTGTTTATAAAATCATTTGTGGCCTTATGGGTATGTTATACATACCTCACAGGCTCACACACACCCAGGTGGCAATGGTGGTTGGTCCAGGCTGGCACATAATACTCCTTTAGAGGAAGCCAGGTATTTTCCAAATATTGCAGGACTTCAGGACTTTTGACTTGCTTTTGAAGCTTCTTCCAATTGTCTTTGAAATACTTTTCAGTGGATGAATACATAAGCTGAGAAATGAATCCCAAAGTCATTAATAAAAACAAAAAAAAGAAAAAAAGTGAAATAAAGTGAACTAAAGTGAAAGATCAAAGTATATTACTTGATTCCAAAGGCCCATAAAATTTTTGAAATCAGTTCCATGACCAATTTTCTTCATGCAATGAGCAGATACATCCTTGTTGATGTGCCAAATGCATAGCATGACTTTGGAGTCTGGGAAGAGCTTCTTAATAGAGTTTTTCAAGGCCAGACCCCTGTCAATAACAATAACTGGAGGGGGAACAAGATTGGTGTTGTTGAGGACCTTTTCAATGTATTGATTTAATGCCCAAGTATATGAAGTTTCATTTTCATTCTTCATCAAACAAAAAGCCCCAGAAAAGGTCTTATTTGTTGAGCTGAATCCAACAATATGAAAAAAGGGCATTTTGTACTTATTGGTTTTATAAGTACAATCCATGAGAATGAAATGAGGAAAGCCATTAAGGAGTTTTATGGCCAGGGGTTTAGTGAAAAACAAGGAGGTAATGTGTCCCTCATAATCCCTTTCAGAGGACCAAGAAAAATTTTCTTGTTTGAGAGTGTCAATAAGAGAATCAATGGGCCTTCTGCCTTGCAGTTTGTCTTTCTTGATTTTATTGACTTGGTTTTAAATTTCTTGAAGGATTACAGGCCTGTTAGACTCCCTCTAGCTGCATAATTGGGCGTGAATTTGCCTTGGCATGAGCAGTGATTCAGACATTTGAGCAATTTCGGATGTTTCTTGCTCAATGAATTTCCTGAAAGCAGGATGTGCCATGATATTTTCAGTGGCATCATGGCTATGTTCAGGATTTTTGACTTTAAGAGTCCAAGTGGTACTCTTGGAATATTTTCTGGAATAAAGTCTAAAAGGACAGTCAAGCTTTCTTGAGGTGACTGTTTTGGAGGGGCTTTTTTTGGAATTTGGGGTCCCAGACCTGTCACAACATATTTCAATTTGGTTGTGGGTCATATTGGACCTCAAGGTGGACACAGCATACCCCTGAGCCCTGGCAACATTATGCACATGACTCCAAAGAAGCTCAAGGGTCTGAAATTCACCTTCAGTGGGGGGTTGAAGCATTTTTGAATGAAAAATATGTATAAAAGTGAAAAAAAGGGGGATTTTGGGGATTTTGAATGGGGTAAGAACCTTTCAAAATGTGAAAAAGAAGTGAAAAAATGTGTGAAAAATGAACAGCAGTGGTTAAGAGTGAAAAAAAGTGGTTTAAATTTGGGATTAATGGATGAGGGAAGGTAAAAAATTGAAAATTGAGATGCTTGAAAGCAGGTTGTTGTGGTGGAAAATGAGTCTTTGGGTGAAAAAAAGAAAAAAAAGTGTGAAAAGCTTTGAAAAATGGCTTTGGTAATGCTATTTTTCCAAAAAAAAAGGTTTGGGGTGGGGATAATATAGATTATTTGGGTGTTTGGCCTTTTTCCTTTTTTTTTGGGGGGGGGGGGCTGGGAAAAAAAATCTGAAAAAATTGGGAGTTAGAGAGGTTTTGTGGGGAAAAAACCTGTTTAGGGCATGTTTTGGCCCAATACAGGTGCAGTTGTGTTTCATTTTTGATTAAAAATGGGCCCAGGGCACCCCTTACGCGTTTTTACCAACACCCTATTATTATTATTATTATTATTGAAAAAAAAATTAAAGAATTTGATTAAAATTTTAATTTTTTTAAATTGGGGGGTGTCAAAGTTACCGAATCCCACATTCAAAATCCCTCTTTTTTTTGCCAAAATCCCACATTAACCTTTTGGGATTTAAGAAATCACACCCCTCAAGAGGTGTGGTATTTTAAGGTAAAAAAACTCAGGTTTTTTGGTGCCAAATCCCATGTTTAAATACTAAAATCCCACCTTTAGCTTCCCATAAAGGCACATGTTTAAAATACATAACTCAGTAAGGGTATATTGAATTGCATAAAACTTTCCTTCTCTTGCATAAAATATGAATACACTTGTCATTTATTAAAGTATTTTATTTCAAATTGCATTTACTACAGGCCTTTTCTTCATTTACAATGCCCAAGGAATTGAAAAGGCTACTTTTACTTCAGACCTTAAAATCACTTCGGTTCATTGATGATCTCAGCTATGCTAGTGATTCTGATATCCAGGAAGATATAATCTTATTAGATATGATAACATCACAAAGATACATCAATCCTTGTAGAAGATATCCATCAAATTACATGTATACAATTAATGATTTACAAACATTATCATCTGAAAAGTTTTGACAGATATGTAGGACCACACATAAATCATTTGAAAAATTGGTTGCACAAATTCAAGCTGATAAAAAGTTTCCAAACTCATAACAAAACAAACAATGCAATCCTGAGATCTAATTGGCTGTGGCATTATCAAGGCTAGGATCAAATGGCAATGGGGCCGCTTTTGGAAAGATTGGCATGTTATTTGGAATTAGCTATGGGGGTATTATGTTGTACACTAAAAGAGTCATCCAGATATTAATGAAGTTGAAGTGCAAAGTGATTGTGTGGCCAACAATAGAACAATGAAGAGATATGTCTCAAGTTATGCAAGCAGAAAGCTTCCCTGGGTGCATTGGGTTTATTGATGGGAGTCTCATACCATTATCACAACATCCCCCCAATGATGGTGAAGCCTATTTTGATTTCAAAAAGAGGTAAGCTGTTGAATCTTTATTCTTTATTTCATTTTTACTGATTGTTTAAAATTAAGGTATTCTATGTCAATACAACTGGTTTGGAATATCAACAAACAGTTAATTGCTCTACATGTTGGTTGTACTGGGTAACTTCATGATTTGAATGTCTATCAACATATGAAAATAGCACAAACACCTCAAGAGTTTTATGAAAAGGATAAGTACTTACTTGCCGATTCAGCATATTCAAGCTCTCCTTGGGTTGTTCTGGCATATAAGGGAGTTGTATCACAGAATAAAGAAAACTTTTCTTTAAATTACTGTCTAGCCAAATCAAGGGTCAGAATCAAGAATAAAATTTGGAATTTTGAAGGGGAAGTGATTTTATCTAAGGGAAATACAAGATCAAATGAGGGATAATAATGAAATTGAATATTTTGTTAGTTGGGTTGTTTCTTCAACAATTTTACATAATATTTTAGCACAAATTGGTGATGAATGGTTTAATTTATATGAAGATGTTGATCCACCAAATTCCAAAAATCTGGCAAATAATAAAATTGAGGAAGATGTGATAAATATTCATGAAAAAATAAAACCAATTAATTTGGAATGGAAAAATAATCAATTGTAAATTTCATCAAAACCATTTATTTATTTATTTAATTTAATGGAATACAATTTAGTGGAGATTTTATTGATAAAATAAAACTATTTAAAATTGATATTTTTTAATTTCTTTTTTGATCCTGAATATTTCTTTCAAAGTAACCATTGACTTTTGAATTGATTTTTAGTGGGTGTCATTTTTAAGAATTTGTCACCTAAATTAAATAATTTATGATTAATTTGAAAAAGAACATTCAAGATGAGTTATTTTGTCACAATTGATAATTTTTGGTGGAGGTTTTGTTATATGATAAACCATTGTTGATGTCTTCAAAAGAATTTCCATGATTCCAGGTTTTTTTTTGAAAAATCAATCTCCATTTTCAATTCAGAGAAGTGCAAGCCATGTCCAGAGGGGGTTAAGACAGTTGGAAGGGGATAGAAATCTTTTTTTTGATACAAAAGAAAATATACCATAAGTCTAGGCATTGAGATTATTTAAATCTTGGTGCGGATTATTGAAAAATCCATCTTGAGTGACAATTACATTGGTAAATGATTTTAATTATTCCTTGAGATTAGCAGAAGTCCATTCAAGTTGAATTAAATCTGGTAATTTGTCTGCTTCCATCAATGACTGATTTTCATTAGCTGTTAATTTTGAAAAATTGGAGATTCTTTAGTAAACAAACTCATCAGATTGTTGAAGCTTGGTCCATTGATTATTATCTGTTTCAATTTGATTAGGAGTTAAACATAGTTTTCTGGAGTAAACACCTAATAATTTTGTAATTGGTTAGTAATTATTAAAATAATAATAAAAAAAAAGATCACAAACCTTCAGATTCTCCAGAATCTGAACCAGAACAAAACCCAATACCTTTCATAATGTCACCTAGGAGTTGCTTATTGGTTTTAATTTCATGTTGATTTTGAGATAAGGAAATTAATTTCATGATGAGGTTTTGGAGCATTTGAGAGTGTCCAGAAGAATTATCAAAAGGGATGATTTCATATATAATTACAGGCAAAAAGGGCTTTGTTGTTTTATCAATGAGTATATAAGGATGGGGGAGAGTGTTGAGAGATGGAAGTTTTAACCATGAGGCATTGGCTTATTTCTTGTCAATTGAAATGGTTGAAAAGTTTTTATATTCTTTGTTTGAATGGCCAAGGTGAGAAATAATTTGTTTTGAATCATGGATGTGTTGTCTTTGGCTTTGGGTGAAATTTGTTTTATGATTTGATTTGGTATTATTATCCTCATGATGTTCTATACTTGGTTTAGTCCTAACCATGACATCAAGAGGAGGAATAATAGCTTCATCATCTTTCAAATCATTCTGATGATGTGCTGAGTCTGGTTTAGTCCTAACCATGACATCATCAAAATGATTTGAAGAGTGAGAGAGAGGAGGAGAATTTTTTTTGAATTTCAAGGATTATGGAAGGGGGGTGAAATTGAATGAAATTGAAAAAGAAACCCTTATAAATTATCCTCCCCTATATTAAAAAATAAATAAAAAATTTAAACAAAAATAAAAATAAAAAGAGAAACATAGATCAGTAATTATTATCATCAAAAAAAAACAACCTCAATTAAATATGATTATGATTATAAATAAAAGAAAAAAAAATCAATCATCAGTGATTTATAATGATGATTAGAAAAAAGAAGAAAAAAAAACAATAGTGGGTCAGTAATCATAATTATCCAAAAAAAAATACATCAGTTAAAAAGGATTATCAGTACAAAGAAGAAAAGATCATTAATTATTGATGATTATTATTTTAAAAAAAACCATTGAAGTCAGTCATCATCATGAACAAAAGAAAAATTAAAAAAAAAACATCATAAATTAATGATGATGATGATTTAAAAAAATCAAAAAAAAATGAATCAGGTCAGTTAGGCATTCAAGACTGGTCTGAAAACAAAACAAAATAAAATATTAAGTGTTAATGGCCTCCAGAGACCATTAACAGTGAAAACATTCAAAATCGTTCCAAATTGATTAAGAACGATTTTGAAGTCCTAAGGTCTGGAACCTCCCAGGGTGAGTGGTGGGTGGAATGGGATGGGTAGGGTGATGGTGGTGGCGGATGAAAGGGTTGGAGTGACTGGGGTGATGGAAGGTTTTGTTGGAGTGCAGTTGGAGGTGGATGAAAAGATAGAGAAGAGATCTGTTAAAAAATAAAAAATTGAGTGATTTACCTATAATTAAAAAAGTTAAAGAAGCTAAAGAATGTTAGTATGAGTTATTCAAAAAAAAGAACTTGAGTTAGAGGTGTAACCTGTGAAAAAAATAAAAATTAGAAAGACTTACCTGAATAAAAAAAAATAATTTATTTGGAAGAATCTAAAAAAAAAACCAAAAAAATTGAAATTAAAAATGAAGAGTGAGGGGTGAAGAAGTGAGAGGTTGAGGCTGTTGAAAAAACAAAAAAGAAGAATTTACCTGTTTAAAAATAAAATTTAATTTTTGGTTGAATAATCTTAATTAATAAAAAATTAAGTTTGAAATAAACAGGTGGGAGAAAAAAAAGTCACTCAAAATAAAAAAATGAAATTACACTAAAGAAAAAAAAACCAAACAAAATAATCAAAATTCAAAAAAATTAAACTGAAGGAAAAATAAAAAAAAGTGAATCAAAATAAAAAAAAGAAAATAAGCTAAAGAAAAAAACAAAAATATATAAAAATACATCCAAAATATTCCAAAAAAAAAACAAAATGCCTCAATTGATCACCAAAAAATTAAGCTAAAAGAAAACAAAAATAAATTAAAGAAACATGTAGAAAAACAAGAAAAAAAATGTCAAAAACAATCAAATCACCTAAAAAGGGCAAGAAGTGCCCATCCACTTGTATTGGGCAAAAAATCCAAAAGAAAGGAAATGCATAGGGACTCTTCAATTTCATTAAGAAAAGGCTTGGACTTTGGTTTTTTTCACAAAAAAAGTTGATGCAAAACTTGCCTGAATTTGAAATTTTGTAATAAATTTCACAACATAAGATGAATTGCAATTTGGTTCCCCAATTACACATAAAAATCAGCTTTATTTAACAAATAAACACATTTAAAATGATTACATGACATATATCTATTATGTCATTTTTTATTAATTAGAGTCAGAATGCATTCCATCTCCCCAATTGGCCTGGTTGATGACAATGCCGCTATAGTGAGATCCATCTGGCATTTCTTTTCCTTGAATCCAATTCATGATTCCACTTTTCTTTTTCTAATTATTGTTTCTTGGCATGTTGCTTCTCATCAAACTCAATTTGCTTTTGCAACTTGACTTCTTCAAACCGTTGCTTGCTTTCTCTTCATTCCACCTCTCTCTGTTCCACTCCAAACAAGCATTTTCACTGGTTTCACAGGCTATGAAGTGTGATTTTTGTCAGTACAATTTTTCAGAGTAGCCATAAATCTAAAACATACTCTTTTGCCATGATTCAAGCAAATCTTCATATGTTGGTGCAAACATATCCATTAGCCTTTTCCTAGAACCACTCTTGTCATTAAAGCTGGGTGTCAATGCTTGATTACGCTTTTGTATTGAATGCGTTATGGATTTAATTTGCTGTTCAAAGGAGAAATATTCAAAGATGGATTTCATAATTATCAGGCTTAAACATACTTACTGCTTCATCTTGAAGGTTTTCCACTTGAACCAAGTCATCTTCATTATGAAGCAAAGGAACCAGATTGAGCGGTGATTCAAAACCATTATTCTCCTTTAAAAAGAAAATGAGCTTTAATCATTGGAGGTAAAAAGAGGAAGAGATGATAACTTACCTTATCAAGAAAAACATCATCATAATCATCACCATTTAAGCTGTCTTTTTCTTGTGAATAATAGCTTGCAATGGGAGTGACATTGGGCTTGTGGCCAAAGAGCACATCCATTTAAGAATAGAAAGGACACATACTTTCAAGATTTTCACTCATTGATTTGATTCCTTTACTCTAATCTTCTTCCATTAGTCCAGCCCCAGTTAAATTTTCAATTTTTTTTGCTGTTATATGTTCTCCATCAATCTCAAATGCTTCTTGAGCTAAGGTTTAGGAAATTTCGTGATTTTTTGTTGACCTCAATGGCCATAAGCTGAAATCCATTCTGCTTTGATGACGAAGGTCTTCCAATATATGTTGAGCCACTAGTACCAAAATATGACTCAAAATTGGATTTGGCTGAAAGCCAATTAATTATGGTTACATAATATTTACATATTAAGTGACCTGATGGATGTGGCAGGACAGAGGTGATCTTCATATCTGACTTGATGTGTCTTGCTTTGGAACAAGGCATTATTATATGGATGAAGAAGTATGAATGGACTGTAAGCTGTTTGGTCAGATTTTCCAAAATGGAGTGTAGAAGAATATGTTGTACAGTTATGAATTGTGAGTACTCATTTGAGTTAGGTTTCAAACTGAAATCCTAGATGCATGGGATTTGGTCAATATACCAGGGGACTCAGTTGAAATGCCACGGGATTTACACATAAAAAACCAGGGATTTAGTGTTGGGATTTGGGTTCCAAATCCCACATTATTTTAAGGCAGGATTTGGTGACTTTGACACCCCCTATTATTATATTTTTAATAATTTGATTTTTTAAGTTTTAAGATTTTGATACATGATCAATTATTGAAAAAAAAGGTCAAAAAAATAATATTAAAAAACTTATTTTTCAATAATGAAGATTTTAGTTCAAATCTTAAAAAAAAAAAATAATAATTCCATAAAAAAAACATAAATTCTTAATTATTTCAAAAAAAAAATTAATAAAAATGTGAGAGAATCATACCATTCAATTTATAATCAAAACAAACAACATATATTACTCTGTTATTTAATATCTGTAAGCCCAAAGCTTACTGAGATAACTGGATATATGAAATTTTATTATCAATACATATATTCATGGTTTTCAGATAACATCTTTTGAGATACTCCTGATAAAGACATGTCACAGCCACAATCAGGGGATAATGGTATGCAGTCCTACCTTTAATCATACCAACCAAAATAGCAGATCAGTAGCACAAATCAGAATTCAACTTCAGCAAATCTCTTGAAGAGCTCAATATAGTCTGTAATCCCCAATACAGCCTTATATTATTCATACAGACTTTACTCACTCAATAAATCCTTGGGCTCAACAATCTGGGACTGTACAATCACCAATTCCCAGAAAACCTTCTGTACATACACTGGGCATCAATACAGGGCCTGTATTATCCAAATAAGCTCAAATAAAGATTCCTCTCAAGAAAATTCACTCTTTTGGATCAGGGCTGGTGGATTCTCAAATATACCAACCCCTATTTTTCACCCCAATGAAGACTTTTCCTCAGTTAATTAATATATTTATATTTATTATTTAATAAATATTCTTATTATAATTATTTTGGAATATTTAATTTATTTTTTTTAAGTTTGTATTTTAATCTCATCACTTTTTCAATAGATTTTTGGTATCCATATCCTTATTAACCTTTCTATTTCTTTCTGAAAATTTGAAATAGTGGAATTGAACTTGTTTTTTTGGTTCAATCTTTTATTATTTAATATTATTTGTTTGTTTTTAATTTCTTATGTTTATTTATTTAACAATTCTATCTTTTTGGTTAACTTAGTGTTAGGAACTCTTCAATTAGAAAAGCCCCTATGAAAAGAAATCATACAAAATAAAAGTTAAAAAAAAAAATAATTTAAGAGTAAATTTATAATAAGATTTTAATAATTATCAAGAAAATTTTTTTAAAGAAAGCAATAAAAGTTGGAAAATTTAAATTGAAAGTGATCTTAAATTAAATCAAAGGATTTATTCTGAATTTAATATTTAATAAATGAAGAATTTTGTTATATTTGTTATAATATTAAAGGTATAAAAACCTATAAAATCATAAGTTAAAGTTTAAAATAATTTTTTTTTTTAACAAAAATGATGAATTATAAAAAAAAAAAATAATAAAAAAAAAATAGAGTTTTTTATAATTTAATAATTTTTTTTTTTTTTTTAGATTTAATAATTAAATTTTAAGTTAATTTAATAAAATCTTTAAATTTTAATTTTATCAAAAATTTAAAAAAAAAATAAAATAAAAATAATTATTAAATTAATAAATTTAAAGATTTAAGAATGATTATTTTTAATCTTTAAAATTTAATTTAATTTTAATTTTAATAGTTTAATAAAAGATAAAAAACTTGTGAATATTTTTCTTTTATTATTTAAATTAAATTAATAAACAAAAATATAGTCATATTCCAAGATTGATGATTTCAGAAAATTTAAGTTAAAGTGATAAATTTAAAATATATTTTAATAATTAAATAAAAAGATTTAATAATGGTTTAATCATTACAAATACTTATAATATTTAACATTTTAAGTGAATAAAATAATTAAAAATCTATTAAAATGAAGTATCTTTACTATATAAATACCCCTTCTTCCTATGTTTCTTCCTCAGAACCATCGAATTCAATAAAATATGAATTAAAAGATAAAAAACTTCATCATTTATATATATAGATCTTATATTATAAAAAAATTGAATTATTGGATCTTAGTAATCAATTGATTTTATTTAATTTAATAAATATCTTTATAATTATCTTTATAATTATTTTAAATTCTTTAAATTCAAATAAAAAATAGTGAAAAAAAAAATTGAATTTCTCTTAATTTTTTATTTTGATAAATCTTTTAAATAAGTGTTAACTAAATTATTTTGAATAAAAATTGATTAAAATTATAATATTAAATATTTTCTCTTTTTATAATATATTCTTCTTATATTAAAATTATTTAATTAATATAAATGATATTTATATTTATATAAAACTTTAATATTAATAATATTATTAAATCGAAATTTATCAAAAATTTATTTATTTTTTTTCTTTTTTTTTGTAAAAATAATAAATTTTCATAAATAGATTAGTTTATTAAATATTAATATATGTATTTTTATTATGTTATTTTTTTTTATAAATAATATAAAATATTTTACACCATAATTATAATGATATCTTATTATTATTTATTTCTATAATAAAATTCAAATTAAAATAAATAAAATATTAGTAATTTTCAATCATTGTTTTATAGTCAAAACTTACACTTGGGGGATTTGCTTTGATATTTACTTAAAAAAACTTTCAAAATAAAAATCAAAATTGGTTTTATCCAATAAAAAAAATTCTATTTATAATTATAGTTTATATCATAATCTTAAATTTAATAAATTAAAAAGCTATTCAGGAATATGAAAATTAATTGGATTGTCTTAAATTTGGTTTTTAAAATTCCTAAACTTTTAATAAATGAATTTCCTTAAGTTATTCTAGTGATTAAATAAGATATATATAAATTCATTTTATAATTTAATTAAAGAATAATCTTATTATTTATTCAAAAAATTGAAAATTATAATCAAAAAATAAAAATAAAAATCATTTTATTCTTTTTTTACTTATTTCTCTTATATAAAAAAAGATAAAAAGAAATTTGAAACTTTTCAAAGTTCCCTAACACAAATAATGAGATAGAAAAGAAAAACCAAAAAATTGGGTTTTCCAGGACCCACAATTTAGGACTCTGAATGTGAGAACCTGTCTTAAATTCCATAAAAGAGATATTTTACTCTCTTTTTCTGATTTATTTTTATCAAATCTTTATTTCTTAACATTAATACTAAAAGATTCTCCCAATACTCTAAAAAATCAGATGGAGGGGGAATCAGAAGTAGAAATGATCCCACAAAAGGGAAAATAAAGAGAAAAGTCCCCAGTTGAACAGAATCCACACAAGGAAGTGCCATATACAAAAGGGAAGTCTTTGAAATTACTATCATTTATGAACCTGTATTAGAGCTAAGTATGGGTAATTCAAACAGAAATAAATCATATTCAGAGGGATCAAATAGGCATATAAATGAGCTATTACAAACAGTACTACACAGTATGTAAAGAAAAAGACTTGGAAATGATTCCTTAAATACATCAAGCAGTGGTTAAATCCTAACACATCTTGAATGAATTCCTTCAGGAGAAGGAAATATTGAAATCATCCAGTGTGTGGAATCCACTATCATCCAAAACTCAAATCAGAAAGATGAAGGAATTTAACAGCAAAAAGAGGGAGGCAAGAAAGGAAGAAGACCCAGAAGCTTCTACTCGGAAGCCTCAAGCCAGCCAACCTCCTGAGGAAAGAAAAAAGAAAAAGAAAAATTTATGGAGGAAACCATATAGCCGCAGCTACAGGATCCCAAGAATACAAAAAAGCTTCCATGGACAATGTTTTCAACATGGCCAGAACCTTTATGGAATTCAAGGAACAAGAGGAGCAAGGAATGAGACAACCATCTTTACCAATGAAATAACTTTTTCTCCTTATTTTTTAAATAATTTATCATAAATTGAAAATACCTCATTATTATTAAAAGAAATAAACATAAGTATATTATATTTATACCAAATTTTTGCACAAAATAAGAAAAGAAATAAATAATATCAAATTTATGATTGAAAATAATAAACCAAAGAAATATAATCGAAAATAAGAAAAATTTGATACAAGGAGAGCAAGAGTTTTATAATTAAATAAAAGATATAAAAGAGTTTGAAAATACATTATTACCAAATTATTTAAAATTTAACATAAAAAAAAATTTAACTAATTGTCAATTTCTGTTGAAAAATTCAAGGAAAAGACTTCATTAAACCAAAATTTGCTTCTGGACTATGTGGAAAAAATTGATGAAGAAAGAATTAATCTTAAAGATTAAATTCAAAGTGAAATCATACTATTTACTGAGAAAATGGATAAAATAAATTAGGATAACTTAGATATAAAAAAGTTATCAACCCCATTTTCTCATATAAGAATTCCTGTTAAACCAAAATAGAAAATGAAATTTTTTTATAAAAAATTTGATTCATCAAGAAAATATTCAAGTTTTAATAAAAGAAGAACCTAAAATTAAATAATGGCCAACATTCACAGGTGAAGGTGAGTGTGGAAATATGCCATTTGTTAAAAAAAGATTGATATTCTGAAAAAATATTATTTCATACCAGATTAATTAATCACTGAAAGATTACATTAATTATTTGAAAAAATCTTAAAAAATATGATATTATGGAATAAATATTTGATCTTGATGGAAAAATGAAATACTCACTAAGTGGAAAAATGATTCTTGGAGGTATAAAATTGAAAATTGATTCTTTGAACCAAAAAAAGACAAAACTTTAACTTGGTTCCTAAAAAAAGTTGAAAGATTAAATTCATTATATCCAAAAATTACACAAAGAAATTTTATATATGTAAATATTAAAAAAAATTGAAGGAGAACTATAACATTCACTAAAAAGCTGGTTAATAGAGCCATGTTAAAAAGAATATTACATTAATGAACTGGAAGAAATCGTGACTAGAACAGAAAATTGGCAGAACATAGAAAATTCAAAAAAACTATCTACCAAGAGAGATAAACCAAAAGAACCTTTCAAACCCAATAAAATGATAAGAAAAAAAAATTCCATAAATGTGGCGGTATTGGGAAATTAGCCAATAATTTCCTTAAAAAAGCAAAAATAAATGAAATTGTGGAAACAGAAGGCCACAATTAGAAAGAAGAAGAATATGATTCTTACAGAGGCAATTAAGAATTAGAAACTTCTGAAAGTGATTAAATAAACATAATTAATTCTAAAATTGATAATATTGATTTAATATATGAAGTAATAGATTTAAAATAAAATTTTTCACAAATTGGAACATCTGATACATGCCTCACAAATATAGGGGATTCCAAATTACATAGAACCAAACCTGCAATGGGAATGGGATAGACATATGGAAAATCAAGTATAAATATTTTTATGATAGGAAATAAAGAAGAAGAGATAAATTTGGAAACAGAAGAACACTTTAATTGGTTTGGAAAAAATTATCTACAAAAACCTATATAAGATTGGGAAGACAAACTTATACTAATAAAAGGGGTCAAATTTAGTAGTGCAAGTGAAATCATGTATCCCCTTGGAATTATGGATTAAAAATTTATTTTCCCACATACATATAAATGTATAAAAATAAAATTGGAGCTTGCATTAATGGAAAATTTTAACAGTAAATATTTTCATTTTGAAATGATTACTTAGCAATTTATGGAATATATATCTCAAACCATAAAAATAGGTATTTTACCATAAGAGATAATAAAGAAAAAAAATTTCTTCTTAAATAATAAGAAAAAAAAATTAATTTTATAAAAAATGAAGAAAAAATCCCAGAAAAACATATATTAATAAGCGGATAACTGAAAGTAAAAGAATTCAAAGAAGAGTTAACAGAAAAAATGAAAGAAAATTTAATTGATCTCTTGTATAAATACAAAAAATGACTTTGAAACTGACAAAGAACCATTAAATGCTATTATTGGACATGAGGTAGATACTATTGTGAATGGAGAAAACTCTTATCCACCCCTGTTAAGAATACCAGCTTATCCAGCCAACCCAAGATCTAGAAAAGCCTTAGAGGTCCAAATTAAAGAGAAAATGGATCTAGGGGTCTTAAGGAAATTAGGACATAATGAACAGTTAGATTTAACTAAATCTGTTATTATAATCTTGAACAATGGTAAATCAAGGAAGGTAGGGTATCTTAGAGCTTTTGATACCTAAACTATCCCTGACAGATATACAATATCTAGGATCCATGAGACATTAAAAAAACTGTCACAGGATAGGATTATTAAAGCCATGGATTTTCTTAAAGGTTTTCACCAGAATTTATTGATAGCAAATCCCAAAGAATTAATAATGATAATAGTCCACTGTGGCATATATAAATACCTAAGAATTCCAGTTGTTATAAAAAATCCCCCTTCTGATTATCAAAGAATGATGAATATCATATTCCCTGAAGAATTTTAAGAAGGATGGTTAATCATCTACATTGATGACATAGATTTCTCAAAAACTTGGGAAAAAAAACTTACAAGAATTGAGAGATTCTTATTAAAATTAGTTCAAGTCAATATGAGAATATCATTCAAGAAATTTACTTTTGCATATAGTGAAGTAAAGGCACTAGGACATGTTGTATCTGGACTAAGATTAGACATAGATAAAGAAAAGTAGAAGCACTACTACTTAAGCCAATGTCTCAATATAAGATATAAATGAATTAATTCTTAAGATTTTCTGGATATTAAATAAAGCATATAAACAACTTTGAAAAAATTTCAAAATATCTTTATAAACTCTGTGATAAACAGACAGTAAATGAAATGACTGAAGAACAAGTCAAAGCATATGTGGAACTGAAAAAATACCTTAAAATCTCACTTTCCTTCTAATTCCATATTTGAAATTACCTTTCAAAGTGTAAATTTATTCTTGTTGAGCAGGATTAGGTACAATACTACACAAAAAACAAATAATCAATAAAAAACCTGTTTAAGGGACAATTTGTTTTATTTTCTGACAAATTAAGCCAAAATAAGACAGTTATGGAGAAAGTCAAATGGAATTAATTTTCTTAGTATGGGATATAGATGAAGAACACTATTAATTATATGGAAAAGTATTTGATGTCATTACAGACTGTAATGCTGTAAAATAATTATCAAACATGAATACAACAAATAGACATATTCTGAGTTGGCAAATTTCTATCCAAGATTATAGAGTAAATATGACTATATTACATAAATATGGGTATATTTGTAATAATTCAGATGGCCTTAGCATATAGACTCTAGAAAATAAACCTGAAAACTCAGTATGGGTACCACAGGAAGAAAATCATATATAAGGAATATGTGTCCCGGAAATTGACACAGAGCTCTTTATTCAAGCTATAGAAAGCTATAAGATAGATGATAATTGCCATACTTTAATCAAAATATGGATAGAAGACTGCAAAGACCCATCACTATCTTTCAAAGTATATGAATTATTGAAAAAAAAGCTTATGATGAAGGAAGATTCCACCTCCTTGATGAAATTCTTTACCATAAAACCAAGCACACATGTGTTATGACTCTAAAAGATAGAATTTTAATAAAAATAATCCTACATGAATTTCATGATAGTTTTGTCTCTGGACATCTCTCAGAATACAGGAAACTGAAAAGGGTGAAGTTTTTCTCTTGGTGGCTAAATTGGGGAAAAAATGTTGCAGAATATTGAAAAACTTGTGAAAGATTCTAAAAAGCAAAAAAATCAACAGGGAAGAAATTTAGAAGGATGATCCAAATCCAAGAACCAAAATACCCATGGGCAAAAGTCCATATTGATTGGGTAACAGATCTACCCCCAGGAGGGGATAAGTTTTTTAATGCCTGCCTAGTGTTAGATGATAGGTATAGTAAGACACCAATGTTTTTTCCCTGTAACAAAGATGACACATCTATGGATGCATCCATAATAATACATAATGAAGTAATTAGACATACAGGATTATTAAAAAATTTAATAAGTGATAGAGATTCCAAATTCACTTTATGTTTAGGTACAAATATTCTTAACCTGCTTGGAACAAAATTATCATTCTCAACAGCCTATCACACTTAGACTGATAGACTAGCAGGAAGAATGATAAAAAATCTAGAAGATATGATCCAATGGTTTTGTGATTATGGCTTAGACCTCAAAGACTCTTACAAATTTACCCATGATTGGTGTACTGCAATACCAGCTCTTGAACTGGAATATAAGAAATCAATTAATTCATCAATTGGTAAAGAACATGTAGTTTTGGAAAAAGTTTGGAACCAAAGAATAGCTTATGAAACACTTAAAAAGGACCTAGCTGATATAACCCCAAAAGCAAAAATTCCTAAAATAATGCTTTATAAATCAAGACATCATGAAAATATATGTATGCAAGATTTTTTGAAATATGCAAACAAAAGATGGGACAAAAGTCAAAAACCACCCAATTTGAAAAAAGGGGACTTAGTCCTAGTATAATAATTAAATTTTGATAAAAGTAAAGGACCAAATAAATTGAAATATTCTTTTTCAGGACCTTTTATGATTTAAGCCCTACATGAACCTAATGCTGTGCAACTAGAAGTAACAGGTGAATTAATTAAAAACACTTAGCATTCCCTGTAAGTTTAATAAAACCTTCCAGTTAAATTTATAAGGAATTATTTACCCTAATAAATCTACCACCACTATAAATTCCCCCTCCAGAAAAAGTAGAATAAAATAAAATTGTAAAATTCCTTAAAGAAAGGAGGGAAAAAAGGAGAGAGAATACCTTGTAAGGTATAGAAACCCAACTAAAAAAGATGAATGGCTACTTGGGAAAGATATAAATAATATTGATTTATTTTAAAAAGGTTAAAACATTAAAGAAGACTAAAGATATAAAAAAATTAAGAATTATTGAGCTTCAAGACTAAAAAAGTCTGTTGAAGAGGTAGCAAAGTGCATGATACCCCAATTAACTATATCAGCTTGTGGTACAATATTTTTTGGTGGGAGAAAATTTCAGCCTTTGAGATATGACCACATATCCAAAAACATCACAAAAAATATTATATAACTTATTTTAATAATAAGAATTAAAATTTAAATCTTGAAAACAATTAAGATAAGTAAAAATGCTGTAAGATGTGACTATGAAACTGATGATAATATTACTATTAATCAACAGTACTATGTCTGTTCTTATGAAATATAATAATAAAAATTATTATAACCACAATTAAATAATTATAAAATTATTTCTTTCACGTGTTATACACTACTAGTGATTATAACAGTGAGCAGTAATTGTCTACAAGAATCAATTACAAGAAGAATTTAATAATAAAAAACTTCTTTTATTAAAATAATGAAATTATTTTAATATATAATTATCTTTTACAAGAATAATTATAAAGATAATTCTTGAAGAAAACTATTACTAGAGAAAAACTTTAAGAATTAAAGATAAATGACTCACTAATACTCCAAAGAACTTATTGAAAGATAAGAGTAGAGAAATTTGACGTAGAATTGTGGATTTAAGGGATCAAGATGATTTATAACAGTATTTCAACAATATATAGTTGGATTCTATGATTTCACGTCTTTCTGATTGATTCTGAAAGATTTAAAACACTTAAGAATAGCTTGAACTAATACTTACTTGTTGGTAATAATGGTTTAATAAATTTATAAGATGATGATACGGAAAAAACAGCAAGAAGAGGCTTCTTTTAAGTCAATAACAGCTCACAGAGGCGTGCCATGGAGCAAACTGAAAAACCAGTGAGTGAGAAAACAATAAACCTTTTTGGATTATTGATTGCATCATCTGTTGTCACGTAAGATTATCATAATTACTTAATTGATGCTTTTACGTGACTACCAACCCCAATATGGTTAAGAATAAAAGGAGTAACACTTGTAAATCTTCTTTTATTCTAAAATAATCATTGATTTCTCAAAGTTATCAATGTTATTGCCAATTTCATCACAGGTTGTAATTACTGTGAATTTTTGAAGATTCAGTGTTTCACGTAGAATATCCAAAAATGGACTGTAAGTAAAACTTTTAATTTTACTAGTAAAACTGTAATTCCTTTTGGTTGTACCATAGATAATACAGTTCTCCTTTAGTCCTGAAAGTTTCAGAAAGATTCATTAAGAATTGTATTTTTAATGAATTTTTGAAGGTTTTACCTCATTTCTACGTAGAATTGCAAATAGCAGTGTTTTGCTGGTTGCTATGAGGTAAATCAATGAATATGGGTCCCAAAAGGGTTTTAATTACTCTTTTGTGGTTTATCCATGGAAAGTCATTAGTAATTGACATGGTTACAGGAGTGTAAGTAGCTCATTACCTCCTTGGCACGTCAAAATAGCAGGTTATTTGCTATTTTCTGATGTTTTACAGTAGTTGTAACTTGGTAACCAAGTTCCCAAAGAGTTTTAGTTTACCAATTGGGCCAAGATGAGCCATGGATCCATGCTCTGGAGCTATCCACGCCTCTGAGGCCTCAGAAGTTGGGTACCCTGGCTCTCTTTGATGTCTTTTGTCCCCCTTGCCTATTTTTTACGTCAAAATAGTAATTTAAGCTTAAAGTGAGATATCCACTATGGGTGTACCAAAAGTCCATGTAAGAATACCATGATATTAAGTGCTCAAAACATGCATAACACTATTCTTAGTGTATATGTAACATGGGATTTCTCACTTTCCCATTATTTTGGCTAAAAATCAAGAAAAACAAAAATTTTCACGGATCTTTTATGTGGTATTAATGATGTGGTATTGAAGTATTTTCCATTTTACCACCTCAAATACTTAAATTGAGCTTATTCACTCTATGGAGCTACCCTAGGTGAATTTTCGTTTAGAATCCAAATCTGGTCTTAAATCCATGGATTTACTTACTCAATAAAAAGTTATTCATCTTTTCTGAAATTGAAAATGATGAATTTTGGATATATGCATGACTTATGAGTTGTGCATAATTCAAAATCTCTTTTTAAGATAATTGTGGCCTATTTGGGTATGTAAAATATACCTCAAGGCTCACATTCCCTCCCACCAAAAAATAAAATTGTATTACAATTTTATTAGTGATAAAAGAATAAGGCCCCAAAAAGGGGTAATGTCCACTGTCCAACCTCTTTTTATTACTCAGATCAAGTAATTTAAAGCACATTTATAGACATATTCAGGCTTGTGGCCTTCTTTCATGTCTAAATCTTCTTAAGAGTTTATCTGAGTCAGGTAGTTCTGATTCTGCCATCCATTCATCTTCATGTACTGGGTTTCTATATCTGACAAGATATTCTCTTTGATTTTTACCCCTAAGTCTCCTTTCTTTGATGACTTTCTTAATCTTTTTGTCTTCATTCTGTTCCACAGGTGGTACAGTTAAAGGAGTTGGGTTTCTTAAAGGAAACAATTCTTTATCAGCTGGTTGATAAGGTTTTATCAAGCTGACTGGAAATGTGGGGTGTTTATTTTCCAATTCACCACTCAATTCCACTTGAACTGCATTGGTTCCATGTAAAGCAACAATAACAAAAGGTCCTACATAAGAATCTTTAAGTTTCTTTGGGCCTTTGATATTATTAAAATTCAAGGTTGAAACTAGAACTAAGTCCCCTACTTTGAAGTCTGGCACTTTATGACTCTTGTCCCACTTCTGTTTTGCATAATCAAAAGCATTATCCATACTTTGTTTCGCGTGGTGTTTTACTTTATCAAGCATTAATTTGAAGCTGGAAGCTGTAGGATGAATGTCAATCAAGTCTTTCCTCAGTGTGTCTGCTGGGAGTCTTGGATTCCATCCTTTTTCTAACATAGCAGGAGTTTGTCCTGTGGAAGAATGGACTGATGTCTTGTATGCCAATTCTAATGCAGGTATCAAAGTGCACCAGTCATGGGTAAAGCCATCTGAGTCTCTGAATTCTAATCCATAAGCACAAAATCTCCTGATCATGTCTTCTAAAGTTTGAATCATCCTCTCTGCTAGCCCATCTGTTTGAGGGTGATATGCTGTAGAGAATGATAACTTAGTCCCAAACAATCTATGAAGATTGGTCCAAAGTGCAGATGTGAACTTGGGGTCTCTGTCACTTATGATATTCTTAAATAACCCTGTATGAGAAATAACTCTACTCCATAAAAGAAGAGCTGTATCCATAGCAGTGTCATCTTTATGACATGGTAAGAATATGGGAGTTTTGCTATATCTGTCTACAATGACTAAACAAGCATTATAACTTTTGTCACCACTTGGAGGAAGTGCTGTGACCCAATCCATGTGAACAACTTCCCAAGGGGATTTTGGTTCTTGAATATGGATCATTAATCCAAATTTCTTGCCTGTACTCCTGTTTGCTTTTTGGCATCTATCACAGGTATGGCAATATTCAATGGTTTCTTTTCTCCAAGATGGCCACCATGCACAGTTCTTCACCTTTTCAAGTGTTCTGTCTTCTGATAGGTGTCCAGAGTAAATGCTATCATGGCATTCATGAAGAATGGTATTGATGAGCAATCTACTACACAATGTCATCACACAAGAATGTTTTGTTCTATGGTAAATAATCCCATCAAACAAGTGAAATCTTCCTTCAGAATAGGAATTTTTCCAAACTTCATCTAGTGTATTAACCAAAGATGTGTCTTTGCAGTCTTTATCCAATAAAGAAGTCAAGATATGGCAATTCTTGTCTTGTTTATAAGACTCTCTGACCTCTTCAAAGAATTCAGTCCCAATATCAGTTATGTTAATCCCTTCAATTGGAATCTGTGGTTCAGCTTCCAAAGGTACATAAGCTGGGTTATCAGGAGTGTTGGCTAAAGCCCATCTACTAAGTCCATCAGCATTTTTGTGAATGTTTCCTGCTTTATGAACTATAGTCATGTTTCCTCTATATTCTTGAATGGCTATTTGCCATCTCAACATATGTCTGTTGGGAGTTTTCATGTTAGGAAGTGATTTCACGGCATTACAGTCAGTTATCACTTCAAAAACACTGCCATCAAGGTAATAGTGTAATTTCTCAAGTGCCCATACCAAACATAAGCACTCCATTTGGCTTGCACCATATCTGGCTTCTGTTGGTTTGATTTGTCTTGAGATATAACAAACTGGTCCTTCTGTAGGTTTGTCATCAATAATTTGGACTTGGTGTAGGGCTGCCCCTAATCCATCCCCACATGCATCAATGTACAATTTAAAAGGAATATTCCAGTCAGGCATGAGGAGTAAAGGTGCTTCTGTAAGGGCTTTCTTTATCTTCTCATAAGCTATAATTCTTACCTGTGTCATTTCAAATACAGTCTGTTGATCACAGATTCTATAAAGTGACTTGGCTAGAATTGCAAAATCTTTCAAGTGTTGCCTATAGTAACTAGCAAATCCAAGAAAAGACATCATTTCTTTTTTATTCCGGGGTATTGGCTTAAGTAACACTGCTGCTACTTTATTCTTGTCAATACCCAAGCTCAAACCAGAAACAACATGTCCTAATGCTTTGAGTTCTTCAAAACCAAAATTGCATTTCTTAAGTGAAATTTTCATGTTCACTTCTGCAACTTTATGAAGTACTCTTGCAAGTCTTTCAAGGTGCAAAGACCATGAGTCAGAACATATAATAATATCATCAATATAAATGATAAGCCATCCTTCAGACAATTCTGTGGGGAAGATGGTATTCATCATTCTTTGATAATGAGATGGAGCATTTTTAATGCCAAATGGCATTCTAAGATACTCATAAATACCACAGTGAGTGATAATTCTAAGTAATTTCCTAGCTTTAGGCGTCAAAACATTTTGATGGAAGCCTTTTAATGCATCCATTGATGTTATATACTTGGCTTTAGACAATTGAGTCAAGGTTTCTTGGATCCTAGGGATTGGATACCTATCTGGAACTGTGTAGGTATTCAAAGCTCTAAAATCTCCAACCATTCTTGACTTATCATTATGCCATGCAATAATAACAGGTGTTGTCACTTCAACTTCCTCATTATGGCCTACTTTCCTTAGCACACCAAGTTGGATCAACTCTTGGATATGTTTTTCCAAGGCCTCTCTAGCTCTGGGACTGGCTGGATAAGCTGGTCTTCTAAGTACTGGAGGATATGGTCTATCAATATTAAGAGTAATATCAATTTCATGTCCCCTTATAGCGCCTAATGGTTCATTATCAGATGCAAATGCATTATTGTATGTATATAATACATCAATAAGTTCATTCCTCATCTTTGGTGACAATGATGGATTAATTTGTGCTTCAACAAGTTGTTTAGACACAAATTCATCTTTGTAAGTATCTTTGACAGAAGATACTACAGATATCTGTTTTGGCATATTGGAGAAAGCAAATTTTTGCCTTTTGTTATCTCCAATTGTGAAATATCTGTCTTTATGGTTATTTATATCAATACCATAAATATTCAAGTAATCATTTCCAAGAATGATGTGCTGAGATGTACAATTATCCATTACTACAATCTCAGTTTTCATTCTTACACTTCCTGCTGGATGTGGTAATACAATATTAGTATCCAATATGCCCAAGGGGTACATATTGTTACTGGCACTACTGAACTGTACACCTTCTATTGGTAATAGATGGTTTTTCCATTCAGGAAGTATAATTTGGAGATAATCCTTGCCAATACAAGTGCAAAATGCCCCTGTATCCAGATTTACTTTGGCTTCAATATCACCCATTAGAACTGATGTGATACAGGATGCTCGAGCAGTATAACCCTTTCCTCTAGCAGGTTTTGTTTTACACATTCTGGCATCTTGGATATTGATCAGGTTGTAGCAATCCTCACTGTACTGTGGCAAGTGGGTATGGACTTCTGTGACCTCAAAGAAAGCTGAAATGTTTTCAATGGGATAGTCCTCTACTGGTGTATCTTCAGAGACTGCAGAATCTTGATCAGACTCTTCTTTCTCTTCAGTACACTGAATGTCTTCAATGATTTGAACTTCATTGATCTTTGTCTTCTTAGGGCAAGTGTTGGCTAAATGTGAAGTACTTCCACATTTATGACACTTCAAGACAGGTCTTTCTGGTCTTCTTTCCTCTCTAGGAATCTTTGAGACTATTTTGGACTCTATTGGGTTTCTAACCCAAGTGTTACCAATTCTTGTTCTGGTAATGATATCTTCCATAGCATTAATGTAGTCCTCTGTTGAACAGGGTTCCACACATCTGCTTTTGATAGCATGTTCCAGTTCTCCTCCACACTTTCTTAATATTTTCATATTAATCATAGTGTCAGACATATCTGGGTGTAAAGCAGATAATCTGTCTTTTTGTTTGAAGAACCAAGTAAGTGGTTTGTCTTTTTCTGAGTTAAAAATGGCACTTTCAAAAGCATTCTCCATTTTAAACCTCCAAGAATTATTGGCCCATTTGGTAATCACTTCAGATTTCCACCAAGACCAGTCATGTCTTCCATGATCCATTCTCATCTTGTAATACCATTTCTTTGCAGTCTTGGTAAACAAACAATGTAATTTTCCTAATATGATTTCATCAGGTATATTAAAGTCTTCTTGCAACATATCAATAGTCCTGATGAATTCAATATGGTTGTATTCTCCTTCACCAGAGAATGTTGGCCATTCTTCTAATTTGGGAATATCCTTTGCAGAAATAACATTCTCTCCTAAGAATGGAGTCAAACTTTCTTTGACAGAAAGTTTTTCTTCAGTCAAAGGTGTAGAATGTCTTGGCATATGTGGTTCATGATTCTTATGAATTTGCTCCACACTTGCAATTATTTCATTCTTCAATTTCTGCCTTTCACTGTCACTTTTTGCTAAATGTATAGCAAATTGATTGGTGTTCTTAAATATTTGTAAGACATGGTCTTCAAGAGTTTTAAGTCTATCATTTACTTTAAAGATGGAAAGATCCTCTGTGTCATTATTTTGACATTGGTTCTCAATTATTTCACAAGCATTGCTAATTGACTCAAGGGTGACAGTTGTCAATTTATGCCAATCAGAATGTTGCTTGTCATTTTTCTTTAAATCATTGATGTCTAATGTAATTTGCTTCAACTTTGACTCAAGTTTGCCAATTTCTACACTAATACTTCTATGTACATCATTCATTTGCGTGGAAAAGTCCTGTTCATCCTTTCCTGCTCTTTGGCTGTGAATTCCATAAGAGTTCTGGCCATATTGAAGACACTGTCCACGGCTGAAGGCTCCAATCTGGGGATCCTGTACCCTTGTGGGTAAGGTCTGTGCCAATTGGCTTTGCCTTTGCCCTTGCCTTGATGGTTCTTGGGACCTCTCTGTTTCTTTTGAGGTCCTTTGGGCTTGTCCTTGGATGCTTCTGGAGCTGGTTTGGAGCTGGTAGATGCCACTGGTGCCTCTGTCTCCAAAGTTGGAGTCATTTCCAATTCTTTCTTCTGGTCTATGGATAAAAGACTCTGGTTCTTCAACCAATTCTTTATCTTTTTGACCTTGTCTTTGCAAGACAGGGGGCTCCAACCTCCTAAGAGTTCTATGGTCTTCTCCTGACCCAGAAAGCTCTTGATGTGTAAGTAGGAGTTCATGGCCCCCTGCCAAAGGCTTGGGCAGATTTCCCACTCCTCTTCTTTGGCTGCTCTGAACCAATTTTTGTACTGGCTCTGATATATTTCTATTGCTGCCACTTGAAAATGGTTCAGCCCTGGAAATATTATCATAAATTAGTTCAGGCTCAGAATTCACGTCAAAATCTGTTGGTACAGACCTTGGGGAATGGGGGGAAACTCTGGCATCCTCCAGATGTGCCTTTCTTGTGGAAGATTTGGCACTTCTGGATTTGGTCTTGCCTCTTCCTTGTCCACATCCATCTGGTTGGACTGAATAGTTGCTTCCATTTCTGGTATGCACCATTTTCACGTCAATTTAAAGATAAAAGGTGAAAATATAAGATAAAATACACACCTTTTGGTGGTAATTTAGCTTTTTCTGAGTTGAATAAGGTGCCTCTTTTAGCAATCTGCACCTCAATACTGTCTTCAGATTCTGCTTCTGAAGATTCTGGACTAGTGATATATCTTTTACTGAGTCTGTTGCCAGCTGCACAGTATTTGATTAAAGACACTAAAGAAATTATAAAAGAGAAAAAATTATTTTTTATACTTTTTAAAATATTTTTTAAAGATTTTTTATAAGTTTTATATTTTTTAATATTAAAAAAAAATTATTCTTTTTAAAGAAAAAAATTAAAATTTAAGATTTTGAATGAAAATTAATTCAGAGTAACTCAAAGAATAATTTTATAAGTTTTTGGATGTGAAAAAGCCACGTGTAAAAACAATATAAAATTAAACCAAATTCCTCAATGAAAAAGATTTTAAAACAATTTCAAAAATAAAAATATTTTAACTCCAAATTGAAAGAAAAAAATTAATTAAATTAATATATTTTAGAGCTTAAAAATATATTAATTAAGGGTACAAGGTTCAAAAAACATGGCCAGGCCCCCAAATGTAAGATGTGACTATGAAACTGATGATAATATTACTATTAATCAACAGTACTATGTCTGTTCTTATGAAATATAATAATAAAAATTATTATAACCACAATTAAATAATTATAAAATTATTTCTTTCACGTGTTATACACTACTAGTGATTATAACAGTGAGCAGTAATTGTCTACAAGAATCAATTACAAGAAGAATTTAATAATAAAAAACTTCTTTTATTAAAATAATGAAATTATTTTAATATATAATTATCTTTTACAAGAATAATTATAAAGATAATTCTTGAAGAAAACTATTACTAGAGAAAAACTTTAAGAATTAAAGATAAATGACTCACTAATACTCCAAAGAACTTATTGAAAGATAAGAGTAGAGAAATTTGACGTAGAATTGTGGATTTAAGGGATCAAGATGATTTATAACAGTATTTCAACAATATATAGTTGGATTCTATGATTTCACGTCTTTCTGATTGATTCTGAAAGATTTAAAACACTTAAGAATAGCTTGAACTAATACTTACTTGTTGGTAATAATGGTTTAATAAATTTATAAGATGATGATACGGAAAAAACAGCAAGAAGAGGCTTCTTTTAAGTCAATAACAGCTCACAGAGGCGTGCCATGGAGCAAACTGAAAAACCAGTGAGTGAGAAAACAATAAACCTTTTTGGATTATTGATTGCATCATCTGTTGTCACGTAAGATTATCATAATTACTTAATTGATGCTTTTACGTGACTACCAACCCCAATATGGTTAAGAATAAAAGGAGTAACACTTGTAAATCTTCTTTTATTCTAAAATAATCATTGATTTCTCAAAGTTATCAATGTTATTGCCAATTTCATCACAGGTTGTAATTACTGTGAATTTTTGAAGATTCAGTGTTTCACGTAGAATATCCAAAAATGGACTGTAAGTAAAACTTTTAATTTTACTAGTAAAACTGTAATTCCTTTTGGTTGTACCATAGATAATACAGTTCTCCTTTAGTCCTGAAAGTTTCAGAAAGATTCATTAAGAATTGTATTTTTAATGAATTTTTGAAGGTTTTACCTCATTTCTACGTAGAATTGCAAATAGCAGTGTTTTGCTGGTTGCTATGAGGTAAATCAATGAATATGGGTCCCAAAAGGGTTTTAATTACTCTTTTGTGGTTTATCCATGGAAAGTCATTAGTAATTGACATGGTTACAGGAGTGTAAGTAGCTCATTACCTCCTTGGCACGTCAAAATAGCAGGTTATTTGCTATTTTCTGATGTTTTACAGTAGTTGTAACTTGGTAACCAAGTTCCCAAAGAGTTTTAGTTTACCAATTGGGCCAAGATGAGCCATGGATCCATGCTCTGGAGCTATCCACGCCTCTGAGGCCTCAGAAGTTGGGTACCCTGGCTCTCTTTGATGTCTTTTGTCCCCCTTGCCTATTTTTTACGTCAAAATAGTAATTTAAGCTTAAAGTGAGATATCCACTATGGGTGTACCAAAAGTCCATGTAAGAATACCATGATATTAAGTGCTCAAAACATGCATAACACTATTCTTAGTGTATATGTAACATGGGATTTCTCACTTTCCCATTATTTTGGCTAAAAATCAAGAAAAACAAAAATTTTCACGGATCTTTTATGTGGTATTAATGATGTGGTATTGAAGTATTTTCCATTTTACCACCTCAAATACTTAAATTGAGCTTATTCACTCTATGGAGCTACCCTAGGTGAATTTTTGTTTAGAATCCAAATCTGGTCTTAAATCCATGGATTTACTTACTCAATAAAAAGTTATTCATCTTTTCTGAAATTGAAAATGATGAATTTTGGATATATGCATGACTTATGAGTTGTGCATAATTCAAAATCTCTTTTTAAGATAATTGTGGCCTATTTGGGTATGTAAAATATACCTCAAGGCTCACAAATGCCATCAAAAAGCATAAATTTCTTATTATATCAGAAACCAATTAATATAAATGTGAAATAAATTGAACCATTGAATTTCCCACCAAAAATACATGTATGACTTCCTTATGTCATATATGTAAACCCAATACTTACTGAGATACCTGGATATATGCACTTTTATGATCAGTTCATATATTAATGGATTTTAGCTCATATCTTTTCAAATACTCATGATGAAGACATAATCCAAAATAAAAGTTACCCAAACTTAACTTTAATAATCAATTTATAAACAAGTTTAATAATAATAGAGAAAAATTGGTCAAAATAATAATACCAGTTTACTAATTAAAATTAAAAGTGTTTCAAACTTAAAAGAAGTAGATATTCTGATTTTACTATCTCATATATGAATTATAATGTAATACATATAGCTTTATTCAAGGTATAACCCTATCAAATCATCATTCAAATTATACAATAGAACATTTTAACAGAAAAGATGAATTACAAGAAAAATAATCAAAATAGAGTTTTGATGATGTAATTAAATCCTCTTGGAACATTTGTAAGAAAATGCAAAGATATTAGAATTAAATCCCTTAATTGAAGTTGCATGAATTACTCAAAATTTATTAAATACTAAATACAAGGCTCAAAAGCTATTAGTTTTGATCTTTAACTGTAATTGTATTTTAATTTTAACAGTTGAATAAGAGATAAAACTGGTGGATATTAGTATTTTATTATATAAAATACCTTAATGCATTAAATTAAGTAATATTAAAAGCTTATTATTTCAGAAAATTAGAGTTACAGTGATAACTCCAAAATATGGAATAATAATTATGTAATCACCACCAAACCTTATAATATTGATAAATTTCAGTGGATAAAATCAGTACACATCTACTAGAACAAAATTTCAATAGATAAAGTACCCTTCTTCCTCTGTTTCTCCCTATAGAGAATCAAATTAAATAAAAGATAACACACTTTATTCTTTATATATATATATAGCTCTTATATTATAAAAGACAGAAATTTTAACTTGTAGTAATCACTTTCTTTTATGTAATTACATAAATATTTTCTTATTATTTGTCAAATTCTCTTAAATTCTCTCAATCCATGTAAAGATAGTAAAAATGTCATTTCTCTCTATTTTGTATTGTAACTACCTTTTGAAGAAGTTTTAATTACATTATTAGGAGTAAAAATAATTAAAATCATCATATTAAGTGTTAAAAGTAAATATTTTCTATATTATAATTCTTTAATATTCCTTTTATTGATAAAAAAATTTAATATTGGTAATATTATTTTTATAAATTTTGTTTTACAAAAAAAGAATAAACATTTTCATTAATTTATTCTTTGTTTGTAACAATAATAAATTTCCATAAATATATTATTTCATCCTTTATAAATAATACAAAATATTTCATGCCATACTTATGATGAGATCTTATCATTATAATTATTTCAATCTTATTATTCATTTCCAAAAGGACATTCAGAGTACAATAAGTAAAATATTAGTAATTTTTACTTGTTGTTTAATAGTCAAAACTTAAATTAAGAATTAATTTTGTTTCTGAAGAGCAAAAAATTTTATTATATTTAGAGAATAGTAAGTAAATTCAAAAGTGAAAAAAACCACAGAAAAAATAAATTTTGGTCAACCCTAAAAGGTATATTGATATATATATAAATTTTAATTATATATCTAAATATATTTCTAAATTTATCAGTGGGTTTAGATTTTCTTGATAATTGAATTTAATTATTTAGAAAATCTTTGATATGTTTCAAGTAAATAAATAAAAGAAGGTTCATTTAGTTTTTTGTTGATAAAGTGGAGATTAAAATGGATTCTAAGAATTCGTTTTTTATTGTCAGTAAGAATAAAAATTCATTATATTTTTTTTGGAGAAAGGAAGGGGGTAAAAATAATAATTATCAGAAAATAAGTAATCAATTCAAATTTCAATTTATAATCCCTTCAAAATTAGCTGGGAGGAAATAAGAGTATTTTATAAAGCAGATAAACTTAATTTATTTACCTAAATTTCATGTAATTTCTTTGGACTTTGAATGGAATATATAATAATCATCCAATTAATACCAATTTTACTGAAAATATTTCTAGACTTGATATATATATAATATTTAAAATAATTTTTTTCAATTATGCATTAAGTAAATATTCTTTTCTAATTATATACATTATCAATTTTCTTATAAGTTTCTCAAAGCTTCAACGTTAAAGAATAAAATATTTTATTATTATAATTTTAATATCTTTCAAATAATATAGTATTTCAAGTTGAGGTAATGAAAAAAAAACTCTTATTATCATTATTATCCTTATCTCCCAAGTAATAAATTAATAATGAAGATGTTTATATATATCCCTCAAGAAAGAGAACCCCATCTTACAAACCTTGTCAAACAAGGATTGATCAAATTCCTAAACCCTTATGGAAATCTTTGTTAAATCACTTTCAAAAAAGTTTCTGCTATCAGCTTTTACATAAATTCTTGGACCACCCCCTTTTTTGAATGTTGGGGGCCTCTCAAATTTTCAGGACCCCTTTTTCCTTAGTAAATTTGTTTTCCCAGCCCCTCTGGGTGATTAAAGCAGAAATTTGACACCCCTGGACCCAAATTGGACAAAATTACTTATGTGTCCCAAATTTTCCAAGTAATACTCCCCAAAACACTTAAGGAAATAGCCACTCAATTAATTAAGATTACCATATAATAAGAAAACTGATCATTTTTCCCTTTGGTTCCAGCTATAGCTACCATATTCCCTTCAAAATTATAATCATCCCATTACAAATTATGTTTTATAGCTATTTCATCTATTTTACTTATTTGATACCAATACAATTTATGGAAATGTAGTTCATTAATAAATTCTTCCAGGAAATACATTTCAAGAGGAAAAGTGCCAGTTTCAGAAGTTTTACTCCTCCAATAGGCCTGTAACTTAGGATATACAGTATTCTCTTAAGGGAATACTATCCATTTACATTCAAGGACTCATGCCAAGGATGATTTAAGACCAGTTGTAAAGCTTTATAGCTCAATAAATCATGGAAAACCTAGTTAAAGGCTGTAATCAAAGAGACCTGTATGGAATTGGCCCTTTTGGGAAATTGAAATCAAATACTTTAGGTAATTAAATAAGCCAAGTTCAATTTACAATATGGCCAAGTATATTCTTCCAAATATATCCAATACATCTTCCCACCAACAAAGCAACTGGGGTTTAGCCTGAAAGGATCAAGTTTTTAGCTTTTCAAATATACTAGCCACTCTTTCGCCCCCTGGGTATCTTTTCCCCATTGAATTAATCTATTTTATTTATTTTCATCCTTTATTTTATTTCATCATGTGTTGGGGAATACTGTTGTTTGAAACCTTTCCTTTCCTTTTAGCTGTATACTAGTGGTCATATACTTACTGATTCCATTATTGATTTTGAACAGGTTACAACAGTTATATAAAGATTTATTTTTTTGGATATTTTCCCATTATGTTCTTCTCTCTGGTTCATATATTTTTACTAAAAATATTTTTAAAGAGATACACTTTATATTTAATTATTTATCAAATTCTTCAAAGTTCATTGAAGAATTTTTTATTCAATCAATTCCAAAAACACTCCTCTTTTACTCAAATAGCTTACAATTACACCTTCCCCCCACACACATCCTTTGAAATATTATCTTATTCTCCAGAAAAACAAATTGTATCAATAAAAAAAATCTATTATATCCAGAAAGACTTATTCTTTTCTATCACCTTTTCTTTTAATTTTGAGAATATTTTTGGAAATTATAATTCTTTCTTTTTTTAAAGGAAACCATATTTTTAAATTAATTTAAATTTAAAATGAAAATAAAGAAAATTTTCAATAGGAAGATTAAATTCATATAAATACTCAATTAAAAAATTAAAAAATTAAGGTAACAAAAGCATATGAGTAAAAGTTTAAGTTGAAAAAAATCACTTTGATCCATTTTTGATTAAAATTATTTTTTCTCAAAGAATTAATTTTAAAATATAATAAAATTTATGGATTTAGGGAATTAAAAAATTCATAAATTCAATTTTTTTGTTGATCTGATTATTTTAAAACAATAATAACAAATTCTTTGAAGCATATACTGTATGTAGTTGTAGAAATAATTTTCCATTGAATTCAAAGTTAAAAATATTCAATTTAAATAGTTTTTCATCAAACAAGATATTATTTATTATATATATATATATATATATATATATTCTATTGATAATCTGGATGAATTTTTTTCTTGTTTTTTTATTTAATCTTTAAAATAATCTTTTTTTTTCATAAATGTCATAATTAATAAAAAAAGTAAAGCTTGGTCTTTTCACAAATGAAAAAAGAAAAAGAAAAATGGAATTGATCAAATCATTAAAATTAAAAAAAAATTAAAATAATAATTTGATTCAAAATTATTTTTCCAAAAAAAAAAATTAAGTTTTTTGTTCATAAATATATATATATTGAATTAAATTAAGATTCTTGATTTTCATCAATTTTTTATTTTTTATAATGAATATACACAAGAAAATCTTTGGATTTAATTAATAAAAAAACAAAGAATTAATTGAAATTTGAAGATAAAATGGAGAAATAAAACTCAATAATAAATTAATTAAGATTAATATAAATTTGAAGATAAAATGGAGAAATAAAACTAAATAATAACTTAATTATTTTTTTAATTAAAGAATGTGAATTATCTATTTATTTTTTAAAATGTAAGGAAGGAACTATTTCTAGGTTTATAAAGAGATTTTACCTCTCTATATGAAGTTTCTTTGAGGTAACAATCTATTTCAATAAAGATAGCAAAGGGTTTGTTTAATATTAATTATCATGGAGAACAATTTATTAAATAATTTCAAAGTTAAGTAGTGATATCATCAAGTTTTTTTTATAGTTTTTATAAAAAGGTACACAAAGAAAGGTCATATTTTTAGAGGAAAATCTAATAATATCAAATAAGGTAATATTTTTTTTATATAGATTTGGTTTTATATTCAAAATAAATAAGACTAACAAAATGATGAAAGAATTTTTATATATTAAATTCAAGATTATCATTTCTCTCAAAAAAAGGGGTTAATTTTATCTTATTGGTATCTTTGATGATCCTACTAAAAAAATATTCTTCTTTTAGGATATCAGTAAACAAATCAATTTACCCTTTTACTTAAATATTGTATGTTTTTTGTATTTTTTTATAAATCTATTTAATAATGAATTATCTTTCTTTCCTCAATTTGAATTTATAATTGAACTTGGATTCTTCTGGAAATAAGAAACATGGAAGACATTTCAGAAATTTGCAAAGTTTTATTATTATAAAAATATTTTGAAGATTTGATGTAGTAAAATGTTTTCAATGATATCATAAATTTTGATTCTTTTTTGAGAGTACAGCAGGTTTTATTGAAATAATTCTTGGTATAAAGGTAAAAAGGAAACTTCAAATTCCTTGTTGTAAGACTTTTGGAATGTGAACTGTGAGAATTTAGACTAAAAAATCTATCAAGCATAGTTTAATCTTGTTCGTGATTAATTATTGACATAAAATTGGAAAAAGAATATCTTTGTTATCTGAATAAATTATTGGAAATGTTTATAGAGATTCTTGATTGCGTCAAAATAACCCTATTTTGGAGGTTTTACAATCTTTTTATATGAAAAAAAAAGAATTTTCAAGCAATCTTAGAAAATAAAAAGTTAGAAAAGAAATAATTTAAAAAGTGGGATGATTTGGAGATGAAAAAAATTGAAAATGGGCAGATGTGGAGATAATATGTTGTCAAAAGCATAAGATAAGGGAAATTTTATATTTTTGTTTTTAGGTAAAATGAAGGATTAAAGCTAATAAATTGGCTTTCATTATTAATTTTTGTATTAATAAGAGAAATTGATAGAGTCTTGAAAAGAAATTAAAAGCTTAAAAATTAGGGGGTGGTGGCGGTTTTTTTTTGCCTTTTAAAGGATTTATTATTATTATTTTGGGGGAGGAAGAGTGATATGGGTTTAAAAGATGTTTTTTGCTATTGGGTATGAGTTTGATTTTGGAAAACTGGGAGTCAGGGGATTCCTCAAATGTTCTTACCAATTCTTCTGTTTTTTGACCAATTTTTGGTAAACATTGTGAGAAATTGGTAAATAAATGTAAAGGGCTTATGAGTTTTACAATTTCTCTTGAATTTTTTCAACCAAACTCTTAATTAACTGAATAATCATATGATATTATTCTTTTCTGAAACTTAGATACTATAATCCTTTTTTAGGTGTAATTGTATATGTATTCCTTTTCATTATGGGGGCTTTCTTGAATAATTCATTTAAACTGTTCTATAAAGTAATTTTTATACCAAAATATGAATTTTTTTTTTCTTTATTCTTTAAAATAATTGATTAATAATAGTTTTTAATAATAAAGCTTTAACAATATTCCTTGTTTTCTGTTATTTTGTTTTTTGAAAATAAGAAGAAATGGATCATTTTTGAAACATTTCTTTGATTTCTCTTTCTGTTTGGCTTATATTTATAATGGGTGAATATTTCATACTTTTTGAAAGACTTATTATTAATAAGAATTGAATTAATTTAAGCTCGATTTTCTATACTATACTTCATATGAGTATATATATATTGAACAGGTTATATATATAAATTTATAAATTTATTTATAGTTTGATAAGCGAGGATTATTTTTTTGAATAATAATTAGATTTATAGAAGGGGAAATAATTTAATTTC
The DNA here is from genome assembly GCA_023105745.1 of Austropuccinia psidii. NCBI lineage: Eukaryota > Fungi > Basidiomycota > Pucciniomycetes > Pucciniales > Sphaerophragmiaceae > Austropuccinia > Austropuccinia psidii. The sequence goes on from JALGQZ010000001.1 coordinate 2,498,142, forward strand.
TCTTTATAAAACTTCAATTTATGTATTTCAGTTTAATTTTTGAAGTCAAAAAAACTATTACATTCAGAAAACTTGGAAAATTCAAATTAAATAAAATAAAAAGCAATTTTTTTAATGATAATAGAAAAATAAATAGAAAACAAAAAAGGTTTCAAATAATAAAATATCATTATTTTTCATTTAAATATAAGATTCTATTCTAAATCGAAATTTGATTTTGATTTAAAATAATTGTTTAAAAAATTAAAATGATTGATAATGAGAGAGGAAAGATTGTAGAAATAATTGAATTTAATGGGAAATAAAATTATTAAGAGAATATCAAAATATAACAGCCAAAAAAGGGAATATTTTAATGATAAAATAAATCTCAGAAACTGATTTGTCGAGCTATATTGATTATAAATAAAATTAAGTGAGACTATAAATAAATGATAAGATGAAATGAAAATTCCTTGAATTTTTAAGAATAAAATAATGAAATTAATATTTAAAAAATGACAAGGTATTCTTATCCAATTTTTTCCCTTTGGACCCACACAATTTTGAGTTCTAAATTACTGTTTTGAACCACATTTACTTAGGGAGAAAAAAAGAAGAAAATAATCAAAATATTTCAAGTTAAAATATGAAAATTAGCTCATATCTTTTTGTAAATTACCACTTTATTGAGATAAAATAATATTGTATCACATATAACTAATATTTTGTCTAAGAAACTCTCAATCCATTCAAGTTATATAAATTTTTTTTTCATAAAGTATATAAGATATATATATATATCTTACTTATAAGCTCAAAAGAGTTAGATGTTTTGATTTCATTCATATAATTTCACTATTTATTTAGGTAAAGGTTAAATATCACAGATCTTTAAGGAACTCTTATATATATATATATATATATATAAAGTATAAAAAAATAATCTTATAGTTATTTTTCTTCTTTTTACGAAAAAATTGAATTAACATAATTATCGAAAATTTTGAGCTTTTTTCAAATGAAATAAATGAAAATTGAAGTTTCTTACAAAAAAATCAGCATGAATTATATTCTTTTCTTTTCTTTTCTTTTCTTTTCTTTTCTTTTCTTTTCTTTTCTTTTCTTTTCTTTTCTTTTCTTTTCTTTTCTTTTCTTTTATTTTATTTTATTTTATCTTATTTTATTTTATATTATTTTATTTTATATTATTTTATTTTATTTTATTTTATTTTATTTTATTTTATTTTATTTTATTTTATTTTATTTTATTTTATTTTATTTTATTTTATTTTATTTTATTTTATTTTATTTTATTTTATTTTATTTTATTTTATTTTATTTTATTTTATTTTATTTTATTTTATTTTATTTTATTTTATTTTATTTTATTTTATTTTATTTTATTTTCTTTTATTTTTTTATTTTATTTTATTTTATTTTTCACAAAAAAAAGTTATCATCTACTTTTTAAAAAATTGATTTTAATTCAATTCATTTTTAATCTTATCAAAGAATAAATTAGTGAAACCCATAAGTGAATTATGAATAAATAGGAAATAAGTTAGAAATAAACTATGAAGTACTTACAGATAAATTACCGATAAGCTATAAATTAAATATAAATAAAGTCTAAAGGAGTTCTAAATTAATTATGGATGACTCACAAACAAAAATTCATTATTGAAGGCATGATTTGGAAGTATGGGCTCCACCTCATTGGGAAAGGCTCCCTCTAGTAAACACAATTTTCCAAAATTTTGGTAATTAAAGGTGAAGAGAAAATCCTAAAAACCGCTCAATATTAGTAAAATAATTATTTTTTATAACTGGATTAGCTTATATATAGTTCCAAATAGTTATAAGAATTCCATTGTAAAATTCGCAACTGAAGATGATTCAAAAAATTAAATTACTTCAATGACTGTGAATACATACAATACCCTGGCATATTTTAGTCTATTTTGAGATAATGTTTTGTATGAGATTAGCTGTAAAGTACTCACAAGATGAAATAAAGACGAAATAATTCTTGAATTTCTCTTTTAGAAATGTGAAGATCTATCTGCTTTTGCAATATAATAATATAAACTACCTTTTCCAAAAATACAGACTTATATGGAGTTGAGTTCCACAATTAATTCAATTTATTTTAGGGTAAATGGCTCAGAAAATTCTATTGAAAATACTCTATCTGTTTTTTTTCTCAATTTTAACACAATGATCAAGTATAGCCTTCAAGAAATTGAGAATTATGAAAACCACATAATTAGGAAATTTTGACCAAAGCCTAAAACATAAACTGATAGCATCACTACATTAAAATTAAAGAATAACTGGAAAAAAAATCATAATTATTTTTTTTTGGTATTTATAAATTTCTTCTGATATTTATGATTTTTGGGATAAAAATAACTCTGAATCAATTTAGTGGAAAGAAAAATTTGAAAGCTGGGATAGCATATAATAAATAGAGAAGAAATAAAAAAATATAGAGTAGGGGATATGATCTATAGATAGCCTATTTATATTGATAATAAAGTAATATACATGGTTTTGATGGGTGAAGTACTAGTAATAGCGATAATAAGACCTAAAAAAGATTCCTAACAAGTTATTTCTTATCATGAAGGTAATTTTATAGTCAATGTGAGTTTTGCTTATAATTATTGAGGTAGGCCTCTGTTGTCTTTTTTGATGAGAAGATGAATTGATCTTCTACTGAGCTTCCCTACTGTGACAAATGATAGGATATGAGGATGATAATAGTAAGAGGTAGTCGAAAAGATTAAAGCATAAATTACTCGAGAGTATACGCTAGCTACTATAAACTATAAAGCACGTGGACATGGTTAATGCGCGTTAATACTGAGAAAACTATATTGAAGCTAGTATTGAGAATCTGAGAAAGAGGATTCTTCTCAGGAGAAAATATTAAAAATTTGAATTAATTTTAATTTATCTCACTTGAAAAATATATAAAGTCTCATAGATTTCACAGAGCACCTCTATTTATGTCCATCATGAGGTGTGTTACTGGTGAAAAAGTCAACATTGAATCTGTTCCACCTATGTATTTCCTGAGACCGAAAATTTGCCTTGTGATAGGTTTATCTAAAATTTGCCTCAAATTTTTTCTTTCCATTTTAAAAGAATAATTTATCATTTGATAGGAAATTCTTTTAATAATTCTAGTGGAAAATATTTTGTTACACTTATAGTGGTTCATATTGAATAAATAATTTTTAATATAAATATTCCTTCATATTTTCTGTTTAGTGTTCAATATTTCATGATTAATTTTAAATTATTTCCTTAGTTTAATATTCCTCAATTAACACTTATTCCTGTCTTAATTAATAATGATTATTAATACTCCCTTGATTAATAGTGGATTATTATTCCATCATTTAACTAATTTCTTGGTGACAAAGCAAGGCTTCTAAACATAGATTATTAATTAATATTAACAGATATGGGTCATGCATAGTGTGTCCCCTTATAGGTAATTTCAGATACCAAAATAACCACAGATATAAAGTCACAGTTAATAAGATTTGTTATTAATACAATTAGAAATTATTTTTATTTATACAAAAAATAAGTTAAAACAAGAAGAAATTAAAATAATAATTAATATCAAAAAAATTAAGCCAAAAATGAAACTTTTGAAAAAAAATTCCATAAAAGAAAATTATGAATTTTTTTAAAAAATTCCATAAAAGAAAATTATGAATTTTTTTAAAAAATTTATTTTTAGAAAAAAACTATGGATTTTATTCAACCATATGATTCCCCATGAAAATCTGCCTTGGGTTGCCTCTGGGTAAAATATTTGTAACACAAATTTCAACAAGCTTGAATTAAGTTTTTAAGACTTAAATCAAAAATTCCAAATTTAATAAAGATTTAATTTAATTAATAAGACATTTATGTGGTTTAAAAAATCATTATTTGTGTTAGAAAGAATTCTTGGTGAGTAGCTTAAAAATTTTTAGGAATTTAATTATTTTAATTAAATTTATCAAAATTTGCACATTTATTGCATAAACGAGCTTTGATTTATCGATTAGAAGTTGATATTTACAGAATCAAACTATAAATATTCAATAAAATAAAACATTTATAGTTTTTATATAATAAATTTCAGGTTAAATAAACAAAAATAATTGAAAAAATTCATTTTTGTTTTGAGGGTAAGGAATCTGCGCTTAAAAGGTACCAAAATAATTCAAGATCCCTGAATCTGTTTGTGATATTTAAAAATACAAGCAAAAGATTATTCCTTTTGTCCTTAGTATCATCCATATATTATGTAGCTCTATTAATTAAGTGGTTTTGATACCAACGAGGTAAGCTTTAGCTTCCCAAAAATCTTGAAAGCTACACTAATGACAAGAAACCTCACCAAAGAAGTTTTGAAGGATTTCAATATATCTTAAAAAGCTTATGATGTGTTTTTAAGACTCAAAAACAGGAATTAATATAGGAAAGGCTGACTTACTGGGATAAATCTCAAATTCCAGGTTATAAACATTCCATAACTTACTTATAAATTTCCAAAAATTCTCTCCAAACGTTTAAGAACATTTTTTTAGTTTTGTAAAAGGAAAATTGAGGCTAAAAAGAATGTCTTATATTCTGCATATTTCATTTTCATTCTAGAATATTTATACTTTTATCATTAGTTTCCTTACCTTCAAGCCAATAAATAAAGAATTACAGCCAAAATATATAAACCACCTCAAACCATTTAAGCATGTAAAAGAATTAATACGATTTTGACCCTTCAAAAACCGAATTCATTCGAGTAATTTTTAGGTGTGTTTTACCTTTAAAAGTCTCTTAAGTAAGTCCTTTGATATTTCATTATTTCAGTCGTTCTCTCAATCAATCCAAAAAAATTATTCTTGTAAAAGTCCTTTTTTATCTTAAAATGACTCCTTTAAAGTATCTCTGGATAAAGCTTCATTATTGATAAAACAATCAATATGTAAAAAATCTCTTGTCTTATAGTAAGGAAGATAAAAAAAGGTCTATTTTTCTTTCAATACTTTTCAAATTACTATAATTACTTAATTTTTCCTTACACTTACTTTGAGGACAGGAAAGGTACTTTTCTTTTTGACAAAATATTTATATGTACACTTCGAGCATACCAAATCCCATATTGGTATAAACATTTCAGAAAGTGAAGCTTGTAAATTTGATTAAATTCTAAAACGATATTTCAATTTTAATTGTGATATAATTACTAATGTAGATTTATAAATGGCTAATAATTTTCTCAAGTGGGTATAAAATTCAAAATTATTATTTTTGTATGACCCCTCTTAAGCTATAAATATGCTATAAAAGGATAATTTCACATATAATCATTGTAGCTCCCACAACTAATGAATCAATACTTTATACCGACCACATAAAGTGATTTTTGGTTAAAAATGAAACTTGAAATAAAGTACAATATATTGAAAAGGGTTTGATCATTATGTGAAGACAAGTTTTTCAACACGTTTTAATATCTGACGGTGGATTGGGGTCTCAAATCATAGCTATAAGTTTTCATAATTCAGTTTTTATGTTAAATTTAGCTAAATAACCTAATTTAAGATGAGAATTCTACCATAATTGACTTGAAATGTATTTCAAGTCTAAAAACCAGATTTCACATTAGTATCATATGATATCGAAATACTAGAGGTTACTCCTATTATGATTCTAGGAGGTTTCATTTATCCCAAGCCCAGACCACCTCAACCCCTTTTGGTTTTCTTCAGATTTTCATGCCCTACAAACCAAATTGTCAGGACTTAAGGGAGTAGGTGGGGTATTCAAGTGTTTTTCCCTTTAATTTCCCACAATTTCTTTTTTCTTCCCCAACATGTACTTCAAAATTAAAAATCTTGATAAGTAAATTAAAATTCACTCTTTTCAACCTGAAAGTTTTCTCAAAAAGACAGCCAGAGACTCTGAATTCTAGAAACAAAATTCCAAAAGAAAATGGATCTTGACCTCTATCATGATGTTAATAATTGAAGAAATTTGTGGAAGGGGATTTCAATTGAGATATAAATTGTGATTTTTCAATTTCTTAATTATATCTTTGGCTACTAACTTATGAATATTTGAGATGATGAAATTTATTTTTATTACCAAGAAAGGACTTTTATGAAATACTTTCAAATTTGTGAACCAAGAAATGTTTTATTATTGATAGATGATCCTTTAATAGATGTCATTTTGGAAAATAACTTTAAATATTGGAATTTATTCAATATTTTTCAATATGTTCATCTTTTTCAGAGGGGTTTGTCAATACCAATTCATAAATAACTGAAGAAATCAAAACCGAGTTATTTTTAATACTATTTAGAGTTGTGTATATTTTAAAGTTTTTTTATTTATCAAAAAGTCTCGGAGAAAGGAATTAATAAAGCTAAGGAAGCTATATAAACTTATTTACAATATAAGAATAATACTTCATTATTAAATTGTTTATTTTTCACTTAATTATAATGTAGGCTCAAGGGGGTTTTTGATATATGGATACGCGAAAAAGACAGAACATTTCTTCAAGGGATTGTTTAGCCTCTATATTAAAGCATCTGAGTCATTTGAAAGGGGATTCTGGGATTATTTCTTATGGGTTTTGGATTTTTTTCCACATAAAGTTTCTTGAAGCTCTATCAACATTAGATACACCCATTGATCTAAAATAAAAAAGAAATAATTAATTTCTTGAAGAGAATAAAGTAAGACTGTTATAATATAATTTTAAGGATGAATATTATTCATAATAAAAGAGTATTGGCTGAGGGACTTCTAAAGGGGCTCAAGAAAAATAAAGAAATAAATTTTAAAGGGTTATCTTAAGGGTTTTTTTAGAGCTAGAAGGGCCTGAATACTAGTCACAGAGTGTCCGATAAGAGGCACTGAGCTGAATAATGACAGAAGCTTGAGGGTTTTTAATAAATACTCGAGAATGATATTGATCTTTGAATTAGTTTTTAATCATTTAGGGACAAAATTAATTTTATCCTTGAGGTAATATTATTCCTGTAATAAGTAGTATAAAGCACAATCAAAATAAATATAATCAGGGAAGTAGAGGTAAAAAGAATCAGTTCAAGGTTTGAAATGAAGTCTGAAGGATGAATATGATAAGATAGGGTGAATTGTTGGTTAAGATATTTTCAGAGATAAAAACAAACAACAAATATTCCATCTAGAAAGGCTTTTTTTACTTTTCTTTTGAGCTAGAAGGGCCTGAATACTACTCACAGAGTGGCTCATTAGATGAGCTGAGCTTGAGGGATGTTTCTCAATAATTGAGTATCAGATTGATTTTTGATGAGCTAAGAATGATATTTATTATTTATATTAGGCTTAACTGTCAATTTTTTATGAGGCTTATAAGATTTGATGAAATTAAATAGTAAAGCGATATGTAGGGACAAGAACAGGATTATTTTTAGTTTTGAAGTGTGTTTTACATTTTTAATATGATGTGAGAGACAAGACTTGCATGAATTAATTCCAGAAAAATTCACCCCTAAAAAGAATTAATTAATAAACCTTGTTGTCAGCTTGGTTTCTCATCTAAAGAGGCTTGAGCATTAGTCTTAATTCTGTTATCAAATTGAATATACCCTCAATATCTAAAGGGCCAAAAAGTTAATCTATAAATAAACTGAGAAAATTGGCTAAAGCTTAAAGCAGGTGCTAGACCTGTAAAGTAGGTTTGAACCAGGCTATACTGAGATTTGTTACTTCCTCAAGAAGAGATTCAACCGAGTATTTAAGTTTTTATTCATAATCCCTTTTACTCCAAGCCACTGGAATATTACAGAATTTTCAGAATTTTCAGTTTTTTCAAATTTTCTTTAATAAAGAAATATAATATTGAAGAAAGGTTATTTACCTCTTCCATATTCATGAAATTATTATTTTTTATAAAAATTCTACTTTAAAGCTATATTTTGAGAGAATAATAAGTAAAATGAAGATTTAAAATTAGGGAAGAATTTATCTTACCTGATTTGTGACATATTATTAGTTTATAATAATATGACTACTCATTTTTATTTACAATATTTTTCAGAAAAGAATATCCTCTAATTAATCTCTCACCTTGAGAAACTGAATTATTGGAGTGTATTTTGTGTCTTATATGATCTCAACTCTGTAATATAAAAAGGAAATAATGAAATATTATCAAGTCCCATTTAAAAAAGAATATTCAAAAGCGAAAATATAAAATATGTATGTCTCTCTTCTTTAAAATCAGTTTTTTTTCAATTTTTCTATAATTTTCATTTTCTTCATTTTATAATTTATTTTATCATTAAAATTGAAGCTCATGAGTCTTTGTGTGGGTAACACTGTCCTGTCTATTTTTGAAAGGGAAAGAGAAGAAGTAATGATCATTTTTCCAAAGCTTCATCTTTTTGTTGGAAAGCGAAGTATAAAGCTCTGTGCAGCACAGCACCACCTACTGGAAGAAATTTGATAATTGTGGTAATCTTCAAGGTTCATTAATTAAAGGGAACAATACAGTAAAATTTCTGAAAATCATAAAAAATTTACAGTAGAAATCCCTATAGGCCCTGCTACTGTAATTTTAAATGCAGAAAAAATTCAAAATCAAATTAAATAAGAAAATCAGAAAAAGAAAGAAGTAATATTCTAACAAAATAACACAAAAGAATAAAGAATATAGATTAAAACTCAAAATCTGAAATAAAATCAATAAAATAATTTCTGAAGGGTAGAAGGAATATAGTTTATACTACTTGTTTCCTTTAAAAATGAAAATAAGAAGAGAAATACATCTCAGTTTCCAGAAATATTCTCATAACTCATTTTCTGATTTAATCTCATACTTTTCTTATTATTTTTTTTGAAAAGACATTAATAAATTCATTTTTCTCTGGGTTATTTGGTTTATATTTTCTTTCTAATAATAAAGGGGAAAGGTAGCTCAGATAGAGAGAAAATAAGCGGAAATTACTCATAGTAAATGTACAAATTACATCTCCTAATAAGATTCTCAAGTGTAAATTTCAGTATTTTGTTATATTTTAAGGAATTAGAACCAATTAACTGAGTATTTGAGAGCTATCTGCACATATTACTCATAGGATTTAGTCAAAAATATTTCAAAAACTCTATTCCACTGTAATGCTGTTAAAATAAAACAGGGATTCAAATTTCTCCTATCATTTTACTTCAAAAAAATCTTGAAAGAAACTCTTTAATTCTAAAAATGATACACTTCCAAAATTCAATCAAATTTTAATTGGAAAAGGCTCATTTGTCATTATTTTGATGCATAATTCATCTGGTGTATGAAAAAGAATTTCATTTTCAGGCTTGAGAATTTATTACAGGAAACGTTTCACACAAGTTCCCATCCAAAAACAAATAATATATGGTCAATTACTTAGTAATTTTTCGATAAATAAAAGAAAATTCTTGAAAGAAATTAGGACTATGTTTTGGAGAGGTTTAGACATGGTGGTGAAGTAATACTCATATCACTTTAAGCTTGCTTTTAAAAAGGCTCTAGTTTTTTTCTGTGCCCATTCTAGCGGAGGTATGATTTTATTCATTATTTTCATCCCTTTTTTCAACATAAATAGAAAAAAAAGAAAACAGAAATTTTCCTAATGCTATATTTTGAGCATACTTGAATGAGCTGAATATATATATGAATCAGCTGAGATTTATGGATATATTATGATACTAAACTAGCTAATCCTCTCATCTGTGTAGGCTCATTAAATTATAATTGAATCCAGAATATTCTCAGAGGATTGATAGATAAAATTCAAGAAATCAATTCAATAAAAGAAATCATTTATCTCAGTCCTCTTGTTTCAAAAAAACAAGTTATCCCAATAATTGAAGAACAATTGTAAGAAATTTTCACTTTCCTTAGTCCAAAAATTATTTTTAATTCTTTCCAATAAGTAATTAATATTAATATTAGCCTTCATTCAACTATTAAAAGGAATATAAAAAGATCCTCATAAAATTGGGGAAATATTAATGTAGATAATTGGTAAAAAAAAATTCTATATTAGCTGCAATAATCTGTGTTTTTTTGGTTTTTTAGTATTCATTATGTTTCAAAACCATTAAGGGAATATGTAATTCTTATTAATTGAGCATATGTAGAGCTTTAAATACATTGTAATTAGTAAAAAATGGATTAAAAATAAAGTAAAAAATGACTACAAAAGCTAATGGACATAATTGCAAGAAGGAAGTCCATAGCAGGTGTGATTAATGAAATACTTTGAATTAACAAACTAATTGGTTGAAATTAATATTAAAAATATAAATAAATTAATCTTATACTTACTCAAATTCCATACATATACTTTGATTGGTGTCATATACACTATATGTCAGCCTGTGACTCAAAATCAGAGCACAAGCTTGACAGTCCAATACCAAAGATAATAGTATTAAACCAGGATACTTAAAAAGTAAAACAAATTGTCAAATTGCTCATAGTAGTTTCCAAATGAAAGGTAAAGCTCCCAAATTTTAAAATTCATCATCCTCATCCCAATAGGATAAGTAACAACAAATTTATCCCAGCTCAAAATCCAAACTGAGCATAAACCTTAAATTTGACTTCTCAGCTAAAATATAGAGAAAGAGGCAGAACCAAATCAAATGGGTTTTCAAATTGAAGCTCCCAATTAGGGCCACCAAAATTGGCCTAGCATCAATATTACAGAAGCTTGAGCCAATAATAGGCCAAATAATTGTGAATGAAATACTTGCCTCTAATCTAACTTATAAAGCTTTAGTGTGGGATACCTCAAGTGGTGTATTTATGGAAATTTGAGAAGAACCTATTTCCCACAATAATGTCCATAATCCTTTATCTCATCCAGAAAAAAAGTTATTAAGGGAATTAGCTTGATACAGGATTCATACAAAATCCACATTCTTACAATATAATTTAAAACTGGTATATCTCTTCCATAATTAATGCTAGGTATACTAAATTAGGAACCATTGTGTAGAGCTCATAAAGGGCTACAACATGAGACACTTATTATCCCTCTATCTTCAAAAATGACAAAATTATGGCAGATATCAGGTTAAAATCTCACAATATTGGAAAAAAACCAATAATGTGGGATCCTCTCCTATAACTATTAATACAATGTTTCAAAGTGACAAAAAACCTTTTTCATACTTTTCTACCTCATAGTATGATGAATATGGGATCCAATGACACATATTGTACAGATTTCTATGTGTCTGACTTGTCAGAACATGCCTGTGAAGACCCCAGGTGAACATTTTCACCTTGTATGTGGGAAAAGTGAACAGATAAAGGGTATACAGGGCTCTATAGGCTACAAGCCCACCTTTTGGACTGAAGGAATTCTTCACTCCTTCCACATGGTGAGTGTCACAGGTGCTCTTCTAAGTGAAGAGGGCCTGGCACTCAGTAAACTGGGACTTACTTATGGAGGGCTCAAGATATGGTAAAAGGAAAACACACTTAATAGTGTAATAAGATGAAATTACTAAATAAAGAAATATAAGAAAGCAGCAAAAAAATAATAAGAGTAAGAAATAAAAGAGCCAACCACAAAAAATCCCAAGTCCACTGTTTCAACCTGTGAGAATGGAAAGAGAAGGGTTAATAAGGGTATGGCCATCCAACTCATAATGTACAGGCATAGAAAGAAAAATTCAAATAATAACCCAAAATTAAATAAATATAATACCCAAAAAAAGGATAATAATATTCATAAAATGATAAATAAACTAAATTAATTAACTGGGGAAAAGTCCCCAGGGGGAAAAAAGAGGGGCTGGTATATGTGAGAATCACCAGCCCTGATCCAGACAGAGAATTTTCATGAGAATGATTGAGGGTTGAATTGAGTCTGGCCAATACAGGTCCTGTACAGCTGTACAGAACCTGTACAATAAGTGTGGTGGTCTTTAGTGATCATACAGTTTCAGGATGGTGTATCCAAACTGTATTGGGTAATTCCAACCTGTACAGAAGTTGACAGGCTGTATTGGTGAACCACACTGTATGCATGTTTCAGCAAGGAAGATTGCTGAAACTGAATGCTGATACACACAGTTGATTTGCTGGATTTTAGGTGTTTCAGTGGGTGTAAGTATGAATACACTTACCCCTGGCTAGTGGTTTTCACAGTGAGGTCTGGAGGCCCTTTTGTCCCTTTCCATAATAAAAAGAGTCATTGTTATAGTTAGTCAAGTTCCAATAACTTCACCTAGGGCTTTCAGAAGCACTCACCACTACTTTAAGTAAAGCTATTTTATTTAAATTTCTTTCTACTCTTTACACTGAGAATTTTATTCTTGTACATACTATATTATAAAGTAATTCTGACACTATAAATCCTAGGTATTGGAGCTATATCAATCTTCCTTATATATTTTACTCCTTAATTTTTTTGAAACAAAAACCCACAAGATCAATAATGGTTAAATATATCATCTTAGTTTTTGACATATAAAAAGAATTCACTACATCAAGATGGTCAATTCAGAATTAATAATTTTTAAACCAGAATATGAAAAGAGATATATGAATCAGTTTTTAGAAAGAAAGAAATTTAATGTTCTAAATACTCAACGAGCCTGTCAGCTAACATGGCTATGATAGTTATGTATACAACTATCATTCCAGGTTTTTTATGTGAATATAGGTATGATAGTTGAGTTGAAACTTGAAAAAACATACCAAATATTATACTTTCAATACCTATAATCTCAAATCTATAAGTGCAATAAACTCCTGTAAATCAGTCTTTTCTGAAATACTGGCTTTATTTATTTGATATATCCTATATTTAATTTAGCCTTTATTCAAACTGTATTTTTGTCATTGATATTGATGTTTTTTTCTAATATGAAAGAAAGAAAAAGTAATTGGGTAAAAGAAGGAAAAGAATGGGTATAAGTTCCCCCTTGATATTGATTTTCATAAGAGAAAATAATTTTATGATAGGGTATCTTTTTTTAATATCTATAACTGCAAAATTCCCTTAAGCCCTTGAGACCCTTTCTCATAAATGGAAATCATATGCTAAACTATAATGGGTATAGTTTTGATACAATTCATATATGAATTCAAATGAAGTATTCATAGGAGATATTCATATTTATTATTTTATATCTATGTAAAAAGGTATGGCACAGAACTCAAAACATTTTTCCTCATTGAATTATATGAAGTAAAAACCAAAATTGAAGTACATGGAGAATTAAAGTTAGAATTTCTATAATATATTGTTCAATTATTGGGATTTTCTAAGCCATAACAAAAATTGATTTCAAGAAAACGGATATCAACCATTGTGGTTTTCATAAGTGTATTAAATTTCTTCCAAAAATTCTGTTTCTAAATTCAATTTTTGTCCTATATCCCACTACTAGTCAGTTTATATCCCATTTTAAAATTAAAATAAAAAAGCTTATTTCAGATGTAGCCACTGCTCTCATATTTAATCCATAACAGAACAATTTTTAGAAAAGGAAATGGGGTGTTTGTTTTATTTTTTCATAAATAAAATAAAATAATCCATCAATTCTTCATTTCTAGAAATAAAATATGTATAAATAAGCCCACAACTACCTGCTACACTGCAGTGTTTGACTTTGTATACTACCTTTTATAATTTCTAAGAAGAATTCATGAATCTCTCATCAATAAAGAAAGAAAAGATACACTTTTGATTTCTTCTAGCTCATAAAAAGTTAAATTTGAAGATGGAAATATTATCATAATAAAATGGCATTGTTTTTTGAATAAAATTTATTGATACTTTCAATTATCTTTACTTTGAAAATATAGCTAATTTCAAATTCTCTTTTCTTTTAATTCCATATCCTCCTTCTTAAATTTTAAATTCTTAATTTACTCCCTTTATTCAATTTTTATTGTTAAGATTTTCCTTTTTTTTAAATTCCGGCTTCCATTTTTTCTTCTCCCATGAGATGAATTAAATTTCTGATAAATTCTTGTCTTCAAGTGGAGAAAATTAAATTCTTCTTGCCATTCTTTAGCTTTTTTTAGCTTTCATAACTTTTCTTGAATTTTAGCTAATGCTTCATATTTACCCAATTCCAGTGATTTTTACCTTGAATGGCTTGTTGGGCTAAAGCTGTATGTGTTTTATGATTTATTTTAAAAAGGAGAATTAAAACACTCTCAGGATTACTAGGATGAATTATTTCCTGTATCAAAGGAGGCTCTGGATTTGAAATTACTTCATTTATCTCATCATATTCATATTCATAAAGTTAATTCAATTTTTTTTAAAAAAAAATCAAAATTAAATTATTATATAGCCAAAACAGCTTTTCATTATTAATAAGTGCATATCTTCAGAATAAGAATAAAAATAAGCTTCTTTATCAAAGTATTTTTTGAATAATATAAGTACTTGGGCTTTTCTGTAATTTTTCCACAACGACCATAGGACTAAAGAAGTATTCCTAGATATGTTATGAATAAAATTTGGTTAGATTATGTGCTCTTTACCTTTGTCTAAAAATGATATACATTTCATTAGATCATGGACGTGAGAAATCTATATTTTCTTCAATTTAATCAATACTTTTTCCCTCATAATTTCATTGATACAAAATCCAGTTTATTTTACCTTATAAGTCTTAAATATTTCACAGCTCTGTCTAGCACTTAGCTGTTACTTTGAAGTTGCGCTTATATTAAATTGCTTCGAACTTATTTCACATTAATTTATTCTTATTTCTGGAGGACTTCTCATATCAATCAAGACATATATGCAAAAGAAATAATCACAATACACCTTATTTCAAAGGAATGTGGTAATTATCTGGTAATTGGCTTGTTTGAGATGAGGTGTGGGAGTATTACTTGAATTTTTTTTGGAAGAGTGAATTACAGTCAATACGACAAAAACTATTTGATTTAAGGTCTCTGAGCTTAACTCACATGAGAAAATAGAACTATATGAATGATTAAAAATTAAAAGGATTTATCTAGTAAATAGAACTCAATTGGAAGTAAATTCAATTTCAGAAGTAGATAGGGGTTTTATCAGAATCAAAATTTATTTTTTAAAGGTTTGATATTAATCTTTAGAATAAAAATGTTATTGAAGTAAGAATTTCTTTCATATATGTTTGAATTTCACTCAAAAAAAATATTCTTATAAAAGAAATATTTAGCTAGTTTTGATACCCTTTAATGGCTTAATATTCAAATATTGGCATTAAGAAAAAACTTCTGTTAGAAAAAATACCTGTGATTATTTTTCAATAAGAGGGGAGTTTTACAGAGAGATTAATTTTAATTATAATGGTTAAATTCCAAAATAAAATAATTTTGAAAATTTAAAACTAACTTTCAAAGAAATAATGGAGTAGGGTGATTAAATTGAAGGATCCCCACTTTCTTACTCTTTGTGATCTGAGCCAAAAGAAAGTCTTGCACTATTAAGTCCTGGAGTGGAATTAATTTATTTATTTATTTCTGCCTCCATTTTTTTTATTCCAGAATCTCTCACTGTAAGAAATATTTCTTTTAGAAAGCTCCAGGGTTCATAAGGTGCACACACAGTATTATTAGCTTCCTAATGTTTCTGGTGCGTATCACTTTTAATAATTGAATTTATCTATATCAAGTTTCAAATTGAAATATAAATTTTTAAATGGAAAGGATTTAGATCCTTCTTTTAATAATATTAAGAAACATACATTAATAATACATATTTTTTGGTTATTTGAGTATTTCTTTATAAAAGAAAATTTGATTAATTCTTAAATCAAATTCTAATCTTCATAATTTATGAAATTTTGTAAACTTAATTTCTGGGTACAATGTGGAAAAGAATCAAACCACAGAAGCCCAAAACCATACAAAATATACACAAGTTAGAATTCAATGGTAATATGAAGACAAATTCCAAAATTGTGGGTGGAAGGTCATCTTCCCTTTTGTGGAGAGAATCCTGAGTTAAATAGGAAAATTGATGACCAGAGATTATTTTCAATTCTATTATTATATATCTAATGATAGCCGCGTAATTATAAAATAAAATATGAATCTGAACCCACAATACTCTGCATAAAATGTGAGTGATAACATATTTCTTAATATTTCATAATATTCTGAATTTAAATTAGTTAATAAAGCTATGGAGCCGAAAAATCCAAATACCATGAGGACCTAATTGAGATTGTAATTGCATATGTTATATACAGCCTCCCTAGTATTAATTTCAAATAATTTAGGAGCTTATGGCTCTTCCTCAAAAGCCAAGAATTTTACATCTCATTTTCAAAAAAAGAAAGCTTTTAATTCAAAATTGCTAGCCAAAATTGAAGAATAAAGCCTTGGTCTCTTTTCCTTTGAGCTCACTATACTCTCATATTCAAGGCGAAACCAAATGCTTAAATATTTAGGAAAATATGTGATCAAATACCTTCTCCAAATATATTATCTCTGGAAATTCAAATAACTTGATTGAGTTATTTTCCCAATAGATATAAAGAATTCAAAAACTGGAGAATAGCATATGGAGCTATACTTAAACTCTTGATTGAAGTCCCTTTAACATCTAAACAAGCTCCAAGGATACATAGGATTTATAAAGCCATTTCTGGAGATTTTGATGATAACTGAAATTTGTTTCCACAGGAGGCCCCAACAAAGCACCTTGAGTTACCAATAGACTACTCCTTCATTAATAAGATGCCTAATTATACATCCGATTCCCATCAAACATTCCATACTGTTATTCAGAAAGCCCACAAATCTAAGGATTTTGAAATTTTCAAGAATGTCACATTGATTGAGAAATTGTTTAATCCAGGTTAGTAAAAGGGAAGGTTCCAATAAGTCGGAGTTTTTCCAGTATAGTTCATAGAGTTCATTGAGTCACTCTCAAGAATTCATGATCTTAATCTCTGAACCATCAAGTAAACCAAGTGACCTGCAGTTCTCATCATCGCCTGAAAGAGCCACGTGATCCCCATATTGTAAATTGTTAGAAATTATTGATGGTGTGATAAAAATCACACCCTCAACTGGTCCACAAATAGATAATATTAATGAAGTCTTGCAATATCTTCAGAATCAGCATCCCATCATGGAACATGGGGATATTCTTGATTATTGGAAAGTGTATTTCATTCTGACTTCACCTTTGTGTGCATCCAGCCAGATACCAATAGATATACATCCGCAACAGCGGCAAATTGGAACGGGCAACGTCTCAGATTTGAGAAAATTGCCCCTTTGTCCAGCATTCCCTGCCTCAGCTGAAAGATTCCTCTCGCAAAGTGGTAGCCCCAACTCATGCTCAAATGGCGAGTAAAACAACTACATACTTATTTTGCTTCAAGGAATGGTTGCATAGGGAGAAAAAGATAATGCATTAACTATCTTTGTTGAAATGCAATTTTTTAATTGGATTTGAGTTGTTTTTGTATTCACGACCATGCCAATAAATGATGATAAAGGTGGTTGACCTTAAAACTATTCTTCAAGGAGAGTGACAATGATATATCATGAAAAAAATTAACAAAAATAAAAGTATGAGATTTAAAGAAGAAAACTGAGAAAACTAAGAAGCAAAACCAACAAATTGAAAAAATAAATATTCTTCCAGATTTAATTTAGCAATGGATCAGTCTGACAAAGGAGGAGTTGGGCCGAAAGACCATCAATCATCCTTGATGCAGTATTTGGATTTTGATTGTCCTCTTCCAACATGGCAATACTTTTTGTGTTTTTCCCTAGGGCATGCGGATATTTGTCTAGCCCAATCAGGTTCCCTAAAATATGAAAATACGATTGGCAGCCAAGACCTTATGAGAGATATTCTTCACCTCACTTACCTCCATGTCATTGTTTTCAAGCTCTGATTTAAGAGTACGACATTTTCATAAATGTAATTATTCTTCTTTCTGAGAAATTATTGCGATGAGTTTTTACAACAGTTCAATCAAGAATTAATTGTACCAAGTTTAGAAAATTAAATTGGATCAAGTTCGAATTCTTGTTTTAATCAATTGAAATCGGCGGAAGTCTTATGTTTGATGGAATTCTACAAAGCCTACTGGGGCCTTTGCTTTTTCCTTTTTCGTCTTGTGAGCTTCATCATGGGTAGGCAGCAGCTATGCAGTTCACCTTCTTTGTACTTCTGCTCCGGATTCGGACATGTTCATATAGACAGCTTCAATCCTTTTAACAATCATCTCGTCCTCGTGACGTTGGCCCAGTATACCAATTAACTTATGTGCTTTAACTAGCAAAGAGAACAGGCCCTCTGATTCTCCCATTCCAAAACTTCAAAAAAAGTACATTCAATAAAGACTCTTTCCACTATTGTGCTCAAAATTTTAGCCAGAACTTGTTTCAAACCTGAACCCCAAGCACCGAAATCACCTCAATGTCTGATCCTTCATCCATTCGATCAAAAAAGTCAATTGACTTGCCAAGCAAATTCGCAGAATTAGAAGTCGATGACATTTTGAGCTGCGCTAAAGCTGAACTACCACCTTCTCGAGAAAGTTCATACCAAACTGATGTTCAACTTGATGATCTAGATGTCAAAATTTCTGCCAAATTAAAAGAAGTACAAAGAAAGTCAAGCCAGCTCATTTCCAAGGGTACTAGTGGCGATGGTGGAACTGCCACGTGGGTTTTGAGGGAAGAAATAAATAGCAACCCAGCGGTTTCCAAACAAAGATGGCTAGTGGCGAGGAATGAAGATAATGAGGTCGAGTTAACTCTGGATGTAAGTGTCATCTTTGTAGAAGAGACTCCAACCTGGCTCGATATCATTTTCTGCAATATGTTGTTTTCGCAGTGGCTTTTGAGCTTGGCTAATTTTTCAAACTTGATGCTGACGTTTCTATCTATAATCACCATCCTAACATCTCAAAGCTTTCCGAATTGGAGGCCAAAACAGATACAAACTAAAGCCCTTGTAATCGGCGCAATACATATTGAAAAATCGAGCAGTTTTTTATCTTATCCCCAGACAAAACGCAGTGCGGTTAACTTCATTATTGAATACCATCAAAATAATATATTCTCAACATTTTGATTTCATCGATCTTTTCTCAACAATTGTATTTTTATTTGATGTTGTACTTTTTTTTATAGATTTTGAATGTTTCACATTTTTCAAACGAAAACAATTACAACAAAATAATTTTAGAATATTAGTTTTTTTATAAAATATATTTCATCAATTGATACAAATTATCGAAATTAATTCTATTTGAGGTGATCTTTTTCTGTAAATATTTGAATATCCTTTTGAGATTTTCAAAGGAAGTGTAGAATCCAATAAATTACTGTTGAGACTTTGACTAATAATTTCTATTATTAATTCATCTTTTGAGAAACTAGAGAATAAATAGGGAAACATAATCCCTTTTCAGTTGAGAAATTTGTTATCCACAACAAGGATACTCACAACTCTTTTAAGAAAAATCTGGAATTCTAATCCTTGAAAATGAATTATAAAAGAATATTTAGCTTCAAAGGCATATGAACTACCAATATGAAACAAAATTAGTTTTCAATAAACCAAATTCAAGATTAAGCTTTGCCTCAAGATAGAGATATACAGGCTCATTTGTTCCACACAGTAGACACTGCCCAAATCCATACCTAGCCAAACCCATAGGTTTTTTTTCCACCAAGTTGGTGCCTGTCATAATTTATCAAAAGACCTTTGAACCTCCCTTACCCCTAGCCCATAGGTTTTTGGCCACCCCAGCATAAAACTCGTAGAAATATTTCAATTTTTTAATTGTTAATCAATAGAAATTTACAAAAATCCTATATTATTCTCTTTTAATGTTCCGCTTTAAATTTTTATACTGTATTCCATGCACTATCTGCATTACTGCATCACCATCACCTATATGATTTTAAGTCACCATACCCTTGGGTTTTTTAATCAACCAGATTATGTTTATGTATTTTAATTTTTATCTAAATTAAACTACAAAATTTATCATAGAATAGGTTGATTCAATTCCACATCATTTGGAATCAACTTCTAATCATGGTTAATCAATTACTCATAATGGGGAATCAATTTTTTATCACGGGGAATCGATTTTGGGAGATTAATTTTTCATTATGTGTAATCAATTCCTCATCATTTGAAATAAATTACCTATACTATTGATATTGTATCATCCTGTGGTTTATAAGAAAATCAAGCTATGGTTTATGTTAAATCAACCTATGAATTATTTCAAATAAACCTATTGTATCTAAAATTCTTCAGTTTATCTTAAGTAAACATTGCAATAAATAAACATAATGATTTTGATCTGAAATAAACCAGGTTAGTGTAGTTTTATATAGCATATGTGATGGTGATGCAATAATTCAGGCAGAAATTGGCACAGTTCCAGTTTCTGGTAGATTCTAAAATCCAATAAATTCCACTATTTTCTTATACTAATATATCTCCCAACTCCATTACTCGTTCCCAAATACATGAAAACAATCTTCTTGTTCACCATTTGAGCCATCCTAGTCTTATCCTTCCTAAGCCTCTAATTCATTATATTACCCTGAATATTATGTTTCGTAACTTAAATAAAGCTATGAGCTTGGAAAAGCTATCAAACCCTCAATGTGAAGGAAATTTTGAACTATGGCTATCAGAAGAAATAATAAATGAATATCTTGAAGTAGATTGAATCTTATTTTAAGATAAATCACAAGGAAAAGCTAGAATTGAGGATTATGTTTAAGTTTTAAAAAACTTCTGGAAAGTATTCTCAAAAGTGAATATCTTATTACAGCTTAAACAGGGCTGACTATCTTCATGACTCACTTCAGTAATATGTGTAGTAGTTATCTTTCATATTATTGAATAACTGCCAACAAAAGTCATTCAAGGAACATTTTTATCCCAAGTTATTAAGTTGATCCAAAGATATTTTTGTATTACTACATTTTTATTTACAATATCTTACAGTGCAATTTCATTGAAATTAATGTTTGTGATGAAAACCACTTGAATAAAATTTCAGCTTGAAATAATGTATTTATAAAGAAGGAAAAATCTTGAAATATTCTTGAAAAATATAAAATTGGTTAGAGGATGTGGTAATTTTAATTCATAACCTTCCATAAATCATATATTTTAGTGTTTAAAAACAGGTGTGGACTAGGCCAGTATATTTTATGAGGGTTTTTTGATAAAATTAAATAATTGACTTCTAAATAATAATATTTCCCGCTTGAGTTAATGAATTGCTCAGGCTATGAGATATTGAAGTTTGAATTACAAAGACTGCATACATTTTTTGTAAAAAGAAACTGTAAATTTCTTATTATTGAGGCCTGAAGAAATTTCAAGAAAAACCAGGTTTAGATATTTTAATCTATTTCAGGAAAATTATTTCCCAAAATTTCAATAAATTTAATTGTAATTTCTTATTAGTTTATTAAAATAAATGAAGACTTAACATTAAGAAATTATATTTTTTTAAGCATTTGAAAAAAAAAAATTAATAAAACTTTCTATCAGTAAATATTAATGTATAAGCTTATTCTCCCTGACTAATTAAGATTTTTACCTCTTAATTTCTTGGTTTATATCTATATTATATGCAATCAATATCCAAGATTTGAATATTTGTGTTAAAAAAACTATTAATATTTTGATTTCATACTTTGATTCAGCTTTCAAATATTTTTATAAAGTTTATATTAATTATATATCTATATCTATAGGGTATTAATGATTACATGCGAGATTTTGGATAAATATATTTAAGAGCTGGTAAATAAATATAAGGCACAAACTAGGCCTCAAACACATCGAGTCCCCCCAACAAAAAATGGAATGAACCTTATATCCCTGAAAACTCAATATATATATAATAGATCTCTAATTGGATACTTCTTCCATCAAAATCTATATTTTACCTAACACATCTATCATTTCCACTTCTTAAGCCTGTCTCAACATAAAAAAACCATTTTAGCTTAATTTTCTTCCATAGATTAGCCCCACGAGCCCCCATTTTTTCATTTCTGACTCTTTGAAGCATCCCTTTTTGTTATTTTTTCTGTATTCTATTTTTGATGGAATTTTAAAGCCTCCATAAAACCCAAAATATAATTTGGGTGGTTGACTCTGAATCTTAAATCCCAACTCAGTTAATTCATAATTATTCAACCCTTATTCAGTACAGTTTGTGTTGGTTTTTCAAGATATTGAATAAATTTTCAAACTCTATTGTAAGAAATCTCAATAAATGAATATTAATCAATCAAGAAGAAGAAATTCTAATATTTTGTGGCATTATTACCATTTGATTAGAAGTTCACCCCAAAAAATTCAAATCTCACCAATCCCCAATGCTTTTATTTTCTTTTTCTCCAATAGAATGGAAAAATACAAATATTAAGTTTTAATAAACTGAAAGTCTTTGAGACATTGTAAAATGTATTGATATGGCTTGGGCCTGAAATGACCCGATTTTAACCTACAATATTTGACAACCGAAATACCTCTCAAAATTCTGGAAAATATTTAGGAGATCCTTCAGATTAAATTAGCTATATTTCCGAAAAAAAATCCTATAAGAATTCATAATTGGATATATATGTAAATTTGACTAAGTCAACTAAATTGATTTATTCTTTCACAAAATAAGGAAAATATATTTAAAGATTATGGGAAGCTATTTAGGACACAAATAAGTTGTTTTTTGGGTACGTATAGTTCTAGAAAAAAGAATTAGAGGGAATTTCATTATTTTGGAAAAAAAAAAATTACTAACTTGAATTTTTTGGCTGGAATCTTTTAAGAATATCTACAATTTTAGATCAACTTCTTATTTTGATTTATTCCAAAGCCATGAATAATATCTACATAGATATTGAGAAAAAAAACAAATAAAAAAAGCATATTTTTCATTTTTTCCAAAAACAAAAAACAAATTTTTATTTTGATTTTTTTCTGAAAAAATAATCTCCTTTTTTTAAAAAAAATTATTTAAATTTAGAAAAGAAAATAAAAATAAAATTCACATGAAATATTTTACTTTAAAGTCACAAAAAAACTTCTTTGAATTGTTTTTAATAGTTTTGATATTTTTAAATATTTATTATTTTTTCAAAATTTTGCATTTATAGCTCATAAGATAAAGTATATGAATAAATAAAACGTAATTATAATCATAGAAAGCTGTGATAGGCTTTTGATTCAAATTTTGGATTACAAATCCAATGGTATTCTGATTTTTTCTTGATTTCAGAAATTGATTGAAGAAATTGAAAGTAAAACCATAATAAGACACATCTTTTAATATATATTGAGCTTTAAAATCTAAAATATATATAAATAAATAGTTTTTGATCATTTTCCAAAACGAATATTGAAGATTATTATTATCTAGCGTAAGGATTATAATGGATTTCTAAGCCACAGCTAGAATTTAAATCCTTTTAGCCTAGGGGAAGGGCTTTCAAAATTCTGTAAATATCATTTGGATAATTTTTATTTTTTTATTATATATATATAGAATTGTATTGAATATCCACAAGAATTTTATTATTTTACTTTTTATAGGAGTTGCTTCATTCAATATAAATTTCTGTAGAAAATTAAAGAATGAGGAAGGCCTATCAAATAAGAGAGATTTATGAGTGTAATGAAGGAGCTCATAACATGATAATAGGTAATTATTTAAAAAATGGATTGAGATTATTTAGTTTCAAAACCATAAAGGAGGCATCTCCTTATCCGATGGATGATTTAATTTGATACTATATTCAAATCACAATGGTGCAAAGTTTTTCTGAGGGAAATAAATTTCTGAGCCTAAAAAATGAAGAACTATACATATTCAGACATTGTAAAGGGGAGTTTTTTAAGAAATAGAAAATAAACTGATTATGAATATATGAGCTTGTCAGTTGTTTTTTAAGTAAAATTTTGAATCATAAGTAAAAACAAATCCTCATTTTAGCATATAAAAAATAGTTTATATTATCAGAAGAACTAGCTGTTAAAATGAATACTTTTACATTTTTAAATTGAGTTTGATAAGGAAATCAATAATTTGAAGATATGTAAATAACATCAGAAGCTAATGAAAAATGAGCAATCTTTAAGTAATTTAGATCTCAAGTTTGGAGAAGTAAGGAATTTGAGTCAAATACCAAGTTGGTTAACTAAAAAATTTGGGCAATGGTCAACCATAGTAATATAATGGTTGCTCAATATTTTCCTCACCAAAATAGCTCAATGAATAAATAATAGAATTCATTCAAACAAGGCAATATTTGATTTAGGGACTGAAAAGAATAATGAAAGACCCGAATCGATTGTCTTTTAGTTTTTAGTTACGCAAAGCTTTTTTGATTACTTTTTTGTTAAATTTTCCCTTTGAGAATCTAGTGGGCCCAAGTTGTTTTGCCTCCACTTTTCACTTGCTTTTTGAAATTTCAAATTGGAAAAAGATTTAATTTGTTTGATTTTCTTTTTGGGTGAAATTAGATACTGTAGGAAGCTATTGTACTATTTTGTTTTTCAATTTTAAACCTTTAAACAAGAAAGTGTATTCATTTTATGTAAAAATTCAATTTTTGATTTGATTTGATGTTAATTCAATTTAATTATGACTTTGAACAGATTGCTTCAAAATCTTCACGATAAACTGGATAAAAATATTTCTAATCGAAAGTTATTGAGAATAGTAAAAATAAGTGTTTGATGTCTTGAATCAGTTTGAGTGCTTCGTATCAAGTGTCCAGTGTCCACCCGGGAATCTGGGATGGATAATGAACAATTCAAAATAAGTAATCCATTTCCTTTCTTCACGCTTTGAATGAGTTTCGTGGAAATCCTATTCGAAAACAATCCCTTGGCGATTGGTGTGCCAGATGACATCAACAAATCCTAATGGCACTAAAGCTTTCCCCTCCTTAGGCCCTTCCCACCACCCCGGACCTTTGGAACGCTTTTGTCTTTACGAAACTCGTGGGGTAATCTCATCATTCTTTGTCGTCATTCGATCTTGGTTAGTATGTTTTGAACCCCTCGACATCAATTGATTTGGTTTTGTTTGATTTGTTCATCATGTCAGAGATTTTATATCACTGGATCAGATCAACCTGGCTTCACTAATAGAGTACTTAAAATTGATAAAAATCTGGACGACGATGGCAAACTAATGATTAGTTAGCTTTCCAATTAAAATATCTTAAAACCTTTAAATCAAGGCGTGAATTTCTAACCAACTAGCGTTGTGATCGTTTTGTGTCTCAACAACCATAGCGGAGGATGCAACGATTTATTCTTCTTCGGAGCTAAAAGCTTTAATTGAGCAACTGAGCTTAGGTAATGCTGCTTCAGGAGGATTGACTCGACCGATAGAGCCATTTTGGGGAATCGTTGGTTTGCCCAAGACAGCTCTGACTCCTCAGCCATTCTGTTATTTATCATCATCAGAAGCTTTGTAGGTTTCATCAAATTCACAGGGCCTTATTATTTGGTAACCATCAAGACTCGTGTACCTGTCGCAATGATCGGCGGTCATTACGTATACCATAGCGAGGAGACTCAATTGACATCTGTAACAGGAAAAGTTCCAAAAAATCAACAAGCTGAAGAAGCTAAGCTCATGGCCGCCTTTAGGAGCGTTGACCTTAGTAAAAACTTTTATTTTAGGTGAATAGTTATTATAAGATCATGAGCAAGAACTGTTGTCAAATCGGTTTTAATCGTCCTTAGCTTGATGTAAATTCTTAGTTATTCCTATGACTTAACAAATACTCTTCAATCCTATTTCATCCATGCCAACTCTTACTCGGCTTCGATTTCTGCTTTCCCTCGTCCATCCGCTACGGCGGCGAACGAAAACTCAGAATCTAACTTTACTACCGCAAATCGTAGACGGGTGGCTTGGGGGTTTCACGACAAGTTTTTTTGGAATCATTATCTCCTTTTGTCCGCGTTTGGTGATAGCATTGACCGCCCAGGTGGAAGTCCTTGGGTCTTGCCCTTGATTTATGGATTTGTCGATCAATCAAGTTAAGAATTTTTTATATGACTTTTCCTGGGCCAAACTGACTGTTTGCAATTTTTCTCAGAATTGAACGTATTTGGTCGAACCGTTCACGTGGCAGTCATTGCCCGTCGTTCGCGCCATTTCGCAGGCGCCCGATTCTTGAAGCGAGGCGTTAGTGAAAATGTGGGTCATCTGTGTTGTAGCCTCAATTTTAATCTTAAAGCACTAACCTAAAGCGTTGTTCTTTAGGGCTATGTGGCAAATGAAGTAGAAATCGAACAAATAGTAACCGATGCCCTCACCACGGCTTTGCATATTCCTGATCCAAACTCGCCAGAAGATTTTGACGCTCGCAAACCCAATCCGAGATATACCAGTTATGTCCAACTTCGGGGAAGTATTCCATTGCTCTGGAACCAAGATAGTGCAATCACAAAGGCAAAGCCACCTATGGAATGTAAGAGAGTCACCTTGCTAAACTACTTGAACAACTTCTCATTTGCTTCCTTGATTGAATGGTTAACCTGATTTGATATTTATCATCAACTTCGCAGTCTCCATTATTGATCCATATTTCTCTGGTGCAGCAATGCATTTTGACGACCTCCTTGCTCGCTATGGACCCCCAGTGATTGTTTTGAATCTCATTAAAGAAAAAGAGCGGCAGCCTCGGGAGTCCAAGCTTTTACCTGAATTCAGGCAGTGCGTTGCTTATCTGAATCAATTTCTACCTGACCCTCAGATGCTTGAATACGTTGGCTTTGATATGAGCGCGGCTCAACGTTCCCGCCAGTTGGATGTAATTAGTTACTTGGGTGGGGTAGCCGAAGAAGTAATTGAAAAGACCAAATTTTTCCATAGTGGTCCTGAACCCCGCTCTAAGTTGTTTGTATCTGAAGAGCTGTTATTTAACGATGATGGCGAACCCGATGAAAGTGGGGAAACTCAAAAGGCTGTATTTCGCCCAGCTCCTTTACTTCAATGTGGCGTCTGTAGGACGAATTGCATTGATTGTATCGAGTAAGTTTTTTTTTTCTTCATTAAAATCACAAACTTTTTGGTTGCGAAAATTATTCATACTACTTTTTTGTTTGTAGTCGGACCAATGCTGCTCAATTTGTTGTTGGAAAAGCTGCTTTAGCTCATCAGCTTCATTCTCTAGGGTTAACCAAAGCGCGAGTAGCGCCTTACGACTCAGATGCAGTAGACATTCTTACAAACATGTATCATGATTTAGGTGATACTATTGCACTCCAATATGGTGGTTCTCATCTAGTAAATACTCTTCAGACTTATCGGAAGACGGGAAATCAATACAAGAGTCATGCTCGGGATACGCTCGAGGGCTTGAAGCGGTTCTACGCCAATAGCTTTGCTGATGCTGATAAACAAGCATCAATAAACTTATTTTTAGGGATTGTGGACTCAATGTCTTCACCAATTTTATCCCCCCTATCAGCGGCATCATGCGCTTCCACCCTTCATTTAACTATTGGTGCGACCAAAGCCATCTCGACAGAAAATCCAACCGGCCCCAGCCCTCTTTCCTGCTCGAAAGAGATTCTCCCTAAGAAACGATCTTATGTAGAGTGGTTCAACCCAATCCATCTCAGCAAAGCGCCGAATGATCCTGATGAAGTTCAAAAACTGCTTGACGACGTCGCAGCCAAACGAGGCAACGATGATTACTATATTAGATACTATCGTCCCTGGCTTTGGACCAGCACCGAGAATCATCTTGGTCGAAAAATGAATAGCAGTGACATGTTTGCCCCGAAAGGGTGAGTTTTTTTGACACTCAACCATTGAGAAAGTCTGAAATTGACAAGAATTGTGGTTATGGTGACGCAGTGTCATATACATTTCAGAAAAAGCTAAAGAAGCAAGTCTTACACCTTTCAAACGTAGAAGAGGTGCAAACGAGATGATGGAGAGATTTCAAAGGTTTGGAAAGTATTCTATCCTTTATCTAAAAAATATGCAGTCTAAGCATTTATTTTAGACATTCCGCAGAGCGTACTCCCCATGGCGTTGGTGTTTCTGTTGGTGTAAGGCGATGGCTTAAGACAAAATCAAACTCGACTCTAAAGTCCAGTTCCACAGCGCACAAGGGGCCTGAAAGATTTTGGGCTCATGAGACGCGGGTACATAACCTTTGTAACGAAGTTGTGGGAGAGACCAGCTCCGGCTTTCATTATGATGAAGAATACGCGTCTTCTGCTGGTCAGCAATTTGCAAATGAAAGTGAAAGAGTTGTACATAAATTTCTGCACCCCACCATTGAACCTGATGAGGCCAGGGAATATCATTCGTAAGTTGTTTGATTGTTTCGATTGTCCCAGATATATATCACTGTAACTCTTGAATCTGCATTTGCTTCATTTTAGTTACGTACACCAGTTTGATGAACTGCGCCTTCACTCTGGCCCCGTTAGGGCTGAGGTTTATGATGTTGACTTGAGGCTATATGAAAAAACGATCAACCTTTCATCTGGCTCAAGGTTGGATCATCAATTTCCTCCAATCAAAGTTGATGAGAGGAATCGATTGTTGTACGAAGAAGCAGTTCACTTTTCAACTTGCAACCCGCTTGACTGACGCCGCTACAAGATCAGTTGCGCACTATTATTTTGAGAACGCTGCTTGGCGCACCAAAACATTGGGAGTGAACTTAGCTGTGTTGTAAAACAGTCCATTTTTCGTATTTATTGAAATGATCAGCTCATTTTACGTGTAAAATTTTATAGCAAATTACCAGCCTATCTTTCACCAACGCGTTAGTAGCGCAGGTCACATTAAATCCAAATTCACCGCTACTTGTTTCAGAGTCGTTGGTTAGCAAGCCCTCAGTCAAAAACTAATCTCAACTAACCAAAAGCTAGGCTTATAAGCTGGATTCGTTGGGTTTTTATACTAGTTGAGAAAGGGAGGAAAACCATAAATCTACCATGGCAATTGAATTTTCCGGTTCTTTACAGCATGCCAGTTAGCTTCTAGGGTCTGTATGCTGATTCTTAAGATAAAAACAATTGTTTTGTAGTTGTTGCTACTTCCTAACATTGTTGACTCTACTGTCACAATACTACAATCAAGAATTAGAAAAGCAAAGTTTAGTAGTTGATGGTTATACGGGACTGAAAACTGATGTTACGAGTTTTGAAAGTCATACTGGAAGAGGTGAAATGATTTTTTGTTCTCTTTTTTAAGCACAACTATTACAAAAAGAAAATTAAAAGCTGCTTTAAAATTTAAAACTTATTTTAATACCAAACAACAAATTTCGATTTTTTTGTTTTTAAAAAAATTTCAACTGATTTCGTTTTGTTTTGGTTTGATTGAAATAATTGAATAACTCAATAAGATTAATAATTTTAATTAATTATGAATCAAATTAAGAATTTTTTTTTTGAGAAAATAAATAAAATGTAAGAATAATAAAAATAAAACTTCGAATCTTTTTCAAGTAAATATCTTTTGAAAGAAACTTTGAATAATTCAATTAAAAAGAAAAACAAACTTAAATAAATAATTATTTAAAATTATTAAAATGACAAAAAAAAATGAAAATAAATTTGAATTGATTTTTTTTGATCAATTTAACTTTTAAAGAAAAAACTGAAAAAGAAAACAATAATAATATAAAAAAAAGTAAATAAATATAAAGGTTTAATAGACAGAATTATTCAAGATGTCGGTAAATTCATGTAAGTTATTGTCTTTGCATGTTCTTTTGGACCACTTTATCATTTATTTTATTTTATTTTTATTTTGGTATTAGGAGGTTTTCAGTTTGTTAAGCTTTAATTTAGAATAAATTGAAATATGGTTTGATTAGACAAACTCCATTAAACACCATCCCTGATATTAGATTGTTTAATTAGGCATAATTGTAGTTCTAATCTGATAAAAAAAATATCTTTTACTAATATTTTTATTCATTACTCTATCATTACAGTTTTTTTAATTGCTTGATTTTTTTCAAGAAAATATTTTTTTATTTTGCTCAACCAAAGTGTAAAAATTTACACAATTTTTTTTACTCTTCAAGATGATGATAATTTTTTTCCTCATCAAAACCATTATTGAAGATCAAATATTTTTTTTTCATAAATTTTATGTTTTTTTCTCATTAATATCATTATGTAAAATTGCAAAATTTTTCAAGACATTAAGGTCAAGTTCATTATTGTGTCTATTTTTTTTAAAAAAAATTATCTTGAAATTATTTTTAAATCAATATAATATTGATTTTCTTTCAAATTTATTTTTAAAATGAAAAATTCTAATTCTACTGGCATTCACTGATGTAAAGTCAAAACATTATAGCTCTTTTTGAATAAATATTAAGATGGAATATAAATCCATCTTTTTGGCGATAACTAATCTAATAGTAGCCACCACATTTTATATAACCTGCTATAACAAAATGAGAGTTCAATGGTATAATAACCTACAATGGAATGCACAATCTAATATGTTGAGAATTGAGTTTTTTGCTTGATGAAGCTTGTTTCAAGAGTCTTTTCCAAATGGGAGATCCTGAATTATTTGTGTTAAATCAATTCTTAAGGTCTCATGTTAGACATGACAATAGTAAGGATGTTCAAGGCTTGAAAATGGAAGAGAAGTTTGGTGTGATGCTTTATCATGTGGGAAATGGTAACTCATATGAGATATTGAGATATATGCTTAATATTGGTAAGTCTACTTCTCAACAAATGTCAAAAAATATTGTAAAAGCCATTTTGGAGGCATTGCATGATTTGAACAGTGTAAGTTTGAATCTTCTTTCATCATATCCTGCTATTTACCTGTGACTTCTGTATACATCTGTTTCCAGATGTAGATGATGAAGTAGAGTGGAAAAAAAAATATTCATTCAAGAGAAGATATTAACTCACTCATATCATTTGATAAATCCATGGAACCCGTATTCTAACTTTCCCACCCCCAAATTATTAATGAAGCTCATATTTTTACCATAGAGGATGAAGTTCAATTGCCTTTCAATGATTTGTGGATGGTAATGGGAATTTCTGAAATGTAAGTATTAAATATTATGGGGATGGTATGCTGATTAAGGTCAAAAAAATTGTATGTAGGTGTATGGAGGTCTTCCTGGCTCAGTACATGTTAGCAGAATGCTTATCAAATCTCTAATTGGAAAATATATTCTCAAAAGTATTTCAATATTTCCACCAGATTTTTTCTTTATAAGTGATTCCAGTTATTCCTCTAAACTGCCATCAAGAAATTAGCATTATGCCAAAAATATTAATTTTAACCATATACACTCTTCAACTAGGTATGTAAGGTTTTTCTATGGTACAACTAGTCAAATAAGACTAGTGTACTATGACTGAACTCAAAATAAATATAATGAAGAGACAATTAATATAACCAAAAGTTTAAATTATTTATGATCTCAAAATATAAATTGTAAAGCTATTAATTAAGTGAAATAATAAACTATATAAAGTAAAAACCAAGATTATTTAATAACTGTATTAAAAAAATTCTTCTATTACCAAAATATGTTACCAAAAACATAAAGGTAAGGGTATTATCTCTATAAAAGATTAAATAATACTGAAAAAAGAGGTTTCATGTCAAAATAAACTTTAATTGAATAAAAAATATTACAAAATATTACCCAAAAATAATAAAATTTAGAAGTAGTTTTTCAATAAATAATTTTTAAACAAATTGAGTATAAAAGAATTTGTAAACTTATTATATCAAAAATGGATCCAAAACGATTCTTGTAGTTACAAAAAATTATAAAAAAAAATTTCACTGCAAAAAACCCAGAAAATCAGAGGTCATCACTTTTAAATAATGTAGAATCAGAGTATTGAATGTTTTTGAGTAATCTTAAAAAGATTACTTGTGGATTTAAAATAATGAATTAGAAATTCAAGTAATATAAACTTTAAAGATTGAATTACTTTAATAATTGGGATTAATATCCTAGATTTTATTTTTTTTAATAACTTAAAAATATTCAAAATAATTAAGAATACTTTTATAATACCTTTTAGTGATATAATAATATAAATCTATAAGATTGAAGTGATTATTGAATGATTATTATTAAAAAAAGGAATAGTGGGTTTTTTTCAAGTCTACAAAAAAATTAAGAGGAATTAAAAGGAGTAAACTGAAAATTAATGGATGAGAACCAAGTTTTATTTTTTGTATTTATGGCTAATTCCCCTTTTGTCATGTAAAATAATCATATTTACTTAATTATGTGACTTTATGTGGATACAAACCCATTTATTGTTGAGAAAAAAATTAATTTTCTACAATAAAGATATTTTGCTTTTAGAAAACATTGTTATCTCAATTTTATCAGTATTATTTGAAATTAAATCACAGAATTCAATTTATGTGAACTATTGAAGATTCAATGTTTCATATGGAATCATAAAAAATGGACTGTAAGTAAAGAAATTAATTTTGATTAATAAGTCACAGTTTTTTTGGCTTTTATTTCCACTGTATGCATTAATGCTTAACTTTTAAGAGAGATTAATTCAGAATTTCAATTTTAATAAATCTTTGAATTTTTACCTCATTTCTTATTTGGTGCAGGCAATT
Organism: Austropuccinia psidii; assembly: GCA_023105745.1. Lineage (NCBI taxonomy): Eukaryota > Fungi > Basidiomycota > Pucciniomycetes > Pucciniales > Sphaerophragmiaceae > Austropuccinia > Austropuccinia psidii. Next base: position 2,530,794 of record JALGQZ010000001.1, read on the forward strand.
AGTGTAGTAACAGCTGGCTTTCATGAGTTAATTCTATGGATGATAGTAAAAAAAGAATTCTATTTAATACTTTTGGGCTTAGCCGTGGTAAATGATAAAGAATTGAAATGGTTACAGGTGTCAAAGGTACTCATTACCTCGGCACACCAAAATAGCAGCTTATTTGATATTTTATTATTAAGTGATGGGACTTAGCCTTACTAAAAGAGTCCCCAAAATCTTTTAATAGACTATTTGGTTCAAAAAGAAGGATTGATAAAAGCCTTGGAGTTTCCTGCACCTAGGAGGCCTCAGATTTTGAGGTTGCATACCCTGGCTCTCTTTGATGTCTTTTGTCCCTCTTGACTATTTTTCACATCAAAATAGTGGTTTAGCCTTTAGGAATGATATCATCTATGGGTGCAAAATTAAATTCGTTTCAAGCGAGAGAAACATGCATAAAACTAATATCAGTGTAAATTTGAAATGGTATTTGTCAGAACCCCATTCTTTTGGTAGAAAAATGCAAAAAAAGAATTCAAACAAATTTTTCATGTGGTATTAATAATGAGTTTCTGAATTATTTTCCATATTAACACATCATAGTGTTAGCTGAAAATTATTCACCTTCTTTAGCTACTCTTAGTTATTTTATGTGTGGAATCCACATCTGGATTTGAAAACATGGATTTGGATATTCATATAAATTATGGGTTTTCCATATTCTAAAAGTTATTTCAGGGTTATTTGTGGCCTATTTGGGTATTTAAAACATACATAAAGGCTCAAAAGGTCAGTAAATTCTATATATTTGTTATATTAAACCTTAATAATATCTGATTGGCATTGTGATTTCAAGATAGTGATTAAAAAAACCTTTGGTTTCTTACAAAAATGTTTTTGTTGTTTTCTTGAAAAACAGTAAATCATTCCATTATACAAAGAAAAATTAATTATTTCTTGCATGATTTTATAAAAAACTGATGGACAGGGAATTATGATTGCTGATAAAGGATTTGATATTCTTTCCTCAGAGAATAAAAAATGAGGGAAGCTACATTTTTTATCTTGTTTCTTATATATGTAAATACTTGTATGATTATTTCAATAGCTACTCCAAAAACACAAAATTCAAAAATTTGAGAGTCATAGTGAATTTTAGAACATTATTGTAGTCATTAATTTATTATATAGCATGATAGTTAGTAATTTGAAGTATGAATGCAATTTATTGATTTTTGAGAATTATTGAACAAGCCATTGGAGTCTGAGTAATAAATTAAACAAAGTAACTTTAATCTTTAAGATGAAAAAATGATGAATGGACTCACTATAAGATAAAAAACTGTTTTGAATTTTTTCCCGTATAATCAAGCTCTTTGAGCTAATTCTTTTTCAAAATCTCAATTATTTGCTTCTTTTTAGCCAATTGAAACTCCAATAATTTCTTATCATTATTATGGTTTGTGAAATTTCTCTTAACTTAATAATTCTTCTTTTTTAAATTTTTAAATTTTTATTAGAGGTGTTTTACATATTACTGTAAATCTATATCTTTGATTCCAGGGTCAACCTGGGACTCTGCTTTGTTAGATTTGGAACTATTTCTATCTCTTCTTTAGCTCTGATAAAACAGCCATCTAATATGTTTTCTCGTTTAATTAGGAATATTTATTTGAAACTTTAACAAACTCTAAAATCATAAATTTTGGTTCAAAGAGCTCACCAATTGTGTTTTGTAGCTATTGGTGCTATAGACCATTGGGATACTCTTGTATGTTCTCCCAGGGATTTACCATACATAGCCTATGTCCTTAATAAGAGTAAATCACCAACAAGTTTGTATATTGATGTGTGTGATTCTCTGTCTCATGATATGCAGGAGTCTATAGTTATATGTAGCTGCTATGTTTTCTGCATATTCCCCAACTATAAATTTAGGGCATATCCACATTTTTAAATAAATATGAAACTAATGCAAATTTTCATTTTCATATTTGAGTCTAGTGCCCAATAGGCTAATTTTATTTTCAGCTATACACCTATTAAGATTTTTATTAAAAAACTCATATATCCTTTAATGAAGCAGAAAAAAAAGTCACCAAAAGCTAGACTCAATGCTTACAACATTTTTCCGGCAAAAATATCATAAGTAAAATCAATCAATCATTTTCCTGGTTTTACATAATAAGATACCTATAGAAGGAATTATATTTTTAAATGAAAGATTATTTGTTATTATATACAAGGATTAATACTTTAAAGAAAACACATTAGATTTTTGTAGGGAGTAGTTTCATTAATATCACAGAAAAAATGTTTAAGATATTTCATGCCATCAAAGTCGTAATTTCTCTTTGTTGATTCCACCAGTGTTTTCTGATACCATAAGAATGAACATATCCAACCCATCATTACTTTTATTTTCCTTGGTTTAAATTCTTTTCTTAGACTCTTTGCTCTTCTTCTTTCCTCTCTTTCTTTTTACTTCTTATGTGCCCTTGTTTTTGGTGTTGCATTTTTTCATACTCCTCTTCTCACTCCTACCCATTCGGGATTAGCATCATCAAAGGGAAAAGCATATCTTGAATATTGTTATTGATATTATTTTGAAAATCAAAATAAAATTTAGTGAGTGAAAAAATGATCATTGGAGATTGATTCATTAAATTGTGTTAACACAAAGAAAAAGAAGCTGGTTTCCTCAGCATATTGAATGGAGTGACTGGGGGATTGTATTCAATATTTGGAAAATAAATCCCATTTTTTTCAATGGTTCCTTTTAATTACTTTGTATTCAGTTTTTCCAAAATATTTTCAGCATCACATTTATGCTGATTTTCAACCCCTATGTGGCATTGATTTTTATTAACAGTGTCCCCCATTTCACTTTGAGTTGATGGGAAATTTACTGATTAAATTCCAGTAGAGTTCATGCCACTGTTGAAGATTCTCTTTTTGAGATATGATAGTCTTAAATAATAGTTATTTCAGAATGGTACAGAATATAATAAATTAGATGATTTCACATAACTCCCATTTCATGAAATTTCCTTGAAATTTAAGAAATAGGACCCCTCCTAAAGCTTACCCACATACATCCTGATTTATTTATAAGTAAAAAAAACTACAAATAATCTCTGTCTCTATATTAAATGGTAAGAATTAATCTGTACGATGTAAGTAATGAGTTATATCAATTTTTCATAGTTTTAAAATATCAGTCCCTAGAATTTGAATAATAATTCCTATTAATTTCTTCATTTTTGAAATAACAATACTAAGGTAAAAAGATTTTTGAGGTTTTATCTAAGATTTAATAATCCAACCTTAGCTCAATCACAAGGCTCAATAATTCTTTTGTGTTTCCTTTAATTCAAAAAAACATGTGTTGATATTCTTCCGGATTCATTTTCAAGCAAGTAGCCTCTCTGTTTTTTTGAGAAAAGTGCTTCAGAAGTCACATTTTCATCAATTTCTTCTGACTTTTATTTCAGAACTAATGTCCAATCTGTTGTATATTGAACTGAGCTTCTTTGGTGAAAAATGTGGAGTTTTGACATGAAAATTGAATGCATTTTTATTTTATATTCTCTTGATTTTCATTATGATGATTAGATATCATATCTTCATCTTAATTTCCAAATTTATGAATTAGAATTAGGCAATTGGGAGTTTCTTAATGCTCATTAATCTGAGCCAGTCTCCTTCAAATAAGCTTGTACACTGATATTAGTGAAATTTCTAAACAATATAAAGTGCATTATAATCTTATTATTTTATATAAATTAAGTTCTTAAGAATCTTTCAGAGTGATGTAGTACAATTTGAACTAAAATTGAAACAAAATTAATACTAGATTAATTTTAAAATAATTCCAAGATAATTTCAGAAAAATATACAAAGAAGCAATCATGAACCAGGCCTAAATATTCAACCATCCAAATTTGGAATCATTATGACCTCAAAAGCCTATCAAATTTTGCCTGAGCCCATATTTTGAATGTAAGTTTTTTTGAATTCTGGACTAGTTGTTAAACCAAAACTCAAAACAATTCATTATTTTTTTCTGCTTTAGGATTTCAAACTGAAATACTTTTCTCAGAACTGTGGCGTGAAAGATAGTTTTTCATGAAAATAAATACACCTTCTACTGATTGCTTTTACATGAAGGCCAGACTCAATCATCAATTTTTTGATCAATTCATAGATTGGTAAAACAAAAACAACATCCTTTAAAAAAAGCTTACAATGGATGTTTATAATGAGATAGATGGTAAAAGGTTACATGATAATATGAAGACAGTACCTCAAATACTTAGAGTTTCTGGAAAAAGCTAAAAAAACTCATTTCTATTTATATCTATGTGTCTTGACATAATCACCATGAGAAAAGTGGCTACACCTGACAGAAGGTGTTTTATTTGGAATTTGACATGGGAGATAAATTGGATGCAGGTGGGAGATAGGACAGAAGTTAAATTTTAAAATGGAAGTACTGGAAGAAGTTAAAGCCACAAAGATACAATACAGCTTCCTGAATATACATGTTTGGTAAGGCTGGTAAAAGCTCAATAAATTAAAAGTAGATGTAAAAGGATTGCTTAAATTTAATATGTATTTTTTTTAATTAACTAAGATCATTTAATGAACAAAAAATTCAATATTTAAGGTGATTTTCATAGTCTTTCACATATTCATTACAGCCTCACCAACCCATATATAAAAAACAATAGCTGAAGAATATTTACCCTTTGACCATTCTAATTTTCGATTTCGCATTAATGAAGAGATTTATCAAGGACTCGAGTATTTTATAAGCATCTAGATATCACAAGGGAGTTACCCTAAAATTAGATTGGTGGCTTTTCCCAAATGCTTCATTAAGTGATACACATTATACCTTAGTTATCTTCTCTTTTGAAGTCAGATTGTTTCTTTTAAACTTCAAAGAAGCTAAATATTAATATCACGAAAGATATTACAAGAAGGAATTACCAAAATATAATATGAATAGATCAAATATGACTAGTATTTCAGCATATGAATTTATTTATCAAACATTTCATCACTTATATTGGAAGAAAAAAACCTCTTTTCAATTGTATAATTGGAATTTTTTTTGAAGATAAAATACAAAGATATGAATTTATAATAATTCTTATTGTAAGAAAAGAACCATGGCTTAATAATAGAATAGCTAGTTCAATTTTCCTCTAATATATCTTTTTTTTTAGTTTTTTGGAAAATGTCACATTTTCTTTGGGAATGCATAATTAGGTATCACCTAGTATTATTTTTGTAAGTAATCATCTTGATGTAATGGCACATTTCAATATTTCACAACCTAACATAATATCCTAAGTATTGTCAATTTTGTATTTTTTTTATTTCAAGAAAATAAGGAGAGAAACCAGATAAAGAATCGGATTATAGCTCTAAAAATTAATATTTATATATTTTATATCAAGCCATTGAGATTATGTATGTTGGATTTGGATAGATTTAACATTCATGTATTGATATGATTGTACTGAATCTTCCCCAATTTATTTTTTATCTTAAAAATTCGTTGATCTTATTTTATTTTTGGGTTTTCTTTAGATCATTTTTGTAATATTTGATAGGAACTCCTTTCTTATTTTTCTTTTGATCACTTATATTTTCATCTATTTTTTACTGAATAGAATTTATAAATAGTTATGAAGTTGTTGAAAGGGAAAATTTGTGTTTTTCAATGGCTAACAGATTAAATTATTAAAAAAGAAGTCAAATTTTTGAAGACTAATAAATGAGGCGATAAGAAATAGTAAGTCTAATTTAAGATATAGTCTTCCTATTTCCCTGAAAGTTAGGGGGAACATGTGTCAATTATGTTCAAAAATTAAATCAAAGATAATATAAATATGAGTTAATTAGTGTAAATAATTGGAAAATATTTATTTCTGAACAGATAAATAATAATCTAAGTGTTTTTCCATAATTAAAATATATGTGATATTGCACAAAAATAATTGTGTCCAATAAGTGTTTTAATCTATTTCTTCCTCAAGTTTCACCTATAAAGGCTCTGAGAAGTTTTTGAAGATCAATATACCTTGAAAAATTCTTTTGACCCAAAATAATAGAAATATTTTAATCATAATTTATGTTGAAAGTGTTAGTAATGAAAACATAAGTTGATATCATTTAAATATTAATAAGATAGAATATAAAGGGGATCCTTCTTTTTATTGTTTTTATTGAGGTTTATTAATAAAATGAAACATTCATTAAATTGATATATTTTGAGTGGGTGCTACAGAATTAAGCTGAAAGCTTCTTGGAAGTAGGATTGAAGTGATTCAAATATCACTTCAGAGCCATATCCAACCAGCTTCAAAACATTTTCACAATCCCATTTCAAAATGTATTGTTTAAAATTAAACAAGGAATTAACCCATATATTTATCAGTTCTGAATTTTAATTCATTAACATTTTCCTGATGGAAATATAAAAAATCACAAATAAGAATTTCTTTAATAAACTAAATTAATCACAAATCTAATTCATCAATAAAAAGATTTTTTTGATTGAAGTATTATTCAATTTTGAAAAAGAAAAAATTAAAATAATAAAATTTCTTTTGAGAATTGAGAAAGTCATTAAATATTCATAGTTTTAAGTGAATGGAGCTGAACAGCATTACACTAAAATAAGGTTTTTGAAATATTTTGTTACTTAGGAGAAATATATGCATTCATTTTTTGGATATTGAGTGACTTGGTCCTTATTTATTAAGGGCAAACCAAATATTAGAGTTCTAAAAAGCAATATGATAAGTAGGATATTGAATTAATAGCCTCCAAATAATTTCTTCCCCATTTCTGGTTTTGAAATTGAATCTTTCCTCTCTTCACTTTTTAAAGGGAAAAGAGAAAAAAAAAATACGACAAAAAATTCAATGAAGAAGTTTATTTGTAAAATAATTAAGAAAAAAGGTTACCTAAAAAAAGAATGACAAGAAAAATTTTGAAAACTGAGTTATATATGTTTTTTAATCTTATAGTTGGAATTATTTGGCATTATATTTTCAGAGGAAATGTGTACAAAGAACTATGTTTCTTTTGATGTCAAAAAGGTTTATTTATTTATTTTACTTCACCTTTTTAGTTGTATCATTAAATGTTCTTGTTGTCTTCTGAGATTATTAACTTTTGTTTTTTGATTTTTCTGTTTCAATCTTTATGAAGGCTTTTAGATTCTTATTTTTTTCATTTTAATAATTTTTTGTTAATTTTCTATTGAAAATTAAAGTAGAAGACTGTCAGGCTGAGTCTATGATAAAGGTGTATATGAGTATTTACAAGCTTTAACTATGACTGTGACACGGTAAGAATGGTTTTAAAAGATGATAAGATTGATAATAAATGATTTAATTTAAGATTTAAAGGGCTTTACTATAGAGATATAGTGGTGGTGAGCACTGTTGAAAGCCCTGGGTGCAGCTTTACCTGTTGGATTACAATAATAAAGACTACAATACTTTAAATTAAGAGTATACCTGATTATTTAACCAAGAGTAAAACTGTTTTTGACAGTTTACTACGTAGGTTATTCAAGAGCAGGATGAGGAAAGGGTTTTGGCAGTGAAAAGCCCTCCTTTTATCCTGAAATTGAGGTGGAAAGGTTATTAGACCTTTTCACGTAGAGGAAGTGAAGATTTTTCACTCCTCATAACAGGCTTGTGGTTTGAAAACAACCTGTATACCCTGTATTGGGCTCAGATGTGGTTTTGAAACCACATCTGGGCAGTTTTCACAAATACAGGGTGAAAATTTTCATCTGGGGACCTCACAGCCTGATTCTGACGTGTATGACGCGTAGAATGCTGTACAGAAACTGTATGGGACCCCAGTATTGACTGACATATGAGGTATTGAAGTAAAAACATGCTTCTTCGTCTATTTGACACCTCATATTCATGGTTATAGGGTATTATCCCATGGTAACGCTGTATATGACAGCAGGTGGGATTTTTACCTTAAAATTGCCATAACTCTGTCAGTTTTTGAGATATCACTCTCAAAGTTGGTTCATTGAATAGCCCTGTATGAGCTCTATACAATGGTATCCAACTTGACATGGTTATCATGAAATATGGCAAAGTTATCCCATGTACAAGTGTTTTTATACATTGGCGTGTTTTGGGCAAAAAGCTGTATTAAGCTTGTTTGGCCAATAACTTCTGTTCTAGTTGAGGTATGGGGAACTGGATGACACCATCAGATAGCCCTGATTGTGCTCTTTCCAAAAAGACCCCACTTTAAGTATCTCACACTAAAACTGTAAAAGTTAGATGAGAGGTGAATGTTTTGTTCACCCTTATTTGGTCTGAATTTGACCATAACTCAAGTAATACTGGTGCTAGCTCAGTTTGGCTAGTACCATTGGATAGCCCTGGCTTAGAGCTTCATTTTGAATACCCATTTGATGGGGTTAAGCCTCTCCTTCTAGATTTTAGATGGGAGGTGAAAATTAAGGTTTATGCTCAGCAATAACTTTGAGCAGGAATAACTTTGTTATTTCTTGTCCTATGGTGATGGGACTTATATTTTCAGGAAGAGGTGAGTTTCCTCTTTCTTTTGATACCTTTTGAGCTAATTTGGCTCAGCTCCATGTTTTGGTGGTATTTTGGCTATACCATTGGTTTATGGTATTTTGGCTGTCATGCTTGTGCTCTGGTTTTGAGTCACAGGCTGACATACCCTCCCTCTAAAAAAGGCTCATCATTGATGAGACTGTTCAGTCCTCCTAGAGGCTCTGAATCTCCTTAAATGAAGGTTCCCATCTGGTATGGCATCCTCTGCCAACCATTTGTCTTTGTCAGCTGTCTGGTTCTTGAATCTGACTAGATATTGTCTCTGATCCTTCCCATTAAGTCTGATTTTTCTGGCCCTGATGATTTTACTCACAGGTCCAGGAGAGTCTTCTACTTCCACTATTTCTGGTGGAGTAATGTTTTTCTTCCTGGAGGGGAATTTATCCTCCTCTGTTTGGAAGTATGGTTTGACCAGGCTCACTGGAAAGACTGGGTGTTTCCTAGAGAACTCCTCAGTGAGCTTGACCTCCACTGCATTCCTCCCTATCAACTTAATGATAGTGAAGGGCCCTACAAATGAGTCTCTCATTTTCTTAGGTCCTTTGAGGTTGTTAAAGTTCAGTGTAGACACTAACACCTGGTCCCCTTCCTTGAAGTCAGGTTCCATATGTGACTTGTCCCACCTTTGCTTGTTGTACTCTTTGGCCTCAGCTATGCATTTGGCAGCAGTATCACAGGCTTTCTTCCACATATCATGGAAGTCTTTGGCTGTGGGGTGGATGGTCAGAAGATTTTTCTTCAAGTGATCCACAGGTAACAGGGGATTCCACCCTTTCTCTACCAGTGCAGGTGTTTTTCCTGTGGTAGAGTGCTGGCTTGTATTATAAGCCAGTTGGACTGCTGGTAAGAGGGTGACCCAATCATGGGTATATCCCTCATGGTCCTTGTATTCCATGCCATAGGCACAGAACCTCCTGAGGATGTCCTCCATTGTTTGGATCATCCTCTCAGCTAGGCCATCTGTTTGTGGATGGTAAGCTGTGGAAAAAGCAAGCTTGGTGCCAAGCATGTCATATAAATTGGTCCAAAATTCAGATGTAAATTTTGGGTCCCTGTCACTAATTATGATCTTAGGGACTCCACAGGTGGATATGATGTTATTCCAAAATAACAGAGCAGTGTCCATGGCTGTGTCTTCTTTATGGCATGGTAGACATCTCATGCTCTTGCTGAACCTATCAACTATTATTAAGCAGGCATTGTAGTTTTCTTTGCCTCCTGGGACAAGTCCTGTGACCCAGTCCATGTTGATGGTTTCCCATGGGTGTTTGGGTTCTTCTATGTGTTGAAGCAACCCATATTTCTTCCCATGTTTTCTATTTGCCTTTTGGCATCTTTCACAAGTGTTGATGTATTCACTCAACTCTTGCTCCCACTTGGGCCACCAAGCTGTGCTTGCTACCCTCTCCTTAGTCCTGTCCTCACTCATGTGTCCCATGTAGGGGCAGTCATGGCATTCCTGCAGGATTAAAGAGATGTGGTCTCTGTCTATCACTGTGAGTGCACTGGTGTGCTTGTCTCTGTGATAAATCAGGCCATCTATAAGGAAGAATTTATTGTCCTTATAGGCCCTCAACCAGGGTTCCTCCAGCTGGGTTTCCAGTTCTGGGCTCCTGTATTTTTGCTGAAGGAGTTGGATTAGTATGCTACACTGTTTGTGTTTAGCATAAGATTTCAGTACTGCATTGAAGAATTCATTGTGCAGTTCTGAGGAACTTATCCCCAGTATGGGGGTTTCTGTCCCTTCTGAATCAGTGTTTCCACTGTCAAGGGTACCACTCCCTGGTGCCCATTCAGAGAATCTGAAGTTCTTCTTCCTATCTATTTCCATAAAATGGATAGGAATTTTTGCAGCAACTTCAGGGTCATAAGCTGGATTGCTTTTGACATTGTCCAGTGGCCATCTGCTAAGGCCATCTGCATTGGTATGGCTTTTACCTTCCTTGTATATGATGGTCATGTTCCCTCTATAATCCTGGATGGCTATTTGCCATCTCAGCATGTGTCTGTTAGTAGTCTTCATGTTTAGTAAAGACTTCAAGGCTGTGCAGTCTGTGTAGACTTCAAAGACTGCTCCCTCCAAATAGTAATGGAGTTTTTCTAGAGCCCAGACTAGACATAAACATTCTGTCTGGGTGGCCCCATACCTGGCTTCTGAATCTTTCAGCTGCCTGGAGATGTAACATATTACACCTTCTCTTGGTTCACCATCCACAATTTGTCTTTGGTGAAGGGCTGCTCCCAAGCCTTGGCTGCATGCTGCATCTATATATAACTTGAATGGTAGTTCAAAGTCAGGCAAGATGAGCACAGGTGCATTAGTGAGTTCATATTTGATCCTCTCATATGCATCCCTCCTTTCCTTGGTTATTTCAAAAACTACATCCTTTGAGCATAACTTGTATAAACTACTGGTTATGTGTGCAAAGTTCTTAATGTGGTTTCTATAGTAGCTAGCAAACCCAAGGAAAGATTGCATCTCTTTGATGTTCTTTGGTACTGGCTTTTGCAGTACTGCTGCTACTTTGTTCTGGTCAATTGCCAGACTAAGGCCTGAGACTTTGTGTCCTAGAGCTAGCAGCTCTTGTTGGCCAAAATTACACTTTTTAAGTGAAATTTTCAGATTGATGGGTGTACATTTACTTAGCACTCTGTCTATGTATTGTACATGGTCTTCCCATGTCTCTGAGTATATAATGATATCATCAATGTATACTACCATCCAGCCTTCCATTATTTCTTCTTGAAATATGGTGTCCATCATCCTTTGGAAGTGGGCTGGTGCATTCTTGATGCCAAATGGCATCCTGGTGTACTCATATATGCCCATATGGCATATAATTCTGAGTAATTTCATGGAGTTTGGTTTAACTCCATTTTGGTGGAAGCCCTTCATACAATCCATCTTGGTTATGTATTTGGCTTTGGCCAATTTATCCAAGGCATGAGGTATCCTTGGTATAGGATACCTGTCTGCTTTTGTGTAGTTTTTCAGGGCTCTGAAGTCTCCACACAGTCTAGACTTGCCATCATGCCAGGTGATTAGGACAGGAGTGGTGATTTCCACTATTTCATTATGTCCAATCTTCCTAATGACATCCATGTCCAGGAGTTCATTGATATGTTTCTCAATCTCTTTCCTGGTCTCCAGACTTGCTGGGTAAGGAGGTCTCCTTAACATGGGTGGATAAGGCCTTTCTACATCCAGATATAGTTCTATATCATGGCCTTTGATCTTGCCTAATGGTTCTTCACCAATGGCAAATGCTGGTCTATTCTTCCTCAGCATCTTCAGTAAACTTAGTTTTTGTTTACTGGTGAGGGTAGTGCTAAACTGCCCCTCTCTGAATTCTTTCAGAAGTTCTTCCAGTGGGTCCTGAGAAGATATCTGGTATATATCAAGAGAAAATTTCTTTTCCTTGTTAGTACCAATGGTAATATGCCTATTTTTACTATTGTAAATATCTATGCCATACATCCTCTGGTAATCTGTTCCAAGTAAAAACCCTTGGATATGGGCATCTTCAAGCACTACAAACTCTGGGTTGAGTCTGATATTACCTTTTCTGTGGGGTATAATTATCTCTTTGATAATTGTCCCAATAGAGGTCATCTTTCCAGATGCACTCTTAAAGTTCTTTGCCCTGGTGGGCAAGAGTTCTTTTTCCCAGTTTGGGAAGTGGTTATCCAGATAATTTCTGGCCACTATGGAGCAGTGTGCTCCACTGTCAATGATCAATGGGTGCTGAACATTGTCAATACATACAGTCATTTTTGTGGCTGTTCCATGTATGTATGCCATTCCTTTGGTTGGTGTAACCAGGAATGTTTGTGCATCTTGTGTGTGTTTACACAAGTTCTTGTTGGCAGTGTCTTGTGGCATGCCTGCTTCCAACTGTATATCCTGGATTTCTAGTGTGGTTTCCTCTTGGTATTCCACTAGAAATTCCTCTCTTGGGTCTTGATCCTCATCAGATGGTTCCCTGATGGCATCACCCATAGAGTCTGATTCAGAATCCTCTGTTGGAGGTTCTTCTTCAGGGACTTTTTCTATAGCATAGACTTTCTTCTTTGCTTTTGGGCAGTTGTTGGCATAGTGATCTGTTGAACCACAATTGTGACAAGAATTCTTCTTCTTTGCCACTTCTGCCACTCTTTCTCTGGGTTTGTCTTTAAACTCTACCCTGAAAGGTTGTTTCTCTTTGAAACTATTGCTTCTATATGGGGTGAATTTCCCTATATTAGTCCTTTTCCTTATGTCTTGTAAGGTATTGGCTATATCATCTAGAGTGCAATTTTGGTTGCATCTGCACTTTACTGCATGCTCTAGTTCTCCTGGCAGTTGTGTCAGAAGTTTATGATTCCTCATTTGAATGTTCATTTGAGGATCAATGGCTTTCAGTCTTTTAGACTGTCTAAGACACCACTCATATGGATCTTTATCCACAGAGTATTTGTCATTTTCAAATGACATGGTCTTTTGCCATATCCAAGTTCCATTACTGTACTTTTGGATTATTTGACTCTTCCACCATGGCCAATTTCTTCTGCCATGGATTTCTTTCATTTCAGTGTACCATATACTTGCATGACCTTTAAATGCAGTATTCAGTCTAGCAGTAATCCAGTAATCTGGTATGCTTGGTACATCAATGAAGAGTCCATCAATATAATCTATGAGTTCCATATGATCATATTCTCCTGATCCAGAGAATTTGGGCCAGCTTGAGGCCTCAGGAAGCTGTTTCAAGGCTTCCTTCTCTGAATAAGACATGCCATCTCCATCCTGGTATTGTGATGGAGATCTTGCCTTATTCAACAACATGGCATCTGGTTTGATGTCATCTGGTTGATATGGATTCTCCATAGCTTGGCCTTGTGGTTGGGGCTTTAAGCTATGGTAGGCATCAAACAATTTGTTGATGTCTTGGTTCAGACACTCCCTGTCCCTGCTACTATGGTGTTGTTCTTCAGAGACTTGATTCAGTCTCTTGTTGGTTTCTTCAGAGGCTTTGCTCAGTTGAGCATATCCTTCCTGAAGGTTTTTAACTATCTGCTCCAATGAGGCTTGAGTTTTTCTCATCCTCTCTTGGGCAGCTGCAAATTCTGTAGCCTGCTTTGCAGATTGCTCAGCATATTGGGACATTTGTAACCACAGTGTGTCACTGTTGATGTTACTCTCAGATGTGATAATGTTATTTTCAGTCTGAGTGGGGGTAATGTTTCTATTACTAGGAATACTGATTCTAGAGTGGTTTACAACTACTTCTGGTTCTTGTGTACTTCTTTTACCAAATCTAACAGCTTCTGGATCATGGGGTCTGACTCTTTCCTCCTCTGGTTGAAGGAGGCTTTGTTCTTGCCCTTGTTGCCTTGTCTTCTCCTGGAAACTTCCTGGAATTGTGAAGAATGGTGACTCTTGGCCACTGATCTGCTGGTTTCTGAATGGTGTGAAGCCACTGGAGAGCTGATTTTGCTTGCTCCTTGTGAACCTGAAGGAATCTGAGTAGGCCCTGTCTGGGTTAACTGTTCTTCTATAGCTTGGATAGTGGCTTGATTCTCCCTTATCCTCTGTGCCCTTGCCTCCAGGAGTCTGTGCTGCCTGGTAGGATTCCAACCCTTGGTGATTACCATAAGGTCTTTGAAGTCTATCTCTTTGAGACAGATCTTCTGGCAACTTGATCCCAGTTCTGCCCAGTGAGTTGCTAGGTTGAACCTCTTGTTGTCCATGCTCCATTGAAACAAATCTTTGAGGAGTTGGTGGATTTGAAGAACTTGATCCATATCCTTCCAGTCCTCTGGTTTGAGGTTTCTGTTGAATTGGAGTGTGAATGGCAAGGTTGATATTATCTCCCTCATTGTTTTGCCATCCACCACTGTGTCCAATGTGTCTTCTTTCAGGTCTTCTGGTTCTAGACATTCCTGCTCTATCCTCTGGCTGGTTCCTTTGGAAGCCAAGGTCTCTGAGGTGTGCAGGGGACATATCAGTGTTTGCAAGCAGTCAAAAACTTTATGTTCTTAGGGTATTTACCTTTGACTGTGCCTTGTACAAATTTGTTATCTGCTGATTTGGGCAGTTTGCCTTTGGAGGTTACAACTGGGTTAATAATTGTAATCTTCCCTGTACAAGTGGTTAAGGTTGGTTTACCTTGTATTGAAGCAGAGTTTCGTGGTTTTCTACTCCTCTGAGTGGCTATTAGTGTCCACTTCTTGGCTGTAATGAGGCCTTCACTGAGCCTTTTTCCTTTACCCTTGCTGCCCTCTGGTTCTGAGGGTGTCACTGGTGTGTTGGCCTGTGACTGGGTCTCAAGTGGGATATAGTTTTCTTCCACTGAATCAAAACAGGAAAAAAGAGGGCTTATGTCAGTTAAGACTTCTTAAATGGCTGGTTTTGCACGTCTAAGAATGGCCTCTGGGCTTGTATATAATTACAATATGCCCTTGTATAATGACAGTGTAATTGAATTAACAATTTCACGTCAAAAATACAGCTTATGGTGCCCTGTCACACTGTTTGTGTGCCAGTATCCCACAGATACACTTGTGGCTTGCAAGTGTACTCTGTAAAAGTGGTTTGTATACAAGTGTTATTGAATTAACAATACACTTGACCACGCCTCAACTGATGGTTTTTCAGTCAGAGGTGTCCTTATTCAGTCAAGAATACAGGACTTTATTGATGGCTTATGTGTTTTTTTATATACAAAACACGCCAAAAATAATTAAATTCAGTGGGTATTAGCCACGTGAATAATACTCTTTAATATATAAGTATGTATAAAAAAGGATAAATATATATAATATATATATTTAAATAAAGAAATTACGCCTAAAAAAGATAAAAACAATGGTTAATAAGTCATAAAAAAGAGAAAAGACTTACTTGTAAGGTCCAAAAAGTCAAAAAAAACACGGCCAGGCCCCCAAAATGTCAGGCTGAGTCTATGATAAAGGTGTATATGAGTATTTACAAGCTTTAACTATGACTGTGACACGGTAAGAATGGTTTTAAAAGATGATAAGATTGATAATAAATGATTTAATTTAAGATTTAAAGGGCTTTACTATAGAGATATAGTGGTGGTGAGCGCTGTTGAAAGCCCTGGGTTCAGCTTTACCTGTTGGATTACAATAATAAAGACTACAATACTTTAAATTAAGAGTATACCTGATTATTTAACCAAGAGTAAAACTGTTTTTGACAGTTTACTACGTAGGTTATTCAAGAGCAGGATGAGGAAAGGGTTTTGGCAGTGAAAAGCCCTCCTTTTATCCTGAAATTGAGGTGGAAAGGTTATTAGACCTTTTCACGTAGAGGAAGTGAAGATTTTTCACTCCTCATGACAGGCTTGTGGTTTGCAAACAACCTGTATACCCTGTATTGGGCTCAGATGTGGTTTTGAAACCACATCTGGGCAGTTTTCACAAATACAGGGTGAAAATTTTCATCTGGGGACCTCACAGCCTGATTCTGACGTGTATGACGCGTAGAATGCTGTACAGAAACTGTATGGGACCCCAGTATTGACTGACATATGAGGTATTGAAGTAAAAACATGCTTCTTCGTCTATTTGACACCTCATATTCATGGTTATAGGGTATTATCCCATGGTAAGGCTGTATATGACAGCAGGTGGGATTTTTACCTTAAAATTGCCATAACTCTGTCAGTTTTTGAGATATCACGCTCAAAGTTGGTTCATTGAATAGCCCTGTATGAGCTCTATACAATGGTACCCAACTTGACATGGTTATCATGAAATATGGCAAAGTTATCCCATGTACAAGTGTTTTTATACATTGGCGTGTTTTGGGCAAAAAGCTGTATTAAGCTTGTTTGGCCAATAACTTCTGTTCTAGTTGAGGTATGGGGAAATGGATGACACCATCAGATAGCCCTGATTGTGCTCTTTCCAAAAAGACCCCACTTTAAGTATCTCACACTAAAACTGTAAAAGTTAGATGAGAGGTGAATGTTTTGTTCACCCTTATTTGGTCTGAATTTGACCATAACTCAAGTAATACTGGTGCTAGCTCAGTTTGGCTAGTACCATTGGATAGCCCTGGCTTAGAGCTTCATTTTGAATACCCATTTGATGGGGTTAAGCCTCTCCTTCTAGATTTTAGATGAGAGGTGAAAATTAAGGTTTATGCTCAGCAATAACTTTGAGCAGGAATAACTTTGTTATTTCTTGTCCTATGGTGATGGGACTTATATTTTCAGGAAGAGGTGAGTTTCCTCTTTCTTTTGATACCTTTTGAGCTAATTTGGCTCAGCTCCATGTTTTGGTGGTATTTTGGCTATACCATTGGTTTATGGTATTTTGGCTGTCATGCTTGTGCTCTGGTTTTGAGTCACAGGCTGACAAAGACCTTCAAGGCATGCTACTGTAAGAGTTGCAACAATTGTTGACAGTTTAACAGTAGGGGTCTTCAATTAATGCTACTGTAAAAAATGATTTCCATTTTTTAAAGTAGTTGGCCCTTTTATTCCTTGAAATTGAAAATTTAAGAAAACCATAAAGTTAGATATTACCACAGATCCACAAAGTTCACAAAACTTGTAGCTGAAATAATAATCTCAAAACAAGTAAGAATTCCATAAAAAAGTATAAATCCTTGATTATCTGAGAAACCAATGAATAAAATGTGAAGTAAATTACACCATTGAAGTCCCAATAAAAACCTACATATATGACTCTTTTATCTCATATCTGTAAACCTAATACTCCCTGAGATAACCTGAATATATGCACTTTTATGATCAGTGCATATATTCATGATTTTTAGGTCATAAAATTTTAATTACACATGATAAAGAGTTGATTAAAGAAAATTTACCACAAAATAGCTGTGAAATTAATAGATAAAATTTATTTGGGAAGCTATAAAGAATGCTAAAGCTTATAAGGGGATATTGGGAAAAATAGAAATAGCTGTTGACCACTTTAAATTAAAAGTGGTACAAAATTAAAAAAAAGAGATATTGAAGTACTAATAGTTCATAAGTGAAGAATAATTTAGTTTTAATAATGATATACAATGTAAAACTAAATGAAATAATGGTTTGAATTCCAAAAGAGTAAATTTCAACAGAAAAGATGAGCTACAAGAAAAACCATCAAAAATAGAGCTTTTATGATGTAATGAAATCCTCTTGAAATATTAGTAAGTACAAGCCAATTTATTAGAATTAACTCTATGAATATATGTAGGATGAAAAGCTTTAAAGTTATCAATTATCAAATTTAAGGCTCAAAAATGATCATTTATGATCAATAATTCAAATCTTATTTTAAGGTTAACATTTAAATAAGAGATAAAACTGTTGGATGTTAGTATTTAATAAATAAAACTACTATAGTACACAAAATCAAATAATTTCACAAGCTTATTATTTCAGAAAATTAGAGCTATAGTGATAACTCTAAAAAATGGCATAATAATGAGATAAAAAGGTTTAATAATGATGTAATCATTACAAAACCTTAAAATAATAATAAATTCCATTGGATGACATCAGTAAATGTCTACTAGAGGGTATCTGGTCACTAGAAGGAAGGATCTTTACCATATAAGGACCCCTTATTCCTATATTTTCCCCTCAGATGCAGCAAATACAATAAAAAGCTAAATTGCATTAATATTCAATATAAAACTCCTATATTATTAAAGACCAAAGTCTTATCTTCTATTAATCTCTATTTTATATCTGATTAAATCCAATTTTCATCCTTATTTGTTAATTTCTCTTAAAAATCTCTAAATTCATGTAAAAATAGTGTAATTTGTAATCCTCTCTATTTTTTATTGTAAATAAAATTCAAATAAGTTGTATTTATATTCTTAGGCATAAAAAATTCAAAATTATTTCCTTAAGTCTTAAAAGTAGTTTATTTTCTCTTTATTATTATTTTTAATAATCTTAATATTAATATAAATAGTTTTTATATTAATATATAACCTTAATATTCACAATATTATTGCTATTAATTGTTATTTATTAACATATATAAATATATTTAACTTATCATATTATATTATTAACTACTAATAAAATGATCAATTTTAAACCTTAATTTTACTATATCTTTATTATTATAATTATTTTTGATCTTGTTATTCATTAAATTAGCAAATTATTAGCAATTTTTAATTATTGTTTCATAGAAAAAAATTGCAACCCAGCTACTTTCCTTTTTTTTTAAAAAAAAAGAAAGAATTAAAGATACCAAAATATGAAGGCAACCAAGAGCCTTAATAATGAAAAATTGATGAGCTTCATTAATTATAAGCATCAGAGAATGAAATGAAAATTGAAAAGTATAATTATCTTAATAAGATCATAATCAATAATATGGAATATATAAGTTATTTTTACTTTTTTTCTTTTTTTAATAATTTCATTAAGAAAAGTTTTTGAGTCTTTCATTTTCTTTGTTTTTAATTAAAGAAAAACTGACTATATAAAACACAAAAAAGGTAAATCAAGTACCATTTTTTAAAGAAGTATTTCATTCAGAAGAAGATATTTAAGCCAGATTCAATATTATGGAAAGAAAAAGAAGTAAGATTATTATGGATGATTAATAAATAAGAAATTTATTTTAATAAAAGCTCCCTTTATTTTTGAACATTCATTTTTGTGATTAAGGCTCTTGAAAGGAGAAAAGCTCTTTTTTAAATTAAGATAAATATAGATTAGAATATATATAGTATATCATAGCTTCATGAAGATGGAAATAAAGTTAAATGGCCTTTGTGACAATCTAAACTTTCTAAGATAATTCATATAATATAATATATACATGTATTCTATAAAATAAAAAAATGGGAATATCAGAGCTTCTGCAATATTCTATTGGCTTAGAATGAAGTGGAATATTAACAAACATTTAAATAATGGGTATAACCTAGTTCAGAGAATGGATCAAAGCTCATTCTATGCTTTTTCCAAGCTAGTTTTCAAATGCAAAACCTGCTGTCAGGTGCAGCCACTTTTCTCATGGTGAATTTTGGTACAAATTCTTTTTGGTGACATCAAGAAGTCTGGATGGGGGATCAAAAAATTTACTTCCACCCAGAACTTTGAACAATTTGAAAATTAGTTGAACAATAATAATAATAATAATGGGAACTTAAATATAGCCAGTCACAAGCTACAATTTAAGTTCAACTTCAAGAAAAATCTAGTACATAAAATGAGATTTAGTGATACTCTAGAAGGATGTGGATGCAATTATGCGCTGTCACTATGAGAACTGTTTTATTTGAATGATACAGATTCAAATATAGCTTATAATTTATTTATTTTTTGAAATTTTAAGGAATTTATATAAAGGGTCAAGGTGAAATTAATTTTCTTTCTGTAAAATTATCCCATTTCAATATCTATGGCCAAGAGTATGTTCTTTTTTGGTCAAAAAATGAGAGTAAATCTTTGAAAATGAGTAGTGGGATCAACACATGATACTGAAAGGAGGATATTTTTTTAGCTAGATTCTTACATACATGTATTTCTTTCAAAAATTCCCCGCAATTACATAAGTGGAATTAAATTCTATATCTTTAAATCTTCAAGGGAGATAATTTGACAATATAGATAAATTGGAAGTTTTGTTTTGCACCAAAAAATTTGGCAATTTATCAGAGATTAAGAAGGCCCTAAGAGGAACTGAAAAATGAAAAAAAAACCAAGAAAAAAGGAAAAAAACTATTTCAAATAGGAAATATATTCAAATAAAAGAAAAAAGAGAAGCTGTAGTTACAAAAATAGTGTCATTATAGTCACAATCGTGGCTTTGGGACCACAAATAATTGCTCTTGATCAATACAGGGTAAAAAACCCTTATAATTCCATGTACACATTTCTATGAAGCATCCATAGTGTTTGGAGTAGAATATTAGTCATTATTGGTCATTTTAAGCTTCAATATACCATTATTTTCAGTATTAAACCAGTAATAGATGGTACAGGTTTGGTACAGACCAGTATTGGTGAAAAAACTCACAAAAAAGATATCTCAGTCAATATATGAGAGAATATTTTTCTCATATTTATATTACAATAGGTATTTACTGATATCTTTATCTTTTTTAAATTTTGTATAAATTATTTAAAGAGTCATTTTAAGAATAAATATAAAATAAATAAATAATCAAATACCACTAGATTAAGCTCATAATTATTCTACTCACTATATTTACTATGTTTCTATACCTAAACTATAATTAAGATCATGAGCCTGTAAGGGATGTACCACATACCAATAAGGCCACAAAGAATAATTTATATATTCTTATTTAATAATTAAGAAAATTTCTCAATTAATATAAAAGAAAATTTAATAAAATTTCATTATGAATTTATTTTTTAGACAAAGGTTTATAGATATTCTTTACATTTTGATTCTAAAAAAATAATAACCTAGGGTAGCCTCACAGGGTGTTATAGCCAAATTATGATTTGCTCTGATATTAAAAGATTAAAGAATTCCCCACAAAACTTAAAAAAGCTTTAGAAATCTTTTTAATTGGAAATTTTTACCTCAATTCAAAGCTAACTCATGTATATGTAAGCTTACACAATGTTTTTAAAATAAAATTTCTGTAATTTTTTATTGAATTGGGTAATAATTTTCCATACAGGTGATAAATGATGATAATGGTTTGATGAGCCTCTGTCTAGGCCATGAGGAAAAAATAACTTCTTAATATCTTTCCTGAGAAAGATACTTTTCATCCATCAACATTATCCCAGTTTCTTAGACATAAGCGGTAGCTAAAAGAAGAAATATACCTACCCATACCCATTCCTAAATTTTTCTCATTAGAGAAGAAGATTAGCACTATGTGAGTAAAATATAGCTAATATTACTTGAAAGTTTCTCTAATGTAATTTATAAGTTCATAGCATTGACTATATTAATTCTTATTATTGTTCATTAGCTAGGCACAAATGTTTCAATATTGATAGTAGATAAAAGATATTCTAAATTCAGTAATAAATTATACTCATTGAATATCCTCTTCATATTTATATACAATTTTCAATTTTCCCAGTATCCAATCACACTACCACTTTCTTACTTTTTCATAAATAATAGAAGCTAACACCTGGTATAAGTTATTTCAAAATTGATGTCATTAACAAAGGTCTTCACTCAGTAGCCAATTTCAGCTCAATATTTAATTCAAAAATAGTAATTTATTTTATCCCAAGTTATCATTATAAAATGATTGAGAACCATAAACAAATAGCCTTTTTTCTTATCAGATATAATATCATAATAAGTTCAATTCTTAGTATTAAAAAACCTTCTAGGAATTACTTTTATCAGTAGAGGAAATCCAAAGTTCTTTCTAGATTCATATATATAATTTATTTGTGTAAAATATTACTAAATAATTGCTTCCAGATCAAAAAACATATGGTATAGTATGTCAAATAGATATTTCTGAACTAGCTTTGATCAATAGATAAATTGATTGTGAACTGAAGCCAAGATAATTCATAATTTTTAGGAAGGAAAACTTAGATTATTCTGAAACACAAGCATAGAAAAGGGTTACAAGCTCATAAAACAATTTAAATCCATTTCTTTGTAAATTACCCATCCAGTTTCTTCCTTGTTTATTTCATATTAAAGGAGTTCCTGCATTACAGCTATAGCTATGGCTTCAAAATTCCAATTCTTCTTTTTTTGACAAAATAAAATTTACTGTATAGAAAAAATCTATAATGGCTTGAAGAAGTTTTATTTTGATATTTCTTAAAATATGAAGGGCTATTTTTCCTTGTAAATTTTATCAAGTAATACAAAAAACTAAACAAAAAATAAGAATAAACCAAAAAAGTGCTTGAGATGTTGACTTATTTTGGGTTCCTTACTGACATATAAATTGATGTGATTATAAAGATAGGTAATAAGTTCGAAGCTGAAGCTCTTTGGATTGAAAAATGCAATTAAATATAGTTTCATCTTCCTTCATACAAAGAATATTGTAGGATTCATATATCAGGAGTTCTTCTTATTTTTACCATTTAATTCAAATATTTCAAGTGTCTTATTATCATAGAGATACCTTTGATTAATAGACATGTTAATAACAGGAGTTTATCAGCTTAATATAGTATATATTGAGGCTATTTGAAATGATTAATATTCTTTAGATTTAATAAGAAATTATATTTTATAAATAATTTCTTCTATCAACTCAAACTTTAAGGGGTTTCTCCAAAAATAAAAACTTCAAAAAGATCAAGTCAAATTTAAAATTGATTATTCCTGACCATATTATTCATTTTTTAGGATTTCCCAGCATAAGTTATACATCTTCAAAAAACCTAGAAGTTCTTTATCAATAATCCTGTGTCAAAACATCATTTTATAATATTGAACATTATTGAAAAATTGCAATTTTTGGGGGAAATAAGAATACAAAAATCTTGGAAATAAGGATGAATTTTTTTTTCATGAGTATTCTTTTGATGAAAAAAGGAAGATCTTGATTTTTTATTAATTTAAAATTTGTATTTTACTGAAACTCTTCCTTAGATAAAAAATATTCATATTGAATGAAAAATGAAATATTATATGAAAAGAAACATTTTTGACATTTTTAGCTTCCATTTTGACTTAAATAAAAGGAAGAATAGATAAAGTGCAATAAATTGAGAAAATAATTCAAAATGAAGATAAAATAGAATCATCCTTACCAATTTTTGTGAAAAAATTAAAAAATATAAATTTAGCTAGAAAAACCACTTATCATTTGAAAAAAGAATCAAATATACTTTGGTATCCTCTTTGATTTCTCTTTGTAAAGTTTTCTTTTTCAAAAATATCCTTTTTTATCAAATTAGTTAGTTTTTTCTTCTCTTAATAAAGAAAGATACTTTAATTTAATATTTCTACATAGTTTGAATGAATGATGTTGAATTTTTCTCAATTAAAGTAAGCTAATGTTAAAATTCATCTCATGAAGTCTACCCCATGGAGGCTTTTTTTAAGCTTTTAATGAATTTTAATAAGCTAAAAAGTATCCATTATAAATTAATATTTCTCTCTAATTTATTTCAAAATTATGGAATTCAATTCAATATTTTAAGGTGTGGATATGATGCTTTGATAAAAAAGATAATGTAGTTTTTCTGTCCTCAAAATTTATATAAGGTAAAATTATGTAAAGATGGTAATTTTAAGCGTTTTTAAGAGAAAACACGCCAAAGTTATTCTTCTTAACTGCTTAATTATAGAAAAAAAATATTAAAAATATTCATTTTTTTACCAAAAATACTCTTTAAGAGATCAGTATCTTCCCCATTATCCTTGAAATCAAACTCTACTTTCTATTTGGGAACTTAATATACCTAGATGATTCAGTTTACACCATTTTTATCAGCTTGAAATGAATTCTAATATCAATCAAAATAGCTCAAAAACAATCTTTATTTGTTTTCTAATATAATTAAGATTTATTATTTAAATAATAATTGATTTTGAATTCTAAAATAATAATTTAACCAGTTATTGGTTATTTAAAACTAAAAGGTGAACTGCTTGGTGTTAGGGATCACGAAATAGCTATTTTGATGAGCCCTTTATTGGGACCTATTCACTCAATTAGTGGTGGTTGAAAAAAACACATCTTTTGAAATAAAATCAGAAACAAATGACAATATTTAATTTTATTTGATAAAGAATTCTCTGCTTAAAAGAATAAGATGAAGAGTAGAAATATGAAAGAAATAAAATAACCAAAAAAGATAAAGTACAGTAAGTAATATAATATTACACAAGTAAACTGAATACTGGGAAATTATCTATTGAGCTATGTGTTATTTGAAGAAGGAAAAAATACCATGATTCTCCAAATTTAACCTGCATTATTTTTTTCCATAAATTGAAAAATATCTTGGTAGTTTAGGGGTTTATTTGAAAAATAAAGTTAGTTATCATCCAGGGATGCATATTGGCTGTTTATATGATAATACTCACTCTTAACAGCAAATGAAAGCCATTATATAATCTGTCAATGATTTCTTCGTAATTAAGCCTAAATTAATAATACTAATCAAACCAGGAAAAATGTTTATTAATTTGATACTCATCAACATTGATGGAAATCTTTAAAAATCTAGCTTAATAGAGTAACACATCTCAATTCAAAGATTCCCACAACCTATCACCTGAATGTCAAGTATTCCTGAGTGGTACACCACTTCAGAGCTCTCTCTAAAACCTCTTTTCATTGGTTTGTTTCTTTTCCCAACACCTTCTCACTTATTTATCTTCATGGATGAAGTTTTTGGAGCTCAATTCCACTTTGGTAAACCTTGTAGAGCTACTTATGCACCACATTTATCTCAAACATGTATGAGGCTGAGACATATTGGTACTTGCACAGTTTTTTCATTATGATACAAAGAAAATTTCTTTTAGAGATTTTCTTTACAAAGATAAAATGGATTTACTGAGTTTTTAAAAGTTAAGGCAATAATATTATTTCTCTTGATTTTTGATGCTGGAGATGCACAATATAGCAAATTTGGGTTAGAGGTGATACTTCTTCTGAAAATCTCTTTTTCTTGATATTTTTTTGCAATATCGATAGCCACAATAGGAAAAAGAAACAAAAGAGATTTATAATTTTTTAAAAAAGTCTCTCTACAGGTTTCTCCAGAAGTTTCTCAACTTGTGTACAGACCTAATAGTAAGTGAAGAAATTAATACATCACATTAACTGTTTATTATCCAGATTTCTCTTCCAGGTTACTATTCCTTAATTTAATTGAATGATATTTTTGTCATTTCAAGTTTCATCAAAAGATACTATGAGGAACCTTTGGATTTTCTTGTGAGATATACTCCAAAATTGCATGCATACCTCTGGGAGTTTTCAAAAATCAATAGTGATCTGGAAAAAATAAGAGTAAATTTTCCTCTTTTTAATGAAGGAAAATGAATTTTTCAAGGGAGGTAGTGGTAATCATCTTTTAAACAAGCTATGAGGCTTAAAAATGGCCCTCAGGATCTCAGATTTTAAACTGGGATTTATGTCAGTTGTTGTAATTAGATATCTACACAATAGGTAATAAAATACTGAGGCAAAAAGACTTTCAATACTCAGATCTGAAAATAATTTATATGTATTGGAAAGGCCCACAGATGACTATGAATAAAATTTATTAGATTTATTTTTAATTTCCAGGTGGAATAGCTGAAAATGAGATTTTCTGCGGCTCACAAAAATTTGAGCAAGAATAAGTGGAAGTCTTTGTTTTTTCTCAACAATTGAATATTGTTTAATATAGCTGAAATATCTCCAATCAAATTGGATAAAATTATTCAAAATAAAAAGTTACAAAGTAATGGATCATGCATAATCCATCAACTCCATCCACCTTTTTCAATCAGATTATTAATAGCAGAAAGATGAAAACTCCACAGCTTTTAGCTGTTTATTGATCAGAAATTCCAATGACTGTCATCCTTGTAAGCTACTTCTCATTTTATCAAGATGCACCTCTTAATAAAAACCTATTATTAGTTTGAAGAACAAGGTAGACTCGTGCCCAATTATATCTCAAGCAAATGATCAACTGATGTAATTTAATGATAAATTTGATTTGGATAATTTCTTTCTAGCTTTGAATTTTCCATTGAATCATTATTTAATGTTTTTAATTGTAAATTGTTGCTTCTTCCCACAGAAATGTTTGAGGTTAGACTTTTATTTTATCATTTATGATGAATATTTAGTGTGGATTTCTTGCAAATTTAGAAAAAAAAAATTATATTGGTTTTTTTCCTGTTTTTCTGAAAATATACATGAAAAATTAATATTCAAAAGTGTTAAACTTGAAATCAAAAGTAAAAAATCCTTGCTAAATTTTTTCAATGTGAAAAAATAAGCAAAACTATGAAGGTCATGAATTTTCAGAATCAAAATCTTTTTCAATATTTTGCTCTCATTTTCTTTCTTTTCAATTTTACTTTATTAGTTGAAAAAACTTTCAAGATTCTTTTCATGAATTGAATTAACTACTCATCTTTAAAAACAAAGGAATTTTGATTTTTTTTTAAATTGATTGATTGGTTTTTTTTGTTCTTTATATATCTTTTTTAGTCATATATCAAATAGAATATTTAAATCAATTCCTATAAATAAAGGTGAAAAAAATAAGAATATTTATTTTATTTTGATGATATTTTTTTGGTTTCTTTTAGTAATAAATCTCCTTTGTTTTTATTTTTGTTTTTTTTAAAACAAATTGAGTGAAAATTAATTATTTCTTGACAAAATTACAGCAATTACCCTGTTATAGTAAAGTACATGGATGTTCAAATAGACCACTCCATCTTTTTTTTAGGCTGTGGATCCATATTTTGCACTCACAGGGAGCTCAAGCTCAATTGAAAAAAAATCAAGACACAATGTTAATTGTGTTTCTTTCCCAAATTACACTTTTCTAAATTGAAAATCTATTCAATAATCATTCAAAGACACATAAACATAAGATAAATTCATGACTGAATGAGAGGTGAGATTGGAAAAGAGAAAAAATAAACAATGATCAGTAAATCTTAATTGTGATAAGTGAAAAAACTAAAAAATCATCATATAATAATGGTGATCCTAGTTCTTCTTTAAAAAAGGGATTTAAATTATATCTACAATTCCAAGTCTTTTGTTTTATGACTGGGTAATAAGAATTGGAATAGGAGCTCTTTTAGATTTTGTCAGCCTGTGACTCAAAACCAGAGCACAAGCATTACAGCAGAATACCATAAGCCAATGGTAGAGAAAAATACCAACAAATGTTAACTTGTCCAAAATAGCCCATATATGGTATCAAAATAAAGAGGAAAGACACCTCTTTCTAAATGTATAACTCCCATAATCCTAGGCCAAAGAATAACAAATTTATTGAGGCTCCAAATAAGAGATGAGAATAAACCTTAATTTTCACCTCTAATATAAAATCCAGAGAAAGAGGCAGAAACAAATTGAATGGGTGGTCAAATTATATCTCTCAGTCAGGGATATCCAATTTTATTATAAAAACTATATAAGTTATGGCCAAATAAAGACCAAATGAGGGTGAATAAAATATTCACCTCTCATCTAACTTCTACAGTTTTAGCTTGAGATACCCAAATTTGGGTCTTTTTGGAAAGATAACAGGTGGGGCTTTCTGATGGTGCACTCAATTTTCCCATATGTCATCTAGAAAAAAAGGGATTGGGAAAATAAGTTCAATACAGGAATTGTAATTAATCAATAAGTCAACAATGGAATTTGAGCATAATATGTTTTCCATATTTAGTGTTAGCCATGAAAATTAGTAACAGGTGTGTAGAACTAATCAAGAGCTAAAAAATAGCCAATTTGGATCTCTCTACATTTAAAATTGACAAATTTATGGCAGTTCCAAGGTCAAAATCTATTACTGTGGGCTAATATCCTACAACTCTGAATATGAGGTTTCAACACCACAAAAAAATGTTTTTCTAATTCAATATCTCATAGAAGACCAATAAAGGGTCCACTGGAACATTCTTTACATCACTCTACACATATGACCTGTCAGAACACATCTGTAAGGACCCCAAATGAAAATTTCCACCCTGTATTGTGAAAAAGTGACCATATGTGGTTTCAAAATCACATCTGAGCCCCATAAATTTTATTCAGGCTGTTCATTAGCCACAAGCCTTCCCTTGGAAGTGAAAAATATTAATTCTTACTTCATGGACAGTACCAGAGGTCCTCTCCACCCATTTTCAGCATAAAAAGGACCTTTCTCTTCCCAAAAGAGGAATACCCACCTTCTTTTGAATCCCTATGTAGCACAACTGTTCAAATCAGTTATGCTTCTGTGAATAATCAGGTATACTTCAATTCTTAAGTATTTTATTAGCTATTATGGTAAGCTGATTGATTATCAGTGCACCCAGGGATCTCAGAAGTACTCACCACCACTATTTCCTCATCATAAAGCCCCAACAACACATTCAAAGACTTTTTTATCATTATATAACTGTTTTTAAGTCATAGTTAAATCTCTAAATACATTTTAAATAGATTTATTATAGACTCAGCCTGGCTGTGCTTTTGGACTTTTTGGCATAAAAAGTGAGTTTTCCTTTGATTTCTATATTTAAAGCCTTATTATCATTATTATTCAGCATAAAATCACCATAATAAGAATAAGAATATATTAAATATCATATATTATCATTTTTTCAGTTGTATAGACTCATATACCACTGTTTTTTCTTTGTTATGTATCTTTGACATGTCATATTATATCTTAATTTCCATTGTCAAATTTGGGCATGTCTTTTAATATAACAACATAAGAACATTATAATATTCTTTTAAATACTTAAAAGAATCCCCTGTTCTGTCAATAAAATCTTCAGAGGGGATGTTTGAACATATTGATAGCTCCAATAGTTCACATTAAACTAGTTTTTGTCAGATTATTCCTGTTGATTACAGAATAAACTGTGAGATATTTGAGTTACAGTAGTAACCAAATATCTATCAAAAAGTATGGGTGACATGGAAATTGGTATTAAAACAACCCAAAGTCACTGTAAAAAGGTGTAATACAACCATATATTACACAAGAGGCCATCCTTTGACATGCAGTAGCATTTTAAAAGATTCAATACTGACATTAAGTCCTCAAATTGTTTTTTACTAGTGAAAGAAACCCTCCTACAACTGAAGACACAGTCACACACTCTCAGACACAGACAATTTTCAGAAGGGAAAAGAAAAGAGGAATGGTAAAAGCCTCATCCCAAAAAATAAGTAGACACTAATTGCCACACAGAGGGCAAAAAACCCACTTGGTGGTATTCCATATGAGCTTACCAAATCATGAGAGAATAACAATTTCAAAATTACAGAAAAATTGAAGAATAACTCTGGTGAAGGAAATAAAATTGTGGACTAACTTTGGAGATGGAAAGAAGATTTCAGAGTTATAGAAAAATCCCAGAATAACTCTGGAGAAAAAAATAAAATTGTGGAATAATTTCAGATATTGAAAAAGGATTGTGGAGTTACAGAAGAGGTTTGGAATAATTGAGGAATTCAAAATACAATTTCAGAATAACCCTGGAGATGGAAAGAAAATTGAAGAATAACTCCAGAGAAGGAAACCAAATTGCAGAACTCTGGAAATAGGTAAATCAAACTGTGAAGAACTCCTAGAGAATAATCAATAATTTCAAAAATCTAGAATATTAAAGTTCCAAGCATAAGAATTTCAATTAAAATATAAAATAACAATTTCTCCACCTTATTTCAGCATCCATAAAAAAATTAAACAATTCAATGGAGATAAACTAAATACAGCTATTTACATTCATATTGAGCACATAATTAGAGTTGTATTCTCTCCACCTCAATTAAATTCAAAGAAGTACATAAAGGTTATGAAAGAAGTTACAAATTTTTTATTAGTAATAATAATACACCTCAAATTTAATAGAAATGATGCAAAATCTGCATTAAGTAACAGAATAATGAAATCAAACCACAAGCAAAATTCTCTCAAGATTTCATATCAAAGTTTAAATTAGTAATAAATGAAGATAAAGTAAATTAAAAAGTAATACTTTCCCCACCTTTGTCAAAATCTAATGGAAGTGAACTCAATGGCAAACTCTGTATTTTATCCACTTTCTCCACTTCAAAGAATTATGTAACCAGCTAAATTCTCTCAAAGATATCATATGACTAGAAGAAATTTCAATTTTCAGAAGATGTATTTTCTCCACTTTATGGGAAAAAATTAACTCTTACCAGACAAATTATCTCAATCACATCACATAATTTTGATAAGAAAAATTCACCACCAGCAAAATTCTCTCAGCAAAAATGCTGCTAAACCAAAAACTAGACATCTCAAATATTTTTTCTCTAACTCTGCTTTTCTGTAAATCTCTATGGAGGCCCAAAAGGTAAAAATAGAGTTCTTCTCTCCCTCATTTTTCCAAGAATCATGGAAAAAATTCCCACTATCCAGGATCATATCTATCCCTGAACTAGCAGGATATCTAAAATAGTAGTAGTGGTTTAGTCATAAAAAGCTCAGTAGCCTTGCTAAGTAGCTCAGTATTGCTCAGAAATAGTAGTATAACTGTAGTTAAAGCTTAGTAGCTTTGCTCAGAAGCTTAGCATTATTAAAGAAAATTAATAGTGATATGAACTCAGTATTAGAAAAATTATCAAAGAAATATTAAAAGAATCAAGGCTAGTAGTTGTATTAATAGTATTAATATTAAATTTTTTCTTATAATCAACATAAAACCATATAGAATATATTCTTATTACTTCCATTAAAAGAAAATAAAATCTTAGTCTTTATTTTATCAGAAATTTCAGTTTTTAAATCAGAGTTTTGACTGTAGTTTAATTGATAGATCTGATTTAGAGACCAATTCTAAGTCTTATCTAGCTGTTAAGACCACAAAGCTTCTCTTATTTTGTAATTATACATAGGCTCACTCTTTAATATTATTGAGAGGGGAAACTAATACACCTTAGCACCCATGGTTATTGAACAATGCTTAAATTAAAAACAGACCTACCAATCATTTCCCCCTCAACATACTGCCTTATTTCATCCCACAAAGTAACTCTGCCTCAATAAAAGGTAAACCAACCTTGATAGCTTCTATAGGAAAGATAAAAATAATCACCAGTTGTAACTTCTAAAGGAAAATTCCTCAAAGCAGAAGAACATAAAATTCTACAAAGAAAATTCAAAGGTAAATAACCTAAGAACAAAAAGTTTTTCACTGATTGCAGACACTGAGACTATATCCCCTATACACCTAAGAAACCTTGGAGTACCAAGGAACCAGCCAGAGGACTTGACAAGAATTTTAAGATCAAGAAGACCAGGGTTGGTACAGAATGATGAACAGCAAGAAACTTGGGGAGATAATTACCACACTCCCATTCACCTTCCAATTCAACAGACACCTCAAGCCAGAGGACTTGACAGATATGGATGAAGTTCTTCAGCTCCACAAACTCCTCAAAGAACTGTTCAAATTAATAATGAAAAACAAGAGGTTCAACCTGGCTTCACACCAGGAAGAACTTGGGGCAGGATTCCAGAAGATATTTCTAAGAGAGATATCTTTCAAAGACCTTATGGAAATAACCAAAGGTTGGAATTTCAACAAGAATTTAAGAATAGTAGGAGAGAGGTAAGCCAAGATAAGGGATAATCAAGCCACCATCCAAGCTATAGAAGAGAGATGGAACCAGAGAGATCATACTAAGAATCCTTCAGGCTCACCAGGAGTGGTAAACCAATCCAGATCCCCAGTAGCTTCACACCACTAATAATCCGGCAGATCAGTTTCCAAGAGTCACCATTATTCAAAATTCCAGGGATTTTCCGGGAGAAGACAAGGAAAAAAATGAAAGAGAAAGACTTCTTTTATCCAGAGGAAGAAAGAATCAGGCCCAATGAACCAGAAGCTGTTGGAATTAGTTAAGGAAGTACACAAAAGAAAGAAAGAGTTTAAAATACATCTAATAGAATCAGTAAGCCTAAAATTAGAAATGATATCTCCACTAAGAATGAACACAGTGTTGTAACACCTGAGAGCACAATGAGTATTCATAACTTATGGGACTAGATGCACCAATTTTCAGAACATACTCAAAGAGTTTTACAAAATTAAAGATTGTATGAGGAGGCTAAAAGAAGCTAATATCCTGAAAAAAAGAACTATCCATACTCTTCAGAAGGACTAAAAAATTAATAGAGCCTTAGAAGGAGCCAATAAAATACTAAATCAATTCTTAGAGGAGAAACATAATTACAAAAGAGGTATGGCACATATCCAGGGGAAAGTGAGCTATATAGACCTATATATGAAGAAATTTTCTGATTTCTGTCAAAAAATAAATTCATAAGACCAAAGTATTGTTTCAAATACCTAATATACTCCATACCACCAAGAGGGCATTAAACCAGATTCCTCAACGGACATTAAACACAGATACCCATCACAATATCAGGATGGATATAACATATATAGCTTACTCAGAGAAGGAAGCACTAAAAAAACTTCCAGAAGCCTCAAGTTGGCCAAAATTATCTGGTGAAGGGGAATATGATAATATAGAGCTCATTGATTTTATTGACTTACTATTCATTGATTTAACAAGTATACCTGACCACTGGATAACATCTACACTGAACAGAGAATTAAAAGGGAATGCTAGTATATGGTACACAGAAATTGAAAAAATTCATGGCAGAGGAAACTGGCCATGGTGAAATAGTCATATGATATAAAAGTACAATAATTGTAGATGGATTTGGCAAAATACCATGTCATTTTAGAATGAAAAATACTAAGTGGACAAGGATCCTCTTGAGTGGTGCCTTGAACAGTTTAAAGGACTTAAATCCATTGATCCTCATATGAAAGCTCAGATGAGAAATCAAAAGCTCCTGAAATAATTCCCAGGAGAACTAGAAAATGAAGTAAAATGCAGTTGCAACAAATAATGTACTATGATTGACATTTCCAATACCTTACAAGTAAGGAAGAGGACAAAAATTTGGAAGTATTCCCTCTATAAAGGCAAAAGCTTCAGAAATAAACAGCTTTTCAGGGTTGAAAACAAAGAAAAACCCAGAAAAATGGTAGCAGAAGTCCTTAAGAAAAAGACATCCTGTGATAATTGTGGAACCACATACCACTATGCAAACAACTGTCCAAAGACAAAGAAGAAAACTGATGCCATTGAAAAAGTCCCAGGGGCAAAGAAACTATAACTGGAAGATCTGACTCTGAATCTATGGGTGATTAAAAAAGAGAAAACTCTGATTATGAACAATTCCCAATAGAACAGCACCTGGTGGAATACCAAGAGAAACCCCAGCTGGAAATCCAGGAAATACAGTTTCAGGAAGGACTACAACAAGAACTTGTGAAAAAATACACAATATGCACAAAAATTATTGGTGACACCAACAAAAGGAATAGCATACATTCATGGTACAGCCACTAAGATGACTTTATGTGTTGACAACACTAAAAACCCACTAATGATTGACAGTGGAGTACACTGCTCAATAGTAGCCAAAGATTATATGACAAAGAACTTCCCAAATTGAGAAAAAAAACACTTTCCAACAAAAGAAAAGAGCTTTAAAAGTGCACTAATATTAAATAGATAATAATAGCCCACATTAAAAGTAACATCAGGCTCAACCCAGAGCTTATAGTTCTTGAAGATTCTCACATCCAATGATTCATACTAGGGGAAGACTACCAAAGGATGTATGGCATGGATATTTACAATAGGTACTAACAAGGAAAGTAAATTTTCCCTACATATATACCAATTATGCAGTTAATACCCTTTTGGAGAATTACTGAATTAATTCAAAAAGGGACAGTTTAGTTCTAACCTCCCAAGAAAACAAAAACTCAGTTTACTGAAAATACTGAGGAGGAATAGAACAGCTTTTGCCATAGGGGAAGAACCCTTGGGAAAGATTAGAGGCCATGATATAGAGTTATATCTGGATGTGGAAAGACCTTATCCACCTGTTCTGAGAATAAGTTCATACCCAGCAAGTTTGTAAACTAGGAAAGAGATTGAAAAACATACCAATAAGCTTCTAGATATGGACCGCATCAGAAATATTGGACATAATGAGATTGTGGAAGTAACCCCACCTGTCCCAATCACTTGTAATTATGGCAAATATAGACTACATAGGGACTTCAGAGCACTTAAAAACTACACCAAAGCTGACAGATACCCAATGCCCTGGAAAAATTGGAAAAATCCAAATATATTAACAAGATGGACTGCATGAAAGGATTTCACCATAATGAAGTTAAGCCAAACTCAATTAATTGGCTCAGAATTATATGCCACATGGGTATATATGAGTAAACCAGAATGCCATTTGGCATTAAGAATGTACCAGACCACTTCCCAAGGATTATTGGCACAATATTTCAAGAGGAAATATTGGATGGCTTGATGGTAGTATACATTGATGATATCATCATATACTCAGAGAAATGGGAAGAATATTTTAAATATGTAGACAGAGTCTTGAGTAAATAGACTCCCATCAATATTAAGATTTCACTTAGGAAGTGTAATTTTGGTCAAAAATGACTATTGGCGCTAGGACATAAGGCTTCAGGCCTCAGTTTATCCATAGAACAAAACAAAGTAGCAGAAGTAATGCAGAAGCCAGTACCAAAAAACATCAAATAAATGCAATCTTTTTTAGGTTTTGACAGCTACTGGAAATATTTGCTCACATAACTAGCAGCTTATACAGGTTATGTTCAAAAGATTTAGTTTTTAAAATAACCAAGGAAAGGAGGGATTCATATTAGAGGATCAAAAATGAACCCACTAATGAACCTGTTCTTATTTTACCTGACTTTGAACTAAAATTAAAGCTTCACATAGCTGCATCCTGCAGTCAAGAATTAGGAGAAACCCTAAACCAAAGACAAATTGTAGATGGTGGACCTAAAGAAGGGGTAATCTGTTATATTTCCAGGAAACTGAAATATTCAGAGGCCAGATATGGAGAAACTCAGACAGAAATACTATGCCTAGTATTGGCTCTTGGTAAACTCTATTACTATATGGAGGTTTCAGTCTCTTGAAGTATACACAGACTGCACTTCCCTCAAGTATTTTCTCAACATGAAGCCAACCAATAGGCACATGTTTAGGTGGAAAATAGAAATCCAAGAGTATAGAGGTAATATGATCATCATATACAAGGAGGGCAAGAGCCACACTAATTCAGATGGCATTAGTAGATAGTCACTGGATAATTTCAAGAGAAATGCAGCTTATGTCCCATAGGTATCTGAAAAAATACCTATCAACTTTGTGGAGATATATAGGAAAAGAAACTTCAAATTCTCAGAATGGGAACCAGAAAGTGGTATCCTATATAATGAAAATAATGGACCATAGGAGAAAGAAAGAGCCATACTAGGTATAAGCTCCTCAGAAATCCACATCGAATTATTTAATTAAGTAAATAAATCTTATGAAAAACACAAACAGTGTACTATACTTATTTCACTCCTGCAAAAGAATCATAGAAGCCCAGAACTGGAATCCAAGATAGAGGAACCTTGGTTGAGGGAATATTAGGAAAACAACTTTTTCCTCATATATAGACCTTTTTACCACAGGGAGAAGCATATTAGTGCCCTCATAGTGATATAAAGGGATCATGTCTCACTTATTCTTCAAGAATTCAATGAATGACCCTACATGAGACATATGAGTGAATACAGGACCAAGGAGAAGATAGCAACCACAGATTAATGGCCTCAGTGGGAATAAGAGTTGTATGAATAAATAAACACTTGTTAAAGATTCAATAAGGAAAATAGAAATCATTGGAACAAATATGGGCTACTCCAACATATAGAGAAGCCTAAGCACACATGGGAAATTATCAACATAGACTGAGTAATAGGACTTTTCCCAGGGGGAAAAAAACTACAATTCTTTCCTAGTACTGGTAGACATGTTTAGAAAAAGTGTTAGATTCCTACCATGTCACAAGGAAGGTACAGCTATGGGAACAGCATTGCTATTCTGGAATAACATTATAGCTGCCTGTGGAGTACCTAAGATTGTCATCAGTGACAGGGACCCCAAATTCACATCAGAATCTTGGACCAACCTCTTTGATATTATTGGGACTAAGATTGCATTTTCCACAGCTTACCATCCACAAACAGATGGACTAACTTAAAGGATGATCCAAACTATGGAGGAAATCATTAAATTATTCTGTACCTATGGCATGTAATACAAATATCATGAAGGGTATACCCATTACTAGCTTACACTTCTACCAGCTATGAAACTGGTTTACAATTCCAGAAAGCACTCTACCCAAGGGAAATAACCTTTTCTGATAGAGAAAGAATGGATCCCTTTATTTCCTGTGGATCACTTGAAGAAAAATCTTCTAACCATCCACCCCACAGCCAAATATTTTTATTATATGTGGAAAAGGGAATTTTACAAAGAATAAAGATTCATATGCAAGGGGAAAAATAGAAAAGAAGGGGTATTACAAAACCAATAAGGAGCCTGGCTTCAAGAAAGGTGACCAGGTCCTTGTGTCTACCCTGAACTTCAATAATCTTGAAGGTCCAAAGAAAGTGAGAGACTCATTTGTGGGACCATTAACTATCATTAGTTTGGTAGGAAAAAATGCAGTGGAAGTCAAAATAACAAAGGAATTCTCTAGGAAACACCCAGTTTTCCCAGTGAGTTTTGTCAAAAAATACCACAAGACTGGAGAAAACAAGTTCCCCTCCAGTAAGAAAGGACACACTCCACAGGACATAGTGGAAGTGGAGTACTCCCCTGGCCCAGTAAAGAAGCTCATCAAGGCCAGAAAGATCAGACTCAATGGGAAAGACCTTATACAGTACCTGGTAAGATTCAAAAATCAGGCAGCTGATAAGGATGAATGGTTAGCAGAAGATGCAATACAAGATGCTGACCTACACTTGAGATGTTTCAGAGCCTCTAGGAGGGCTTGACAGTCTAATCAACAATGAGCCTTTTTTAGAGGTAGGGTATATCAGACAGTGACTCAAAGCCAAAGCAAAAGCATGACATCAGAATACCATAAACCAATGGTAAAGAAAAATACCACAAAAAATTAAGCTTAGCCAAAATATTTCATAAATATAATTAGAAATAAAGTAAAGTTATATCTTTCCAAATCTATAACTCCCATAGATGTAAGAAAAATGATAATAAATGTATTCAGGCTCAAAGTAAGAAATGAGCATAAACATTAATTT
This sequence comes from Austropuccinia psidii, assembly GCA_023105745.1. Classification (NCBI taxonomy): domain Eukaryota; kingdom Fungi; phylum Basidiomycota; class Pucciniomycetes; order Pucciniales; family Sphaerophragmiaceae; genus Austropuccinia; species Austropuccinia psidii. The sequence goes on from JALGQZ010000001.1 coordinate 2,568,302, forward strand.
TGACCTATCATCTAAAATCCAAAGGAAGAGGAAGAGCCCAATCAAATGGGTGTTCAAATTGAAGCTCCCAGTCAGGGCTATCCAATGTTACTAGCTAAATGAAGCTAGCATAAGAAATATAGAAGTTATGGCCAAATAAAGACCAAATAAGGGTTAATAAAATATTCAGCTCTCATCTAACTTCTACAGTTTTATTTTAAGATGCTCAAAGTGGGGTCCCTTTGGAAAGCACATGGGTGGATATTTCTGATGGTTCTCTCAATTTTCCCATATCTCATCTAGAACAAATTTCATTGGGAAAATAAGTTCAATACAGGATTCATAATGAATCAATAATTCAGCAATGGAATTTAAACATGGTATAGCTTTTCCATATTTAGTATGAGTAACCATTGTGTAGAACTAATAAAGGGGTACAAAAAGATTAACTTTAGAACTCTCTATCTTCAAAACTGACAAAGGTATGGCAGTTTTAAGGTCAAAATCCCACAATTCTGGACAAAATTGTCCCAAAGCTCTGAATATGAGTTGTAAACACCACATCAAAGTGGTTTTTATACTTCAATACCTCATATTAGGACAAATAAAAGCTCTGCCGACATGTTCTGTACAGACCTCTATGGGTCTTACCTGTCAGAAAACATCTGTAAGGACCCCAACTGAAAGTTTTAGCTCTGTATTGGGGAAACATGACCATATGTGGTTTCAAAATCACATCTGAGCCCCATAAAGGTCATAAAAGCTGTTTATTAACCACAAGCCTGGACTTGGAAGTGACAATTTTTAATCCTTCTAAAATGAACAGGACCAGAGGTCCTCTCCACCCATTTTAAGGATAAAAAGGGACATTTCTCTTACCAAAAGAGGAATCCCCACCTTCTCTTAAATTCCTATGTAATAAAGCTTTCCAAAAACAGCTATACTCTTGGAAAATAATAAGGCATACTTTAATTATTAAGTATTGTATTGAGTATGATAGTTTGTAAATTGATTATCAGTGCACCCAGGGCTTTCAGAAGCACTCAACAGCAACATTTCCTCATAGTAAAGCCCCAAAAATAAATTCAAAACCTTTCTATAATTATATAAATGTCTCACAGTCATAATTAAAGCTGTAAGTACATTTTAAATAGCTTTATCATAGACTCAGCCTGACAGAATTAAACCTTTCAGAATCAAGAAATGGATAGAGCTCACATATTATATCAAACTTCAAAGGTTTTAATTACTCAATATATTGTTTCAGGCTCAGTGAAACAAAACATATTAAGGTTGAGTTTTCTTTTATTCTCTACTTTTCAGAATTAATCTTAAATAATCACACATAAAGACAATAGCTAAATGTTATGATTTTTTTGGGGATGCAATGAAAATTTAGATTAAAAAGTGTAAAGCTGAACTGGAAAATCAATAAAGCCTCAATATTTTTTTTCTAATTTCACAAAAAAAATTCCTTAGCTATTTATTTTGTTTTAAAAATGAAATTGTATATTTTTTTCTTTACAAAAATGAATTTCAAGTAGAAATATGGGCCTATTACAAGCTTTAAGCACATTTATGTTTTCAAAAGGGTTGAAGACTCTCATATCTTATTTCATGGAGCTATTAATCATAGTAATCACCATGTGAAAAGTGGCTTCACCTGGCAGCAGGTGCTGCATTTGGAAATAAGCTTGGGCTTGGATCCTCCCTCTCAATTAAGTTTGACCCAGTAATCAATTGTTGGTCAATATTCCAGGTTATTCAAAGCCACTGGAATATTAGAAAAACTCCAATATTTTCATCCTTTTTTGAATTTTATATCATAAACTCATATCATATTATATTTAATTTCTCTCCCTTTTCATTCTCATCTTTATTAAAATACTATTTACTATCAAGATTTCACTTGAAATATACATTATTAAATTGAACACTTCTCCTTGTATTTCGAAGGCTATAATTAGAAAAGCTAATTTTTCAAGATAAAGAAGGATCTTCTCTTATTTGATTGGATTTATTTTACTTTATAGTAATATTAAAAATCACTCTTTATTATAAAGATGGTTTAGAAAACTATGTGTTTCCAATTAAAACCCAATATATATGAAGTAAATAATTTGAGATTTTTTTAATTGTATATCCATATTTATATAAGATCAGCAGTAAAAGTGAAATACTCTAAATATCTATGTGTATCTATTTCTTTCTGAAGAAAATAAATACAAAATATATATCTTTTCTTTTTTATGGATTAGGATTTTTTGAGTTTCATTTTTTTATTGTTTCTTATTGTATAATTCTTTATTTCTTTTATAAAAGCTCTCAGTTTACTTACTATTTTTGATCTCATTTCTTTTTTGTGAACAAAAAATATTTTTTCACTATTTTTTGGCACTTATATATTTTTAAATCAAAATAGCAGTAGTAGGAACTGTGTAGTGCAGCACCTGCTACTGGAAAAGGCTAAAATTTGTGAAAATCAAAATTTCAGGATCTTAAGAGCTTACTACTTCAAAATTGTTGAAAAGCTTAAGCAATTTTAGCTTAGAAGTTGCTACAGGAACTGTGATGTAAGATTGTCAATTATCAAAGACAATTTTACACTAGCAGGCCTTACAGAGCTACCATTGTAATACAAATACCAAATCAGAGATTCAAATTAATTCAAAAAACTTAAAAATTGAAGCAAAATAGGAAAAATCAAACACAAAACTCCAAAAAAATTGGGAAAAAACTGAAAACCCAAAAATTAACCATATAAGAGAGTATCACATAAGCATTAATCTATGAATCATGAAACTCAAAAAATGAATTTTATCAATTAGAAAAAAAAATATATATTAAAAGGAATAAAGCTGTTGTTACTGGCATTCACCAAAGAAAAATGACAGAATAATAAAAGGAAAAAATCTCAGCTTTAACAGATCTTTGTATCATCCATTCTCTTAAATTAGCCCTATGCTTTTAGTTCAATTCTTTATAAGTAATATTTATTAATTAAGTTTTCATTTGATCCTTTTTTTCTATTTTATCCTGCACAAATAAGCAAAAAAAGTACCTGATTGAAAAAAAAAGTGGGAGGTGATAATTTGAAATTGCCTAATTCAACATGCTACTTATAATATTGATTAAAGAACTCAATATTATCATTTATTTAAACAAATGAGGACAAATTAACTCAATTTCTGAAATATATATGAAAATATCACTCATGTGATTTAGTAAGAAATATTTCAAAAAACTTAATTTAACTGTAATCCTGTTAAGCTAAGTCCAACCTTTTAATTGACTTTATTAATTTATTTTAACAAGGATTAGTGAATTTTTTGGTTATCAAAATGATTTTTTTTAACAAGTTCATCATAGCTCACTTTATTGATTCATATTTTTTATTAAACAATTAATCAAATATATGAGAAGTAACTCTATTTGTGGTTTTGAAAATATATGAAAAGAAACGTTTCATAAATTCCCATACAAGGGAGACTGAAAATATGTGAATCACTTGGAAAAAATTCAAAAACTAAATGCAAATTTTTGAGAAGTGATAAAGACTATGTTTGGAAGCTGGTTTGACATGCTACTGAAGGAAAACAATTTACACTTCAATTTTACTTCCCGAAAATCTCAAGGTTATTTCTGTGCCCTCCTTTTTCAAATCACTCCTCCATTCAATATTTTAAGCCCCTTTTCCAATATAAATAACAAAGATAAAAACAATAGGTATTCACCTCTTTTATCTGAAAGACACTTGAATGAGTGATGTATATAGCTCAATAAGATTCAGTTTATAAATTATTCATGATGCTTACTTTACTCTTTTTTTACTGTATTAATCTATAAGTGTATACCAAACTTTGGAAATTCTTGACAATATTTATAAATAAAGCTTGAGAAAAAATCTTTCTAAAGGCACTTATTGATAATGAATATTTCTTTTTTAATAAAAATGTATTTTCATTGTAAAAAAACAATTATCTTGATTTTCTATATCTCCTGAAATGAGAAGTGGCCTATTCTTTGAAATAGATATTTAATTGATAGATTAGTTTCCATTAAATTTTTAATAACAATACACAAAACTTTCTTCAATACCTTTAAAAAACATTTAGCTTAGAGAAATTATGGAATAACTCCCCAATTAGTTTTGATAGCTTAAAGTTCTTTATTGTTTAGGGTTGATAAGGTCACAAACTGAGCTTCAAGTAGTTGATCTTTCATCTCATTCAATGTGTCTCAATCTCTCAGTTCTTTATAACATGGAGGACTCTCCTTGCGTCCTAAATACTATTAAAGGGATCAAATATCATGTAGCTTAAAACACAAGAGAAAAATGGATATAAAATACAACTAAAAAATAAAAATGAAGGAAATTTCAAGTGAAACAAATTAGATATTTTAAAATAATTAAATGACTTATCAGAATTAGTCCTGAATTCTCTTAAATTCAGAACATACCATTTCATTTCCTCCATATAAAATATAAAAATGTTAGTTATTCAAGGTATATTATACTTTTTGATATGGATTTCCCCTAAGGTTTGTGAAATAAGAACTAAAAATATCAAGAATTGTCAAAAATATTAGCTTGTTTTTTCCATTTTTCAAATAGCCCACTACATCAAGAAGTCAAATTTGTGATTAATTATTTTTTTAACAGTAATATATGGAGGTCTATATGAGTTTTTATTCAGAAATAAAAGGATTCAATGGGCCAAAAAATAAAAGAACCTGATATTTTAGCAGTTTATGAGAGTCAACTATGCACTTATTAATCCACATTTTCTGTATGAAGATAATAATTATTACTGATATATGCCTTTGTATTTAATAATGTAAAATTATTGAATAGAGTAAAAAAACCAAACATTATTCTTGAAGATTTATATATTTTGGATGTAAGTGGAAAGCCCTCATCTACAGCAGTTCATAGTCTTAGATAGTAGTTCTTCTCACTCATTAGATACTAAATATTGGCGATCCTCTCCCAAAAAGGAATTTGTGTCATTTGAATTGAAGCTATTTTTAAACATGAAATTAGACCCTTACCTTATCAAGAGAAGAAGAATTACTATAATGTCTCATTTATTTAGATTCTCATAAGAAAGAGAAATTTGATATCCAGGTATCTCCATTTTTGTATATATATGTTTCAGAAACTTCTCAAGACCTTGATTCATTTTTTAATTAATACAAGGCTCATTTCAATTACAAGGGACCAAGTGTAAAAATTATTCATTTTATGATTAACACAAATGAGTTATGGAGAATATTGTTATTGGAAATGTAATAATTATGTGAAAATATATAAAAAAAACTCAAATATTAATCTTTTTTTTTCATTTAAGGATCTCAAGGAAAGAAACAAAATTTAAATACACAAGGGATGAAGAAACTTCCTTTTATCAATTATTGTTGAGATTTTGAGCTTTGAAAATTCTTACAAAAAACTAATATTAAACTAATTTAATTGAACCTTCTTGGCTTGGATATGTGGCTTTAATTTCTTCCATAAATTCTTATTTAAAATCTAGTTTCTGTCCTATTTCCTACTTGAATCCAATCTATCTCCCATTTCAAATTCCAAATAGAATACCTTCTGTCAGGTGTAGCCAATTTTTTTCTGTTGCATGTTTTCTAAAACAATAAATAAAACCATTAAGCTAATAAATATCCCTATTCAAAACTTTTGTGGACTTTTTCTCTTATTTATTTTTTTCTTCATATTTTTCTATATTTAAAAAGGATTGGGTCTAAATTGGGTCTTTTGAGCCAAAGGAATTGCTGAAAAAAAATCTTGAAAATTATGTGAGATTTATTATTAGATTCTCTATTATTACCATTTATCACTAAAGAATCTTATAAGTTTCATTTCTTCAAAAACCCAGCATAAGAGGAAAGCCCCTAAAAAGTGTTATTCTTCTTATAATTCAAAAAATAGTGGGAAAAAAGTTGATATTCCCATATTAACCTTTCAATGAAGCTTCATGTTATTTATCCATCAATATGTCTTCTTAAAATGGAATTTTCATTATGTTTTTGTCAATAAGTACAAAATAGACTACACCAAAAAAATTGAGTTCCTTTTTCTCAAACATGCTTGATTTAAATTAATATAAATAAAATGAATATGAATATTGAACAAAAACATTCTTTTTTTACTTTTGGCTTGTTACTAATTTTATGAATTTGTATTGGGTTTGATTATTTTTCATTTCATGGAAAAAAACAAATTGAATGGAAATATTTTATGTAATTTTTTTAATTTGAACTTAATTTATCAACTTAATATGATATTTTATAGAGATTATTCTATAAAGTTTGGGATTGAAACCATTCAGCGGATATTGAATAGCTAGCTATAATTACAGTCACAGTTAATGTGTGTAGTTAATTTTCTTAAATCTTTCCTAGTAATATCAATCAATTAAAATACTTCAAATTACTTAAGAAAAATTACTAAAGATAATTATAAATAAAACCCTTGATATTGGATCCTTCATGCTGTGCCAAACTAGCTTTAGCTTTTGTGAACAAATAAGAAAGGGTATATTTTGAAATTCCGTCATTTCTATTCAAACTGTGTATAGTCTTTTATTTGATTATGAGGTGTTTGGTCTGTCCAATTTGGGTTGGGTAAAAAAAATTATAAATGGTGATATAAAAACCCAAATTGTTCCCCAAAATAAAATACTATCATCAATTGGCCTAATGTAAAAGCTCAATTTTTCTGATTATTGTTGTTTTAGAAATATAGTATAAAGGAGAAATTCTAACCAAAAAAATTCATGTAGTTTATCAATATGCTCCGATTTTAAATCTTCATCATAATATGGGTTGTAGCTATTTTAAATTTCTCCTTAATTTGTAGATATATATAGAAATAGGCTTGAATTTTAGATTAGCTAACTGGAAGATACACCTGTAGATATGTTTTGAGTTGATTCTGAGCTGAAGTGAAGGAATATAAGGAAATTACTGTAAGGGACCCTCCTAAAGGTCTCACCTAAATCCCCTAACTGAAAGTTAAATTACTATATTCTCAGTATCCAATATTGGTAGAAAGACAAAATCCAAAACTTCATTTTAATCACCAATACTAAGAAGTATTATTATTGATCTTCATAAATTAATATAAAAATTATCACGACTTTTTATTACACTTATTACAATATGAAATATTTTATTGATAACAATACTCGCTACCATTTATTTAGTTATCACCACTATTATTGATTATTATCAAAAACAAAATAAACACAAAATATAATTTCAAAATTAAACTCAACAAAGAAGCACAAAATAGATTCTGTACAGTCAAACAGTCTCCTAACGACCCCAGTTTCATCATAGTTTCTGTTAAAAAAATTAATTTATTTGAATTCTCTTCAAGAATTCTTTTTATTCCTTTATTATTATAGCACACATCAGAGGGTCTCAAAAAAATTCTATCACAGACTATTATACCTCATTATTGGTTCATTATCAAATATTTCTATCCTGATACTTTATTATATCGGATTGAGACATGTAAATTGGTATTCTCTAACTTTAATACCAAAATCTTCTTTTATTATTAGTTATCTCAGTGCGAAGATTTATATTGTATATTTTTAGGGGAGGCTAAAACACTATTAGTAACCTTAGCTATAGAAAATTTTAAAAATTTAAAACTAATTAGCTGTGATTTCCCCCCCAAGGAATACCTTATCCAAATTCCACACTAAAAGGAGCTCTACATTTCTGCCTGTAAAGAGATTATTTTTTTATAAAGAAGTTGTATTTTAAACTTCAAGTGAGATCTGAAGAAATTTGATTGAACTATCTTTTCAGTGTCTTTAAGATATTCTGAATTGCATTGGCTTTAAAATTGAGATCTTTTCAGGGTCTTTAAGATATTCTGAATTGCATTGGCTTTAAAATCGAGATCTGTGACAAATTGCATCCTGAAGAACATTTTATTTTATAATAAAATAACCTTATTAATCAGAGAGATATAATGAGATCATTTAGTTGCATTAAAAATAACAATTTTAATTTTAGATTTTAAGATATATATATTGTATTTAATATCTTAGATATAATCCTTCATCACATATGCTTAGGTTACCATTTCAGTTTCTTCTAATCTTAATCTCTCCCAAATTTCCATAGAAATGGAATTATCGTTATGGGTGGTTATTATTTTTGGGGAAAACCCTTTTTATTGCTTCATATGAGTAAAAAGGAAGTCATTCCAAGAAAGTCTTTATATTCTTATGAACATAAAAATTAGGTAAATAATGAAGAAATAAAGTTCATTATAGATGATAATTTGAATTTTGAATACAAATAAACAGAAAGAGATATTAATTAGCTTTTTGATCCTATCAAGTCCAAAGCTATGATTTTCATACATACTTTATGAGATTATTGAAATACCAAACCTCAGGAACAGATTTATTTCAAGGCACCGCAATCCTGTGTTTTTTGATTCAAATCCCAATCTTAATTGTTTAAATTGAACATACATCTGTTATAATTACAACTAAGAGAATTTATATCTGCATATTTTTTTTTGAGTCCATATGATAGAGCTATATAGAAATTTACGCATGAAGAGCTAACCTTGCATGTGAAAAATCTTAATCAAATTTTTTCATAATCACCCAATTGATTTATTAAGATATCTATAATCCATATTCCTTAAGATACATACAAATACCTATATTAAATGAATTATATGTATTCCAAACTTAAATTCATTTCAAGCCATTAAACATTAATCTTGAATTTCAAATAACTCTTGAGATAATTAAACATTAATTCTCATTAAAAATCAAAATATAAATTATTCTTTTGAATCTATTTAATAATAATTTTTGGTAAAATATAGATTTCAATTTTATTTTTATTGAGCTTAAAATGTAATTAAAATAATTTTTAATTTAGAATTTACTTTAAATTCAGAATATACGCTTATTACTCTTACTACAATAAGATAACTAATCTGTTTTATTAACTCATCAAAACTTATTTATTTTATAAAAAACAAGTTATACAGATATATTCTTGCTGAGATATTTTGAAATATCATTAGATCACTTTAATATTTTATTATTTGAGTCATTTTTTGGATATCTTGGATTTTTTTTATGATAAATTAGCCAATCAGCTTATAAATATTCATCTTAGCTCTAAATTATTCCAGTTTCCTACCAGATGGGTGGAGTTTTGACTTGATTATCTTTAGAAAATTTGGAGAATTTCTTTTCCTTAAATTAAAATTATTTTACAATCTTCTAGAATCCTTTTGAAAGGAGGTTGGATTTTATTTCAAAGCCAAATTATTAATTTTACCATAGAATATAAGATATATTCTATTCAAAAAAAAAACAAATTAAACAGATTAAATTTTAACTTTGAAAAATTGATTCTGTAAAATGATCAAAATAATTTCATTTGGTCCAAACATTAGAATTAATTAATTATTATAATGAACAAATTAGATTTTATTTTAAAACCAAATTTTCTTTTGATTGAGGTTTTAAAGAAAAAAGATAATAAAAACTCACTTTAAATAGGATAAAATGTTTTTTAATTAATAAAGGGAATTGGAGGACAAAAATAAAATTAATTTTTCAATGAAATGGTCTTGAGTGAAGTTTTAAATCTTCTTAAAAATGATTTTTTCAGAGATTAATTTTCTTTTGATTATATTAAAAAACATACTTTAGTTAGTTTTAAATTCTCTTTGAAATTTTTAAATATCAGATTTTTCAAATAAAATCTGTATTTTGACTAAAGACCATAGGACTTAGCTAAAAGAACTGTGGCATTTTTGACTGAAAAAACATGGGTTTCAAAGCCCAAATTATTTTGATTTAGTGATTTATATATTTAAAACCCCCTATCAAGAGAATAAAAGATAAATTAAAAATTCAAAATTCAAAAACTTGATTAATACTTCTTATTTGACTCCTCTTGAGTTTTTATATTTCAAAATTCAAGATATTCTCATCAAATATAAATTTTCCTGTTATTATTAAATACAACTCAAATAATAATTAATTTAAATCCAATAGCTTCATGATTCATACTCCCATTTACATTCTATTTTTTATGGATTTTGTTTTTCAAATAATACCAATTTACTTTTAAATTTCATTCATATCCTATAAGTTCCACTCTCAAATAAAGATTAAAAATAATGAAAATGTGAGCCTGTGAAGTATGTAAGAAGAAATACCCATAATGCCACAAATAATCTTTTATAGATTTTATTCAGTAACTAATTGACTTGTAAAACAGTTTTTAATTCAAAAATAATGAAAAATTACTATAGCTTTATTTTAAATAAACAAAGTTATAATTATAGATTCTACACAAAAAATAACTTAGGGTAAACCCATAGGGTGTTATACCAAAAATGGGATATTTTTTCTGAAATTGGAGGATTTAAGAATATTACATAACACCTATACAATTTTGAAAAAATTGGTAAAAAAAAATAAATTTTCAAATTTAATTATGATTTAAAGTTATACAAGATTTATGAAAACTTATAGAAATTATGTTAAAATTAAGGTCTTGTGTTTATTTACTTAATTGGATAAGGAACTACCATACAGGATGTGAATTATTTTTTTACTCAATTGAAATTGATTTAAATCCATTGGCAAAATCCATGCAAAAGAGGTGAAAAAAGCAAAAATGGCAAAAGGTACCAGGGTACCCAGCTTTTTAGAACTGAAAGAGCCCAATTTAGGCTGTACTCCTGCATTAATATACTTTAAACATAATTGAAGCTATAATATTAGACATTGATTTAATATCAAAGTTTCAAAAGTTCTATCCTCCATTTAGACAGGAAGATTGCAAAGGGTAAATCACTATATACAGGCTTTTAATAAAGTTTTTGAGAGATTTAAAATCTTAATAAATTTTAAATAAGCTTAAATTTTCTTGAAAAAAGTCAAAATAATAAAAACTTCATCAAAATTCAAGGTTTGTTGTATATTTCTATTTTTACATGGATAAAAGAAATAACTTCAAAAATTTATAGAAAATTTTATTTCTCAATAGAATTAATTGAGGTTTTCACATGGCTTAAGTTTTAATTCTATCTGTTTATAAATTGAAAATTAAGTATCTTTTATAATTAAGATTGTTTGGTATGTAGTCTTTAAAGTACCAAATTTAATTATTCTTAAAGAAAATTAATATTTCTTTAAAAAATGAATTGAAATTCTTATTTAATAATTTTTTTTTTTTGAAATTTTATCTTTAGGATTTTAATAATATGAACTTAAGAATTATAAGTATTAATGAAGCTTAAAACTACTTGGATCTAAGAATAATGCCTGAAACTTGAATTATAAATGAAAATTAGGATTTTTTTTAACTCAAAACTCAATTTTTTAATGATTAATCTTTTATTTTTTTATGATTAATTTTTCCTCTGAGAGTATTCATGATTAAAGAGGTTTCTTAAGGAATAAAAAGATCCATTTTATTACTGTTTTTTACCCATCAATTAGTACAATAAATCTTCTAAAGCATAATATATTATCATTAATAATTATTATATGTGTTTTTACTTATAATTGTTCTAAATAAAGAATTTAAATATTATAATTTGATCATATTTTTATAATCTTTAAGAATTTCTTTATTTTTTTTAAATCTTCAAATCCTCAAAAAATCCCTTCATTCACAATTTGGGCATGTTTTGATGTATTTTTTTTTTATTTGATAATTTTTTCTTACCTGTTTTTATGTTTTTTTATACATTAATAGCTTATAAGTTAGTTTTTAATCAATATTCTATTTATTTAGCTTATCAGACTTTTCTATAAGATTATTTTTTATAATCATTATCCTACAGCAGGAAGTGTATAGTAATTTATTTTTAAATAATATTTTTTATTATTTATAGCTTGGTTTTACTTATATGAACCATATATCAGTTTCTCTTGTAGAAAGCTGTATATTTTTATTATTATGATTTTAGTTGACTTATCATAATAATGGAAGAATTATATTAGTTTTACGTATAACCATTATCATTGGTATTGCTAAAAGTTTGAATAATATTAATTTGTTGATTGAGAAAGATTATTAATATTAATAATGATTATATTTAAATTTGTGGTTATAATAGATAATTATATTATATTTTCATTTGAGGACAGTCATAATACTCCTAATAATAAGTCTTATTATTGAGAGCTTAATGGAAAAAACTTAAAGAAAGATAGAGAAAAAGTTGTGTCCTTCAAATCTCTTGTTTCATTTAACATTAAATTATTACTTAAAAATAATCAATTGAATATAAATTTAATTAAATTTGAGGATTTTTTTGGTACTGTTGATTCAAATTCGATATCTACCACTATCATTCAAGAAGACTGGTTTTCATATAATGTAAATTGATTTTAATAAGAAATCTTATAATAGATTAAATCTCAGTACAGCCAGTATTTGAGATTTATATTGTAAATACAAGAAGAGCTCTAAATCTTAAATATAGTAAAATGGATTAACTGTAGAAGTTTTGAAGCAAGAAGATTAAAAGCAAAAAAATCACTCCATATCAGAGAAGCTAAAAAAGTATCTTTTCTTGATCTTATGAAATGTATTCTCTTTTTGGTACCAGACAAATCTTAACTCCCATTTAAGTTCATTATTTCAAATAAATTGAATTTACTGAGAAGTATTAAGAGATAAGGATCACTTTAAGTGAACTAAGGTTTTATAAATTAGCCATAATATTGAAAAAAAATGATTTTAAAGAAATTTTCTACCTTTTTTTTTTTATTCTCAAAATCATCTTTATCATCCTTAGATAGGTGTAGAGACAAATTCATTAGACTATATCAAGTATCTTAATCTAAACCTATATTAATTCAAAAAAAAAAATTGTTTAAAAAGTTAGCCAAGTGATAAATATTATAACCAAATTGATTAATACTGGAAATGACTTTCCTAGTATATAAGGCACTTTACTTATGTCTAACTTTAAGAATATTTCAATCTTTTACAAAACTTCCCAATTTCTATTTTATAATAATCTTTTTAATTCCAAAAGAAATTTTATTCTTGTATTCCCTTTTTTTTTTCTTAATAAATCATAAAATATTTCTGATTATTAAAGCTTGATAAAAACTTTTTAGAATGAATTGTGATTTCTATGAAATATTTGTTTAAATTTTTTATATGATATGTTTTTAATATCAGTTTAATTATATAGATAAAGTCAAGAATAGCTATTTTTGAAAAGAAAAATACTATCAATTATATATGATATATGATAATTTCAAAAAAAAAACTTGAAGACATGAATTAATGTCTTATTTAATTTTTTATAAAGTACTGATAGAGTAAATAGAGATGTCATCAGAAATTCCAAAGTGATCTTTTATTTATTCACAAGAGAATAAATTTTCATTTAAATATAAATGCAATTAATTTGACATGTGAAGAATAAATTTTACTATTTTTGAGAAATAGATTTGGGAGTTTAGATATTGAAATACATGATATGTGGACTTGAAAAGCTAAGTTTTTTTTTTTTTGTATTTGAGAAAAACACAACTCCAGATTTGATGTAATTTTCAAATTAAAAAAAAACTTCATGTGCAATTTTGAGGAAAAAACTATTTATTTTTACAGTTAGATTTCATAACTTTGACACCCATTATTATAAGGGTTTTTCACTATGAAAAATTGTTATAAATTTTCAAAAAGCTTAAAGGTTGAAATATTTTGATTGTGAACTATTTAATTAAATAATTAAACTTAGCTTTAAATGACCTAAAATACATACAATGAAACCATCTCACAAAGTTGAATCTGATCTACATACATCACACTGATGGGGCAGCATATTCATAAACTTCTTTCCCTGTTTCATTTCTAGTTGATTCAGGATCTTCGTTGATATATAACCAAGACTTAAGCAATTTCTCCTCCTTTAATTCTGACCAGTTAAGCAAGCCTGTTTTCGTAAATTTATCTTCTCTTCCCTGTGAATTAAAATGAAAGGTGTGGGCGTGTTTAATTTATAATTATAACTTTGAGACAGACATACTGAAAAGATTCAACACAGAAAATTAAAAAAAAAATATAGAAAAGCAGAGAAAATTTGATCAAATAAAAGTGCAACAGCATGTAGCCAAATGGCTTGGCGTGATGTAGAGGTGATGTCTAAAGTTGAATCAGAAGAGATCACCAAATTCAGAAAGTTGCCGGATTTGATTCTTACAGAATGGGATTCAGAAGACAATTGAGAGGAAAATCATACCAACTACAGTATCTGGCACTAGCCATCCTTTTTAGAGGATTTAACGACATAATGACATAATAATTGTGCCCCCAGCACCTGGAAGGATTACACTAATCGCCACAGTATAATTAAAAAGATATGAGGTACACCCAATCACTTGCATACCACCACAAGCCACTTGGAAAACAATTTATGAATTCAATTTTTATGTTGTACAAAAAGCCAGGTTAAAAATGGAACCAAATCTTTCGACCATGATGAAAAACTGTAATATTCAAAAAGAGATGCCAAAAGACGCAGATGGCTACCTATATCAATGCTAAATTTAGCATCAGCATTAAATATTTCCTTCATCTTATGCCTTGCTGGGGTCGAAACTCTAACAAGATGAAATTGAAAATAAACAATCCTTCAAAAAAGCTATCATCAAGAATCTTAGTTAGCTGAAGGCATGCGAGGCGCAGGCAGAAGTGTCGGGAGAAAATTTAAAAAAATGGAGCAACAGGTTTTCTCAAATATGTTATTTTTCTTGGATTTTCTGAAGAAAGCAATAAAGTATTAATTATGAATAGAAAAAAGTTACAAATGAGTCAAGTTTACGCCCTAATAGCAGTCGATACTTCTTTAAAAAGGTTGTACTGGTCATATTATCGACTGATGTGAAAAAAATGAACTAATCCGACTTTGTTGCATCGTTGAGGTTTATGGCCTTATTTGTTGTGCTTAGCGAGGCTTGAAAGCTACCAAGAGTTCCTAAAAATCCAGTGTCTGGGGCGATTTCGAGTCCTTCACCTGTAACCCGAGCTAGATCACTTCCAATGCTAGCCATTACTGCGGAGGCATTTGCAGTTGGAGAATCAAGCAAACAAAGTTCGGCAGGGGTAAACCAACGTGGTCCATAATAGTATCGGAGTGGTATAAGGGCAATAATGACGAGGGGGAACGCTATGGCTGCAATAGTCTGAGAAATTGTAACCATGATTGCAAAAACAAACCATTGGATGCCGACATACTTCATGATTGTAATTTTCTTCAGCCGATTAAGGGGATGATTTGGTGGCGTCATTTCCGGGTCTCGAATCAAATAAAGCGTCTTTGCAACAATACCGTTGTCTTCAATCGAACCCCAGCCGACTCCGATAAATACGCCAGCAAACAATGCCCGAGGCATTGTCCCTCTGTCAAAAGGTCAAATTAAATAATCTGAATAGATAAATGAAAGGGTATTATTTATGATCATTGAGCTCACAATACAACCAAAAGGGGTCTGGTCATAGTGCCAAGAGTCAACAGTGCGATGCCCAGATGACTCAGCCGTTGCTCGATGACTCTGGTGCGGACAACTTTGCATTGAACTAGCGTAGAATCAATCAACCCGCCTGACTGCTTTGATCTTCTTCGATGTTCCTCGTCACGTTCCACCACGTCAGGTTCAACGACCCCGTCACGGTCGGGAACGTCAGCGCTCACACGCTTCAAGACTGTTAAACTTTCCGTATGAACAGGCGCTTGTGGAACGAGGCCGTTGGGAGCCGGAAGACCGAGAATGGCAGAAATGAGAGTAGTGATACCGAGCAAAAAGAAATCCCAGTGAAATCCTGCGGGTCTTTGAACCGGAAATTGGCGGGCTTGGGCCATTAAAGAAGACACATTGTGATCAAAGTACTACAAAAGCAAGGTCTCAGGTAGGTCGTCTACCAATAAAATCTTGCTCTTGGCTCGAAAACAAAAACTCCACTGACAAATAACAAAGTTAATAAAAGTCCAAATGGTAGGGCCACAAAAACCCATTTAGCTTCCAAATGCCAAAAGTCCACAACCCAATCTCGATCTATGGTTGGATACCAAGATTTGGTGACTGGAATTTTACTCAAGTTGGCTGATTTCAAATAGCCAGGTCTGAATCAAAGACATCAATTGAGTATGCTAAATAAAAAGTAATAGATAGAATACTGACATGTGTACAAAGCCAGTAAAAAATATTGTCCCAATCACAAAGGCGTAATCAGCCAATAGTCGTCTAGCCCACAAAGGACCAAATCCTTTTCATTAACGCCCCCCACCCCAAATGAAATGAAATGAAATGAAATGAAATGAAATAAGCACCACTTGGCCATACCAAATGAAATTTCAGGACTAAAAAACCCAAAAAGCACAAACTAACCTTTTGAGCCAACTTTTTGGAGCCAATAAACACAAAGTGAAAATGACATTGCAACAACCACGCTAAGCCAGCCATCAGAAGGCGAGCGATCAAATTCTCGAACCAATAGTTCAATGCCCTTTTGAACGTAAATTACACCAACGTAAAATCCAAACGTTTCAGAGGTCATATCGGTAATAAATCGAGTATAATCACAAAAGTTTAAGATTGACATTAAAAAGTGAAAGATGGCAGCCCAGCTAGAATCCATATTGGTAAGTCTGAAAACAGCCACAGGAAAAAGAAGGATATTTGTTCTTACATTAACATCCAAGCTTGGAACTGCAAAAAATTGACTCCATATCTCTCAAAGACAATATCCTAATAAGAAGCAACAGGCAAGTCAGTCCAAATATATATTTTTTCAATAACAACCCAAAAAGACAAACAAAATCCGTATAATTAAATAAATTGATTAGTCCAGTTACACCAACAATTGTCAATGGTTGACAACTGAATATTGAAAAAACGAGTGCAGCTAAGGCACTTGCTAAAAAGCAGGTTGGTTGGTTTTTTATGTGATTTAATTAATGATGAAATGATAAAATTAGCATGATAGAAGGGGTTTTGTAAATTTTTAAATGCTTTAAGCCTACCCAAAATAACTGGTGGTACATGAATGCAATAAATTTGGGGTATAATTCAATCGGGCATTTCAAAAAAGTGAATTTGATATTCGTTGTCAGGAAACAAAGTCCAAGATGAAGACTTGAATTTTTATAATTGATTGATATTTTTAGAAAATTCACCCTCATTTAGACCATAAATTCCATTTGTGCGATAATTCATATCAATCATGTAGGCGATAGCTGGCATTCTGTAGAAAAAGCAAAAAACGTACGTTAACAATTATTATATTTTTGGGCATAAGAAAGAATCATAAAAAGAAAAATGACTTAAACAAATTAATAAAATACATTCTAATTGTAGCAGATATTACTTGAAATAAATTATTTTTTTTAAATCTGCTCAACAGTATGCAAGATGAGTAGAAGTGTAAACTGTTATTGAAAAATAATTCAAGCAAACCCCAAAGCCCAATCACCTAAATCATAATTTAGACACCAAAAACAATAATGATAAGCTTTGAAGTTGATTGTTTTATCAAGAAAATAATCAAAAAAATAGATTAAAGGAGTTGACATTTACTCAAATAAAATGGCATCCTTAATTTTAAATCAAAAAAAATTCCTCTGAACGGAAAAAATTGATAATTCCAACTTCTATTACTCCAAGGTTTCGGGTCCCCTATGTTACGATTTTCAATAGTTTCTTGACGTAAATTGTGGTTCAATGAGTCGGACATCTCTGTTGTCGATTTGAGAGAGAAATTTGGAATACTGATTTTTTGCAATAGAGGTTTTGAGATAGAAGAAAGAACGATGAGGTAATTTTTTTTCTTGGTCCTGAAGCTTCAAGTTCTGGTGTAGGAATTTCAATCGGATTAAAAGATGATAGAATTTTCATAAAATGATGAATTAGTCCAGATTGATATCAAATCTCAATGGCGTGAGAGGGTAAGTTTTTCTCATTCTTAAAATTTCGATTGGGCAAAAATATCTCCGCGTTCGCATTCACGCTGCTGTATTTCTCGACCAGAAAGTCTAGACTGTATTAAAGTGGGGACTTTGTTAGACGGATTCTTGACAATCGCTTCCGAATTCCAAACGCA
Source organism: Austropuccinia psidii (assembly GCA_023105745.1). NCBI lineage: Eukaryota > Fungi > Basidiomycota > Pucciniomycetes > Pucciniales > Sphaerophragmiaceae > Austropuccinia > Austropuccinia psidii. Next base: position 2,586,425 of record JALGQZ010000001.1, read on the forward strand.
AGAGAAGGAGAATGTTCTAGAAGACCAGAAGCTCGAAGATGAGATGAGAAAGAACGGTCATCTACCCAACCCAAACCACCAAGGCGGACGTCAAGCAAGCACCCTATGGGAGTTGACCGCCAATCAGCATATATCTAGCCTAGCCCACTGATTTCAACACATTCCCTCTGGGCTGAGTTTAAACTTAGATTATTCTCGAATACCCTGCGGCATGATGGAGCACCCTTGTTGAAATTTTACCCTCTTGAATTTCGATTGGGTTGGATTTAAAACCAAGATCATTAATTTCTCATCAAATTCCTTATTTGGTTGTGTTTTATCAACTTTTTAATGGATTTTTTATGAGCGTCATATAAGCTTACACAACTAATATATCTGCTTGGCATACCATCTAACTTGGGTTTTTGCAAGTTATGTCTCAGCTCATGAATGAAACATAGATGCTAATAGAGCCCTTTCATTGTCATAAACCTAGCTGGCTTCTGGGAACTCTTATTTTGAAAAAAGGCCAGGACATCCAAAAAATTAAACCCAAGTGATTCTACAATTCCACCATAGGAAACAGTGGCTTGAAATACATTTACCAGTCAATTACACCCCCTTAATTATAGCAGCTCAGAGGGTAAGAAACCTCCCATTAGGTTCCAGACCTTTCCCCTCATATTGTGATGATCCTGTAGAGGTACATTGAAAGTGATGGCATACACACTCCAAACCCCTTATTACTTCTGCCCACATAGATTTTTATCTACTGAACATAATTATTCACCATCAAATACATATATCAAGCCAAAGATTGTCTCCCATGGAGTTCACAGAAGGTTTTTGACTATCCCATTTCCTAACCCACTTCAAAATTCCATAGTATTTTTTAGGCTGGAGTATAGTTACCAGAGCAAACAAAACATTCCATAGCCTCCTGCTTTTATTTTATTTTTGAGCTTAATTCCAATTTCTTATGCTTTATGTCTTTTCTGATCAATTTTGAATTGTTTCATAACTTGAATCTCTTTTATTGATTCTCAGCTACCCATTTTTAATAATCTATATTACTTTCTCAACTTATTAATTCTCTCTCAATGGTTTATTTTTCTTGGCCATCATTTTTTTCTCATATAATTTTGAGGAAGAAACTGCATAGATTCCCTTGAAAGCTCTTAGGTGCTGTTTCAGTATCACAGATAATGAGTATTCCCTAGAAAAGCAGAATGAGAAATTGTCACAGAGGCTCTTGGGAATAACAAGAGTGGCCTGGCACTCCAGAATCAGTGACTCATTTGGAGGGCTCCAAAAGATAAAGAAAATAAAAGAAGAATATATTTCTTTAAGAGAAAATGAGAGCAGTACAAGATATGCCAAAGATAAGAATGAAGTCAAATGCCAAAGAGACAACCAAATGAATCCTCAATTCACTGTTTCAACCTGCCAGAAAGAACAATGGAATTAGTAAAGGATATGACCACTAATATCCACTGACATGTGAAGAAAGAAGTGCAAATGCCTAACTTAAGATTATCAGTATTTACTTTGATAATGAAAAGAAAATAAGAATAAAAATAAATCCAGTATATTAACTAACTGGGAAAAAGTCCCCAGGGAAGAAAAGGTGGCCAGTATATGTGAAAAGTTGAATACTAATCCCAGAGGGTTGATTACCCAGCTTTATTGACTGTTTTGGGTCAATACAGATCTGGCCATCTCGAGAGATGAACTGTGTATCAAATTCCCACAGTAGAATATGAATTGGCCCAAATGGGCCAATGCCATACAGGTTGTCCAAATACTGCCTGTATGGATCAATTGAGTTGTCCAAGGAGTGCTGGAGTGCTTGATACCTTGACAACTGATTTGAATTATTAACAAACTTTTGAAATTTCCCTTAAAGAATCCTGGGCCAGTATTCCCCCAAGGGAATACTGTTGGAATAAAATAGCCAACACCTGGAAAGCCCAGGAGTTGGGGTCCTCAAATGGCCCTCTGGTAGCCACCATGGATTGTAAGACTGAGGGGCTGAAGCCTTCCTTCAAAATGGGTTATTGGCTTGAGAACTTGATTTTAAATGGCATAATGGAGTCTTGAAAATCTCACCATTGAGTTTATGAGAAAAAATGGTGCATAATGGTATATAATACCATATATGCACCACTGCTGGTTCCTACAGGCTTGGGTCCATTGAGCTGGGCAAAAAGCTTCCCTGATCTTGAGGGGAAACCCCTTATTGAAGGTTGCTGGTGGACCCTGGTTATTGCCAGTGGCCATTCTGGGCACCTTGGGTCTTCTGAGATTCTTGGCCAAAATGGGCTCAGGTGGGCTTCTGGACTGCCCCCCTGGCCCCTTTTGGCCTCATTGAAATTAGGCCAAAAGGGGCCTAAACTGTCCCATGTCCCATGGCCCAAATATACCATTTAGGCCATAAACCCCTTAATCAAGAGGGGTGGGCCAGAGGCCCCTGGAAGGCTGAATGACCCCCCAGACCCAAATTTAGAGATATTGGTCTGGGGGATTGGTGAGGTTGGGAATTGGCCAAAAGGGTCAATGAAGCAGGATATGGCCTGAGGGCCATGAATGACTATGTGAAGTGGATATGTCCAAAGGGATATTACATGACATGAGTGGTGAATTGGCCTAGGGCTGATAATATGGCCAATTGGCTATGTATTCATAGAGGCTTGACTTGCCATAAACACCAATTGGCAGGGGTTTTTTGGTGGTTGTGACAGTACCCCCCTACCTTGAGTTGTGAGCTCCTGAGCACCAAGACAATGTAGAAGCCTGTTGAGCCTGTTGAAATGGATTGAACATAGGGATTCCAGAATTGTTGAATCTCGAAACAGAAAGTTATAGCTGATAAGGGGTTGGCATATGATGTGAGTATGATTTGGTCTTCTTTTGACATTTGGCTTTGGGATTTGATGAAATCAGTTGATGTAAAGATTTTGGCCTTAAGTTTATAAAGAAAGAAAATTTTGAAAAATGTATAATGGAAAGAGTAAAAGAATGAAAATGAAAATAAGAGAAAGAAAATAAAGAGAAGAAGACGGATGAATCTTGAGGAGGTTCCAATCTTCATCACAGCGGTTGGTAATTTGATTTTGAAAAATGGCCAAGGACCTGGAAAAGAGAATTTTATGCCAGGTGCTCACAGAGTGGCCAAGGTGATGCTTTGACAGATTGTAGACCCCTAAGGGAAGTTCACACCAAAAAAGGAACCTACTTTTGGTAGTTACCACTCCCACCAGTACCATAAATTAAAAAGAAGAATTTTTGAAGGAGTTAATTCAAAATGATAATTACTTGGAAAAGAATTAAGAAAGGATGGCCTATTTTCTCAAGTGAGAATGGCCATAAATTTGGAATTGATGTTGAAATCATAGCCAAAGATCTGTGTCCAGAAATTGCAGAGTGCTCACAGAGTGGCCAAGGTGATACTCACAAAAAGAAGGGCAGAATACCTCTAAAGGTGCATACCAGGAGTGGGACTTGCTTTTGGTGATTCCTCTCCCCACCAAGCACAATAAAAAATCAAGATCTTGGAGAATTGGGTTCTGGCTTTTCAGGATATAAAGAATGAAAATCCTTAATAAGTTCAGAACAATTCTTGAGGTTTTTGGTTGGTTCCCAAGTGGATCTTTCTGGGTCTTGAATGAAACCTTTCCATTCCACCATATACCATAATTTTCCTCTCCGAAAATTTGAATCAAGTATTTTAGAGACTTCCCATTCCTCTTCTTATTAAATGATAATTGGAGGAGGAGGCTCTTGATGATAACTTGGAATTTTTGATGCCTTGACTGGTTCTAAGAGTGAAATATGGAAGACTGGGTGGATGGACTTCCATTGAGATGTTAGGAATGAGTGCTGACTTTTTTCAGGATTAGAAAAATACCCAACCATTTTTTGGTGGGTCTAGTTGATTTGATGTTCTTGGAAGAAAGCCATACAATGTCAACAGGATTGAAAAAAGGTGGTATTTCTTGACTTTTATCTGCATACCTCTTAAAACTGTTTATGGAAACTTCAAGCTCTCTCTTGAAATCTTTCTGTACTGATTGGATTTTTTTTATTACTTTCCAGCAGGAGTATCTTGAGTAATGTGAACTGGGTCAAATTTAGGATCTCTTCCATAAAAAGTGAAAAAAGTGATTGTTTTGTTGAAGAGTGGTCAGAGTTATTGTAAGAAAACTTGGGCAGAGGGAGCCAGGTGTTCCAATCATCTTTATGATAACTGAGATACATTCAAAGGTACTGTTGTGGTATCTGATTTACCCTTCCTGTCTGTACATCAGTTTATGGATTGTAAGCAGTTGACAGATCTGTTGAAATCTTGAGCTGCTGACAAAGATTGGTCAAAAGGGAAGAAAAAAAAGAGAACATATATAACTGAAAATGCTTAAAGGAAGGCCATTCTTTGAAAAGCTATTTTTGATGAATAAATGGGCCAAATCCAGTGAAGTAACTGAAGAAATTGTTGGAATAAATACTTCCATTTTTTAGAACATGTTCACTATGACCAGAATTGAATCAAAAAAGTTGGACAGTGGCATTTGAGTGATAAATTCCATTGAAAGGAAAATCCAAGGACCATTGGGAATTGGAAGAGGTTTGAGGAGCCAAAACTTCTTGTGATGGATATTCTTATTTCTTGAAAACTGTTGGAAGGAAGAAACATGATCCTTAATTAATTGAGTCATGCCGGACCAGTGAAAATTCTTCTTGACAAGCTTGAGATTCTTCTCTTGGCCAGGGTGGCCAGCTAGAGGAGGATCATGGTGATTTTGAAGAATACTGGGTTGAATTGTGGGGCCATTTGGGAGCACCACCAAATATTTGAATAGCAGAAGGTTGGAAGAAGGATCAAGAGGATAATCTTCAACCAATTTGCATTTTCCCAAATCTTTCAGGGTACCCCTATACTTAGAATCTTGCAATAAAGCCTTCTGAATTGATCCAATCAAATTTGGAAAATCTTCCACCTTGACTGCAAAGATTCTTGAGGGCTAGACTTCATCTTTCTTTATGAGTTGTTGAAAATTTATTGGATTCTTGCTGATGAAATCCTCCCAATGTGATAAGGCATCTGGAAGAGTAGCTAGGCAGCCAGGGAAGTAAGTTATTGAAAAGTGCAATTTAGAAAGGAATTCAGCCCAGAAGGCTTGCCATAGATTGAGGACCTTGGAGGTCATGAATTATTGGTGAGAACTTAAGAAGGGGAAGATAAAGAAAGAAGAAAAGCCCTCAAGCACTTGAGAGCCCAGAATATGCCAAGGAGTTTCTTTTCATGAATCTCATAGTTGAGCTCTGATGGAATACGCTTGCGGCTATTGAATGCAATGGGATGTTTTACTGAATCAGAAACCTGACTCAGTACAGCACCCAAGGCATAATCTGATGCATCAGTCTCTACAATGGTGGGTATAGAAGGATTGGAGCTGTGGTGAAGGCCTCTTTGAGTTGGTGAAACTTCCCAAGACCTACCCAATTGAGGGGAAAACAGGAATCTTTCTTGAGGAACTCAGTGAGTGAACTGATTTTCTTGGAATAATTCTTGATGAAACGGCAGTAAAAGCTGGAAAAGCCACGGAATGATTGAAGAGCCTTGAGGTTTCTTGGAGGTGGCCAATTGAGAATTTGCTGGACTTTTGCTTGGTCAATCTTGAGGCCTTTAGAAGAAACAACATAACCCAAATACTCTACACTAGAAACATGAAATAGGAACTTGGAGGCCTTAGCAAAGAGGTTATTAGCTCTGAGTCTGGAAAGAACAGTGGACACATGTGTGACATGTTCTTCTTCAGATTTGGAAAAGATCATAATGTCATCCAAATAAACCACAACATAAATATCAAGAAGATAATAAAAAATATCATTGACAAGGTTTTCGAAAGAGGCAGGATCATTGGTGAGCCCAAATGGCATAACCAAATACTCATAACTGCCATATTTAGTTCTAAAAGCCGTCAAGTGTTCATCACCCTCCTTGATTCTGAGCAGGTTATATGCACCATGCAAATAAATCTTGGAGAAGATAGAAGAACCATCAAAGACAGTGAGAATCTGGTTCATAGGAGGAAAAGGATACTTGTTCTTCCTAGTAACAGAATTCAGTTTGCAGTAATCAACACACAAACGGAGGCCACCATTCTTCTTTTTGACAAAAAGAACAGGTGCTCCTGTTTAAGAGGAGCTTGGCTGGATGAAAAATTTCTCTAAATTATCTAAAATTTAGGCCTTGAGTGTATCTGACTCTTGGTTTGATAAAGAGTAGATCATGCCAAATGGAGGTAGAGACCCCTCCAGCTCAATATGATTATCACAGGCACAGTGAGGAGGAAGTTTATCTGCTTTCACATTGGGGAATACATTTAAATAATAGTGATAAATGGAGGGATAAATATTCATCATGGTTTCTATTTCTTCTGGCTCTTCCTCTTCATCCCACAACTTCTCCGGGGAGTCATGATAAGCTGAAGGAGGAAGGTTCATATTCCCAAAGAAGAGATAAAGCAAATATACAGAATTATCTTCTCTAAGATCCTGAATCTCTTTGAATACTTCATCTTTAGATGGTAGTAACGACTGAGGGGAATTAAGGGAAGGAATTTGGACAGAAGACGCAAATGATGGTGTTCTAGAATCACAAACCAGATCTGCATATGATTTGGAAGAAGAAAATTCATTACTGGAAGATTTTGAAGGATCATAATAGTCCTTATGATCAGCATTAAAGGTGATCAGACCTTTCCTCCAATCAATAGATGGATTAAAATGATTAAGAAAGTCAAAGCCCAATATGAGGTCTTCTTCCTTGGGAGTATCAATGACTAAAAAGTCCCATTAAAGGCTTGGGGAGGAAGGGAGCTAAACCATATATTCAGTATGGTGAGTAACCCATAAGGAAGGGTACTCAGAGGAGTCCAAAATAATAAGAGAAATCTTCTCTGGGAGTTCTGAAATTTTCAAAGAATACTTGTGAGAAAACTGCTTTGCAATAAATGAGTTGGTAGCACCAGAATCAATGAGAATACTGTAAAAAACATCAGAAAGAGAAGAAAAAACAATGAATTTAAGAGAAATCTTGACATCAGTATTCAGAATGCACAATTGTGCTCTGGATGGGAAACAGTGAAGACCATTGAACACAGCATGATATTCACTCAGGACTTTCCCTGGCTGGGAAAATTTCCTGATGGTTGGGCAAGATTATTATGAGCCCTTTTGAAATAGGACTCAAGACTATGCTTCCCACCACAATAGGTACATAGACCCTCCTTGATTCTTCTTTCTTTTTCAGAACCCATCAGTTTGAAGTCCTTATTAAGCAAAGAGGAATGGTTCTTGTCCCTCTTCTAAAGTTTAAAAGTCTTCTTCTTCTTTTGATTTGAACTTGAAGAATTTTGAGTATGAGAAGAAACTGACTTCAAGGCTTCAGGCTTCTCCTTTTTCATTTTATGGTACCTGGTATCAAGATCCAGGGTAATGTCTATTAAGTCTTGAAGAGAGTTAATTATTGAAGGATGGGAGGCCAATTGATCCAGAATTCTGGAGGCCAATCCCTTCCTGAAATTATTAATAAGAGCCCTTTCACTCCAATAACAAATTATTGATATTGGACTTCTAAAGTCAGCAATGTATAAAGATACATGACTATCTTCTTTCATTATTAGGCCATCCAACTCCCATTCAGCTTTTCTAACTTTATTTGGGTCCCCAAATAAAGTAAATAGTTGGGATTCAAATAAGGCCCAATTATTGAGGAGATATGCTAGGTCTTGATTGGTGAGATTGGAAAGATAATTCTCAAACCATTTTTCATCCCTGCCAATGAGAAATGAAATGGAATAAAGAAACTTCTTACTGCCTTCAGAGAAATTTGCCTTGTCATTATGATAGATAAGCTGGAAGGATTGAATAAAGCTTCTGAATTTGAAGGGTTGGGTCCCATAAAAGCAGTCTGGCTCCTTCATAGATGGAGTCTTGAGGTCTTGTGGTCTTGAAGCTTCCTGAAGATTGGCCATAATTTGGGTCATCTGATTCATAAGGGCCAATAAAGATGGTTCAGATTGATAAGAGACAGGCTGATCAGACTGGACTAGAATTGGCCCTCCAGTACCTTGGGATGCCCCCACAGGAGCAGGAACACCTTCAGTACCATCAGACTTCTCCTCTTCCACAGAATTCTCCTCCTCCTGTTCACCATCTTCACCAGGACCTTTGAAAATGGTCCTTGAAAGTCCTGGAAAACTTCCAACTACTCCTGGAAAGGAAATTGATCATCTTGGCCCTCTTCCTTCCTTCCTGGATGGTTCTGCACTTTCCATCACTGGTCCTCTGTCCAAATGGGCCCTCAGTTGAGGAGCTGCTGGGGTCCCATCAAGAGACACTCTTGGTTTTAGAGTGAGGACAGCTTGAGCTCTGGCCTGAGATCTGGTCCATCTTGCAGGAGGTGAATGTTGGAAAGGAATGATTTCAGGATATAAATAAAATAAAATTTGAAGATAAATAAAAATTGAATTGGGGGACTTTAGGCAATTTGGCAAGGAAGCTTGATGTGAGCTTTAGAGGTATTTTCAGATACCCAAAAGACCACAAATAATAAAACAATATACAATCATAAATAAAATGAACTTATCCATATTATCAAAACAAAAATCAAAATATAAATATATATTTATACAAAAAAATTGAAACTTAATTATAATTTAAAAATGAAAATACATCGAAATTTAAATTTGTGAAAACACATTTTTACTTGAAAGAATTAAGTAAAAATAAATTTTCAACAAAAATACCAAAATGAAGATATTTTTGGAAAAAAGTCAAATAAAAATTATCATAACTTTTTATCCTAAAAATAAACATATGAAAATGATTTCACCATTAGACTACTCATAAAAAATAAGGTGGGGTCACCTCTGGGTACAATTTCTGTAACTCAACTCTAAATAAGCGCAAATCAAGTTCTTAGTATCTTCTGTACAAAAGTTGAAAATACTCAAAAGTTTAATTTAATTCACATCACATGTGGTGCTAACCATCAAGTTTGGTGTTAAAATTGAGGTGTTGTGTGTAGTTTAGAAGTTATGAGGAATTGAAGTATTTTCAATTGAAATGTCAAAATGTATGCATGTATTGCATGTTTGAACTTTAATTTACATATGAGTTGTCAATTATTACAGTTTTGAACTGTCAAACCTCAATTGAATTAGATACGTAAATTATAAGTATAATACATGATGAGTAATTAAAGAAAAAATAAATTGGCAAGATTGATTCTGGGGGGGAGCCAGACCCCCTAATTCCTGGCTGAAAGGCATGAGATGTCAAAATCCACACAAAAATTCATCACTTTTGGCCTTGAATTAAGTCACAAGGTCTGTGTCTCAATTGATGATGATGTTTTGATACCAACCAGGGTAGTTTTAACTGTTTCAAAGAGGGTAAAACTACCCTTAAGATAAAACAAACATTATAAAAACAGTTTTAACTGGTTTTGACATCTCACGCACACATTCTGACATGTCTTGAAGGCTTAAAACTAGGTATTACTATAGCAATGGCTGATTTAAGGGTCTAAAATGGCTAAAACCAGCCCTTTTTTGGTCTAAACCAGGGTTCAATGATGCCATAATTGGATTTTCTGTTGTAAGAGTTCTTTCCACGCATGAAAAGAGCAAGATTTCTATTTGTATTGAGAGAATTGATGGCTATACAAGAATGTCTGCTTTGCCCCACTTTTCTCTTCATGTTAGAATCTTTTCCTTTTATAATTAGTTTAAACACTTTTAAACCAATCAATAAAAGATTCAAAACACCCTTTTCTTATCATTTAAAACCTTTAAGCCACGTGAAAAAAACATTATAATCACTTTTTGTAACTCTTATAATCATTTTTACCCCTGAACCACCCCATAAGTGAATTAAAGCATCTTTCATCACTGTTAACTTTGTCACTTTGTTTCTAAATTCACTGTGGTCAATTTTGGGCCTGTTTTCTCTTTAATAATATTTTTAAAGACTTTGTTCTTATTTCAATTTCCTGAAGTTATTTTTGCAATTAATTCCAATTGAAATCGCTCTTGAAGAAATTGCTTTTATAGCCTTAAATATTTCTTGTAGAGTATTTTTGGATAAATTTTTATTGTTGGTAAAACAATAAATCTTTATAATATTCTTGTTATCTAATAATAAAGTTCAAAACAATAAAATTGGTGTGATTTCTCTTAAAAATCTTATTTTTTACTATTTTTAATCAATTTTTACATTAAACAAATTTTGAGGACAGGAAAAGTACTTGATTTTAAATCAAAGTTTCATATCCACACCCTACACTTGAAGTCTAAATCAAAATCACTAACTTGAAGGAAAATCAGTGAATCAAAATGAAAACCTCAGGTAAATCAATAAATCAAATATAAAATGAGATCTTGAAGTCAATAAGTCAATATGTAAAATGAATCCAAATCAAATCTTGCAGAAAACCAATCAATCAAATGAATTCTTGAGGAAAAATCAATTTATGTCAAAAGTCTTGATTGGAAAAATCAGCAGGATCAACAAATCTCCAGGTAAATCAAGTTTCTTGAAGTCAATATCAATTTTATGTAAAATTCATCAATTAAAACAAATCAAGTGACTTCTTCCTTAAAAATCAAAATTCTTGAAGAACAAATCAAAATGAATCTTGATTTGAAGAATGTGTCTGAATAGTTTTGATGACTAATTCAAAAATGAACTTGAAATTAAAACCTGAATTATCAATGAAATAAATTTGATGATTTGAATAAATATTCAAAAGAGAAACAAAATAAAAGTGGGTCATTTTTCAATTGTCAAAAATGAAGAATGAATGAGAGAAAATTGAGAGGTGAAAATAAATCATGAAGTTCATAAGCATTAAAGAGTAATAATTTCCCTGAAATGAGTAAATGAAATCATAAAAAATGAATGAACACAATGAAAAGGAAGTATGAGTTAATTGATAGAATGTCACAGGGGCCCTTGGGAATAACAAGAGTGACCTGGCACTCAGGAATCAGGGACTCACTTGGAGGGCTCCAAAAGATAAAGAAAATAAAAGAAGAATATATTTATTTAAGAGAAAATGAGAGCAGTACAAGATATTGCAAAGGACAAAGGATAAAAATAAAATCCAAAGTCCAAAGAGCCAACCAAATGCATCCTCAATTCACTGTTTCAACCTTCCAGAAAGAACAATAGAATTAGTAAAGGATATGACAACCAATATCCATTTACAGGTGAAGAAAGAAGTGAAAATTAATGAATTAAGATTATCAGTATTTACCTCAATAATGAAAAGAAAATAAGAAAAAAAATAAATCCAGTATATTAATTAACTAGTCCTCAGGGAAGAAAAGGTGGCCAGTATATGTGAAAAGTTGAAGACTTATCCCAGAGGGTTGATTACCCAGCTGTATTGAATGTTTTGGGTCAATACAGATCTGGCCATCTTGTGAAATGCACTGTGTATCTTGAATTCCAAAAGTGGAATATGAATTGGCCCAAATGGGCTAATGCCATACAGGCTGTCCAAATACTTCCTGTATGGATCAATTGAGTTGTCCAAGGAGTGCTGGAGTGCTTGATACCTTGACAAATGATTTTAATGATTAACAAATTCTTGAAATTGCCCTTGAAGAATCCTGGGCCAGTATTCCCTTAGGTGAATACTGTTAGAATGAAATAACCAACACCTGGAAAGCCAGGGAGTTGGGATCCTTGAATGGCCTTCTGGTAGCCACCATGGATTGTAAGACTGAGGGGTTAAGCCTTCTTTTGAAATGGGTGATTGACTTTGGGACTTCATTTGAAATGGCATAATGGAGTCCTGAAAAAATTACCATTGAATTTATGAGAAAAAATAGTGCATAATGGTATATAATACCATATATGAACTGTGGGAACTCCTCTTGTGTGGGATAAATGAGGCAGTACCTGGAAGGGGAAATTAAAATAAAACAGTTTTGAATTTCTGTTCAAGCTTGTAACCCTTACTCTGCTTGTGTGTCAGGATAATCTGAACTGCCCTTCCCGAAAATGCTGGATTATATTAACTTGAGTTCACAATCAATTTATTTTATTTGATGGTGGCTAGTCAGAAATTTATATATCCAAAAGACTCTATCAGACTTTGTTTGATCTGGAAACAATGGTTAGTAAGCCTTAACAAAAATAAATAAAGATATAAAACTGGAGAAAAACTTTTTTTTCATCCCTTTAGTGAGAACAGTAACACCTTGAGGTATTCACCATTTTTATGATAACACTGTTGATAATATGATAACTAATAATAACAAACACTACTATTTTTTTAAGGGTTTAATAATTTTATGATGATAGATTGGGAAAAAAGACACTACAATTGTTCAATTTACTACTGAGCTTGGCTACTGAGTAAAGAGCTTTGTCAATGGGATGGATCTATAAAATAATATCTACCAACTGTTAACTACTATTATCTATAAAACACCCAGACAATGCTGCTGAGATTGGCTACTCAGCAGACTTAGGAATGAGGTAACAATATCAATGGGATAGTCAATGAGTTTAATTTATAAATAAATGTAGACCAGCTGTTATCTACTATTAACTATATAAAGAAGACTCAGACAGTACTTCTGAGCTTAGGTACTGAGCAATTCAGGAATGGAGGTAGTCAATGAGATGAGTTTTTGAATTAAATTAGACCAACTGTTAACTACTATTAATTATAAATCAATCAGACAGTGCTACTGAGCTTAGCTACTGAGCAGATTTTAGGAATGGGGATGGGATACCTTTACTTCTGTGTATTTCTAAAAAAACTAGGATAATGTGGATGGATTGAGGGGATTTCCCTCAGAAAAAATATAAAGAAGTTAAGTTTTTGTGATGAGCCTCTGTCTAGGCCATGAGAAAAAAAAGAATTGAGGGGGGAGGGGACCTCTATTTATAGTTTTTGGGGCCTTCATGGGAGCTTCAAAAAAAGGGAGTTAGAAGTTTTCAGGTCTCCAATTTGAGCTTTTGTCATGTGACCTGTATTTTAAATTGAGTTCTTGAAATTGGAGGGCAATGATGTCATTTGATTATGTAATCAGTTGCGTTTCCTGGGATGCTTATCTCCATAATTAGTAATCCTAGTTTAATTCCTGTTGATGATGTCATTCATGATGTCATTGATTATGTAATAAGTTGAGCTTCCTGGGATCCTTATTTACATGATTAGTAATCATAATTTAATTTCTGTTGATGATGTCACTTATGATGTCATTGATTATGTAATCAATTGAGTCTCCTGGAATCCTTATTTCCATGATTAGTAATCCTAGTTTAATTCCTGTTGATGATGTGATTTGTGATTCCATTGATTATGTAATCAATTGAGAATCCTGTAATCCTTATCTCCCTGACCACTGTACTATAGTTTTCCTGTATCACACTGTCTTTCTCTGTAAGTAGATGTCCTTTAACTGTAACTGTATTACAGTACCCCATTGTGAAGCTTCTGTAATCTTTCTTTGAACCTGCTGTAATACTTCTGTGATATCTCTGATGTTTAATCTCTTCTTCCCAGCCTATTTTCTTTTACATTTCACACCATTTTACCATCTCTCTGCACCTTAAATGTTGAATTTCTTCCTTTGAACATCACAATGACCACCTTATCATGATTATAAGTTTATTACTAAGTTTTTAAATCTGTTAAGCTCCATTTTGTAATGATATAATTCCTCAAAGGAGTCAGAGAATACAACACACCTGTAATTTTCTTGTTTAAATGATATACTAAGACTGAATTAAACACTTTTCCTAGATTTAAACCCCTAAATTTAATATTCATTTCCCTCTCAAAATTAATAGAAAGACTAATTTTCATCTAAATACAAAATTATACCTTTTGATATATAAATGAACTTTCAATTAATATTTATGACCCTCATTATGCTACAACTCTGCCCTGAAATTTAATTCCATGCATTCTTCTTTTGACTAAGACCTTCTGTGCTGCAGTATATGTTTTTTATGTTTTTTTACTACCCACAATATTTAATGAAAATTGAAGTGAAGAAAATTTAAGAAATGAAAATATTAGAAAAAATTGTTTTAGGCCAACCAACCCCTTGAAGGTTAACTTCACCTGGGTGGTGCATTGGGGTGTCACATCCATAATTGTCAAATTCATTTATTAACAAGGGTATTTATTGGGTTTTAATGTTTTTAGCATTTCTTCTAATTTAGTTTAAAAAATTAATACTCTGATATATTGGGAAAAGCCTAAGGAAATTTGAAAAATATTCCTGCTTAGTTTGTCCATTAATCCAAACTGGTACAGGTATACCACAGAACCACTGCTGGTTCCATTGAGCTGGGCCTAGAGTTTCCCTGATTTCAAGGGGAAACCCCTTATTGAAGGTGGCTGGTGGCTCCTGGTGATTTCTAGAGGCCTTGGCTTGAGTCTTGAGGGATATGGCAATCTATGGCCATTCTGGGTGCCTTGGGTCCTGCTGGACTTCCCCCCTGGCCCCTTTTGGCCTCACTGGAATTAGGCCAAAAGGGCCCTGAACTGTCCCACAGACCATGAGCCGTAGAGGCTGTATCTGTCCTAAATGGCCCAAATATGCCATTTAGGCCATGAGCCCCCTAATCAAAGGTGGTGGGCCATAGGGGCCAGAGGCCCCCAGACCCAACTTGAGAAATATTGGTCTGGGGGGTTGGTGAGGCTGGGAATTGGCCAAAGGGCCAATGAATCAGTATATGGCCTGAGAGCCATAAATGACCATGCACAGTGGATATGGCCAAAGGGAAATTCCACACCATGAGTGGTCAATTGGCCTAGGTATGACAATATGGCCGATTGTCCATGTATTGGTGGAGGCTTGAATTGCTGTAAACACCAATTTGGAGGGGTTTTTCTGTGGTTCTGACAGAAATAAATACCATCTTGCAAACCCAAAAAGTCTCTGCTCTACAAAACTCCATAATCCCTGGGTTTGGGAAGAAGGCTTGATCAAGACCCAACAGCCTGTTTGTTTTTACCAACCTGTCAATAAATCCATGACTGTATAATACAAATTTTTTCCATTACTTTGATTCAAAAATATACTTCCCTGAATCCATTGTTCAACAAATAGGCCTTTATTTAACAAAGCCATCAATTTAACTCTTGTTTATCAAGATTAACCTCTTTGTTATACTTTTCACTCCTTGTATCCTTTTTATTTATTTAAACTAAATAATATACTGTCATTTTTGTAGGAAAAATTCTATTTTATTATTTAATTGATACTTATTAATAATTTAGCTTTATGATTCAATTTTTTTACATCTAATCAATTAATATTTCAGAGAATAAGCTTATAAGATTCATTCTTATTCAAAATAATTCCTTCAGAATATATTTATCATTAGCTTTTTATTCCCTTAATTATTTCTTTAGTATTTGTGTCTCATTATTAGGAGATGTTTCATCATATTCACCTTGAAATGCTTAGTCTTTTTATTTATATAATTTGGTGTGTCTATTCAATTGAGTGTGAGTACATTTATTGTATTTCAAGTACTTGTGACAGAGTGGTATTATTATACCAGACTGGCTTGATGGCCAAACAGAAATGTATTCTATATATTTTCCTATAATAAAATGATTAAATTTGGCCTAAATATTTTATTGATAAACTGATATAAACTTTGATTTACTTAATAAATAACAATTAAAATCACTGAGGGTTAGTAGGATTATATTTTTATTCTGTTTCACCCCACTTCACTATTTCTCATACATAGGACATTTGAATTGATGGTTTACCAAACAAACTTTGTAGCTTGATTTAATTTTGAAAAATTATTCTTTTATTTCTTCATTTCATTTTATGCATCATGGGTAATAAAAGGGATTATACTGCAGCAAAAAGGCTTAAAATTAAAATGAATATTAATAAAAGGAAGAATTTTGAGTATATTTTCAGTATAATAAGGGTGATTAAGTAAAAACCTTTATTCAAATAACCCTTGAAACTTCATTTCAAAACCATATGGGGAGTAGAATGGAAAATATTTATAATGAAACTAGCAATAGGCTTAAATTAAATTTTGTTTTAATTAGATTATATGAAAAAATATCTTTATAGTTTTGATATTAATAACACAAAAAGTGGGTTATGGCTCAATTTTCTAGAAATTTCTCTAAAAAAAATATCTCAAACAAGAACTGATTTAAAACTCTCGAAAATTTGTATTCTTTGAATAAAAATGTTTGTGAGATTTATTATTAATTGTTTTCCAATATAAGAAAAAATATGATTTTTATTTCACCATTGTATTTCTCAGAAATTTTTTTATGTTTGTTTTCTAAAAAGAAGAATTTGGTAAGTCAAATATAATTAATCTTAAATTAAGCTTGAATATTTCTCAATACTGAACCCCAAGAATCCTCTAAAAAATGATCTTATTGAAATAGAATTTGGTTTTAAGAATATTTTTTCCCATCAAAAATCATATTTGATGTGTAATTGAAGTATTTTGATAAAAATGTCATGATGTGGCCATATTTTACATAATTGCAATTGAATTTGAAAATAGGTAATTGATGCTTACAATGTCTTAGTGTACACATTAATATTGATTACATATATAAAGCTTCCTTATAATAATTGTTGGAGGAAATAAATAAGAATGATTATGATCTTTTTGTGGTGAAAAGGAATATTGGCTCAAAAGGTCCTGTACTATGAAAAAATACTTTATCATGTGTATAGATTTTCAAATTTAATGGGAATATTTATTACTTTTGGCCTGGATTTGAACTACAGCATCTATGACTAAATCTATCATTTGATCTAAATACAGATGATGGTAGTTTTAACTGGTTGAAAAATTGTGAAAATACCATAAAATTGATATTTCCACTTCCTTTAAAATATGTTAATATTAATCTTATAGTCAAAGTAGGAATAATTTAGTTACTTTACTATTTAGTTCTTTATTTTGTAAGGCTTAATTACTCTAAATAATTATATTTATTGATAATTAAGAATGGAATAAGTATAACAGAGTAATTATATATATATATATAAATTCAAAAATAATAATATTACCAATAATCATTAATATTAATGAGAAATTATAGTAAAATTATTCTACTTGAAGTAATTATATGTTGAATTGACTGATTTATAAATAAATAAATATAATATTATGAAAAATAATACTAAAATAGGTACTGGTTTGTAAAAATTCAATATTAATAACTAAATAATTAGTTACTATTATGCCGAAAATTATTTCTAAGTAGAAACTTCAAAATATCAATAAGAGTAAAAATTTAGAGAAATAACAACAAAATAATAAGATAATTGGATTTATCATTTCCAATGAAATGATTATCAAAAATGATAATTTACAAGATCTTTTTCTTAATCTCTAAAATAAATACATCTTAGTAAAATTCTCATTGTGGATATTTATATAATTAGCTATATTATATTATATTTAATCGGATTGGATTCTGAGAATTTTAATGTATTTAAAAAGTATTTTTATGCAAAATGAATTCCTTGAAACTGAGAAAGAGTCACACTATTGATAATAATGCTCATAGCAATTCCAATAGCCCTATAATCATAGCCTATAGCCCTCATACCATTAGCTTGAAGGTTGAATTAGCTTAAAAATTGTCATTTTAAATCATTTTGAGGCCAATAAACATTAAAAAACTTGCATAAATTAAAAGTAAGTTCTAAAAAATTCTAATTGATTCATCAAAGCTGTGAACCTGTGAAGTATGTATGACATATCCATAAGGCCACAATTAAATTTTTATAGAGCTTATTCAGTATTAAACAGACTCATCAAGTGAATCAAAAGTAAAAAATAACAAAAAATAAGTATAGCTTCATTTTTGATAAAGATAGCTATAAATATCATGTCATTTTTGGATTCTATACCAAAAATAACCTAGGTTAGACCAATAGTGTCACAGGGGCTCTTCAAAGTGAAGAGGGCCTGGCACTCAGTAAACTGGGACTCACTTATGGAGGGCTCAAAGATATGATAAGAAAGAGTACACTTAATAGTGCAAGAGATGAATTACTAGAATAAAGAATATAAGAAAGCAGCAACAAGTAAATAAGAGTAAAGAATAGAAGAGCCAACCACAAACAAGTCCAAGTCCACTGTTTCAACCTGTCAGAATGAAAAGAGAAGGGTTAATAAGGATATGGCCACCCAGCTCATACTGTACAGTCAAAGAGAGAAATGCAAAGACTAACCTAATATTAAATAAATATAATACCCAAAATAAGGATAATAATATTCATAAAATAATAAATAAACTAAATTAATTAACTGGGGAAAAGTCCCCAGGGGGGAGAAAGAGGGGCTGGTATATGTGAGAATCACCAGCCCTGATCCAGAGGAAGAATTTTTATGAGAGGATTGACTGATTGAATTGAGTCTGGCCAATACAGGTCCTGTACAGCTGTACCGAACCTGTACCAGAGGTGTGGTGTTTATGAGTGATCATACAGTTTAATGCTGGTGTATTGAAACTGTATTGGGTGAATCCAACCTGTACAGATGTTGACAGGCTGTATTGAAGTACCAAGCTGTATGCATGTTTCAGTAAGGAAGATTGCTGAAACTGAATGCTGATGCAGATAGTGGATCTGCTAATTTGAGGTGTTTGAGTGGGTGTATTGATGAATACCCTTACCCGTGGTGAGTGGTTGTTACAGTATCCACCTCTTGAAACTGGTGGGCTCCTGAACACCATAATACCCTGCCACTGTTGAGTGGCATTTCAATATCCCCAAATTTTTTCAAAAATTTTCTTTTTAATTTTCTTTTCCTCTTGACCATTATTCTGAAAATCCTTCTTCAATTCTTCCCTGTCAATTCAATTGATTCCCCCCTTTCAAGATTTGAGTAAGTATTCCACTTTGAAATATGCTTTTTCTTTCTTCTGATTCAATCAATCTTGTCCTTGGGGTATTGTGAGCCTTAGAGGTAATTTCATATACCCAGAAGACCACAAATACAAAATTAACATATAAATATAAATAAAATAAATTTATTTATATTATTAAAATAAAAATCAAAATATAAACATAAAATTATATTCAAAATAAAAAATTTAATTACATTAAATCTTGGAATTATAAAATTACACTTATACTTGAAAAAATTAAGTAATAATGAAATTTTAACAAAATTGTAAAAAAATAAATAAATTTGGAAAAAAGTTAAATAAAAATTATTAGAATTTTTTATCCAATGAATAAACATATAAAATTTATTTCACCATTGGATTCCTCATAAAAAATCAGGTGGGGTCACCTCTGAGTGAAATTCTTGTAACTCAACTCTAAATAAGCTTAAATTAAGTTTTTAGTATTTTCAATACAAAAGTTGAAAATCCTCAGAACTTTAGTTTAATTCACACCACATGCGGTGTTAACCATCAATTTTTGTGTTAAAATTGAGGTGTTGTGTTTAGTTTAGAAGTTATGAGGAATTGAAGTATTTTCAATTGAATTCAATCAAAATGTCAAAATGTGCGTGTGTATTACATAAGTGAACTTTGATTTACATATGAGGTATCAATTATTACTGTATTGAACTGTACAACTCAATTGAATTACATATGTAAATTATAAGTATAATACATGATGAGGAATTAAAGGAAAAATAAATTGGAAAGATTAAATTTGGGGGTGGGGGGAAAGGAACTCCAGCTCTAAGGGGGAGCTAGACCCCCAAAATCCTTGCTGACAGGCATGTGGTGTCAAAATTCATGCAAAAGTTCATCACTTTTGGCCTGGAATTGAGTTACAGGGTCTGTGGACTCAATTGATGATGAGGTTTTGATACCAACTGGGGTAGTTTTAGCTGTTGCCAAAAGGGTAAAACTACCCTTAAGATAAAACAATAATAGTAAAAACAGCTTTAACTGGTTTCTATGTCTCTTAAGCACATTCTGACGTGTTTTGAAGGCTCTAGACCAGGTATTGCTATAGTAATGGCTGATTTAAGAGTCTAAAATGGCTAAAAATGGCTTAAACCAGCCCTTTTTGGTCTAAACCAGGGTTCAATGATGCCATAATTGGCTTTGCTGTTGTCAGACTGTTTTTCACGACTTAAAAGAGTAAATTCTACTTTTGGAGTAAGAGAATTGATGGCTATAAAAGAATGTCTTCTTTGCCCCACTTTTCTCTTCATGTTAGAATATTTTCCTTTTATAATTAGTTTAAACATTGTTAAACCAATCAATAGAAGATTCCAACCACCTTTCTAAAAACATTTTAAACCTTTTAACCACCTGAAAAAATCATTATAATCACTGTTTGTAACTTTTATAATCATTTTTACCCCTGAACCACCCCAAAAGTGAATTAAAGCATCTTTCATCACTGTAAGCTTTGTCACTTTGTTTCCAAATTCACTCTGGTCACTTTTGGGTGTGTTTTCTCTTCAATATTCTTTTTAAAGACTTTGTTCTTTAATTAATTGCTTGCAGCTCTTTGCTCAATTAATTCCAATTGAAATTGCTCTTGAAGAAATTTCTTTTGTAGCCTTAAATATCTCTTGTTGAGTATTTTTGGATAAATTTTTATTGTTGGTAAAACAATAAATCTTTATAATATTATTGTTTTATACTAATAAAGTTATAAACAATAAAATAGGTGTGTTTTCTCTTAAAAATAATATTTCTCACTATTTTCAATTGATTTTTACCTTATACAAATCTTGAGGACAGGAAAAGTACTTGATTTTTAATCAAAGTTTCATATCCACACCTTACAGGTATGGCCTTGGGATGTATCCCAAAATGATGGCCACTGAGCTCTTGTGCTCAAAAAATGATGCCCAATGAGTATATGAAGTGTACTCATTTGGCAAGGCTTAATCAAAATAAAATCTTGAATAATTCCTTCAAGGGGTTTTGTCCCCATTATCCTTTGAATTTGCCTCAAACAGCCCTCCATAATGCTTTTGGGCTGTGGCCTCTTCTATGATGAATCTTGATAAAACTTGATTTTATGGCCTTTTGGGCCTTTTTGGGTTTCTTGGTGATTTTTGGTGATTTGATGATATATGGCCATTTCTGCCATTTTTTGTCTCTTGGGGTCCTACGGTCCGTGGACCGTACGCCTCAGGGGCTATTGGAGGCCCCCTGGGCCCAATTTTTCTGGGGAACCAGGGGTACCAACGGGCCAAGAATTGGCCCAAAAACCAAAACTCACCACATATGGCCTGGACCCATTGATGGGGTCCAGGACCATCAAGATCTTGGCCTCCCCAAAGTTGCAGGGGAGACCCTGGGTGATGAATTCAGCCCCAAAGGGGTATGAATCCTCACCTTACAGGCTTTGAGGGGGGGCATAATTGAGTTATGGCCCCCATTTCCTTGAGGTCAATTTTTTCTGATATGGAGTGGACTGATTCTGACGTCTTGAATCTTCTGCTTGCATATTCTTCAGTTATGAGTTCAAAACTGACTGAGCTCACTGAATCTTCTCCTTCTGCACCGCCACCATCTGTTCTTTGTGGTTCTGGCGTCTTCAGTCAATTATCTTCCCCCTCCATGGCGTCTTCTGGTCATTTTGATCCCTCCCAAACCTATGTCGGATTCAGAGCAGTTGAAGTTCTTGATCCTGCCTGTACTGAATGTTTGGCCAAGGGTAAGGATTGTTTTCAACACTAAAATCCCTGATCTTCAAAATGCCATTTTTGCTTCATTGGAAAGAAGCCATGTCGTTGTACCGGGGTGACTTCTTCTAACATCAGGAGGCATTTATGGAGTAGAAAGGATGGGCCTTTTGCGCAAGAATTCCCCATCTCTGAGGAACCTACTCCTGATGCAACTTCAGGATTTTATCAATGTGAGTGATTTTCATATCTTGATTGAATTGGTACTGATATTTTTATTTAGTGACTGGTTCCAGGCAGAGGGATGTGGCAAGGTGGACTAATGTTGGAGGGCCAATTCCAGTTGGTGGTAGGCCCATGTATTCCAGCTCAGAGGTCCCAATCTCAAGGACCAATACTGAAGGGGTAGTGAAGATAGTGAAGAGAGTAAGAAGGATTGATGATTCCCGCACTGATCCCGATGCTGAAGGAAGTGATGAGTTGGATGGTGAAGAAGTTCAAGTTGTTCCTCATTCAGTTAGCCATCCATCCAGCAATTCCTCTTCTCAACCCCTTGCCAACAGATTTCAAAGCCAAGTAATTCCCAGCACTCCCAGAACCTTCCAACCAATTCTTGCTTCCATTCCTCCTCCTTCACCCAGTACTGCCTTGAATCCAGCAGTAAGACCATCACCAGTTCAGCAATCCAGAAACTCACCCATAACCACCTCCCACCAACTCCAACCTGTGGCCAGCTCCAGCAGAAGAAGAGATGGATTGTCCCCTTTGCCATTTCCTGCTGCTCAAGTTTTTCAAAGAAGAGAACATTGGCCTATCCAGGTTACCAGAGAAGATCCCAATGCGGTTAGTGAAAATCAAGATGCTGTGGCCAGATTATTCAGGAGGGTTGATAGAAATAGCAGAGAGGTGATTATGTATGCCAATGACAGGAATATTCCAGGTACTGCTTCTGAAGAGATGGCTGCAAAATTTGCCTGGTATGAAGATGAGTTGATAAATGATTTTCAAAAAACTTTTGATGAATTAGGTAGAGAGAACTAGCTTCCTTATCCTTGTTTGTGTTTGGTTTGACTTCTATCCCCACTCTTATAAATACTAAAAAATGAAAAAAATAATGGAACCTCCCAATACATGATTTGGGAGGGGATGCTGCTGCTTTAAAGAAATAAAAGAAAACAAAATTATACAGGTAAAGAAAAGAAAGAAAATGAGAGAAAAAGAGAGTAAAGAAACATAAATAAAGGAACTCCTGATGGTTTGTCCTTCTTGTGGTGAGTTGCTTGATTTTGGCCAAGAAATATCTGAAAAGATGAAAACCAAGCATTTGATGCTCACAGAGTGGCCAAGGTAATGTTTTACAAGAAGTAGAACCCTCAGGGATGCATACCAGGAGATGGAACTTACTTTCATAACTCCCACTCCCCACCAAGCACCATAAAACTGAAATAAATGGCCACAAATGACTTCTAAAATGAATTGCCATAATGACTTCTGAAATGAATTTCCATAAGTGACTTGAAGTAATGAATGTCTTGAATTATGATAATTGGCATGAATAAAATGATAAATAAAAAGGAAAAGAAAAAGAAAGAAAGAAACATTTGGCCATATCTTGATAAGGTCCAAATGGAGGGTATTGATATTGCATGCTTCCTGAACCTGTCCAAAGAACTGACAAGTGCCCGCAAAGTGGCCAAGGTGATGCTTACAACAACATATGGGTAGAATACCCCCTTAAAGGTGCATGCCAGGAGAGGAACTTACTTTCATAACTTCTTCTCCCCACCAAGCACCATAAAATTAAACTCTTGAGGTATTTTGGCCAGGCTTGTCTGGATACAATGAATGAAAGTCCTTGAAAAGGTCTGGTGAGTTGGTAAGGTTGGAAGCTGGTTCCCAAGTTGTTCTTTCTGGGTCTTCACTGAATCCTTTCCACTCTACAAGATACCATAAATTACCTCTCTTGAGTTTTGAGTCCAGAACCTGAGGCACTTCCCATTATTCTTGCTCCTCCACTAAGACTGGTGGTGGTGGCAATTGATTTCGATTTGGGATAGTTGAATGCTTCACTGGTTCTAATAAGGACACATGGAATACAGGGTGAACTGACTTCCATTGCTGAGGCAACTTGAGGTGATATGCATGGCTACCAATCTTCTTCAGAACTTCAAAGGGTCCCAACCATCTTTCTGATAATTTCTTGGTGGGTCTTGTTGTCTTGATGTTCTTGGAAACTAGCCATACTTTGTCCCCAGGTTGGAAATCAGGTGGAATTTCCTATTTCTATCTGCATACTTCTTGAATATCCTTATTGTTGACTCTAATTTGTCTTTGAAAACTTGCTGTACTGATTGGAGTTTTGTTGATAACTTTCCAGGAGGCGAATGTTGAGAAATATGGATTGAGTCAAAGCTGGGATTTCTTCCATAAATGGTGAAAAAAGGTGATTGCTTTGTTGATGAATGTTCTGCATTGTTATAGGCGAATTCAGCCAGAAAGAGCCAGGTGTGCCAGTCATCTTGATGGTAACTGACATACATCCAAAGATACTGTTCTAGAATCTGATTTACCCTCTCTGTCTGTCCATCTGTTTCAGGATGAAAAGCAGTTGAAAGATCTCTTGATATCTTGAGCTGCTGACATAATTGCGTCCAAAATGATGAAACAAATAAGGATCCTCTATCACTTACAATACTGAGTGGAAGGCCATGCTTGGAAAATACATTACTAATGAAGATTTGAGCTAAGTCCAGAGAAGTGATTGCTCCATAAGTTGGAATGAAGATTTCCATTTTTGAAAACCTGTCCACAACTACTAGAATTGATTCAAAGTTGTTTGACAAGGGAAATTGAGTGATAAAGTCCATTGATAAGGAATTCCAAGGACCAGATGGAATTTGAATAGGCTTGAGTAGTCCAAACTTCTTGTGATGAATGTTCTTGTTTATTGAACATTTCTGACATGAGGACACATAGTCCTTGATGAATTTATTCATGCCAGCCCAATAGAAATCCCTCTTGATGATCTTGAGGGTCTTCTCCTGGCCAGGATGGCCAGCCAAAGGTGAGTCATGATGCTTTTGAAAAATATTGAGTTGAAGTTCTTCATTGCTTGGGATTACTACTCTATCTTTGAATAATAACAACTTGGCTTGAGGTTCAAGAGAATAATCTGGAATTGATTCACCTCTTGCTAGTTGCTTGAGTATTTCTTTATAGTCTTTGTCTTTCCATACTTCTTTTTGAATCTTGTCAACTAAATCTGAAAATACTTCCACTTTGATTGAAAAGAATATTGACTCTTGAATTCCATCTTTCTTGATTACTTGATGAAAATTTTGAGGATTCTTGCTGATGAAGTCCACCGCCCTCTCTGGGTACACGTCATCCCGACGTGACAAGGCATCTGGTAAAGTGGCCAGCCTGCCTGGGCGGTAAGTGATAGTGAAGTGAAATTCTGAAATAAACTCAGCCCAACGGGCCTGACGATGAGTAAGAACTTTGGAAGACATGAAATACTGCAAGGAAGAGTGGTCTGTCAAGACCTCAAAAGAATTGGAAAGAGAGAGAAGAAATTCTCTCCAGTGCTTGAGAGCCCAAACTATGACAAGGAGCTCCTTTTCATGAATTTCATAGTTCAGCTCAGCTGGGAAAAGCTTGCGACTATCAAATGCAATGGGGTGCTTTCCTGAGTCATTCACCTGGCTCAGTACGGCACCCAAAGCATAATCAGAAGCATCAGTCTCTACAATAGTAGGTAGAGAAGGATTGAAATGAGATAAGATAGGAACAGTAGTAAAAGCTTCTTTGAGTGATTGAGACTGGCTAAGAGATTCCTAATTGAAGATGAAGGGAGAATCTTTTTTGAGGAGGGAAGTGAGAGAAGTGATTTTTTTAGAATAATTTTTTATGAAACGACAATAAAAATTGGCAAAGCCAAGAAAAGATTGAAGGGCCTTGATGTTTTTGGGCTGAGGCCAATTGAGGATTTGCTAAACTTTTGAAGAATCCATCTTGAGGCCATCACTTGAAACAACATAGCCCAAGTATTCCACACATGTGGCATGGAATACACACTTGGAGGCTTTGGCAAACAAATTATTGTCCCTCAGCCTTTGGAGGACAGAGGCCACATGTTTGACATGTTCCTCCTCAGAACTGGAAAAGACCATAATATCATCTAGATAAACCACAACAAACACATGCAATAAATCTGAAAATATATCATTTACTAGATTCTGGAAAGGAGCAGGAGCATTGGTCAAACCAAATGGCATGACCAAATACTCATAACTACCATATTTGGCTCTAAAGGCAGTTAAGTGCTCATCCCCCTCTTTGATTCTGAGAAGGTCATATGCACCACACAAGTCTATCTTGGAGAAGATAGTGGAACTGTTGAATACAGTAAGAAGCTTGCTTATAGGAGGAACAGGATACCTGTTCTTCCTAGTAACAGCATTGAGCTTGCGGTAGTCCACACACAAACAAAGACCTTGATCCTTTTTCTTAACAAAAAGGACAGGTGCTCCTGTTGAAGAGGAGCTTGGTCTTATGAAACCTTTCTCCACATTATCTGAAATGTAGGCCCATAGTGTTTCTGACTCTTGATTTGATAATGAGTAGATAACACCAATTGGAGGTAGAAGACCCTCCAATTCAATATGATGATCACAGGTGCGGTGTGGAGGAAGTTTCTCTGCCTTCACCTTGGAGAATACATCCAAATATTGGTGATGAAAAGGAGGGACTACCTTAAACACAGTTTCAATTTCTTCTGGATCTTCCTCCTCATCCCACTGCTCCTCCAGGGAGGCATGAGAAGATAAAGGAGGAAGGTCCATATCCCCTTGAAAGAGATGAAGTGAAGATATAGCAACATCTTCTCCAACATTTTTTATCTCTTTGAAGACTTCATCTCTTAATGAAAGTAATGACTGAGAGGGAATTATGGAAGGGATATGGACAGAAGAAGGAAGGGAAGGTGTCTTAAGTTCACCAACCAGAGCAACACTGTTGAAAGCAGTGGCAAAGTCATTACTAGTAGAAGGAATAATACCACTAGAATCCTTATGATTAGAATCATAGGTGATCAATCCATTTTTCCAATCAATGATGGGGTTAAAATGGTAAAGGAAATCATAGGCCAATATAAGGTCTTCTCCCTTGGGTGAATCTATGATAAAGAAGTCCCATTCAAAGCTTGGGAAGGAAGGCAAGTCAACTACCCACTTGGTATAATGGGTGATGAACAAGGCAGGGGATTCATTATAATCCAGAATGAAAAGAGGAATCTTTTCAGGGAGCTCTAAAAGAGTCAATGAGTACTTGAGAACAAAATTCTTTGCAATAAAGGAGTTTGTAGCACCAGAATCAATGATAATACTATAAAAAATATCAGAGACAGAAGAGAAAATAAGAAAATTTAAAGATTTCTTGACACTAGTATTCAGAGTGCACAATTGTGCTCTTGAAGGAAATAAGTGAGAACCATTGAACACATCATGATCCCCACTCAGGCTTTTCCCTGCTTGCTAGGGAAGCCTTTTTGATGTTGACCCAGGCTTGTTCTGAGGTCTCTTGAAGGATTTTTTCAATTGGGTGCTTTCCACCACAATAATTACACAACCCCTCTTTAATCCTCCTCTCCTTCTCAGAACCAATTAATTTATTGTCCTTATTGAGGAGAGCAGCATGAGGCTTGTCTTTTGAAGATTGAAACTGCTTGCACTTCTTGTTCTTATTCTGGTGAGGCCTCTTTGAAGATGAGTTTTGAGGAGGTCTAGATTGATTGGATCCATTGACAGGAGGCTTCTTCTCTTGATTGCCACCCTTTTCTTTTTGCCTCTCATGATATCTTGTGTCTAATTCTGAGGTGAAACCCATAAGTTCTTGAAGAGTATCAAAAGTTCCATGGTGAGAAGCCAACTGATCCAATAATCTTGATGCCAATACTCTTCTGTAAACATAGATGTAATCTCTTTCACCCCAATCTCCAATTCTTGACATTAAGCTTCTGAAATAAGCAATGTAAAAGGATACATGAACACTTTCCTTCATCCTCAAATTGTCCAACTCTTGTTCAGCTTTCCTGACTTCATTGGGGTCACCAAACAGAGTGAATAATTGAGATTCAAATAATGACCAATTATTGAGGATATAAGAAGGGTCTTCATTGGAAATATTTGAGAGATAGGGTTCAATCCACTTTCCAGCTCTACCAGTGAGAAAAGAAGTTGAGTAAAGAACTTTCTTCCTGTCAGAGAAGAAATTTTCTGGATCATTATGGAAGATTAATTGACAGGATTGGATAAATCCTCTCAATTTATGAGCTTGATTACCATCAAAAGAATCAGGTGCCCTTATGGATGGAGTCTTGAAAACAGGGGCTTTGGAATTGTCCCTGGGAGCAACTGCTTGAGTGAGTTGCCCCATGAATTGAGTCATCTGCTCCATCATCTTGAGGAGACTTGGATCAGTTTGAGAGACAAGAGGTTGACTAGAAAGGGCTAGATTAGAGCCCTGAGGCACCTCTGGAGAATTTGCCAAGGCATCTTCCACTTCAGTCTCCCCAGAATCTTCCTCTTCCACAGACTCTTCCCCCTCTTCATCTTCAACTTCCCCTAATCTTGCTCTTGCACCTTCAGACATGCCAGCGTAGCCACCCAAAAGTCCAGAAAAGGATCTTGATCTTCTAGATTTCATTCCGCCTCTTCTTGAGGGTGCTTCTACTTTCATTGGTGGTCCTCTGCCCAAGTTTGCACTCAGTTGATGAACTGATGGTGTGCAGTCAAGAGGAGCCCATGCTGTAGGAGTAAGAACAGCTGGAATTTTTTTGGATCTAGTGTTCTTTGCTGGGGGACTATGCTGAACTGGCATTATGAACAGAATTTGAATAAAAGAAACTTGATGGTATTGAGAACAGAAATCAAAGCTTGGCCAAATCAATCACAATAAAAATCTTGATGAGTCTTGAGGGATCAATTCAATTCTTGAGGTGAGATCAATTTCAATCAACAATCAATCAATTCAATCAATAATCAACAATAAATCAAATTCAAATCAAATATCAATAATCTTGAGGAAATCAACAATCAATCAATATTCAATCAATAAATCAGTTTCTTCAATATGAAATCAAGGTCTTTAGGAATCAATCAATCAATTCAAAATCTTCAGAAATCAACTCAAATATCTTGATGAGTCAAAATCAATTCTTGAGGATCAATAAAATATCTTGAGAATTCAAAGTCAATCAATCCAATCCAAATGAAAAAAACCTGAATTGCTGAATCAATAAACCCAATGAATAATCCAATCAATTAAACCAATCAATAATTCCTAAATAAGACCTGAATGAGAACACAGAAAAAATTTGATTGATAAAGATAAAATGAAGTGAAGTAAATGGTCAGCAATGATTAAGAAAGAAGAAAGAATCAATTTTCATATAAATGAAATGAATGAGATAAAAATTGATGAGAGAGAAAATCATAATCATTAAGAATCATAAGATCATTAAATAGTAATAATTGATGAATGAGAGAAATGATTATAAAAGAATGAAAGGAAAGAATCAATATGAGTTAATTAATTTAATGTCACAGGGGCTCTTCAAAGTGAAGAGGGCCTGGCACTCAGTAAACTGGGACTCACTTATGAAGGGCTCAAAGATATGATAAGAAAGAGTACACTTAAGAGTGCAAGAGAGGAATTAATAGAATAAATAATATAAGAAAGCAGCAACAAATAAATAATAGTAAAGAATAGAAGAGCCAACCACAAACAAGTCCAAGTCCACTGTTTCAACCTGTCAGAATGAAAAGAGAAGGGTTAATAAGGATATGGCCACCCAGCTCATACTGTACAGGCAAAGAGAGAAATGCAAAGACTAAATTAATATTAAATAAATATAATACCCAAAACAAGGATAATAATATTCATAAAATAATAAATAAACTAAATTAATTAACTGGGGAAAAGTCCTCAAGGGGAGAAAGAGGGGCTGGTATATGTGAGAATCACCAGCCTTGATCCAGAGGAAGAATTTTCATGAGAGGATTGACTGATTGAATTGAGTCTGGCCAATACAGTCCCTGTACAGCTGTACCAAACCTGTACAAGAGGTGTGGTGTATTTGAGTGATCATACAGTTTAATGCTGGTATATTGAAACTGTATTGGGTGAATCCAGCCTGTACAGATGTTGACAGGCTGTATTGAAGTACCAAGCTGTATGCATGTTTCAGCAAGGAAGATTGCTGAAACTGAAGGCTGATGCATATAGTGGATCTGCTGATTTGAGGTGTTTGAGTGGGTGTATTGATGAATACCCTTACCCCTGGTGAGTGGTTGTTACAAATAGGGTGTTATACCCAAAAATGGGTATTTATTATGTTAGTATAAGATTTGAAGATTTCAAAGTACTATTGCACCATTTAAAATTTTCTTAAAAATATTGTTAAATTTAAGCTTAAATAAGATTAAATTCAAGCTTACCACAAATTTAGTTAAAGTTAAGGTGTGGTGTATATTTACTTAATTGGCTAAGGATTTGCCACACAGGATGAAAATTCTGTGTTGGCCTATTAGGCTTAATTTAAATTTATTTAAGGCCATATTATGGCCTTAAATAAATAAAAGGGAAAAATCCATGTAGAAAGGTGGGACAGAGGAAAAAAGCCAAATGGAGAAAGGGTAGTCAACTTTTGGCATCTTCAAGGGCTCAATTAAATTTTTACACCCATATTGGGGGATTTTAAACCTTATTTAATCTTTAAAATTGGACTTTGATTGAAAATAAAGGTTTAAGCTGGTTTATCCCCAATTTTAACAGGAATTACAAGCTTCCAAAGGGTAAATACCCATATTCAGACTTGTAAGCAATGTTTTAAGAACTGTAAGAACTTAATTAGAATTGAAGAGGCTTAAATAAGCTTAAAATTTGATTATATAAGTGTTAAAACCTTATAAAGAGTTAAGGTTTGGTGTATATTGCTATTTTACATGGAAAAATGGCAATAAATTCAAAAATTCATTAAAAATACAATTCTTAATGGATGTGCTTGAAAATATCACACAGCTTAACATTGAATTTTATCTGTGTACAAATCAAATTTTAAGTATCTTCTTTTAACTGGATTAATTGGTAATTAACCTTTAAATTAACCTTTTTAATCATTCTTAAAGAAAATCAATATTTCCTTAAAAATTAATTAAAAATTCAGTTCAAGAGATTTCTGCTTCAAACTTTATTTTGAAATTGCTCATGTGATAAAATTTACCATAATTAAACTTATTTTATATTGAAAAACAGAATAATTAACCCAAAAGATGATTAAAGTTACTTTGAGTTAAGAATATAAATGTTAACTTCAAATTGGAATGAAAAATAGGTTACCTTAAGTTAAGAACCTTATTTTTAAGAATTGTTTTCAAGTTATGACCTGAGAACAGCCTATATTTCCATTATTAATCATGAGAGCTGCCCTGCAGACATGAAAAGAGCCTTTAAGTCACTTTTTTTGTCCATCATCATCATCATTCAAATCATATTACACAGTTAAACAGGTAAAGATTTATTTAATATAAAATCTTGACATTAAAAGGTAATTCTTAATTATTTTATCATTTCTAAATTTTTAATTAAAGAATTGATATTATAGAATTCATATTATTGCTGTAATAGCCAACAATACATTTTATTTTATAAAATTATTGTCTTAAATATCTTTTAAAAACCCACAAATTTCTTTCAAAACTCTTAAATATTATATCATCATAAAAAATTTGTTTTTATCTTTTGAAATATTTATTTCTGGAGAATTTTGAACTTATAAAAATCATTTGATGCTATAACTGCTATTTTTTAACTTATTGTATTAAATGAGTATTATAACTAAGTTTTCTTTGAGTTTAAATATATTTTTTATATAACTTTTTTTATAAGTTCTATCTCTGAAAAGTGTGTGTGATATTTCTTTTATAGATAATATCAATAAGTGGATAAAGATTATTATCTTCCACATATTATTTTTTCATTAAGAGCTTTGATATCTCTTATTATTATAGCTGTCAGTGACTTTAATAATAATAGAATAATTAAGATTTATTATATTTATTAAGACTTTCTCATTATTAGATTATTGAATAATAATCATTTTCCTTCCTTATATATAATTATTTTTAACAATTATATTAATTTGTGGCTATTATATTTAATTACATTATATTTTCTACTGAATACATTCATAGTACTCTTGATATTTGTTACTATTATAGAGAGTTTCCTAGACAAACCTTACAAAAGCCTTGGTAAATACAGAAATTTGGCTATTGATAATTTAAAAAATTGCTTATATTCTTCAATTTAAGATTTATTAAATTTCAAAAGAATTTCTCCTAGATTTATCAATTTGAAGAAATTTTCCAATTTGACATCACATGGACCCAGATTATACCAAAATACATTTTACTATCAGATATTAAAAGAAACTAATTTTGAGAGAAAATGATAAAATAGAGAAATGTTTCCTTTGTGAGGTAATCTTAATCTTACTTCAAGATTTGGGAAAAACTTAGTTTATTTCACTAAAGCCAAAATTACTTTACTTTTCAGTTGGATGGGTAAATAATTTTTGAGAATAGATCTTATATAGTGAAGCATAATTTCTGAAATTATAATTAAGATAAATAAGTAAAGGAAAAAGCTTTATCTATAGATAGAATTTTGTATTTTGTTCAAAAATCTTACCATTTTGAGGTTTTTAAACTTCCAAATTAAATTTAAATTAAATAAACGTACTTAAACTTTATTTTTGATTTGCTATAATTAATTAAAGTTTAATGAAGGCTAAGAGCTAATGAGTAACTCAAACTAACAACACAACCTTAATTAAGGCTGGCCAAACTTCAAAACTAGTCTATGCAGTTCCAAATAAATGAGTACCCTGGCACCTTTTTTCCACTTAATTTGGTTCCCACATTATTGTGTATTTTATAATTATTTGTATTTATGAAAATACATACAGTTATTTTGCACTAGTTTCAACAAAGGGCCTACAGAATTGACCACTTGTAGCATAAATCCAGGGCCAACTTCAAAATTAAAAACCACTCCTCAGTTTTAGCTATATCTTTATAGGTTAGCACAAAAGATTTTTAGCTTCAAGTTGACTTAGAATTAGTAAATTCTGTTTTAAATAAAAAAATCTCAAAAAAATCTTAAAATTACCTAAAATTTCTTCTTTGGCCTCTGGGGGCCAAGGAAAATATTTTGAGTCTAAAGATCCTATTGTTTATTCCTAGGTAAAATTGTGCATAGAATGAAGTGGTTCCATAACTATAATTTTTGAATTTTTTTTATCCAAATATCTTTGCTAATTGAATGATTTTTGTTCTATTTATTCTTAATTTCATATATAAATCACCTTTCAGTGAGGAGTTTGTAAGTTATTTGGGAATGTAAAAATTCTCAAGAGCATATAGATTTAAGGGGAATTTAATAAAACTTAGATTAATTTTAAGAAATTAAATCCCCCTATTCCTATAAGAATAACACTTTTATAGGGATAAAATGGCTATAACTAGTGTAAAATTATCCCATAATTGTCTTCTTAAATTCTTAATATTTGTCTCATTAATGGAGAGAGACTAATTTTCTTTAGAAAAAGATAAATTGATTCCATAAGAATATCTTCTATTTTCTCATATTTTCTTTTCATTTTTTTGATCTTATTACTTATATATTTGAGACAATTGCCATTAAAACAATAAATAAAGCATTGCAACTACCACTATTGAATAATTTAAAGTCATTTAAACCCATAGAAAATTACTCTTATAATTTTTATCCTTGAGCCACTAAAAAGCTAATAAAAGAAAAATTAATCACCATAAAACTTGTTCCTTGGATTAGATATTCACTCTGGTCACTTTTTGGAATTTTTTTCTTTATACAAATATTTTTTGAAGAATTCTTTATCATATTTATTTTTAAGTACTATTCTGAATTTATCCAAAAGAAATATTCTTGGATAATTTCCTTGATAGCATTTGAAATTTTTTTATTCGTACAAATAATATCTCAAAGAAATACTTATTGCAAAATTTTCTACTTGCACTTCAAATATCAAAAAGCTTTTCACTTGGGGGATTGGTTCATTGTTAGCTCAGAGATTATTACCACTACCTTTAAAGATTTTAATAATGAGGAGATACAGCCCATACCCCTGTCAAACTATTTATCACCACTATTTAATGATATTATACAGGACTATGAGATAGTAGTTTATGCACCAAAGCTTTATGAAATAAGCTATATAATCTCATTCCAAATATTTAAAGCCAAGTTCTATTTAAATGAAGCTCTAGAAGTATAGTTTTTACATAAGAATAAGAAAAGAATGATTAAAGCTCTCTCAGAACTGTGCAAAGATAAGGAAAAATTCAGAATTGAAGAGCTCTTCTTGGATGTAATTCAAAATTGATTCTTTAAGAATTATATAAGCTGAAATACCAGAGGGGGAATACAAAAATTACATAAAAATTGATTATTACTCTTCTCTAAACATTAAATATCTGGGATAATGAAAAAGAGCTTACTTAAAGTGTGAAATATTACTCTATGTGTTATCTAATGGACCAATTCACTTCTATTTTTGATAGAAATATGAATTACTCCTCTATAGTACTGAAAATATTTGATACTATTGCCTCATATAAAACAAAATCACATAAAAAAGGTTTGAGATTTACTTTAATGGAATTTTTTAACATTATTATGAATTAATCCCAGTAGTTCTTATGGTTGATTCTTTCCAAAGATAGCATATCTGCAATACAAAAATTTTAAAGCAGAGAAATCAAGGGCTTCAGAACTATGGGATCCAATGATCTTATAAGACTTGATTCAGATATAACCTAGTTTCTCACAGGAGAAGTTTCATAAAATAACCTAAGGGATATTTACAGTATCATAAATTATCTGCAGGAATCTCCCTGGAATGGACATAAATTATTGTGAGGCCTGCATATTAAAGAAGGTGTTCTATGGTGATGAGAAGGCAATACAATTACTGCAGAAATTTATGCACTACATTTAGTTACAATGATTAAGATTCATTACCATTTATATTCCTCATGAGATTGAGAATAAAATTGCTATTGAGCTATTTGAGCCATGGAGAACTCATTACCCAAGGATACATCAATAACTTCTTTTTTTTGAGAAATGAAATATCCAAAGGGATTTTATGGGATTCAAAAGAGTTTTTTAAATCTCTCTGACCTAATTCAGTTATAGAAATACCTCTTTTTGATTGCAAGATAGCCAATGGGGAGAAGTAAATCTGGAAAGAAGGTGCCAGGGTGGTTCACCTCATAAATAACTTTAAGAAATTTTTAAATGAGGTGAAAACATTATTCATAAAAGGCATTATTACTTAATTAGTACAGAAGCTTATTAGATATTTCAGTAGATAGTAATAATAGAAAATTTAAAATAGGATTATTAAATGTTTTGATAGAACTTCTTGACCTAGTATAAAAATAGACTTTGGAACAACAAATTCTACTGATGGTGTTGAAATGAATTTTATTTATGCAAAAAATGTATATATTATGGTAATTCCCTTTCAATTGAAATATTTTGCATATTAAATTCAGGAATACCAACTAGGGAAAATTGAAGATAAAGCTCCAAGGAAATGAATTTTTTGGAATCTTGGAATACAAGTCAAAAAGCAAAAAAGAAGGCCTTTCATGGGTAACTTGATTTTAAAAAGACATTTTGTAAGTTGAGTGAATTGATTCAGAAGAGAATTGGGAATATTTAAGCTAAATTTCTATATTTTTATAATAGCTATACTGAACAAAATATGTTGTTTCTGAAAGTAAATTAATTCAAAAACTAAACTTGATAAAAATAATTATTTAATTATTCTATCATGAAAACTTACCTCATCAAAGACCTTACTGACCCCACAATTTAGCTCAATTTACCACTCACACTTGATTTAAATTTTAAATAATATCATTAACAAGTAGTATTTGTATGTAATATCCAACACCCTTTGTTTAGAAACAAGTCTTTCTTTCTCATTTGGTTGAGGACTTGGCCAGGGATTGACATAGTTAAGAGTTTTTTGTGTAATTTATAAAATTAATCATAATCCAAACTAAGATTGGATTTTATCATGGGTAAAGTAGAAAGGTTGGATTAATAAATGGGCTCAGTAGGCCGGGAAGTCTTCGAGCTGATTGATTATTTGGTATGGCTTTCCCTGTGCATATTGATAGAGAGAAATTGTGATTAGAGGTTTTTGATTAGAATAATTTGAATATAATGGAACAATCAATAATAAATTATTTTAAATAAATTAAAAAGGATGAAAAGCTTATAAATTGTGGAATATACTCCTTGCCTCTCTATTTCAGTGTCTGAACAGCGGAATATAACCAAAGACAGCCTTCTACTGAGCTTTGTTTGAAGATAATACTTGAGTAAAAGATCTTTATTATGGATGAGATGACTATTGTAAAAAGTATAGACTTGTTCTACCTATTAACTGAAGTTTATTCATTTTTGTTGATGTTTTTCATTGATTTTGTTTTAATGGGAAAAGTGAATTTTAGTGTCCAACCACCAAAATTTCCATCACTAATACACATAAAATATAGGAGCTCATGATTCAAATTAGACTCATTGTAATATTTATCTATGAAACTTTGAGTAATAATACTTGCTATTAAGAGTACTATGACCTTCGTCAAATTAAAATACAAAATGATTAAATATTGTAACCAGAAAAATAGATATAACTATTATTAATATTAATAACTTTAGTATTATTAAAGATTTCAATAATAAAAAATTATAATAATTATATATAAAAATGATATAATTATCCTATTATTACTATAGGTCACCAACAATTATGATAATAAGAATAGAAAATCTCTACTAGATACAATGAAATTTGGTTCATAATAATAAAGCCAAGCTATAAGTAATATAGGATATTATTTAGAAATGAATTATTATATACTCCTCTGTGAAAATAATTATGACAGTAATTCTATAAGAAAAATACAATAATAAACTAAAAAAATATGATATTGATGAAGAAATTGCTTTAAGCTATTGTTTAATAAAATAATGGCAAAACATTTCAGAAGAAATTATCAAATAATAAAAATAAGTTTAAAAATGCTAAAAATAAGATTTAAGGGACTTTTACAGATTATCTTACAACAAGCTTTTACAAAAATAAAACAATTATTAATTATTATACAAATATAATAAAATGCTAAGATTTGAACTAATTATTAATAAAAACTATGAAGAATAAAACACTGAATAACTATTCATAATAATATAATATTCTATTTAATAAAATATTGTGCTTAGAAGATTGATTTTACTGATCGATAGGAAAAAAACAGTAATGAGATGGCTCTTTTCGTTCCTTGAGACACCTCCTCTGTGATAGAATATTCTTTCAGAGGGCTTGCACTCATCAAAACTGACAGAAACATCATGAAAAATTAATTTTCAACTCAAAGACTCTTACTTTCTAATTAAAAATTGAGTTACAGGTGTTATTCTTAACTCAAAGTAACTTGAGACTTCATTTATGCTCATTATTTTTAAGTTTCAAAATAGACATCATCTATTTATCTTGAGTTTAATATTGAGAATATCTTGAAAATAAACTTTCAACACAAAATATTTCAAATAAGATCTTTAATTATTTTTTAGAGAAATCTTAATTTATCTTAAGAATAATTACAAGAGGTATTTTCAAATCTAAATAAAAAATAATTTCAATTATAAAAGATACTTAAAATTTGATTTTTACAGATAAAATATTAGACTGTAAGCTGTGTGAAAATTTCAAGTAAATCCATTGAGAAATTAATTTTCAATAAATTTTTCAAGTTATTTCTTTTTTGCATGTAAAAATAGAAGTATACACCAAATATTAACTTTGGATAAGGTTTTGATTTGATTAAATTCAATTTCAAACTTCTTGAAAACTTATTAAGATTCAAAAGTTCTTAAAAACTTTATTACAAGCCTGCATATAGTGATTTACCCTTGCAAAGCTTGTAAATCCTGTCCAAAAGGAGGATATACCCTTATCAACTTTAATATTCAATCAAAGTATAATTTTAAAGCTTAAATAATGTTGAAAATACTTCAATACAGGAGGAAATCCTTCTTTGGGCTCTTGAAGATCCCAAAATTTGGGTACACTGGCACCTTTGTCACACCTTTTTGCATGGATTTTTCCAATTTATTTTCCAAAGCCATACCATCGATTTAAATCCATTTCAATTAATCTCAGGAAGAATTTACAGCTTTTATGGAAAATGTTTATCCAATTAAGTGAATAAAAACCACACCTTAATCTTAAAATAATTTTTTGAAGCTTACATAAACCTTATGTAACTCGAAATTAAAGTTAAAATTACCTATGCATTTTTTTTGAATTATGTAAGTTTACTTTGCGATTCTCAAATATTCCAATAAATGCCAAAGTAACCACAGTTGAGTATAACATTATATGGGTCTATTCTAGGTTATTTTTGGTTTGGCATCAAAAAATGACATAATAACTATAGCTTTTTTTATCCAAAAAAAGCCATAGTAATTTCTTATTCTTTTTCATTTTAAAGCGACGTGATAATTTAACTTTTGATTAAATAGAATCTATAAGATACTATTTGTGGCCTTGTGGGTAGGTAATACTTACCTCACAGGCTCACACTCATGATTTTCAATTTATTATTACTGAATTATATTCAAAGATAATACTGAAAATTTCGAATTCTGTAGGATTCATATAGGAAAGTAGTTTAATAAGAATGAGTAGTTTACTAAATTACTGAGAAGAATATTCAGGAAAATATAGGTTATTGATATTAATTCTTTATTAGCTGAAGGAGTCTTTCAATATCAAGCAGAGATTCTTCCTCAAGTACTTTATTTTCTTCCTGGGAGAGCATTAAGAAGTATTTATGTAAGTAGAAATTCTCAGGAAGTACAATGGAAACTTTGCATTTATTTTTCAGATTGTTAATATTCAATGTTTTAGCCCAAAATAAGATATTTTTAAAATTTAGCTTTACACTTTGATACCCTAGCGGTGAGCCATCTATTTGATGTTATTTCTTGGTATATGAACTAGATCCCCATGGGTATTCAATTTCGAATAAAAATCTTCCATATTAACTATTAGAAAAAAAGAGACAATAATAAAATAAAGAGGCCTCTTCAAGAGAGAGATCTAAATATAGTAGCATCTCTGTGTGGTTCAGTGAAAGCTAATTAAGGAAAAAAATTGAGGAATCTAAAAAAAGAGTAAGCTGAGAATAAATACGTCATTTTTTCAATTTATATTTATGCTTTTGAATTTCTTAACGAGTCTTCACTTGAGGTAGCAATAATAGGATCTTGAGTTATTTTTTGCTTCCACCTGAAAAAAAAGAGGAATTAATAGCTTACTATAAGCTGATTGTTGATATGGGTAGATGGTAAAAGCTTTCATTTCCATCTATTCATATGAATTATTTCAGTTCTTCAGATTGAATTGTGAATTAATTTTTATTTTTTTGAAGAATAAAATTTTTATGCGAGGAAAACATCAAAGCAGGAAAGCCTAAGAAAAAAATGTAGGGCCTCATGAAATGAATATTTTTAAATTGAGAGGATAAGCCTTTTTGTTTGAGAATATTGAGTTCTGGATTCTTCCAAGGGAATATTATTCTAATTCAAGATATTTTGGAGGTAGCCTTCTCGGAGGTTATTAAGATTTTTCATCTTTTAGGATGTTGAAAAGCATTTTCAGATATAGAACCATTTTATTGACTCATAAAAACTAATTAATAATCAGAAAAATTACTGGATAGATATAGATATATGGCTTGTAGAAGAAGGAATACGAAAGAATATATTCTTTCTCAATGTGAGATTTGAATAAGGAATCGTAAATTTAAAAAAAGTAACTAAATTATTTGGTAATATTTCTTGAAAAAACAGTTTTGTAGCACTATGATAATAGAAGCTTAGATCAGGGGAGGTTTGAGGATGAGAAGTAAAGGAATATGTATTATATATTTTACTAAAAATGAGGCCAAGTAGCAATATATACTTAGGATTGGTAGACTTTTGGATCTCATAATACATGGAAATATAACCCATTATTTTTTACAAATGGACTTAGTGATGGACTTGTAAGTACAAAATTATATAGGGGAAAGACAAGGAACTCATAGCAATAATTGTAGCTAAGGAATAATTCATAGCCTAAAGAAATATTATCTATGTGAACTTAGACAAAAGCTATAATTTATGCAATGATAGATATAATATTTGATAAGTTATCTTAAACATTAAATAAGCTAATATGTTCCCATTAATATCTCAAAATATTCTTGGAATATTAACTTAGTGAAACACCAAAAGGACAATTTTCATAGTTTTTGAAGTCATTGTTTAGTGTAAAGATAAAAAATTTCCAAACAGACAATTATCATATTATTGTAACAATTATTAATTAATGTGAAATATTTAAATCTTGAGATAGTGAAGGAAAAAAAGGCAAGTTGGATATTTTATATAGCGCTATGTATTATTGTGAATGTGCTCAAGAATAAGAGAATACATTAGAAAAAAGTGATTTGTAAATGATTGATGTAGCTATGAAAATCTTTAGAAAATTGTAACATTAAGTCTCATGATTGACAAAAGCAACCAGGACACTATCTGTGAATTAATTTGTGACCTAAAATAACTTTATACATACC
Source organism: Austropuccinia psidii (assembly GCA_023105745.1). NCBI lineage: Eukaryota > Fungi > Basidiomycota > Pucciniomycetes > Pucciniales > Sphaerophragmiaceae > Austropuccinia > Austropuccinia psidii. Next base: position 2,626,876 of record JALGQZ010000001.1, read on the forward strand.
AAAAGCCATTGGCCCAGAAAGATATGGTTTATAAAATAATATAGAGATGTAAAAAAGTGAAAAGAAAAATCTAGTGAACAACCGAAAGAATTAGACCTTTATTTTTGTTCTTGGAGAGCTTATACACCCCTAGCCATAGCTCAAGAAATTTCTCAAAGAGAATCTAAAATATGATTGATGAGATTATTTAAATCCATATAGAAACTTAGGCTAAAGTTATTGAAGGACAGAAAAGAAGTGAGATTATAATTCTTCAGCTTTTGATTATCTTAAATACCTTTGATTTTAAATCAAGTGCTTTCCCAATAGGTACATATAAATTACTAAATATGAAAAAAAACTAGTGAAAGACAAAAAAGGAATTCTGAAAGTATATTATTGATATTTCTTTAATTTGAAACCCTTTCAACAATGACACATGGAATTACCCAAAAAAGAATACAGATAAAATTGGTAAAATTTTATACAAATGTAAATAAAACTGAGATCTAGATACATTAATAGACCAAAATAAAGTAGAAAATCCCTTTTTAAGTTATTGGTGATTTAATAAAAGATTTTCCATAAAAAAAGCCATTAATAGAAGATCACTTAGATATGTTGAATTGAATTATGCAGAAACATAAATAATTAAATACAAAGATAATTGAGGACCCAAAAAAAGGGATTCGAGTTTTTTCAGCTTCTTATGAGCTTAAATACCTTGAATTTTAAGTCAAGACATTTCCAAATAATCATTTACAACTGTGAAAATTCAAAGCTAATATACTGAAGGACAAGAGAAAAGTAGGAAAAAAATTTAGACTAGTGATGACTCCAAAAAACACTTTAACATAAACCGGAAAAAATTAAAATAGAATTCACATAAAAGTGGTTCAATTATATACAACCATACAAAGATGAAACATGAATCTAATGAAGGACCAAAAGAAGTAATAAAATATATGGGAATATATTTTTACTTTGAATCAATTTGGGAATATCACAAACCATTACCCAAAGAAAGTTTATATATGATTGTTCAGATTATGTAACACCATAAAAAAGTAAAATCCTAAGATAATAAAGGACCCAAATTAAGGTGGAAAATGTCTTTGAATTTGATTCTGAATTTAAAAAAAATATCCTCAGTCCAATAAATTAAATTTTAGAAAGGAAACATTATTTGTGAAAATATAAAAAACCATTTATAACTGTAATATTGAAATATTAGATGATAAAAAGGAATTAGAACATCATGTATGAAGTTGAATGTGGGTGTACATAAATAACAGAATAAGACACACAGATACCAAAAAAAGAGCTGTAATTGATTCTCCAAATTATTTAGAATTTTTTTTTCTTTTAATAGTAGAATGATATGTTACCAATTTAGACTTAGTATTATGGCTTTGATTATATAATACCATAAAAAGCTGAAATAATATAATGATTTCATTAACAAAATGGTATTTGTAAAGGTTTTTTTCACTTTGTAGAGTTCTTAATATTCTCATGGAAAGATAATAAGGTGCCAGGATAGAATATGAAGACATTTCTGTGGCGCTCTTACTACACAAACTGGGTCTTGTACATCCATAGAGCTGATTAATTATAATAAAAGTTAAAATTTACTCTGGCACCACATAGTAATTTCAAATTCAAACCTCCATTTATTCATAGAATGAGTTCTCTTAAGTCATTTGCCTTGAAATTTAATCCTCTATTTATCCCACCTTCTTACTTCTCCCTTCATTGCTTTTGATATAGATGTAGATAGAAAGGTCTTTATGTGTGTAGAGATTTTATATGCCAATGGAGAATATGAAGATTAAAACAATCAAATCATAAAAGGAAGAAAAATGATAGACACAGCTGGTAAGAATAATCATAATCTAGCCCTGAAAATATAATATCAGAAGAGAAATTGTTTTTTAATCAAGAAGAAATGCCGGGTTGATGGTTGACACTATGTGTATACCTCTACTACATGAATCATGTATACTGCCTTCTACCATATATAATAGATTAAATTTTATCAAGTCTATGATTGAAATAATAATTATCTAAGAATACTTTCCAAAAAAAAATTAAAATAAAGCTTCTCAAATAGTTTTCAATACAGAATACTACAATAATTCTCATATCAATTTCTTTACTTGTATCATCTTACTGTATAAATCAAAAAAAAAAATTATACCTCAAAGATGGTTTCAATAGTGGAACAGTTTTAAATTTAAAATACAGATTTTAGAGAAATAGGATCTCATATAAGATTTTATTGGAAGTGGAAACTATCCTTGTGCACCTTGGGGTGAATACAAGATTTGAAAAGGAAGCTTCATTCCCTGAATTTTCTCAGCTTATATGAAAATAATCCTTACAAAAACAGCTTACTTATTTTTTCTGAATAAATTTCCAAACAAAACCAAACTTTCACTATAAAATCTGTGACCACAAGCATCCCAAAAATGTGAATTTTCTTCGTTACCATAAGAAGTCTCATAATTCTATATCTTTCAAGCCCATTCAAGAGGTCACATATCGATTCCTCAAAATTTAGATTTAAATTCCTCTTTGAATTCTAGTATTTGACAAAACCATCAGCTAAAAAAATTTCAAATTTCAGTTGGTGTGATACCCAATAAATATCAGATTTCTTGCATGGGAAGATTTAAATTCATTGAAAATGAGAGTATAAAGCTAAGAAAGCCTTCTCTAAGAGTTAAGAAAATATTTTTCAGATGCTAATTAGATTGGTTAAATGCTGTTTGTAATAAGGGAAAGGCTGTACCTTTCAATTTCTTTAATCTTCCACCTCAAGATTTCTACAAAGAAGAAAATATTTTCCTCTTTTTCATCAATCCAGGACCAAAAAAAATCATTGAAGCCTATGAGCTCGATTATAGATCCATTCGTACCAGAATCAGAATATTTATGGAATTTAATCTGTTTTTCGAAAACACAGGATTACCCTTAGGAGAACTTGATGAGAGTGGTTTTATTTAAATTTATTTCTGATATCCAAGCTTTAAGGAATTTAAGTTGGGGTCCCCTTCGTGAATTTCAGTTTATATAGGATGAATTAATAAGCTATCTATGTGTGGAATAATATTAGAATGAGATAACAGATATTTTACTGTAGTTAAATTATTGTATTATTAGCGTAATGAGTTTCACTTATAATATTGAATATAATTTATAATTTAAGTAATATTAATCACGCGGTAAAGGTTGAGAGATCTGATTTTTCTTGAAGTGAATAATTATTCCATTTAAAATGTAAATAATATATTGAGTTTAGTATAAAATTGAGCTCTGAAGAATCATTAAAAGGGGAGAATGATCCTCTTAAATATCGTAAATGAAAAAATTTAAATAACTTGATATTATGATTTTAGGACATCATCAAAAGAAAATAATAATGATTTTATATAAAAAATACAATAATGTCATATAGTTATTTCATTGAATAATTAAGATTTAAATTATTGGAAATTGAATCTTTATTTAGGATTGAACCGGATATCTGAATAAAAATAAGAAATAAATTTTGGATATGGTTTAGAAGTTAAGCCATTGGATTCTTGCAGGCTCACAAGGAAAGCTTCTGTATTCTCCTCTTATTCTTTTCCTGCTTATTTGTAAAAAAGGTGCAAATTGATAAAATTGATTTAGAAAGCTTGAAAAAATTTCACATGAGGAGGAAATTATGAAGGAAGAAGAGTGGTACGTATTACCTACGAAGAATAACCAAGATTAATTTTTGAAAAAGAATGAAGTGCAAGGATACCCAGCGAAGCTTATAGTATTGAAACCATGCACTATATCAGTTTGGGAAAAATAAAGGATCATTCAATGAAATTTCTCAATCTACCCCTTTCTGGTAATGAAGTGGAGGAACAGAAAAAAAGACATGTAGTTAGTTAACGGTAAATTTCAATATGATCATTTTCCAATTTTAAGATTAAGTAAGATTTATAAAGAAACATCTTCATAATCTTGATTAATTCCAAAATGAAAAATGTAGAAGTATATAAAGTTTCAAAAAATTCAGCCTTTATCAGATTAATTAAGCCCATAAAAAAGAATTTTTAACGCCAAAAGATGATATTAGTAATACTTCAACATCAGATAGTATCTTTCCTGAAAATACTCAAAATAGTATCTTATTACATAAATACTATACTATATCTTGGAAAAGCTCTTAAAATGATACAGTACTCATAAATAGCCCATCAATTTCAAGCCTTACAGCAATAATTTATGAAGATGTTTTACTACATGAGTTTGGAAATGTATCAAAGGATGTCTCAGAGATTTGTTAATGAGATAAAAATATCCCAAGAATGAAAAAGAAAAGCTTTACTCTATTCAAAAGTTTTTTTTGAAAACTATGAATCCTTCTTGGAATTATTACATCTCCTATAAAATATGATTCAAGAACTTCAGGACACTTAAAGAAGCTAAATGGAAGAAACTTGAATATAGTATATCTGCCATTGGCTATTATGATCTGATGGATATTCAATATCTTTAATCATCCCCCAAAGCTACCAGGTGGAATTGATAGTCATTATGAAGCTTTAATCAAAACCTTTGTATCCTTAATTTTTCCAATAAATCTTATTTTACCGAAAAAAAATCCAGGAATTAGACTTACAAATAATACAAAGAGAACACATCATTTGTCAAAATGATCTAGAGATTGGCTGGAAGAAACAAAACAAAAACAAATATTCATATTGACAAGAAGTTTCCAAGAATTATCAGAAATATGGGGCCCCCTTGTAGTATAGAATCTTGGACACATGAAAGGATTAGCTGGACTTTTGGTTATATTCCAAAGCTTAACAATATTAGATTATTAATAACAAGGATTTTTTAATATAGATTCCAAATATAATCTTATATTAATGGAAAAAACCCTTGATAGAAACACAGGGGAAAGTCTCATCCCAGGAACATAATTAATAGTGAACTATTCCCAAATATTAAGTGATTTTTAAAACATTTATCTAGCCACAGGAATTTTGATTAAGTGGAAATAAATTGTCAGAAATCTGGGTTATAGCTTTAATAATCAAATCATAAGCTCGAAAAATTCCAAGATAAGCTCTGAATCATTCTCCTAAAGGTCCCACCACCTTTTAAATAGATTGGTAGAGTATGAGAGACATGATAAAAGGTAAGCTGGCTGTATTACCAAGATTCCAAAACATCCTTATCAGCTAGGAGAGATATTGGTAGTAAATGATAAATGTTAGGAGCTTGAAGTTATTTTAAGATCAAAATATCCCTTTAGTCAATCTCTTTGTATAAGATATGAGATAGTGAAACTTCAAGATTCTTTACCAGTCTTAGTGTATATATAATACATTCGTGTTCATGTGGCAAGCTTTAAGAGTAAATTTGAAACTTTTTTTATTTATAAGCCTTCACTTGTAATAGTTTCTCTTCATTCTTGAATAACTGTTTCCCTGGAATGATATTTCTTCTCATTTATTCCCTAAATTAGTATCTATTTTGATTATTTTTATATCTGATTTATTATTCTTATAAAGGGGGATTTGTGGGCACTTGTCTGGAATATGAATAATATTATTACAAATTATCTCTTAATTTGGAAACAAATTCTGTTTTTTGGACATTTTGTAAGTTCAATATACTTCTTAATAAAGGAAAAAAATATGCCTCTATGTAAAAGAGGAATCCTCATTTGTTAATTTTCAGTCCACAATCAGAGCTTAGTGGATTGAGCTTATGTCCTATAATCTCATTTATAAATAGACTTCCTTCTTGTCAAAACTGAATCAATTATCCCCCGAAAAGTATCTTCAAGCTTTGAAATAATCCTCATCAACATCATGAAATTTTAAAATTCTGTATCGCTCCATAATTTTATTCCCAATAAATAAAATATTTAACAATAACAACATCAATATGGGATCAGATGATGAAGAGCTCAGAAATAGTGTAAAACCCACCAGTTAAGATTCTACGAAAGAAGGATTAAATACTTGAATAAAATTGATCATCTAATGAAGCTTAATAAGAGGAAGGAAAAAGGAACTTTGGCTCTTTAACAGACTAAATAATACCATTATTAGCTTATCTGCCTTTTTTCAATTTTAGTATTACTTGGAAAAGAGTACCTTCTGAATCGGTTAGAGACAGAAATTCTACAGAGGATAATTCATAAAGAAGCTCAAAAATCAGGGAAAAAAGCTCCTTAATATAATAATCAACAAAAAACTTCCAATTAATGCCTAAAGTAGTCAGTTTACTTGGATAATTCAGCTTATTACTTGTGTAAATACCAAAATTACTTTATGTGTTCCCATCTTCCACAAGAAAAAATTAACAAAGATTAAAATTCTTATTAAAAAAGAGATGTTTAACACATTTTAGAAGCCATTTATAAGAGCTTAATGACATCCTTTTGAGAAATATCACTTTGGATAAATGGAAAACAGCTAAAAAGAAAGATATTGATCATAGTGTACTGGGGTCTCTTCTAAGTGAAGAGGGGCTGGTAATAAGGGGATTGGACTCTCATGAAGAGGCTCAGAAAAACTGAGAATAACACTCAAACAGTGGAAAAAATGGCTAAACTAAGATTACTAATAATGGAGAGATACTTAATTTTCATTTAAATAACATGCAGAAAGAAGAAATAAACAAAAAGAGAGCCAACTGCGATCAAGTAAAACTCCACTGTTTCAACCTGTCAGAAGGAAAGGAAGGCTTAATAAGGATATGGCCACCAAATATTTACTGAAAAGGGGAGGGAAGCTTAAGAAGAACTCAAAAATAAAATATTATCACTAATAAATCAAATATATTAATCAACTGGGTAAAAGTCTCCAGAGGGAGGAAGAGGGGCTGGTATTTGTCAGAACTCACAATTCCTGGTCCAAATAGAGAATTTCTTCTGAAGATTTATTGATTTGAGAAGTACAGACCCTGTATGGATTCACAGGGTCTGTAAAGGCAGTGTGGTGAGGCTGGGTGATCTTACAGTTCCATCTGGTCTATCCAAAACTTTATTTGGTTATTCCAGCCTGTGAAATGAATGACAGGCTGTATTTGTTGAATTCAAACTATGTGAGTTTTTCAAGAGGAGCTTTATGAAACTGGAGGCTCATAATCAAGGCTGATTTGCTTTTTTTGTTAGTCTGAGGGGCATAAGGTTGAATACAACTTACCCCTAGTAGTGGCTGTTGCACATATATCAAGAAAGGAACTACCAATGTTCTCAAAAAATTAACAAAATAAAGGATGAATTTTGGATATATGAATGACTTATAGGTTATTCATAGTTTAGAGTTTATTTCAATAATAATTTTGGCCTATTTAAGTATATAAAATATACTTCAAGGCTCACAATACAAAAGCACAAGGCCAAGAAGTAAAAGGCGGCAAGAGCCAATAGAGATAAAATTTACTTACCTAAATGTCTTCCATTTCTGTAAAATAAGTTTTTTTGCTTAAAGGTCTCCAATTCAAGATCCAGAGTGAAAAAGGGGCCATTTTTATAAAAAAATTGCTTTTGTGAATTATTCACAGCTGTAAGATCTACATTTGAAACTGAAAATAATTTGGTCTCCACTAGGCTACTAAAATGCATCAATTACGTATGGAATTTTCAATAATTTGGAGAATTTTCTCACTTATTGGATGTTAAAAGCTTCATGGCATATTTAAAAGTCTTGTATGGAAAAATTTATAAAACATTTTCATAGAGAAGTTATTATAAATGAGGGGACATTTTATCTTTTAAAATTCCCATTGGATTAACTTCTGATTCATTTTATGACTTATTCTTATAAATTTTCACAGAAATTAAAAAGAAGATGATAGAGTTACAGTAACCAATCAGCATTTTGAAAATATCTTGTTAAATTAAATTGAAAAAGGATTCTCAAATAAATTGATATTTTCACAAAATAATTACTTACCTAGTTTAGCTTATGATAGTTCTAAAATGGCTATATCATAGCTTTTCACCTTTTAGTTTCTATGTGAATGAGGATATAAATAAATATCTTTTTCTTTTAGATGTATAATCTATAATAATGAAAATGTTTTTCATCAAATTCAATTGCTATTTCAATTTCTTAATGTTGATTATTTATAGCTAGACTTCAAAATTTTCATAGAAATTTTAATATACAAAGGGATAGTTTTGAAGTACATAGAAATACTATTTGGGAATATTATCTAAGAAAATGATGAAAGTAAATTATGATTTGGTATGAGCTTCAAGTATAAATGGAGAATGAGAGCTTAATTTTAATATTAACTTCAAGTAAAGCTAATAAAAAGAGGAAATAGTTGTGTACAGCTGTACAGAGTTTCCACATCATTTCAGAATGTGATTTCAAGACTTTGGGTGATTAAAGGTACCCAAAGATCTTTCAATTTATGTAACAAATTTGTTTTGTGTCAGAACATGACCGACACCCATATTATCGCATATTCATCACATCCTTGGGAAACTAAATACAACCCTAAAGTTCAATTTGAATCATTTTTGGGAATATTAGGCGAAAATTTTGAATGGTTGTCCAAAATTCTCACATTTTTTAGAGGTAGGATACACCTCAAGATTTTAGTTTTGAACATTTTTAATTAAAAATGGGTTCATTTTTTTATGGTTGTACCAAATTGACAAATATCTGCTAATGGTAAGTCACTAGTTGTTTGCGTTCCAAAACTAAAATATTCTAATGGATTTTTTAGCTTTTACATATTTGGGGAATTCAATTCAACTAAAGAATCTTGATTTCTAAATTTCTCATTAATAAACAATCAGAATTCCATACACTTGTACATAATTTCCATCTCTTTGAGTAAGGGGAGGTAGAAAGTCATTTAAAAACCAATAGATACAGTTTATTAGATTTTTAAATGAATCTAACACGTTTGAATACTTAAATACATCTAAATCTTCCAATATCAAAAATACTTGATAATAACAAGTGTCAATTCTATACATTTTCCCATAATTTTCATCTGTATGGATAGTTAGGTAGTTGAGATTCATTTATTTATATATATTCCTGATTAAATCCTTTTACTGATGTGAATAATACTAAAAACATTTAATGGAGAAATACACATACACATATTGATTTTACATGGGCTAAATAAGGATTCACTTTGATTGTGTACATTTACAGCTATAAATTATTAGAGAATCTTTTATCTACAATATTAAGAGCTCTGAATGACTTTGAATGAAATGAATAATTACTATATTTTCCAACTTCGTCCACATATTTTAATTATCAAATCCCATATTTTTCTCTAGAAACGTCATTCAATTGTCTCAGAACCCCGGAAAAGAAGTTTACAAGTTTGAGAAGGATAATTCTCTCATGAATATATATTTAATATATTGATTTGAATCTTTTACTAAATTTTTTGAATCCTTTCCTTCGTTTCCACTTATCCCAATATACCTATACCAAAGAACTACATCTCAATTTAAAATATAAAAAAGCCCTTTCCTTTCATAACCAATATTCTCTTTCTATTTTTTCCTTCATAAATTTCCATTATTAGTCAAAGAACATACCTCAACTTAGATAAATGTATTTCAGATTTGTTTTCCAACATTCAAGGTGATATTCAAGCTTCTTAATTATAAGATTATTCCTCATTAAATTTTTCAATAAACTAAAATGATGGAGTGAATATCAATTACACAGAAATTTGTTAGAATCATTTTACTTTCGTGGGAGATTATACTCATTCAGCCTCAGATCAAAATCCCTCAATATATAATTGAAACTAAATCAGAATGAGTACCCCCTCCTTTTTAAATTTTCAGCCCACTAGTTGTTCCAGAGTTTTTCATGTTTCAGTATATTTTTCAATCTCCAACCTTAATAATTCAAAAAATCTTATCAAAAAATTCAAAAAGCTCACCCCAGTACAAAGCTTCATGGACTTTTAAGTAGTAATTTTATCACCACAGTTGAGGAAAAGTGAACCGATCCTTGACTCAGAGATAAAGGATATATCAGAAGAGAAATGGTACCAAAATATAAATATAATCAAGCAGAAAGTTACTAGAGTGGTCAGGAATCCAGAATCTACATATTTCAAGTAATGAAAAGGATAATTTGTATCAAGAATTATTTTGTGTTGAAAAGAGGGGAAAATTTATGTAAAATAATCTTTTTGACTGTATGTATTTTTTTTTAAATTTTTCTTTTTTCTAAATATCAAATGCATGTCACAGAAACCTCCAAGGGAACATACTAATTTTCATATTTAAACAGCCAGAAATAACTCATGCATCTTTCTCCTCAGTTTATTTGGATCAAATTTTCATTGAGTCAACACTAGAAACCAAAAAAAGATTACCTAAAAAGAACCAAATTTGAGACAATCCATGATTACAAAATCATTTAATAATCAATCAATCCCTGGAAAAATAAGCAGCTCTGTTCACAAGGCTTCCTCAAGAATACCTCAAACAGAAAATGTACAATTAATATTACAAAAAGTGCCAAATTAAACCGAAAGGGGCAATAATATTCCAACCATCCCTTTACCATCACTAAAGAGTAAACTTGAAAATATCAACTAGGCTCATTGAGTCCCCACTTCTCCCCTTAAGCCATTTTAAGTTTCCTATTGAATTGATTTTACTCAAGTTCATAAAAGAAATTATGGGCCAGTCTTCTCATGCTCCTATTTCTTTCATTTTTATCAAAAATTAAACAACAAAGAAATAATTTATTAAATTTATACTGACTCCTGGTATCCAGAATCACAAGGAATATGTTCCTAAATTTACCTTGTAAACCCCAGCTCAAGAGGAAACTAGATCTTCAAACCTTTATTATTCAATATAAGTAGAAAGCAGAAACTCTGAAGCTATCAGAACTAATGAAGAATCTGAGCCTCAGTAAGCTAAAAAACCAAATCAAAACAGTTAAATTACTGTTCAAACGTATTCAGCCTTCCACAAAAATACTATATGTATCAACAATCAGTCTCCTTGTATTGATACTGACAATAATGAGGAAGGCACAGAAATAAAATCTCAAATTTTCAGTTATTCCTGGAGAATTAAGGTTTATAATATCTTTTGAAAATTAAATTTAGTAATATAAAATTGGCAAAAGTGAAAATAGAATTTCCAGTAAATTCACTATTAAGAATATTGAAATACAATTCAAAATGAAATAGAGAAAGGCTTTTATTGGGAGCTTCACTTAAAAAGGACGTCTTGTGCATTTATTGAATGGATTCAGAAGAAAAGTGATCATAGTAAATCTGCATTCCTATATCATTATCATAGCTATACTCAATACATGTATTATTTATGAAATGGAAATCAATTCCTAAACTCAACTTGATCTGAATGCTTATTTAATTATTATATGATGAAAAATGACCTTGTCAAAGACCTTATTGACCTCATGATTTAGCTCAGCTTAGCACTAACACTTAATTTCAACTTCATAGAATACCATTAGAAAGTAGTATTCTTATGGCATCCCAAACACCCTTTTTCATAAAGTTTTGGTCAATAATCTTGGAAGAATCTCTTCACATGATGATTGATGAGGTTCTCATTCATGCTTTAGCAGTCTTATAATAAGCCCCAAATGAAATCACACCACATCCTCAAGCTAATTCTTGGAGAGAATCAAGAAATTATTGAGTCCAAAAATTCAATTCACTAAAGGTCCATCTGAATAAGAAAATTAAAATATCAACACAAATATCTTAAGTCTTTTTTCTAAACAGCTGAATTTTTTCGAGGATTTGGTTTTTGATGTAATAATTTCTTATACTATATTCTGTGCGCATGCATCTGTTAATAGGCTTTATATAAGTACATTATCCTGTAGGAAACAAAGAAAGAAAAAATAATCTCCTAAAAATTCTTTATCCTCTGACTCCCAAAGGAAATTCATAAAATTCTCAAATAAATACAATAAATCCCTATCTGAAATCAAAAAATTCAGAGAAAAGCTTTCAGAGTATAGGGGACAGCACAGCTTTACACCATTTGTCTATTTTTTGGCTCTTTGTTTCAAATTGATGTTTCTTTCTTCAAAGAATTACCACTTCTTCTTAATTTCAGCTTGTGTGTCTCTTTTATATTCTAAAAAATATCTCCATCAAAAGAAACCAAACCCACCCTCTTCCAATGTGCCAATATGGAACAATCTGTCTTTTCATTTGTAGAATTATTTTTCCGAAGGGTTTTTAGATTGAAGCATGCTCAATTAGTTCCTCCTCAAACTTGACACCAATAAGTTCACATGTACCCTCATCTTTTGAATAATTTGAAATAACAAGATACTAGATCTTCCTTATTCTGTGCCATATCAAAGCCGTCGAATATTGTAATTATCTCTCTTCATTTTCAGTAAATAATTTCCATTTTACGTCCTCAAGCTGAATTATACCTATCTGAAATATTCCCCAAAATTTACTTATTTAAAACTTGATTTTGGACTTTAGTTATAAGATTTTAGCTACAATTATGTAAATTTGATGGAAATATAAGTCTTGGAAGCCTCATTCTGAATCCCTTCATTCCTAAAATAAGTTATTTTATCAAAATTCTTTAATCCTTCATCTTTGTGTTTCTTTATATTACAAATAAGTTTGTTTTAATTTTGAAACAGCCGAAATGTGTTTAGTGATCATTGAATGGAGTCGAATGATTTTTTTATGATATGTCCTGTTTGAAGGCCAGGAAATTTCCTAAACCTATCTTCAAATGGAAATATGGAAAATAAAAGCCATGGTTCTTATCTCCTTTTGGTGTAAAAGTATTTTGGTATTAATGAGGATCATTATTAGTAAAAACTTCATAAGTGAACTCATTCTTTATCATGATAAACATGCGGAAGATTATTAAGCCCATCATAAGTGACGTTAAATCTATTATATAGCTTTCATTCTTTGTTTGAAACTGCGCCATCTCATTAAGATTGTGACCGGCTAGGAAGATTAAATCTCCTCATTAATTTATCCTTACTTTTTCAGATTGAGTTGTGGAGAATGTCTAGAATATTTAATAAACAAATCTGCTATATTATACCATTTAATCCCATATCTCATAATCCTTTTCAGTTGTATCTTCAATCAACTTCCTTGATATTCCATATACACCTGAAAAATAAACATTTCAAAATTGTCAATGACACTGTTATTCTCAATAATTCAAGCCTCACTGGAACGTTTTTCTGAATTATAAAATTCTTTCTAGCCTCTTCCTTTCATGATTCAGTTATCTTTTTTTGCATTTGTCTGTTGATCACCACAATTTTTTGCAAGAAAAATTTTCAAAATTTCACTCAACTTGTAAGTTGCTTAATTTTCATCTGCAATTTGTTCAATATTATTTTATTTTATAAATCAAACCAACTGTTAACACTTTTTCTTGATTTTAATTATGCATTTTTATTGTGATATTGTTTTAGCTTTCTAAAATGAATTATATATGCTTTTTTGGGTTCTTCAGAGAAGCAAAATAATTTGACTGTTTTATATTTTGGTAAAGAAATCCCTTTATTATAATATTCTATTCTTTTTTTTGATTCATTTTTGTCTTTATTTCCCTGAAATATTTCCCAATAGCTAAATTTCAAATTATCTTTTTTTTTATACTGATAGGTTTTGTGCTTTGTTCATGGCTACTTCTGATATAATGAGACATATGAAGTAAACACCAAGAAGATTATGGAAGATTTAATATTGGTTTTTTGGATGTTTTAGGTATACTTTATTAAGCCCCGGCTTCTTCCTATCTAATTCTGAATTTTTCTTTTCACCTCCCGAAAATTCAGTGAGACAATCCCTCATTTCTGATTTTGATTCATTACAATGGAAAATTTCACCACTCCAACTCAGAAATTTTTTCTTTGAATAATCTCATTTCTAATAAGCTATATAATAAAATAATTCAAATCCATCTTAGTTACAAATATGGATTGGATTTTTGATTCTCCAGTGTGGTTATTTTCAGCTGAGATTTCGGGTATTTTTTGAAGGATTGAAGTTATCAGGATATTTATTTTTTATAATTAATTATTCTCAGGAAATTGAATTTTTCAAGCCATCATTTTATTGGTAGCACTTCTAACTACCTTGATTGCAATATAATGAAATCATCAAATTTAATTCTTTATCTATTCATATTCTTTAATATTGTATCAAGATTCCTATTGAGCCAATATTCTGACTTTTTATGTTTTGAATTATTGCAGATACTCAATGAATTTTTCTACAATTGAGAATCCTGAATATTAGCTATTAATAACTCTTCCACTTGTTTCAATCTTAGTAAGCTTTAATGAGAAGAAAAACAATACCCTCTTGCAGACTGTCATTCTCACAATTGGGATAAATGAATATAAAAGCTGACAGGAAGATCTCAACCTAACCTTCTAATCACCTTGGAATTCTTTCTCTGACGCTTGATTAAAAGTTAAAGCCAATTTTGGATCATAATCAAGGGCTAATACTCCTGTTTCTCAGATAAAATACATTTCAGCTTGAAATAGAAATGGGCGAACCTATCTTAATTCTGCTACTACTGTAGAACAAAAGTAATAGTCTGAATGGAAGTAAAGATTCAAGCTTGAAAATCAATATTTTTAAGGTTATAGATCACCTTCAGCCCCATTTTAATATTTTTTTGGAAGTATTCAAAGTCCAACCAATATTCACATTCTATTAGCTATAGAAATTGATGAGAGGGACTCTTTTTCGGAAGATTTCCTGTGTCGGACCTCAGTGGGAGCTGCAGCTGGCTTTCTTGGGAGTCTTCCGCTTCCTCTCAATATCAATTCTCAAGAACCTTCATCATTAAACCAACATCTTCTCTTGATGGATAAATTTGAACTCTCTCAAATGTCATACATTGATTCTGTCATAAATATACTTATGTCCAGAGGGCTTGTTTATTTTGATGAATGTACTCAGTGCTTTGATGAGCTTTTTTTTAAATTAAGATTCGCATTTTGTTTTTCTTGTCTTAGTTTTCTTGAATATCTGATTGAATTTTGGCTTTTTGGACTTTCACGACAGTTCCTCGGGTATCAATGTCTGTCTTGTTGTAATGGAGGATTTTTAGACCTTGAGCAGTTTTCTTTCACTCTCCCTTCAAGATTTATAGAATTTTGATTTTATAGTGGATGAAAAACTCACGGGTGAGCGAATTGAACTGACATACCAATTTACTCTTCATCACTTTCCCCCTTTAATCTAGAAAGGATATTTTACAAACCCTAGTATGCTTCAAAAAAGCAGTAAGATATTAGTAAGAAAAGTTCACCCAGATTTTTCCTCCATTAAACAACAGGATTCAGATTAACTTATCCCATGTTTGTTGAAATTCATTCAGAACAAAAAACGTATTACCAAAGGCAGAACTTGGCTCAAAGTTCTCCAGATATTATATCTGGAAAGATCTCAAAGGATCCACTTTACCATTAAGATTTGAACTCAAACGAAATTTTCAGTATTCTCCATTCCATTGTGATATATATCGCGACGAAGAGAAAGATTATCTTAGCATTCCTGTCCCTCCCATTCCAATTATCGAACCTTCAGAATCAGAATTTTTGCTGGAAAATCGTGGTCAGCAAGCTTATGAGCCTGTGTCACTTGAGGAATGCTTGAAAAGCTGTAAAACACCTCCAGTCCCTAGAAAATATGGGTCTTACTGCTAATCAATATAATAAGTCACTCACTGAGACAGTAGATAGAAACTCCTATTAAATGGCATTTAAAAACATAATTTTATTGTTTTCTTCGATCTTAATGTGGAACTATTTAATGAAAATTTGAGTGGTTATTTAATTATACATAGCTTAATAGATCAACTCCTACGTGTATTTCCACTTCCCATCAAGAATAGAACGGAATCAATAAAAAACACCCTAATTCTGGTGATAAAGAGTTTCAAGCTAGTTTCAAATTTAAAGAATTTATTCCCCATAAGATTCCTTAAGCTAATAGTGAAAATTGTGTTGAACATGTAGCACATGAAATATCAGATTGATATATTATACATTTCCAATGGATTTTGTCTAATAATGAGAAGGTTCCAAAGCTCAAGAGGGAGAAATAAGCTGTCAGTAACCTGTATCATGATGAAAAATCTCCTTTTTTTTCTTTTTATTTAATTTTCAATCTGAGCCTACTAAAATGTCTTTTATAACAATTTTACCAAAATACGGTTATTTTCTTTAAAAAAAGAAATAGAACTAAGGAGTTAACTGCCAATAGCATAGTAAAATCTGATAACAATATTTTCAAATTACCCTTGGTTCTTTCATGAATTTTATTTTTATTTAAGTAAATTTTTTCTACATAAAAAAATGCAAAACCAAATATAAATTTAAGTAGCTAATTTCTTTAGAATATATTTATAAAGGACTTTTAATAACTGAACAGTAATAGCTCAAGAAGTCAATTTTCTATCGGAAAGATCTGTTTGGATCATATAGTTCTGTGATTTTAATTAACATCATAATATGGAATTGAAGTATATATAACTACTTCATTTCATTTTTCTTGAACTATAATAGGGATATATACCATATGTGGTCCAACTGTCCTTCCATTTTTGAAGTGCCAAAAACATGTCTCTTGTCCCAAAATAACTGTTATTGTATGCCACCTGGTTCTATTCCCCAGGAAAAAAAGCTGTCAAATTAGTAAAAAAACCTAGGATATTCTTCTAAAATGGGAGGATTGAAATTAGAAACATATCTGTTCTTATTTCTCAAATCATGTAAATCTTTTCAGCTACTATCCATATACTTCTATGACTAATGTTAGCTAAAAATGTTTCTGTTAGATCAATTAAGAATATTTGTTTCAAAATAATGAATCCAATCTTAAAAAACTCTATTTGGTACATTTTATTACTATTTCTACTTCATAAATTTTCCACATAGAGTATATCATGTCCAAAATACTTGTATTAAGAAAAAAAACCTAATTTTAAAAATATTCTAAGCTTTGATTCCTTTATTGTTTATTAAAGTTCCAATCCGTATCAAAAATTAATTATGCCTCATTCTATTCACTTCAGGATTTGACAAAAATAAAAAAACCTCAGTGGGAAATAATTTTTCTGGTAATTTTTAATTTGGTACATAGTTTGTTTTGAAAAAATGTTAATTTATTAATTTTATATCATGTGATAGAAGAAAGGAATGGACAAGTCTAAAAAATAGCTATGAACTCCATTAAAACAAGCTCTTTAGCTTATGTATATATTTCAAGCTTACTCAGAAAACCTTAAAAATATACAAAAGATATTTCCACATGACCCATCATGTTCCAATTATATGAATTTACTTGAAAAATTTCTATAATTTTTTCATAGTTTGGCTAAAGATTCAAGTAATTGAGCTGGATCTTGCAAGGAAAAAAGATATGAAAATACTTTATCTATTTCTCCTCTTTAAGGAGATATCTCAAGATTTAATGATCCATTCTCAAGTATTCCAAGATTAAATATGGTAGTTTCTTTGGTATAATATATGATTCAGTAATATGGCTTTGAGAGGGAGGTAGATCTAAGAAAAATATAGTAAATATAAATTGCGATATGAAAATATAGATAATGGTATTACATCAAACAATCTCTTGATTTAATTTCATTTTAATAATTTGATTTTAAATAAAATTTATTCAAGGAACCTGTGAGAAATTCAATCACTAATCATCCTTGTTTTTACATTAAAAATTGGCAAATATTTGGAAACATAGCTTAAATCTTCAACAAGAGAATAATTCCAAGTTAAAGCTTACATGTTAAACTTTTAGTCATAAGAAAAGATTACAGAGAGTCCTATACCTTCAAGCTCACATGTTACAATTGACACAGGGGCTGATGGGAATTAATATTGGGCTGGCACTTAGTAATAAAGGAGCTCACCTGTATCATTCCAAAAGAATTAAAGAATTAAGGAGAAGGATATAACCATTTAATAAGATAACTCAAGTAAAAAATAGGTAGATAATAAGAAATTCTAGTGGAAATTTAATATTTGTTTATGAAAATCTTAATAGTATTAGTATCAATCAAGAGTACTAAGAATGTTCTTATGAAATATCATAAATAAATTTATTATAGCCCCAAATTAATAATTCATTACTTAATTCTTTCTTTTACTTTCTATACAATACTATTTATTATAACAGTAAGAAGTAATTGTTTACTAGAGTCAGTTACAAGAAGAATTAATAATAAATCTTCTTATCAAAATAATATAAAATTATTTGGATTAATAATTTACTTTTACAAGAATAATTATTATAAATTCTTCAATAAACTAAAACACTTTGAGAAAAACTTTAATAATTTAAAAAATCACTCAGTCTGACTCCAAAAATACCTTAAAAAGATCTGGTATAGTTTTTTAGCAGATTATTTTTGGATTCAAAGGATCAAACTTTAGCTTAAAGAATTAATACAGCAATTGATAGTCAAGAACTACTGTGAATATTATTATTACTTAATTTAAAATCTTGTTGATTTTAAAAGAGAAAAATTCTTAAGAATAATTTTAACTAATACCTACTTGTTGTTATTAATGATAAAACTGAATGAGAAGATGATCTTGAAAACAACAACAAGAGTATGCCTCTTTTAAGTATACAACAGCTCACAGAGGCATCCTATGGATCAAGCTGAAGAAAAGGTTAGTTAGAAACCTTTTATCTTACTTGGTTTAATTATTATATCACTTGTATTAAAATGAGATTATCATAATTGCTTAATTAAGCTATTTTATGTGAATACCAACCCATTTATGGCTAATAAATAAAGGAGTGAAAGCTGTAAGTCTTCTTTTATTTCAAAATGAACACTTCTTTCTCAAATTTGACAAGTGTTTTGGAAATTTCATGACAGGTTTTATTTTCTGTGAATTTTTGAAGATTTAGTGTTTCATGTGAAATCATCAAAAATGAAATGTAAGTAAAGCTTTTAATTTGAATCATGAAGTCATAATTATTTTTTTTGGTATGGATTATCAACTTCTCCATTGGTCCAGAATTATAAATAAGGATTTATTAATAATTGTACTTTTAATGAATTTTTGAAGTGTTTACCTCATTTATACATAAAAAAGAAAATATCATAGTGACAGCTGGTTTCCAAGAGGTAATCTCCTGAAAAGTAGTCCAAAAAGGGTTTCAATTACTCTTTTTGAGCTTATCAATTTAAAATAATTACAAATTTACTTGTTAAAATGATTCATAGTTGCTCATTACCTGCTTGTCACATCAAAATATCCGCTTATTTGCTACTTTCTCATGATTAAATGGAATTTTAGCTTGGTAACCAGGTTCCCAGAAGGCTCTAGTTGAGAAATTGAGAAAAGGTAAAGCCATGGGTTCAAGTTTTGGACAATTTCATGTCTCAGATGTCCGAAAAGCTGGGTACCCTGGCTTTCTTTGATGTCTTTCCCCCCCCCTAACTATTCTCACATCAAAAATAGGAATTTGGGCTTTAAGGCTGATATCCACTATGGTAGTGTCAAAGCTGTATGTTATAATACAGTAAACCTAAGCTCGACAAACATGCATAACATTTTCTTTAGTGTATATGCAACTTGGGGTTTCTCACATTCCCATTAATTTGGTGTGAAATTGAGAAAAACAAGACTTTTGAAAATTCTTCTATGTGGTATTTATCATGTGGTGTTGAATTCTTTTCCATATTACCATCTCATAGAGTTAATATAAGCTTATTCACCCTATGGAGTTACCCTAGGTGAATTTTTGTGTAGAAGCCAGATCTGGAAGTAAATCCATGTATTTAATTACAAACAAAAAATTTATTCATATGTTCTCAAATAAAAGGTGATCAATTTTTGGTATATGCATGACCTAACATTTATTCATAGTCCAAAAGCTACTATAATATTAGCTGTGGAATATTTGGATATTTGAAATATACCTGAAGGCTCACAGGCAAATAGCCAACTCAGTAAGTCCTTAATAGCTCTTTCAACCTGTAATTAATTGAAGATTTAGTAAGGTATATTACCACAAATATTCACTAAAAAGGCAAAGAGGGGGTACAAATGACTTAATTGATGAAATAAATATTCACTGAAAAGGAAAAGAGGGGGTACAAATGACTCAATTGATAAAATAAATATTCACTATCAAGAACAAATAAAATGAAAATAAGAATATATCTCAGTATATTCCCTAACTGGGGGGAAACACCAGTGATTAAAGGGGGGATGATGTATGTGAAAATCTGAGAGCTTTATTCCTTCATTCTTCAAATTTAGATGTATGAAATATCTGGAGCTGTATTGACTGCTTCTGTAAAAAACCTTTCCATATTAAGACATGAACTGGGTTTAATAATCCTCCCAGTTTCTGTGTATAAAATACATGCTTCCATGAAATAATACTGTATTAGATGATTATGGCTTCAAATGTGTATCAATAGATATCTGAGAATTGACAGCTTATTTTTAGCTTCCTCTTTGATATCCCTTTAAATTCCTTGCAATTATTCCCTTGGGGGAATCCTGTGCTTTGTAAATAATCAATTCTTGATGGATTATATCATTGGTCTTGATAAAACAATACTGCATAAAATTTGAGTATACCTCTTAAAATATGGTTCCTTAGAAAATAATTTATTACCAGAGTGATTTCTTTAATAGCTTCTTTGAGATTTCAAAATATATTTCAGATGGAAAACTGGCCCCTTGCAAATACTACCATTGTATTTCAGGTGGCAAATTGTATAATGGTGTATCACAGTGCTGTCTTTCATTACATTGTTGTTTTGTACTCTTAAGTTACATTGGCCACCTTAATGAAGGATCTGATTCTGGGATGCTGAATTCACATTTACTCTTAATAAAATTTCTAGAGATATAGAACACATCTTGTTTTATGTATGCAGGTGCACATTTTCTAGGTGTCCAAATTTGAGTATGGACTGACTTGGTACCAAAAAGCCAGCCTTGGTGTATAAAACCCTGTATCGAAATTCTGGGGTCTGAGGGAAAATAATGGAATATTTCTTTCGGAGGATTTTATTTACAAATTAGGGAATGTTTTATGATAGAATTTGGGGTCTTTCTGAGTGTTTATGGACAGTTTTGAGGCTTTTGGCAAAAACAAAGGTAGAAAACACACATTTACCAAATATTCATGCAAAAGAGCTTTAATAAGACTGAACAAAAACAATAATCACATTGTTTCTCTACATTATCACATACATAGCCACACCTTTATATGATAACACTCAAGAACAGTCTTTCATGCATGAGCGTAAGGATTGACTATGAAACAGCAAGTAAAAATTACTAATATTTTACTTATTTTACTACTAATTTCCTGTTTTTGGAGAGTAATAAGATAAAAAATAATCATGATTTTGGCATAAAATATTTATATTATTTGTAAAGAATAAAGCAATATGGACTATATTATCAAAATAATATGACAAAATAAATGTATTAATATTTGACAATTAATATATTTCTGGAAGCTTTTTATTGTTAAAAACAAATAATAGATGTGTGAAATTTTTCATTTATTAATAACAAACAATTTATAACAAGAATATTACTAATATTAAGGTTATATACTAATATAGTTACTATTTATATTAATAAGGGAATTATTAAGAATAATAATAAAGAGAAAATATTATAATAAGAAGAAATGACCTACTTTTAGCACTTAATATGATAATTTTCAATTTTTTACACCTAAGAATGTAAATACAACTTATTTAAATGTATTTACAATGAAAAAACGAAAGAATCACAAGTTTTACTATTTTTATGTTTATTTAGAGATTCTTGAGAGAATTTAACAAAAAAAACATATTGGAGTAATAAATTTAATAATATTGATCAGTAAAATATGAATATTTGGTCTTTAATAATATAAGAGTTTTATATTTAAAGAATAAACAAATAACCTTTTTATTTTATTGTATGCATCTGAGAGGAAAACAGAGGAAGAAGAGGTCCTTTTCTAGTAAGAATCCTTCCTCCTAGTGACCATTAACCTTCTAGTAGACATTTACTGATGTTATCCACTGTAATTGATCAATATTTTGATGGTTGATGATTATTACATCATCATTATTCCCTTTTTAGAGTTATCACTAAAAATATAATTTGATGACATCATAAGCTTTAAAAATGATTTTTCTTGTGTATCATGGTAGTTTTAATAATAAAATAATAGAATACACAAACTTTATCTTTTATTTAGCTGTTAAGCTTAAAATAAGATCAAAGTTATTGATCAGAAATGATCATTTTTAAGCCTTGACCTTAACCCTTAATAAATATTCAGGATTTCATTCTAAAGAAATTCAGAGAGTGATTTCTGATAGCTTGTGATTTTCTCACTAAGCTTAAAATAGTATTTCACTATATCATAAAAACTCTATATTTGATGTTTTTTGTAATCCATGTTTTCTCTCTAAATTTGCTATTTTAGACTTCAAACTATGATTTCATAGGGCTATACCTCAGATATCATGATAAATATTATTTCATTCCTCAAATAGGAGCTATTGAGATCTTAATATCTACTCCTTCTCAAGTTTGAACCACTTTCAATTTGGAGTCGTTGACAGCTATTGCTATTTTTCCCAATATCCCCTTATATTTTTTAACCTTGTTTATAGATTTCCAAATAAAGCTTATATCTTAATTATTAAAGTTATTTTCTTTAAATTTCCTTTTCAATCAACTATTTATTTTGTGTAATTTGAAGGATATGAGCTGAAAACCAATAATATATGCACTGATCATAAAAGTGCATATATCCAGGTTATCTCAGTAAGTATTGGGTTTACAGATATGACATAAAAGAGTCATATGTGCAGTTTTATATGGATAATCCAATTGTATAGATTACTTAACATTCTTATTCATTTGTTTCTGAGATGATCAAAATTTCATTTATTTTTATGGCATTTTTGCTTATTTTAAGATTATAATTGCAATACTTATTATTAAAATAAGTTTTATAAAGTTTTTTGTTAACTTTTTGTATATGTGGTAATATCTCAAAGGATAACATTCCCTACAACCCAAAAATATTTTACCACAATCTGATATAGTTAATTAGGCTATCATCCACTTTTCTACGTCTTCAATAGATGTTTTTGGGCTTGAAGCTCAATAATGCCTAATTTTCTTATTCTTTGGGTCTTTTTTCATGTATGAACCTTCCTAGTGATTTGTTAAGATAGGCTATATTTTTCTCAATTAGCCATTCATCTTACTTAGTTGGGTTTCTGTACATCACAAATAATTGCCTTTCTTTCTTGTTTCTTTTACTCCTTTATCTAAGTACTTTTACAATCTTCTTTTCTTCTCCTTCTTCTAGAGGGGAATTTCAAGTGGTGGTTTATTTCTTAGTGTAAATAATTCCTTATCACTTTAGCTGTATGTTTTTATTATACCTAAATTTAAAGCTGTGTTTTTATTCATTTATTCACCTGTTAGCTGCAGCTGCACAGCATTAGGGCTATGTAGGTCTTTTATCATAAAAGGTCCTGCAAAGAAATCTTTCAATTTCTTTTGTCCTTTAATGTTATTAAATTTGAAAGTTGATGCTAATACTAAGTCTCCTATTTCAAAATCAGATGGTTTATGACTTCTGTCCTATCTTTCTTTTTCATATTTGAAAGAAGCCTGCATACATCTATTTGCATTATGTCTTGCTTTATCAAGAATTATTTTAAAACTTCTTTCTGTTGGATGTATGTAAACCAAGTCCTTTTTGAAGGGGTGATAAGGTAGTCTTGGGCTTGAAACTTTTTCCACCATTTATGGTGTTTTACCTGTTGATTAATCAATTAATATTTTATATTCCAGTTGAAGAGCTGTTATTAGAGTACACCAATCATGGGTAAACCAATCAGAGTATTTAAATTTTAGGAAATTAGCAGAGAATCTTCTGATTATGTTTTCTAAATTTTGTATCATTATTTCAGCCAGTCAATCAGTCTGAGGGTGATAGGCTGTTTAGAATGATAATTTTGTATCAAACATGTTATGGGGGTTTTTCCATAAGGCTGAAGTGAATTTGGGATCTCTATTTATTATGATATTTTGGAATAAGCCTTTATGGCTAATACCTCTATTACATATCATTATGGCTGTGTCTATAGCTGTGTCATATTTATAAAATAGTAAGAAAATTGAGGTTTTTCAATAGCTATCAGCTAAAACTAGGCATGCATTGAGACTTCTATTCCCTCCTGGAGGTAAAGCTGTTACCCAATCCATATGATCTATTTCTCATGGGTATTTTGTCTCCTGGATCTTGATCATGATTCCAAACTTCTTTCCTTTTGTTTTATTTTTGGAAACTGTAACAAGTTTGGCGATATTCTGAAGCACCTTTTTGAAATTTGGCCACCAAGAGCAGGTTTTCACCCTCTCTAATTTCCTATCTTCTGAGAGATGCCCAGAAACAACACTTTCATGGAATTCATGTAGTATAGGTTTTATTAAAACTCTATCTGTTAGGGTCATAAAACATGTATGTTTGGTTCTGTGATAAAGAATTCCATCAAGGAGGTGGAATCTTCCTTCATAATAAGCCTTTCTCCATACTTCATCTAGTTTAGAAGAGAACTATGGGCCTTTGAAGTCTTTCATCAAGAGTTGGCATAAAATATAGAAATTCTTTCCCATCCTATAGCTTTCTTCAACTTTGTTAGATAATTCTGTGCCAATATCTGTGACACATATCCCTTCTATATTATTTTCTTCCTGAAAGACCCATACTGTGTTTTCAGGTGTATTTGCCAGAGTACATCAGCTAGGATGATTTGCATTTTTATGAATATTTTCAGAGTTATGGACCGTGGTCATATTTACTCCATATTCTTGGATAGCAATCTGCCATCTCAGAATATTTCTATTTGTTGTCTTCATGTTTAATAATGAATTTACAAAATTAAAGTCTGTAATTACATCAAAGATCATGAGGGGTTTCATGGGCTGTCCATACAAAAAAATACTGATACATCTAAGTAATAGTGTAGCTTTTTTAAAGCCCACACTAATAAAAGGAATCCCATTTGGCTTTCTCCATAAATTTCTTATGTTGGCTTAATTTTTCTTGAAGTGAAGAAGATTGGTACTTCAGCAGGTTTATCATTGATGATTTGTGTTTGGTGTAGTGTGGAACATATTCCTTCTCCACAAGCATCAATTTACAGTTTGAAAGGTGATCCCCAATCTGGAATTAAGAGAAAAGGGGCCTTTGTGGGTCCTTTTTTCAGTTCCTCATATGCTTTAACTCTTTCTTTGGTCATTTCATATACTGTCTGTTAGTCACACAGCTTATGAAGATATTTTTCTATCTTTTCAAATTCTTTTATATTCTTCCTGTAATATGCAGAAGATACTAAGAATGATTAATTATTTTTAGTTTGGGGAATTGGTTTCAGTAGTACTGCTGCTACCTTATTTTTATCTATCCCCAAAATTGTTCCAGATACAATATGTCCCAGCTCTTTCAATTCAATATATGAAAAATGCAACCTTTCAAGGAAATTTTCATATTTACTTGTGCTCTTTTTTTAAGACTCTTGCAAGTCTTTTCTAATGTTTTTCCCAAGTTTATGACCAAGCTATAATATAGTAAATGTAGATGATTAGCCATCCTTCTGATAGTTCTTTGGGAAATATGGTATTCATCATTCTGTGATCATGGGAAGGGGAATTTTTATACAAAAAGGAATTCTTAGGTATTCATATATTCTACAGTGGACTAATATCCTCAGTAGTTTTTTGGAATTGTTTGCTAAGACATTTTGGTGAAAACCTTTAAGGGAATATATAGCTGTAATTAATTTAGCCTGTAACAATTGTGATAATTTCTCATTTATTCTAGTTATTGGACATATTTCAGGGATGGTATAGGTATTCAAACCTCTAAAATACCCTATCTTCCTCTATTTAGCATTATGCAAAGCTATAATAACAGGAATAGTAACCTCTACCTGATCATTATGTCCCACTTTCCTTAAAGCTCCTAGGTGCATTAATTCTTCAATGTGAACCTCTAAGGATTATCTGGCTCTTGGGATAGCTGGATAATCTGGTCTTCTTAATAGGGGTGGCTAAGTGTTTTCTACATTTAGAATAATTCATACCTCATTCCCAATAATGGAAACTGTTGGTTCTTTGTCACTTTCAAAGGCATTTTTGTATGTGTATAATAGCTCAGTTAATTTTTCTTCCATATTTTCTGTAAAATATTGACTGAATTCTTCCTCTTTTAGCTGTTCACTTATGAATAAGTGTTTTTCTGGGCTTTTATCTTTTTTTTTATGTCAATAATATTTTTTATTTCTTATAAAACCAAATTTTTGTCTCTTATTTTCCCCTATGGTAAAATACCTATCTTTTTGATTTGAGTTATCTATACCATAAATTGATAATTAATCATTTCCAATTATGAAACGGTTACCAGTACAATTATCCATTACTACAAAATCCACTTTAATTCTTATACCTTGAGATGGCTTTGGGAAAATTAAAGTCAAAACAATTATTAAAAGGGGCTTCATGCTTCAACTTTCACTAATAAGTTTGACTCCTTGTATCCTTATAAGCTTGTCTTCCCACAATTGTATAATTGTTTGTAAATAATTTTTTCCAACACATGTGCAGTATGCCCCTGTGTCCAGATCTATCTTTTTCTCTTCATTATTTAGAATAAAAATAATTATACTTGATTTTCCAGCTGTATAGCCCATTCCTTTTGCATGTTTATTTCTCTAAAGCTTTGCATCTTATATACTTGTAAGGCATATATCAGATGTTCCAACTTGTGGTAAGTTTGAATTTGAATCTAGCACTTCATAGATTAAATAAATATTATTAATCGGGGAATTAGTTATGTTGATTTAGTTACTTTAGGAGTTCTGTGATTTCTAGGTATCTTTTTTTCAGAATCAGATTCTTCTTCTTTGTCATTGTGGTCTTCTGTTTCCACAATTTCACTTATTTTTTCCTTTGTAAGACAATTATTTTCTGAGTTTCCAATACCACTAAATTTATGGAATTTCCTTTTCTCATTGGTGTTATTGGGTTTTGAGGGTTCTTTTGGTTTTTCATTCTTAATAAATGGTTCATTTGTGCTTTTTATGTCCAACTTTTTCCATGGCCTTTCAATTTTGGTTCTTATCACAATTTCTTGTAGCTCATTAATGTACTCTTCTGTGTATAATGGCTCTATGCACCTGCTTCTTAGGGAATGTTTCAGTTATCCTCCACACTTCTTGATTATTTTCATATGCACCATTTTTTGTGACATTTCTGGATATAATTAATTTAATCTTTTAACTTGTTTTAAGAATAAAGTTAAGGTTTTGTCTTTCTCTTGGTAAAATAATTAGTATTCAAATACACTTTATATGTTATACTTCCAGGAATTATTTGGTTACTTGGTGATTATTTTATTTTTCCACCAAGACCATTTATTTTTTATATTTTTTTGTCTTATGCCATAATACCAGCTTCTTTTCAGATTTTTCAAATAAATAATGTAATTTTTCAGTTATCAATTCTCCTTTTATGGAATAATCCTCTTGAAAATGTCAAATTTTTTAATAAATGAAATGTGGTCATCTTCTCCTTCACCTGTGAATTTTGGCTATTATTCAAGTTTAGGTTCTTCTTTAATTAAGACTTTATTGCTTAATTCTGTTATGAAGGCATATTTTATTTCCTTTTTTGGCTTAACTTGAATTCTTATGTGGTAAAATTGGGTTGATAACTTTGGAATATTCAAGTTAGCCTCATTTATTTTATGCATTTTCTCAGTAATGAGTCTTATTTCACTTTTGATATCATATTTAATATTAATTCTTTCTTCATCACTCTTTTTTAAATGGTCCAGAAGTAGCTTTTCATGTGATGAAGTCTTTTCTTTGAATTTTTCAACAGAAATGGACAATTTGCTTAATTTTTCTGTTAAGCTATCAATACTTTGGTCATAATTGATTGTCAGAGTTTTTTCTTTGGCACAATTTATTTATTTATACAACTCTTTTTACTTTGCATTAATTTTTGAGTATTTTCAATTGAAAATTTGGGTTTATTATTTTAAATCATAAACTTAATATTATCTATTTCTTTTTTTTTATACAACCATTTGAGTTAAATATAATATACTTTTGTTTATTTATTTTAGTTATAATTAACTTTCTTTAATGTCTTTTAATGGTAGGATACTAATTTTAACTTCTAGTAAAGTATTCAAAACATCAGGAGACAAAGTTATTTCTATGGGAAAAATGGTTGTCTCATTCTTATCTCCTCTTTTTCCTTGAGTTCCATCAAGGTTCTGGCCATATTTAAAAAAATTTCTATGGCATTTTTTCATATTCTTTTGATCCTGTAACTGGGGCATATGGATTATTCCATTTCTTCTTCTTGCTCTTCTTCCCTTCTTGGGGAGGCTTGTTGGCTTCTGGCTTGCTGGTAGAAGCTAATGAGGCTTCTTCCTTGCTTGACACCCTCTTTTTGTTGTTACAATACTTTGCCTTTTTTATTTGAGGTTTGGATGATAGTGGATTATATCCATTGGAGTATCTCACTATTTCCTCCTCCTTCAGGAACTTTTTAAGAATTTTCCAAGAGCTCATTACTCCTTGGTGGATTTGTGGCAGCATTTCCCAATATTTGTCTTTGTAGACTGTATAATACTGCTTGTACTGGCTCATGTAGATGTCTATACAAGCCCACTGAATGTTATTTGTCTCTGTTTTAATGATTCAGGCTTATTTCCAATTCAGGTTCAGAGATAATGGGATTTTCAGGGATCTGTCTCTGGGATATGGCACTTCCTTGTGTGGGTTCTGTTCCACTTGGTATTTTGAGTTTTATTTTCTCTTTTGTGAGATCATTTCTATTTCTGAGTCTACCTCCATCCAATTGGATGGATTATTTGGAACCTCTTCTATTCATAATTCTGAGAAAATAAAGAGAAAATAAAAAAATTCTTTATACAGCAATTTAAGAGAGGTGCTCACCTTCAGAGTCCTTAATGTTGAGTCCTGGAAAACCCAATTTCTTGGGTTTTCTTTTCCTATTTATGACATTTTTTGGAGAACTTTGGAAACTTTCTTCCATCAATCTCTGAACAGTGGCTTGGTTATCCTCTGTTGGGCTATCTCAAAACACTAAAAAAGACAAATGAATATAACTCTTTTTATAAAAGTATATTTTTATAAATATATGGGAATTTAAGCTTCAGAATTGCTTTTATATCTTTTTTATATAAGAGAAATATTTAAGAAAAGTAAAAAAAAGTTTTTCATTTTTATTTTTTCCTTCATTAATAATCAAAAAAATATGATTCTTCAGTTAAATTATAACTTAAATTTCTACTTTTAATATATAAATATATATTTTTAACTACTAGAGTCATTCAAAGAAAGGTCTTTCCAGTCTAAGGATGTAAAAGCCCATTCTTAATACAGTGCAATTACTTCCAAAATTCCTCAATATCTTTTAAAATCAATAAATATAAAATTATTATACATTTTATTTACTATTGGAGAAACCCAATTTGAATCTTTTTATAGGTTATTATAAGTAAATACTACATCCAGGCCCTCAAATGTAAGTTTTGACTATGAAACAACAAGTAAAAATTACTAATATTTTACTTATTGTACTCTGAATGTCCTAAGTTTGAAGAATAATAAAAAATGAAATAATTACAATTATGGAATAGAATATTTATATCATTTAAAAACAATAACATACTATAATGAAATAAATGTATTAATATCTGATAATTAATATATTTATTGAAACTTATTATTGCTATAAACAAATACTAAATGCATGAAGAATTTTCATTTTTCAATAAAAACCCATTTATATTAAAGTTATATATCAATATAAATACTATTTATATTAATAATAGAATTATTAAGAATAATAATAAGAAGAAAATAATATACTTTCAACACTTAATATAGTACTTCTGAATGTATTTATACTTAAAGAGGTAAATGCAACTTATTTAAATTGTATTTACAATAAAAAATAGACAGAATCAAAAGTTTGACTATTTTTATGTGGATTTAGAATTTCTGAGAGAATTTAACAAAGAAAATAAAATAGTGGAGTAATAAAATCAAGATTATTTATTACTAAAAGATGTATATTTGGTATTTAATAATATGAGAGATTTGTATTTAAAGAATGAACAAGTTACCTTTTTATTTAATTCATATGAGGGAAAAACAGAAAGAAAAGGTCCTTTTATAGTGAAGATCCTTCCTTCTAGTAAATTTGTACTGATGTTATCCACTGGAATTGATAAATATTTTAAGGCTTGATTATGATTACATCATCATTATGCCATTTTTTATATTTATCACTAAAACTCTCATTTGACAACATCACAAGCTTGAAAAACAATCCATTTTTTGGGAAAATAGTATTTTAAATGATAAAATACTAATATTAACCAGTTTTATCTCTTATTTAACTGTCAAACCTAAAATAATATTAGAGTTATTGATCAGAAATGATCATTTTGAAGCCTTAACTTTAATCTTTGATAAGTTTTGAGTTTTCATGATACATGAATTAATAAATCTTATTCTGATAGCTTTACAGGTCCTTACTAAGATTCCAAGAGGATTTCATTACATCCTCAAAGTACTATTTTTGATTATTTTTCTTGTAATTCATCTTTTCTGGGAAATCTGCTATCTTAGACTTCAACCCATGATTTAATAGGGTTATACCTTTAATAAAATTATAAAAATTATGTCATTATTTTCTTATGAGCTATTAAAATCTCAACATCAATCTTTTTTGAAGTTTGGACCACTTTTTCATTTCAAGTGGTCAAAAGCTATTGCTATTTTGTGCAATATCCCCTTATATTTTTAACCTTTCTTATATATTTTCAAATAAAGCTTATGTATTCATTCTTACAGATAGTTTGTGGTAGCTTTATTTTTTTAATGAACTCTTTATAATGTGTAATTCAAAAGATATGAGCTAAAAAACATGAGCATATGCACTGATCATAAAAGTGCATATAGCAAGATTATCTCAGTAATTATTTGGTTTACAAAGATGAAATGAAATATTAATATATGTATTTTTTATGGGTAATCCAATGTTTTAGCTTATTTTACATGTTTATTTCCTTTTTTTCTGATATAATCAAGAGTTTATGCTTTTTAATGGAATTTTTGCTTATCAGAAGATTATAATTGCAATTATTATAATTAAAATAGGTTTTATAAAGCTGTTTTGTGAAATATTTGGATATTTGGTCATATTTCAAAGGCTCACAATGATAAATTAATTAAGGCTCTATACTTTATTTACCTTAATTTTAACCAAAGAAAGTACTAAATGGTATGAAATGAAATCGAATTCATAATAAAAGGATTAATTAAAATGAAATCATTTCTTTATGAAATGATACCATCCACAAATGAAAAACTATAAATTTTTTTCAAATTTTGTGCATTAAGCCTGATATCACCATTCTTTCCTTGCCTAATTCCAAGTCAAAATTCAGTTCATAAGCTTCAATGAAAGTAAACTCACTAGGAAGTTTATTGGATCCACTTTCTCCTCTCAAAAATCTCACAAGGAAAATTCTTTCAAAAAACTGTAATAAATTTTACAATAGTCCATTCCATTTTTCTTAATGAGGATAATTCTAGGTTCAACCCCAAAAAACATTTATTTTTCTTATTATCACAGTAATTAATTCTCTAACCCACAGCCATAAGTAGACACCAAACTTGATTGGCTAATAGAGGCTATTTCTTACTATTTTTCCTCATCCTAACCCATAAAACATGATTTAGGTGTATTGCGAAACATACCTTACAAAATTTCTTAAAAAACGTACTTTTGAAGTAAATGAATTTCACCATTTTATTTCATTCTTGCATTATATTAGCTAAAATTACAAAAAATAAAAAAAAAAAAAAAAAAAATTATATTCTGATCAAATAAGCTCAGCAGTTAGGGAAGGAAATCATCACAGTATTCCTGAATAGATTGATTTTTGTGCATTTCTAATCAAGTGGGAGTTGATCTCATGGGAATAAGCTTCAATAAAGGAGTCCAAGCTATCAGCTTGAGCTTATTTAGAATAAGCAGCGTATTTCAGAAGGGTGGGAAATCTCTTTTTGAGCCTCTCTTATTTCATCATGCAATTCTCTTTGTATTCTTGAACCAGAGTATTGGACTTGGCTTGAGAATTCTACATGCTTGGTTGAATTATATTTTATAGACTTTATTTCTAAAATTCTCCTTTAAAATTTGTTTTTTAAATCTCATAAATACTCATAATGTTGCTTTAATAAGTGATTTCCATATTGATAATTATATCCAATTTGCATCTGCCATCATCTTCTTCTTGAATAATTACAACCTCATTTACTCATTAATCAGAAGAAAAATATTGAAGGATCTTTTTGTGCTTCCAAAAGCTTTAATTTGCTGAGCTATATCTTTATTCACATGCTAGTCTTGAGATGAAGATTTCTGAAATCTGATCTTTTTTATATTTATGAAGCTGGGGTTTCTGAACGAAAGTGCTGAAAATCATAAGAAAGGGATCAAGATTGGTAATATGTATTTAAATTACAAATGATTTCAGAGTAAAATGTCTGGATCTTAGCTGTTAGGTTTGGAACCAAAACCTCAACCTTTATTTTTCTTAAAGCATTAGAGACTAGTTTTACTTTTAATTTTCCATGGAGAAATATTTGTTATACTTTAAAAACTCATCATTTGTGGTCCCATCCTATTGGCCACTTTTCAAATATTTCTGAGGTCATCCACAACTTTATGCTTAAATCATACTTATAGCCCAGTTGATCGGCATATTTTTTCATTGGATAATAGTGGCTGTTTTTATTTACCAATTAAATACATTAAGCTCTAATTTAGATTAGATTCCAAGCCATTCCTTGTTTTATTTGAACCCTTAATTCGGGTAACTACAAGACCTTTATACAGTGGAATTTTAAAAGAATATAAATTATTTAACCAATTTATAATAGAAATAAATTAAAATATAAACTGCAGCTTTTTCCATTTTGAAGATCGACGTTAAATTTCACTAACAAAGTAATATTTTCAAATTATCAATATCTGATCTAATTTTTTCAGGATTGGCTGAAGAAGCTTCAAAATAAAAGGTCATCTGGGACAGGCTATTTCAGATTTTGAAGGCCTCGATCTAACCATTGCTTAAAGTAATCCAGAAACTAGTCAGATCCTCTTGTTTCCAAGAAATACATTTACACTTTTCACAAAGGATATTTCCAGTGTTTCCGATATTATCAAAAAGAGCTTGTGAGTTCTAATCCTCAAAATTTTTGTTTATCTTTTAATTATCTATGGACTTGACCCATTTTGGTCTTTTTTATGCTGACTGGAATTTTCTTGATATATTGTTTCAATCATTCAGCCGGTCTGAGATTCAGGGATTCTTCAGGCCAAGGAAAGGAAGCATCTTCGAGAAATGCCTTTATCTCTTTCTTTGATTCCAGTCATTTTCATCATATTACCTGAGACTCTCAGCCTTCTGAAATATTTTTTCATTTCAAAAGAGACGTTTGTTTAGTTTGGGTATCTAATTTTCTTCATTTTTTTTTGTTTTTTATTTCCTTTACCAATTGTACCAAAATTTTCATTTTCATTTAGGTTTTGATTTTGTTGCACAGTATTTTTCTTTGAATTTATTTTTACTTTCTTTGACTTCCTCGATTCCATTCTCAAGATTTTTAAAGTCAAATTTGGATATTTCAAATTCATTTTCTTGATAAGAGAAACAAAAGTTTGTTTTTCCTGGGAATATTTTCTTCTCAATTAAATTAACGTGTTTTTCAACCCACTGTTCTTCATCTTTTATTTATAGAGCTCCCATGAGTAATAAATTTTTTATTTATTTCTTGTTTCTTATTTTATAATATTTTCTGACTAGTAAAGCAAAAATAGTTCTAAAAACAATAAATTGAGTTCTCAAAAATGATACACCATGAGAAAATTGGCTACACCTAACAGAAGGTGCTGCATTTGGAATTTAACATGGGATATATATTGGATTCAGGTTGGAGATAGGAAAGAAATGAAATCCAGAAATAGAAGTTTTGGAAGAGATTGAAGCCACAAATTATGAGCTTAGTTGAATCAATACCAGTGCTTGGTAGGGATTTTCAGAGATCAGTAATTCAAAAATACTTAATTAAAAAACTTATTTGAATTACCCCTTTGTTTGAATATTTTTTATTACTTTGTATTATTTCATTTACAAATAATTCAAATTTCAGTGTCTGTCTTATAGATTTTTACATGTATATTTCAGTATCAACAACAATTCTCTTTCAAGACCACTTATGGGAGCCCATAGATTAATAATATTTCAATTTAAACCCTTCAAGTCTCAAAGGAATATTATATAAATGATGAAATTTCTTTCAGAATTTTGGAATTCCTTCACATATAGATATTATAGAAAATATACCTTACCATTGAACTGTTTATTCTAAATTAAAAGATGTATTTTTTGAGACATTAAATCCATTTTTCCCCTCTGTTTGTAGTAAGATTTTATCCAAAATTGAAACAAGCTGTCAAGATTTATGGGACAAATTCATTTTATGGAGGGGAACACAAAAATGTACTATATCTTGAGAGAACATACCCTCTATCTAATCCCATAAACTTTTTTAGAGGAAGGTGTCACACTTATAGATAGATAATATAATAATTTGAATTGGAATATTTGGTTTTAGTTCCAAAATTGGCTACCATTTCATTATGAAATTTCATGGTTTTAACTAGCAAACATTCCAATATTAATATAAAAAACATTTCCAATGAAATAATTTTTAATCTTAATAAAAGTCAAAAAGATGCACTTCCCAATTTTTTGGTGGATTGAACGTTTTTTCATTGATACCAACTGAGCCTCACTTTTTATACTCTTCTTGAGGAATTCCAAATTCTTATTCAACCATATTTATCTATTGAATTGATCTTATATGTGAAAATTGAAGATCATTTGTGTTGTACTTTGAAGGAAATAAAGGTAGTGTCTGTATAAAGAAATGAAACAAAGCTTAAATAATGCAACTATTTTTGTGTAATGTATTTTTTGATCATTGTGGCTATATTTCATATTTTATCCACATTTATAATTCAATTTCCTTTATATTGAGCCCATCTTGTAGTTATTAAGATGTATTGAGAGCTCTTCATGCACTGGAACACTCCAGATTATATATTCACTTGGTGGGTTAATAGCGTTGATTATCTAAATATGGATTTTTGACTTTCTAAATACTAAAAAATGAAAAATAACATTATCAAAACCTTTTTTTTCGATTTCTCTATGATAATTTTACTCAAATTTATGGGTAAACCTTTATAGAAGAATATTAATAATTTAATTTAAGCTGACAAAAGGCTCTAGCAGCCATTGAAAGCAATTGAAAACTTCAGATCATTGAAGCAATAAAATAATACAATTTTTTATTTTAACTTGATTGGAATGCTATATTATATTAAGTTAATACAACTGTTAGAAGCTGGCTCCTTTGGAAGATTTATTTCTCAAAGAATATCTATAAATCTTTTTGTAGGTTTTAAAATTTAGAGATAATTTGATATATTTATAAAGCCTAAAATGAGGATAAATTGAGAATAGGAAACTGTTTGTAAAATGAATTTAAGAAAAGAATATATAGAGCTCTGTCAAGTGTTTTTAAGAGATAATACAGTGATATTTCTTGTTTTTGTTGGTAATTTATTCTCGATGAAAGGATTAAATCATTAATCAGATTTTAACTCAATAAAGAGGGGCCACATAAGTAAGCTATACACTCTTGGGAAGTAATATTCAAGTGTAACAGATATCACTTCAGAGCAATGTCTAATCTTAATAAAAACATGGTCTGAATAATGTTTCAATTCTTTAATCGTAATTATAAAGAGTTTACCAAGTAATTTACACTGTTAATGTTATCTTTTGATTGGAATAAGTGAAGATTTTATAT
The DNA here is from genome assembly GCA_023105745.1 of Austropuccinia psidii. Lineage (NCBI taxonomy): Eukaryota > Fungi > Basidiomycota > Pucciniomycetes > Pucciniales > Sphaerophragmiaceae > Austropuccinia > Austropuccinia psidii. The sequence continues at coordinate 2,662,946 of JALGQZ010000001.1, forward strand.
TTGGAAATTCTTGAATCCATGAGAAAATGTTCTTTACAAAAAATGGCTTTATTATTCAAATTGATCTTGAACTATATGCTTTTATCAATTATACTGTGATACAAAGTTGTAAATATATATATATTTGAAAATTAAATGAAATTCCGTTGAACCTTGCAAAATGAGAACAATATAATAAATCTGAATCTTAAAAATATTTGAACAAGCTTGAAGAAAAATCCATTTTTTCTATATTTCTTTGAAATAATGCTATTCTTAATGGGAAGAGAGCTCTCAGAGATTAATTGAACTGGTCCTAATTTATTAAAATAAAATAGAATAAATTTCTGATTGATATTATTGGAATAATGTTGAATTAAATATATACTCCTATTTTTATTTCTGAATTTTTTGAATAATTAATATTATTTAATTTTCTTGTCTAGAAAGAAAAAAGCCACAAAAAATCACAAAAAATGTCTTGAAAAGTGATATTTTCACAAATAATGTTCATGAAAAATGCTAGAGCTACCCAAATAAAATGAAGTATAAGAAAATGTATTACATGTTCATTGAATTTACCATCATTATTGAAATGAAACTCCTTTTATAATTGTGGGAGAAAAGCATTACCAAAATCTGCCTTTCTGATAATTTAAAACAGTTTTTCAATGCTTTTATTTCATTATTTTGAGCTTTTTTATCCATATTATATGCTAATTTTTTATTTTGAGTTTTTGATGAAATTTAGCTTTTTAATGTCTTTCTTGAGTTTTCCTTAATTTATCTTAAATACTTTTAAATATTTTTTGATTCTCTTTTTTATTTTGTTTTTCAATTTAGATTACAGTATTAGGCCTTTATAAGGCCTGTTACTGTAATTTGTTTTACATGTGCCTAGTTTCTTACAATACAGGAACAGTAAATAATACTTATGTAATATTGTCAACAATCATCAAAAAACTTACAGTAGCTTCCATTTTGGGCCTTTTACTGTAATTTTTGTAGTAAATTACTTATTCAATCTACTAGCAGGGGCTTTATTTCATAGAGCCCAATACTTCTATTTTGAGTTGATGAATAAAACCTCCAAACAAGGCAAAGTGAAGGACTATCTCTCTCAAAAAGATAAATTTTGGTGATGATAGTAAAAATTTATGAAACTAATTCATAATAAAAAGGGATCAGAAAATGAGAAAAATAAAAAGAATACTTAATTTCTAGGAATTTTAATAAATGAAAAAACAAATATACACAGGTTTTTTGTATATTGGGGGAAATAATTGTATTCAAAAATTATATAAAAGCCTTTATATTTTCTTTCTGATTTTCTGAGCAATTTAAAAATATAAGAAAAAAAAATTCTTATTAATCCAATTACTTCAGAAGAGATTTTGGTTTAAAAAAGCTAATTTTGATTTTTATGAGCCAGTTTTTGAACAAGAAATAAGAATTGATATTTCTTAGAAGTAATAATAAGTTATAAAACAAGAAAGATGAAGGCTCTTCTCATATTGTGGTATTCCATACCTTGTTGACCCAGTTTCAAGTGGAATTTCATTTATAGGACTATAACTTGAATACTGAAAGAAGAAAAATTAATAATTAATCATTTAAAATAGGGGAAATTAGTAATAAAATCAATTGAAACTCATATATAGGTATAACCCCATTAGGAAAATCATTGAAGAATAGTCTATTTAATTACAAGAATAACAATAAAATGAGGAAAAGGAAAGGAAAACATAGAAAAAATGTTAAAGCTACCAGTGAAAGGGGTAGCATAACACTCAAGCTACCCTAGCTCTGCTCAACCTTTGGATTACTCAGCAATGCAGTTATTAAACTTAGGACACTTTAATAAGGAATAAATTGAAACTGTATTAATCAACAGTCACAAGACAGAAAAAACAAGAAGAAATAAATCAATTTATGCAAGTAAAATCTATCAAAACCTTAAATTACACAGCATATCTGTGGAAATACAAGCACAGCCACCTGATACTCAATTAAATATAAATGAAAACAGAATTCAATTCAAATGAAGAAAAGCTAGAACTCATACAGAACAAATAGAATCCCCACAATACACAGCATTCTAAACTTCCAGTTCAAACAGTGCACAGACCTATGGTGCAATAACTGTACACAATCATCTCATCCCACCAAGAAATGGCGCAATAACTTCAAGAAATTCCACCATCCAAAATTCCTCAGCAAAGAAGGTTTAGCCATATTACATAATCATGCATAAAAATGTTGCAATCAACTGAAGATATGGTGCAACATCTCCAAGAAATGACATCATCTCAGAATTCCTCACAAGCAAACACATCTCAGGTTACATAATCATACATATGAATGGTGCAACCAACCAAAAAAATGGTATCTCACCACTATAAAGAATTATCCCAGCCAAAAGAAGTGTAAAAATCATAAGTCCCTTGTTTTTGAGTGCCTCTATGGAGAGCCCAAAGAATATAAATAGAGGTCCACTCTCCCTCATTTTTTCCTCTTTTACCCATGCAATTAATTATATACCAAGAAGGAGAATAATTATTCATCCCTCACTAGTAGGTCAATTTAGTATTATTATTTAAATGGGAATTATCTACCAAGAAGGAGAATAATTCATCCATCCCTTACTAGTAGGATAATCTAGTTTTTTTATTAAAAGTATTATAGACTTATAAGCTTAATTAATAGTGATTTCTAATTAATAGTAGTTAAAAGATGGTCTACTTTATATTATCAATCCACCCTATTTTTAAATTATTAGTCTTATAATCATAATACTATCAATAATACTCATAATAGGGGGTGTCAAAGCCACCAAACCCTGCCTTAAAATAACACGGGATTTGGATCCCAAATCCCAACACTAAATCCAGTGTTTTTTATGTGTAAATCACATGGCATTTTAACTGAGTCCCCTGGTATTTTGACCAAATCCCATGCATCTGGGATTTGAGTTTGAAACCTAACCCAAATGAGCACTCACAATTCATATCTGTACAACATATTCTTCTACACTCCATTCTGGACAATCTGACCAAACAGCTTACAGTCCATTTATACTTCTTCATCCATATAATAATGCCTCAATCCAAAGAAAGACACATCAAGCCAGATATGAAGATCACCTCTTGCCTGCCACATCCATCAGGTCACTCAATATGTACAGATTATTTAACCATAATTAATCGGCTTTCAGTCAAATCCAATTTCGAGTCATGTTTTGGTACTAGTGGTTCAACATCTATTGGAAGACCTCCTTTGTCAAAGCAGCATGGATTTCAGCTTATGGCCATTGAGGTCAACAAAAAGTCACTAAATTGCCTAAACATTAGTTTTGGCAGCATCTGAGATCAATGGCAAACATATAAAAAGAAATATATGGCAGCAAAAAAATTAGAAAATTTAACTGGGGCTGGAATAACAGAAGAAGATGAGAGTAAAGGAATAAGATCAATTATTGAAAAGCTTTAAAGTATGTGTCCTTGCTATGCTGAAATGGATGTGCTCTTTGGCCACAAGCCCAATGTCACTCCCATTTCAAGCTATGATTCACAAGAAAAAGACACCTTCAATGGTGATGATGATGTTGATGTTTTGCTTCATAAGGTAAGCTATTGTCTCTTCCTTTTTTTCCTGCAATAATTAATCCTAATTTTCTTTTTAAAGGAGAATAATGGTTTGTAATCACCCCTCAATCTGGTTCCTTTGCTTCATAATGAAGATGACTTGGCTCAAGCGGAAAGCCTTCAAGATGAATCAGTAAGTATGTTTAAGCCTAATACTTATGAAATCTATTGTTGATTATTTCTCCTTTGACCAGCAAAGTAAATCCATAACGCATTCAACACAAAAGCATAATCAAGCATTGATGCCTAACTTGAATAACAAGAGTGGTTCTAGGAAAATGCTGATGGATATGTTTGCACCAACCTATGCAAATTTGCTTGAATAACGGTAAAAGGGTATGGTTTGTATTTATGGTTACTCTGATCAATCCTACTTAAAAAATTCATGATTTGTAGCCCGTGAAACCAGTGAAAATGCTTGTTTGGAGTGGGACAGGCAGAGGTGGAATGAAGAGAAAGCAAGAAACAGTTTGAAGAAGTCAAGTTGCAAAAGCAAATGGAGTTTGATGAGAAAAAACATACAAAGAAATATGAATTTGAAAAATAAAATTGGAATAATGAATTGGAATTGAAGGAAAAGCAATGCCAGATGGATCTCACTATAGTGGCATTATCATCAAGCAGGCCAATTGGGGAGCTGGAATGCATTCTGACATTAATCAATAAGAAATAAAATATTAGGTATACATCATGTGATAAGTTTATATGTGTTTATTTGTTAAATCAAACTGATGTTTATGTTTAATTATTAATCTTATGTCATGAAATCTAACTTCACTTTATTACCAAATTGAAAATTCAATGTTTATGAATAATTGGGGCACCAACTTGCAATTTCAATTTTGTATGAAATTTAATTGCAATTTAGGACAAAATTGAAAATTTGGGAAAGTTTCACATCAAGATTTTATGTGAAGTCTGTTCAAAATGAAATCGATGGCTCCCTCCATATTTCCTTTCTTTTGGATTTTTTGCCAAATAAAAGTTGATGACACCTTTTTTTTGAAATGGTGTTTAATCTTTTTCTATATGTTTCTTTTTTTTATATTTCATTGTTCATTGTTCATTTTTTATTTTTAATCATTTCAACTTTTAATTTTGAAATTTTCCTTTTATTTTTGTTTTTGATTTTGAATTTTGAATATTTTTTTTAAAAAATTCCATTTTGAATTCTTAATTTCTTATTTTTTATTTTTTATTTTCACCCCTCACTCTTCCAAAAAAAATTCACCCCTTTTTTTTAATTCAGTTCAGTGATTTGTTCTTGTTTTTATTTCACAACTCTAATTTTTTTCCACCTGATTCTGAGTTTTCTTTTTTTATAGGTAATTTTTTGAAATTTCATTTTATTAATTTTATCCACCTCCAAAAATCCCCCATCCATCACCATCCACCTCCAAAAACCCACCATCCATCACCATGCACCTCCTAAAAGCCCCCACCCATCACCATCCACCTACAAAAACCCCCCACTCACCCTGGGAGGTTCCAGGGCCTAGCCGGCTCAAATCACTCCAAATCACTTCAGAATTGGTTTGGAAGGCCTCCCAAATCAATTCTGAGCTTTTTTTAGTTTTGATGCCAATGGCCACCAGAGGCCATTAACATGATTTTTTTTTTATTTTTTTTTGAATGATAGAATACTGATATTTGTTTTTTTTTGAAAATCATAATCTTATTTATGTTTTTTTTTCTGATGAATGATCATTCAATGCTGACTTTTTTTTCTTTTTTTTATCATCTTCATCATTAATCACTGATGATTAATTTTTTTGAATCATAATCATTTTTACTTTATTTTTTTTGATCATTATGATTGCTGACCTTGTTATTTTCTTTTTATAATCATCATCATGAATCACTCATGATTATTTTTTTTCCCTTTTTTTTCAAATCATAATCATGTTGAACTTATGATTAATTTTTTTTTGATGATGATCATTACTGACCCATGATTGATTTTTTATTTTAATTTTTGTTTGAACTTTTTATTTATTTGTTAATATAGGGGAGGATCATTTATAAGGGTTTCTTTTGCAATGTCATTCAATTTCACCCCCCTTCCATCATCCTTGAAATTCAAAAAAAATGCTCCTCCTCTCTCTCACTCTTCAAATCATTTTGATGATGTCATGGTTAGGACTAAACCAGACTCAGCACATCATCAGAATGATTTGAAAGATGATGATGCTATTATTCCTCCTCTTGATTTCATGGTTAGGACTAAACCAAATATAGAACATCATGAGGATAATAATACCAAATCAAATCATAAAAGAAAGCTCACCCAAAGCCAAAGACAACACATACATGATTCAAAAAAAACTATGTCTCACCTTGGCCATTCAAAAAAAGAATATAAAAACTTTTCAACCATTTCAATTGACAAGAAATCAGCCAATGCCTCATGGTTAAAACTTCCATCTCTCAACACTCTCCCCCATCCTTATATACTCATTGATAAAACAACAAAGCCCTTTTTTCCTTTCATCATATATGAAACAACCCCTTTTGATAATTCTTCTGGACACTCTCAAATACTCCAAAACCTTATCATGACATTAATTTCCTTATCTAAAAATCAACAAGAAATTAAAACCAAGAAGCAACTCCAAGGTGGCATTATGAAAGTTATTGGGTTTTGTTCTGGTTCAGATTCTGGAAAATATGCAGGTGTGTGATATTTTTTGCTTATTATTGTAATAATTACTAACTAATTACAAAATTATTAGGTGTTTACTTCAGAAAACCAGGTTTAACTCCGCATAAAATTGGAACAAATAATAATCAATGGACCAAACTTCATCAATATGATTAATTTGTTTACTCAAGAATCTCACATTTTTTGAAATTAGCTGCTAATGAAAATCAGTCATTAATGGAAGCAGCCAAATTACCAAATTTTGGTCAACTTGAATGGACTTCTGCCAATCCCAAGGAAGAATTCAAATCATTTACCAATGTCATTGTCACTCAAGATGGATTTTTCAATAAGCCGCGCCAAGATTCAAATGATCTCAATGTCTGGACTTATGGTATATTTTATTTTGTATCAAAAAAAGATTCCCATCCCCTTCCAACTGTCTTCACCCCCTTTGTACATGGCTTTCACTTCCTCAAATTGAAAATGGAGATTGATTTTTCAAAAAAACCTGGCATCATGGAAATTCTTTTGAAGACATCAACAATGGTTCATCATAAAACAAAACCTCCTCCATAAATTATCAATAATGATGAAATAACTCATTTTGGATGTTCCTTTCAAATCGACCATAAATTATTTAATGTAGGTGACAAATTCTTGAAGATGACATCCACCAAAATTAATTCAAAAGTCAATGGGTACTTTGAAATAAATATGCAGGATCAAAAAAGAGCTAAATATATCAAATGTAAATAGTCTTATTTTACCAATAACATCTCCACTCTGTTGTATGCCATTAAATTAAGTACATGAGTCAATGGTCCTGATGAAATTTACAATTGACTATTTTTCCATGCCAAAGTAATTGGTTTAATTTTTTCATGCATATTTACCACATCTTTCCCAATGTTGTTGTTGGCCAGATTTTCTGCATGTGGTGGATCATCATCTTCATATAAATCAAACCATTCACCACCAATTTGTGCTAACATATTATGTAAAATCATGCAAGAAACAACCCAACTAACAAAATATTCAATTTCATGATTATCCCTCATTTTATTTTGAATTTCCCTTAGAGAAAACCACCACCCCTTCAAAATTCCAATTGCATGCTCAATTCTGACCCTTGATTTTGCTAGACAGTAATTGAAATAATGGTTGTCTTCATTCTGTGTTACAACTCCCTTATATGCCGGAACAACCAAAGGAGAGCTTGCATATGCTGAATCAGCAAGTAAGTACTTATCCTTTTCATAAAACTCTTGGGGTGTTTGTGCTATTTTCATATGTTGATAGACATTTGAATCATGAAGTGACCCAGTACAACCAACATTTAGAGCAGTGAACTGTTTGTTGATATCGCAAACCAGTTGTATTGACATAGAATACCTTAATTGTAAACAATCAGTAAAAATTAAATAAAGAATAAAGATTCAACAGCTTACCTCTTTTTGCAATCAAAATAGGCTTCACCATCATTGGGAGGACGTTGTGATAATGGTATGATACTCCCATCAATAAACCCAATGCACCCTGGGAAGCCTTCTGCTTGCATTACTTGAGACATCTCTCTTCATTGTTCTATTGTTGGCCACACAATCACTTTGCACTTTAACTTCATTAATATCTGGATGACTCTTTGAATGTACAACACAATAGCCCCATGGCTAATTCCAAATAACATTCCAATCTTTCCCAAAGCGGCCACATTGCCATTTGATCCTAGCCTAGATAATGCCACAGCCAATTGGATAGCAGGATTGTGTTGTTTGTTTTTTGATTAGTTTTGAGGCGTTTTATCAGCTTGAATTTGTGAAACCAATTTTTCAAATGATTCATGTGTGTTCCTAAATAGCTGTCAAAACTTTTGAAATGATAATGTTTGTAAATCATCCGTTTTATACATGTAATGTGATGTATATCTTCTACGGGGATTGATGTATCTTTGTGATGTTATTGTATCTAATAAGATTATATCTTCCTGGATATCAGAATCACTATCAGATCTGAGAGCATCAATAAACTGAAGTGAGTTTAAGGTCTGAAGTAAAGGTAGCCTTTGTGATGCCTTGGGCATGGTAAATGAAGAAAAGGCCTGTAGTAAATGCAATTTGAAATCAAATACTTTAATAAATGACAAGTGTATTCAGATTTTATGCAAGAGAAGGAAAGTTTTATGCAATTTAACATTCCCTTACTGAGCTGTGTGTTTTAAACATGTGCCTTTATGCAAAGCTAAAGGCAGGATTTTAGTATTTAAACATGGGATTTGGTACCAAAAACCTGGGTTTTTGTACCTTAAAATATCACACCTCTTGAGGTGTGGGATTTCTGAAATCCCAAAAAAATTAATGCAGGATTTTGGCAAAAGAAAAATCGGGATTTTGAGTGTGGGATTTGGTAACTTTGACACCCCCTAATATTGAGTTTATCCCCATAACCTTTACATTACAAAGGGAAAATATTCTTATTATATCTTCATATTAAAAAAACAACTTTACAAATATATATTATTATATAAGAAACTTTTACTTCTATTATATTATATCACTCATATATTTAACAAATATCCATTCTATATTAAACAATATCTTACAGATATATTATTAAAGGTCTTATTGTTATATTATATTAGCAATTACCCTCTCAAACCATTACTTATTATAAGAGATATAAAATAAAGTTCAACTTACCCTTATAATATATATTAGTACTATTACATCAAATCAAACTCTTATACTATCAAGGTCTTACACTTAAATCATTTTATATTATTATTTTATACTTTTTTTTAACTTATAAGTTACTTATCTGATTATTGAATAGGTCTGATAGAAACTGCTGAAAAGTCTTCTCTAGTTGTAAACCACAATCTTAATATTGATTTGTGAGCTCTGTAGGGAGATTGTTTAGTATACTCAGAGGGGCAGCTAAAACACCATTAGCACCCTTGGTTACAGTATTATTTCAGCAATTCAAAACTGTTTACATGTGATTTCCCCCTCAAGGACTGCCTTATCCAATCCCACACTAAAAGGAGTTCCACAATAAGTAATAGTGTTTTTGAATTTTTTTGGCCTTCAAAAAATATGGAATTGTCTGAATGGAAAATGAATATTAAGATTAAATTTTGATCTTGAAAGATATTTATTTGATGAATAAAATACTAATGGAAATTATTTTTATATAATGTATTATCTAATGATTCCAAGAAGCTTAAAAACAGAAGAGAATCTTGGAAATTCTTTAATATTCCAGTGGCTTGGAAGAAATTGGAATACTGGAAAACATTAAAATCCTGGGTCTGACTGAGTTCACAGGAAGGGTCCCAGATCATTCTAGGGTGGGTCCAAGCTAATTTCCAAATGCAACACCTGCTATAATGTGTAGCAATATTTTTCATGGTTATTTATGAAAAATTACAATTTAGTTAATTATAAATTGAAATGGTTTTTTTAATCAATTATAAATTGAATGGTAAATGGCTTTTTCTATATTTTTGGAAATTTTGAGGCTTACAAAAGGTATGGTTTAGGCAGTGACCCTCTGTATTATTATGAAACATGAACCTTATCAGTACTACTTAGTTTCCAATCATTAGAAAAAACCAAAAGCTCAATATAAAAAAAATACTATATCCCATTAAGATATAATCTTAAATTATAAAATTAGACACACCAATTTTAAATAATAAATTACTTCATAAAAGCAAACCAAAATGATAATTATTAATCTTTTAACAGATAATTTCATACTAAATCTATTTTATTAAAAAAATATTAAAAGATGAAATTTTATCAGTTTTTTCTTATTACAAAGCTAAAAATTCAAAAAAATATTTGATAATTTCATTTTATTATTCCTACATTTATTTCAACTTAGTATTAATTAGTACTTAAAGAGATTAATGAAGTGGTTTTCTCTATTTATAAATACACTATATTTATTGATTATTTATTAATGAGATAAAGAGTAATATTTAGTTTTTTTTTTATATTTATAGGGTCATTTAAAACATCATTATAATTTATATAATTAATTCAAAAATTTAAAAATAATTATCTCATTATTTTTTCCTTTAAAAAACTTTTTTTTTAAAAAAAAAAAATCACAAATACAATTTATTTCAATATAATAAATTTAAATTAAAAAAAATATTAAAAAGATTTTCTAAAAAAAAAAAAAAAAAATTATAAAGTTGAAAATATTTTTATCTTCTTGTGAATTTTCTTCTTTTTTTTTATAAAAATTTTAAAAATTTCTTTTCATTTACTATATTTAAGAATGAAACTTAAATTTAAAACTAAATATTTCAAATTTTAAATTTAATTATTTATATAATATTTAAAGGGTGTTGGTAAACACACATAAGTGACCTTAATTTTTAAAAAAAATTCCTCAGGCTCAGCTTTGAGGATTTTTTTAATTTTTTTTTGCCATATTTTTCCCGACTTGGAATGTCAATAAGCACAAATTTTTTCAAAAAATTTTTTTTTGCCAAATTTCACAAATTTGGCCAATATGCCAAAATGGCATATTTTTTTCAAAAATTCATTTAAAATCTTCCCACTTATGAATTTACTTAATTTTTTTTTAAAATGAAGGGTTCAATGTGAAGAATAAAGCACCAGAATCCCATAATTTTGGGAATTTTTTTGGTTGGGACAAGTGAAGGCGCAAAAAGGGGTTTTTTTCAAATGTTTTTTCCCGTCATTGTAATATGCCTATTTTTAAAAGGTGAATTTAATAGGTTCCCACTTATGAATTTCCTTCATTTTTTTTTTGAATTAAAGGGTTCAAGCTGGACAATAAAGAACCAGAAGCTCATGAATTGGGAAAAATTTTTGGGTGGGACAAAAAGTGAAGGCGCAATGAGTGTTTTTTTTAACTGTTTTTTCTCTTGTGTGTAATATGAATATTTTCAAGTACAAAAGTTCCACATGTTTGATAAAAAATGAGACTGAGGTGGGATTCAAGAAATAAATATGACTGAGGAGGGGGATAATTGGCATAAATTGTATATACAAAAATCATTCAATCAGAATCAACCACCAAAATAGTGGGTTTTTTCTGAGAGGGGGGAGGAAGATTGGACAAATACAACATTCTGTGTTTCTTAAATTTATCAGCCCACCCCAGGGCTTGTGGTTGGGCATGAATCTCCCAGTTCACAGTAATAGGGGGGACTGGATAAACTTTAGAAATGATGATTTCCAAAGGAACAAAATGAGCACAGCTATTCAAGAAGCAGATTAAAATGGGGGGATTATCATTTGGAGGACAGAAATAAGGGAAAAAAGAAAAAGATTGGGCTGTGGAATAAAATAAAACTGGTCTTTTATACTTATTTGCAATTGGATCCCCCATGTCAGGCATGGACATACACTTGCTTTTTGGAGCCTGGCCAGCATCTTCATACCATTCAATTCTTTCCAAATAAGAGGATACTGAGGGAATTAAGGTATTAATGGCTTCATAAAGGTCTTGATTTTGTTGAATTTCTTCAGCCAAGTCACCTCTGACATCAGCCCATTGATCTTGAGTCTTGTAAATGAAGTGGGATACTTTTCTGTAGCCACAGTTTCCATCACCCTGGACATTGATGGCCTTGAAGGTGTATTTCAATATGAACTTGGGCAAGTCTTCTGAGCCAGTTATCTGATAACATAAGTCCAAAAAATGAATAAATATCAAAATAAACAACATAAAATTACATTAAAAAGAATCAGAAACTCACAAACAGCTTGGAGCATTCATCACTTGTGTGATAGTTGTTTTGACAATGCTCACAGGTCAAGTCAATTGCATCATAGATATTCAAACTGGTGGCAGGCTTGTGTGATTTTCTTTGTGATGTTTTGCTTCCAATTGCCAATCTTCTTGACCTTCTAAGGGTTACTTCTGATTTATTTAATTCAGTTGCTGAGGGTAGTGAATCTGATGAACTGATGGATTTAGATAATGAGTCCTCAGAATCTTCAGAATCTTCAGATGAGTCCACTTCCATAATTGGAGAGGGGACATTTGACTGGGATCTTGAAGTTGTTGTGCTGGTCACTTTTGATGGGGGTCTTCCTCTTCTTTTGGATTGACTTTCAATAATTTCAAATCTTGAAGGTTCTCTTTTGTCTTTATTCTTGGCTCCTTGGGGTCTTCCACGGATATTCTTGCATTCTAGAGGGTCCTCATAATATTGATCATCCTCTTGACTCTTGGGAATTTGATCAAATGGGACTTTTCCAGTCAAAACATCTTGAAAATGTTGGAGTATTGGAGTGATTTCTGCCATTGGTCTTTGGAACAGGTCTTCCCCAATGTCTTCAAATATTTTCTTGGCTTCATTCTTTCTTTCTTTTTCAAAACTTTGATCATCACCTTGAAAACCAGTCTGAGAAGAATATGACAAATAAAATCAGTTAATAAGAAAAAAAATAATAAGAAGAAATTAAAAAACCCTCACAGGCAAATTCAAATGCCATTGAGGATGGAAGTCTGATAATTCAAGCCTTTGGCGCTTGGCAAATGCCTTTTGGTTCTTATGCTTGCAAGGAATGCCTTTATAATTGTTGTATTTGTTGGTGCATTTTTCATTTGGAGGAAATTTTGTTTTGAAATTTTCAAAGGCAATCTGAAGAGCATAATGAGACACCTTGCCATTGAGGGCACAGATGTGTGGAGGAAAATTCTTGACATGGACAATCATTTCTTTGGAGATTCTGTTGATAATTTCAATAAATTGTTTTCTGAATGCCATGTGGAGTGCCCTGACTACCTCCAGGAGAGTACCAGTGGACTTTTGTAGCCAAAGCTTAACCATGGCATGGGCACCTTCAACTCTGGAGGTGGATCCCACACCCAGGTGGCAATGGTGGTTGGTCCAGGCTGGCACATAATACTCCTTTAGAGGAAGCCAGGTATTTTCCAAATACTGCAAGACCTCAGCATTTTTAACTTGCTTTTGAAGCTTCTTCCAGTTGTCTTTGAAAGACTTTTCAGTGGGTGAATACATAAGCTGAGAAAAGAATCCCAAAGTCATTAATAAAGACAATAATAAGAAAAAAAGTGAAATAAAATGAAATAAAGTGAAGAAGTATATTACTTGATTCCAAAGGCCCATAAAATTTTCAAAATCAGTTCCATGACCAATTTTCTTCATGCAATGAGCAGATACATCCTTGTTGATGTGCCAAATGCATAGCATGACTTTGGAGTCTGGGAAGAGCTTCTTAATAGAGTTTTTCAAGGCCAGATCCCTGTCAATAACAATAACTGGAGGGGGAACAAGATTGGTGTTGTTGAGGACCTTTTCAATGTATTGATTTAATGCCCAAGTATATGAAGTTTCATTTTCATTCTTCATCAAACAAAAAGCCCCAGAAAAGGTCTTATTTGTTGAGCTGAATCCAACAATATGAAAAAGGGGCATTTTGTACTTATTGGTTTTATAAGTACAATCCATAAGAATGACATGAGGAAAGCCATGAAGAAGTTTTATGGCCAGGGGGTGAGTAAAAAACAAGGAGGTAATGTGTCCCTCAGAATCCCTTGCAGAGGACCAAACAAAATTTTCTTCTTTGAGAGTGTCAATAAGAGCATCAATGGGCCTTCTGCCTTGCAGTTTGTCTTTCTTGATTTTATTGACTTGGTTATAAATGTCTTGAAGGATTACAGGCCTGTTAGACTCCCTCTGGCTGCATAATTGGGCCTGAATTTGCCTTGGCATGAGCAGTGATTCAGACATTTGAGAAATTTGGGATGTTTCTTGCTCATTGAATTTCCTGAAAGCAGGATGTGCCATGATATTTTCAGTGGCATCATGGCTATGTTCAGGATTTTTGACTTTAAGAGTCCAAGTGGTACTCTTGGCATATTTTCTGGCATAAAGTCTAAAAGGACAGTCAAGCTTTCTTGAGGTGACTGTTTTGGAGGGGCTTTTGTTGGGATTTGGGGTGCCAGACCTGTCACAACATATTTCAATTTGGTTGTGGGTCATATTGGACCTCAAGGTGGACACAGCATACCCCTGAGCCCTGGAAACATTATGCACATGTTGCCAAAGAAGCTCAAGGGTCTGAAATTCACCTTCAGTGGGGGGTTGAAGCATTTTTTTAATGAAAATTATGTATAAAAGTAAAAAAAAGGGGATTTGGGGGATTTGGAATGGGGTAAGAACCTTTCGAAATGTGAAAAAGAGGTGAAAAAAGGTGTGAAAAATGAACAGAAGTGGTTAAGAGTGACAGAAAGTGGTTTAAATGTGGGATTAATTGATGAGGGATGGTAAAAAATTGAAAATTGAGAGGCTTGAAAGCAGGTTGTTGTGGTGGAAAATGCAGTCTTTGGGGGAAAAAAAAAATGTGTGAAAAGCTTTGCAAAATGGCTTTGATAATGCTGTTTTTCCAAAAAAAAAAACAATGGTTTGGGGTGGGGATAATGTGGATTATTGGGGTGTTTGAGCTTGTTTGTTTTTTTTGGGGGGGGGCTGGGCAAAAAAATCTGAAACAATTTGGAGTTGGAGAGGTTTTGTGGGGAAAAAACCTCTTTTGGGCATGTTTTGGCCCAATACAGGCCCAATGGTGTTTCATTTTTAATTAAAAATGGGCCCAGGGCACCCCTTACGTGTTTTTACCAAATTATAGCCAAAACACGTAAGTTTTTAGTAAAAACACGTAAGCTCTTACGTGTTTTTACCAATACCCTATTTAAAAAACAAATTCATAGTATAAAGAAATATATTAGTTGATTAATTTCTATTTAAATTTTTTTTTATTGCATAAATTTTGTTAAAAAAAATTCAATATTCAGGATTTCCCACTCGAAAATTTAAAAAATTTGAGGAATAAATTATTCCTTCTTATCTCTATGAAGAAAAAGTTTAATCTTTTTTATGTATTTTATTTCTCAATTTCTCTTCTATGATAAATTCCTGTTAAAGGTATTATTAAATTTTTAGGAACTTATAATAATTTTTAAACAAAAAAAATTAAAAAATAAAGCTCAAATATAAAAAAACTGAAATTTAGAATTATATTATTCTAACCATTGGAGTGAAAAAGTTATAATTTTTTTCCCTAATATTTTACACAAGAAAGAATTTCTAAATGAATTCATTGAAGGGGAGCTATTTAATAAGTCAAAATATTTCTTGCACATTAAAACACTTCCACCAAGGGAAAAATATTTTCTGGTATTTCCAAGGTCTTTTATGCCATGAGTCTAAGTGTTGGGAAAATAATCTTTTTAAATTCTAAAGAAAATCTTTATTTTGGTATCCTTGGATTCAGGTGATTCATAAAATAAATCACTAAAGTTAAATTTTCAATGTATTTACCTTTAGAGAAAATTATTTATACATTTCATAGAAGTAAATAAACAATTTTCCTTTTGGTGTGTTCAGTTTTTGAATTATTTTAAATTCGTGAAATTTATCTTTACCTAATAATTAAATTAAGAATAAAAATTATTTTTTAATTTATAAAGAAAATTTCAAAAATGACTCATAAAATTGAGAAAAATTTAGTTTAAATTTGGGGTCTAGGATTTTGGTAAGATTTATGTGGGTTTTTCAATAAAAATGTTTGAGAAAATTTCAAGTTTAGTCCCCATTTAATGAGAATATAGATAAATTGGATCCATTTTTTACTGTTAAAAAGCCTGTCAGAAGGTAATAGAGTATTTTGTTTGGGGATTTTAATAATAAAATAAAAAGAAAAACTTTTCCTTGTAAATATGCTTAATCAGAAGTATATATAATGGTAAAGAATAGTTTATATTTTCATAATTGAGCCACAAAGATTATTTGGGTTTCTTAAAAAATTGGCTTAAGAAGTTTAATTATTTGTTTGAATTTTTCCCATTCTAGAATAATAATCTACTATGCACCTATATTTGGGGAACTAAAAAATTGGCTGTATACCTATTTGAGTAATAATTCTTATCGCAGAATGTTGTATGTCAAGTTCCACCAGGTACATAAATCTGAAAATGGACTTTTTTCTTGAGGCTTCTCATCATAGATTTACTTTATTGTTGTGTTGAATTCTTCATATTTATAGGAATTTTTGTGTAAGTAAGATTCAAGCCTTGAAATACGTTATATAATATCATTATAGTCTATTTAGAGAACATAAGGAGGCTTCACTAAGGTTTAAATATCCATTTTTCCTATCTCGCCTGTTGGTCCAGTTGGATATGATGGTGATTGATTCAAGAGGGAATTCATCCCAGCATGTTCTGTAAGGTGAATTTTGTGATCCATGAGATCAATTTTCTGTTTCTCAGAAATAAAAAACTACATAATTCTTTGATTTAATGACACATTAAATTATTGAATGATCTTTTATCAGTAATAATACAAAATATCTTTCCTTTGGCTCTATAATCTTGAAAGATACTAATGAATTTTTTTGATAGTGAAGCACCTGAGTGATCGCGTGAGGAAGAAGGAATAAATTGGAATTAAATACGAAAGCCTGAAATGGAAATACTTGAATTCTATATAATTAAGAACTAAAATTCTTGATGTGAGCTTGAAGTTTTCGTCAGGGAAGTGACCAGTAAAAATTGAGGGTCATCCATTTATCAGCAGTAAATGATACTTGGTTCAGTTTTGAAGTCTTGAGTTCTCAGATGTACTTTTTATTAAAATAGAAAATATTTTAAAGGTGGGCTGTGAGCTCTGTGAAATTTCTATTTCACATCTCCAAGAGCACGTGAAAATCCCTGGAGTCAATTATTGAAAGAGGAAGATTGGTTTCAAAAACAAAGTAAAGTAAGGTAGTTTTGAGGTTTCTTAATATGATTTTCTGTAACTACAGCATATAATAAATGAGTAGAACATATAATAAGTTTGGATAAATAAAATTTAATTTAATTAACTTTTTTGAGTGAAGTTTGTGAAAATAACCATCTAGTATTGTAATAACAAAAGTTGTCTTATTGGGATTGGTCATTTGATTAAACATGGTCGAGTGGTTGGACATAGCCTTTTTTTTACCAGTACACTTATGTTTCAATTTCTTCTTTCATGGATTTCCAAAATTATTCATCACTTAGCATTCAGCATAACTACCTTCTGAACAATTCAAGTAAAGCTAGACCCATTATCATCTAAAAATTGATTTATGTTGACAGCTTTCACTGATTGAAGGCTGGGTGGTATTTTTGTTATTGCTGGGAAACGTTTGTTGTGATGATGTCATAGGTTAAATTGTTGAACAGGATGGTGTTGGGGCCAAAGGAAGTCAATAAATAAGAGTGAATCCCAAAAATAACAATGATAATAATTAGAAAAATGAAATTAATCAATGAGGATGAGAAAATAAGGAGAGAACTTGAAGAAAAAAAAGTTGGTGAGTCAGTGAAAAATAAAAAGAATGATGGTGTGAAACAATGGTAATAAAGAAATTTAAGGGGGGGAGAAAAAATTTGTAGACAGTAGGATGCGAACAAAAGGAAGGGAAAAGAAAGAGAAAGTGTTGGGGATGAAGTGGAAAAAAAATGGGACTTGAAGTCCCCTTTGAGCCCTCCCGGAACTGAAGGCTTTCCTGGGTGTGAGATAGCAGGTAATTTTCCCCGGTGTTGAGGGCGGTCTAGGCACCGGATTGCTCCAAATTCGTAGGTATTCCGGCGGGGTAGCCTGAGTAACTAACTATCAACAATTTCTGGGACATGAATATTATTTCTCAATTTGATCGAATTTCCCACTAATTAATAATGGCTCAAGATAAATCCTTACTAAAGAATGAAAAATTAAAATTACATCATGTCAATATCAAATATCTTCAACAAAATCAAAAATAATTATTATAAACTAATTTCCAACAATATTTTATTTTTGATGAAAACAACAATTTCAATAATAATAATAAGAGCAACTCTTTAATTAGAAGCAAAAATTGAAAACTAATTAGAGAGCGCAAAATCAAAATGGCTAAAATCTTCAAAAAAAAAGTGATTTTTTGCAGACTTAAAATGGATTTTTTTTTAATTTTTTCTTTTTTTCAAAACTTGTTTCCTAATAAAGCCTTATAAGCTTAATTTATCTATTTAATTTTTAGTTACTTTTTTGTTTTTATGAAAAAAGATGAAAACTTGTTCTTGAATTTTTTACATTTTTGAAAAATTATTATTATTATTACTTATTTATTTATTTATTAAGGGAATTATTTTTTATTAAAAGATTAAGCTTAAGATTATTTTTTTTTTCTTTTCTTTTTTATAAATTTTTTGATTAATTTTAAATAAACTAAATATTTTTAAAGTTTTTTTCTCAAAAAGAATATTTGAAGTTTCATTATTGATTAAGCTAAAAGGTAAAATATACTTGTTCAAGTATTTTTTTTTTGATTTAATTGAAATTAATTTGTTTAGTCAAAGTGTTTTTTGTTGATGATTAATTAAATGAATTGCAGGAATGTGCGTGTATTGTACTGTACACATGTCATATGAGACTTATTTCTTTGTTACACTTGGGTGATGTTTATTTTGCGCCAGCCTTTCTGCCCGGTCACATAAAATAAATCTGCTCTTAAATTTTTTATAACTTAGCTTTTAAGATTTTTTCAAATTGAAATTAAATTTTTCTAGTATTTTTAATTTTAAAATTTCAATTTTTAATTAATTTTTAAATTGAAGAAAAAAGAAATTTAATTTAAAATTTTGAATAATTTTTAAAAAAAATTAAAAAATTAATTGAATATAATTTCATTAAAGAAAAATGTGTGGCTGTCCAGGGTCCGTTGTGGCCAAATTTTTAATTGAGGTAGTCCTTTTCAATTTAATTACAGTGTACACTGTGTACTAGTACTGTATTAATTTAATTTGAAATTTTGAAACGCCCTCCAAGAGTTTTGTTTTAGTGAATTTAAGGTTTGACCGAGATCGTAAGCCAATCCAAACTTTGTTAATGATTGAGAGCCATCTAAGATGGATGGACAATAAACTTCAAGTTGGGGTGGTCATTGGTCAACAAGAAAACTTCATTGGTCATGGTCAAGCAAGTTGTGATCTCAAAAAAATTCTTAAATAGTCAGCTCAGAACCTCCTTTTAATTTCTTCTCAACAAAAATTTTAATCCAAAAAATAAAAATTCTTCATCCTTTGCAATCTTGGTATTCTTGAAATTTAATCATCAAATCCAATCATGGAAAACTCTTTAAATTTACCAAACTTTGTAAGTCTACCATCTTAATTCATCTTATCATTAATGTAATCCTTTTTAACTCAATCTTTTGATATCTATCACCTAATCTACATTCAGCTGATCAATGATCCTGATTCGGTCCTCGATGAATGTATGGATTATCAACCTGATCGACCTGAGCTTGAATCCGATTCACAATCCGATTCATCTCTCATTCAGGATAATAATAATCATCCACCTAAATTACATTCAATCTTAACCAATCTTGATTCAAATCATCAAAAACAAATTCAAACTCCCTCCTCTGCTCAGAGCTCAAAACCTTCAACTCCTACTTCTATCATGGTCAAAAAAATGGTAGAAGCTCAAGAGGCTATCATCTTAGAAGCTTTTGAAGCTTGGAGACTCAAATTTCCTAGAGCTTCTTTAAGTGACGAAGATTAAATTCAAAAGCAAGATCTTATTTAAATTCATCATCAATCCTTCAATTTCATTTCAAGTCATTCGCTTTTGCTTAAATTAAAAATCATTTTTTATCTACAAGATATGCCTCATATACTGACATTCATTAAAAAAATATTCATAAAATAAAAATTCAAAATTTCATTCAAATTATTAATACACTCGTTTTTTAATCAGGTTGCAAATCCATTCAAGAAAAAAAATCAAAAAATAATAATTATAATCATAATAATATCATATCATTCTTTCTTTTTTTCGTTGGTCTAGTGTGACAAATAGTGTTGGATTGCTTTAGAAGAAAACAGTGTAATTACCACCAAACAAATATCCGTTATTATTACTATCGTCCATTTTATTAACCTTTTTGTTCATTTTTTAAAAGTTATCTACATACCTGTATTCGTCATGCATATGCGCATACATGTTTCACATTGTTATTTGTTTTGTTCTATATCCTTCAAAACAAATTAATGCAGAATTCAGTCAACTTTTACTCAAAAAAAAACTCGCACTTTAAATTTCTTTTTATAAAAAAGTGATTTCAATTCCAGTCAAGTAAGAATTATTTTCAAAATGCCTAAAGCCGTTCAAATTAATTATTTCAAGCCATTTTCATGAAATATCTTTCATCACTCTTTTCTTAAGGTTTCAAAATATCAAAATTAACTCAAAATTCAAATATTCATAGATATATCTATAACTTATAAAAACCAAAAACCTTCCAATGAGGTTTTTTTTTCAAAGATTAATTATCAAATGAAATTAAAATGTAAGGAATTTTTTTATATATATTGATTCTTAAAACAACTTTAACTTTATTAAAAAATCGATATATCAAAATTTATTAAACTTTTTACCACCTAAGGAGGTACAATCCATTTCTTACTGCATTGGTCATGTTGACTTGTAAAATCATGAGTGTGGTGAAATGGATACTAAACCAGTGAATGACTTTTAGTCAATGTAACGCAGGATTGACTTTTCAGTCAGTTCGGGCCCAAGAGTCAAACTGCATGTCAGTCAGGGACCCTAAGAGCCATATTGCATAGGTTAAAACTGAATCAAGAAAATTGACTCCAAATCAAGTTGCAGTCAATTTGTGAGACTCAGTCATGACTAAATTATCAGTCTTAGAGCATCATACTGATATATTCAACGTCGTAGCAATTAAGGAAAAAAATCCCGTAAAAAACATGAACATGAATTTGATAATTTATTTTACTACACTCATACTGTAATTGGATGGTTAAAATTATCATAATTCATAGTCATCATGTTTGTAAATTTTATATTCAAAATAATTTTAGCATACAAATTCATTTCAGTAATTTTATGTAATGTAATCATAGTAATACATTAACTTGCCTGGTAGAAACAATGATGATATTAGAAAAGTGAGATAATAATTTGTCATTTATGACTTCCTAGCATGCAATTAATAATTAAGCAAATACAATAACTACCAAGACGAGTGATATAAAAAACTATGCAGTGTTTTTTGAGAAAATCAATATCATCGTGGCAAATCCATTCATTGAGATAGGTCAAATGACCATTGGTTTGGCGACATACAGGAAAAGTCACTCTGCCACTTTGAAAGAATATATGTTTGATGAAATGTCATGAGGTAGTTATTTACAGATATTTTAAGGCGATTGAGCCAAGAATTTTGAAATTACCATTGTGAATTTGCATCTGGAATGATGGTCAATTGATTGGATTAAGAAGGAGAATTATTAAGTTAGATTGACTCACCTTCTAGTAACCAGTGATTTTTTCTTCATCTTTTTTTGGAAATCAGTTCAATTGAATGAGGGGCCTCCTAATCTGTGGCTGCGGCAAAGCCGTAATATTTACTAGTTAATTGTTTCATTGCATCATTGGGCCATTTGTGTGGTAATCCAGTCTCTCTAAATATATGTTGGAAATAGCTCGGGTTGAAGAAGAAAGAAATTATGGAATCATTGTTGCCAATTTAATAATCCAGATATTTTTTCATTTTTCAGAAGCAAGCCGTGACCCAAGTACGCGTGGTGATATTGGATCAACAATTGAATCAATTACAAATGAAATTACAAAAAGGGATTATTAATTTTTTGATAGATTTTTTTTGTCGAAATTCATTTCATGAATGACTCAAAAGTTCAAGTACGGGTTCAATGAAAGCCACAGTGACCCAATCCTTTTCAAGAAATAAGTATGGTCATTCCTTAGGGCTTTACATATCAAATTGTAAAAAAAAATTGAGTAACATAATCATTTTGATTTATTGTAAGAGAAAGTTTTAATGAGTCACTGGAATTATTATTGGAGTTAAATTGGGGTCTTTGGTATTATCACAAATATTAATAAACAAATAGCTTTGTTTGTTTGAATTATGAATTTGACAAAAAAGATCGTGAAAAATCTTCACTAACTAATTTCCATCTAAATATTTCAAACTTCAATTAATATAAATGAATTAGAAATTTAAGCAGTGAAATCACTGATAGATAGTAGTTCTGAGAATAATATTATCATGGGTTAAAATGAATTTCACCTTTATTTGTTATTGTTATTGTGTTTTTAAAACCAGGTCATTCAATATATTATTTTTGTCTTAAAAGGCTTGTTTTATGTATGTCTTTGAAGGTTGTAATCAAATCTAAAATATGATATGATATCAGCTTGGTATTAATATATTATAAGCTATCTCACTAACGTTTAATGGGACCTTAAAGTTCTCCTTTCAGAATATTCTATATATATTGATCAAAATGTTCAATATCTTCATTAGTTATTTTCATCGTCTTGAGTATGAATTCCTTGGCCACAAAACAAAAGGCATGACATGAAAATGTGTTCACGTCACTTCAATTACCTGATATATATATTTCAATTGGTGGACCATCTTCAAATTATTAGTATAATTATCACATATTACAGTATAGAAATGATCTATTAGCCTTCTCTCCTCTAAGTAAGGCCAAAAAGTATTGTTCCATATCTGCACTAGAATCAGATCCTGTGAGAGTTTCAAAATATAAAATTGAATTTTTCAATACCAATGAAATTGGTTCAATAAAATTAACTAGAATGAGAAACTAACATAAATCCATATCCTTTGAGTTCTAAAAATCAATTTAGAAAGATTAATATTAATTTTCTGGTAATTTGACCAGATTTTTTTATTGCTTTTCCTTCAAATTTTGAATATGATCTTTTGAAAAGTGAATAAACTTCCGTAAAAATAGTTCACTTGAGATTGGAGGATAGTTCTATTAAAACTTCACACAATTGTCTATTATTAACAGTCAAATTGAGCAGTTATTTACCACTTTATTTTTAATTCTCCAATTATATTTAGCTATTAATTTATGTCTTATTAATAAATTAATTAACCCAAAAATCTTGGTTTTCCCATACCTTGTATCAATTTTTTTTCTTTTAGATTGTATAAATTCCTACCAAAAATAAAATTGTGATTTACAAGAAATGGTTTTTCTTTTTAAAAAAAAAATGATAATACTTCTATTAATATTTTTTTTAAAAACCTTATTTTAAATCCAATGAAGTTCCAAAAAAGAAAATCTTTTCAAAACTTAATTTTATCTTGATTAAATAATACACAAATTAACTTTAGTTGGTTTCATTAACTTCAGTCAGTTAGTTTAAATAGGATTATAAGAATATATGACTCAAATATCAATAAATAATTACTCAAATAGATATAAAACTTATTAAAATAATAATAATAGCTTACTGAAAAAATGTTTGTTTTATTGTTCAGTAAATATTGGAATACTATTCAATATTTCATATAACAACCAACACATAATTTGATTAAAAAAATCAACAAATAAAAAAACAAAACAATTAAAAAATATATTAAAGTATTAAGATTAAAAGGATTTAAAAATGAGAATAAAAATGACCATCACCCCCCTCTCTCTCAAAAAAGATAAAAACCAAATAAAGAAATCAAATTCTTGACAAGAATGAAAGATGACCACACCCCCAATCAAAAACAGAGCTCAAAAAAAAATCCATTTTTCTTTTGGTATTTTTTGGATAATAATATTTTCTAATTAATTATTTTGGTCTTCATTTGGTCAGAAAAAAAAATCCCCACCTAAAAAACAAGAAATTATTTAGTGAATGATTTGGATATTTTGTTATTTTTCATTTTTGAAAATCAAACTTGGTAAAATAATATAATCCTTTTTCTCCTAAGAAAAAAAAATCAATTTGAAAATAATTTTAAAAATTTTGAGAATTAAAACAGATCCTCCCAAATATTAATTATAGTCTCATTTAAAAAAAATGGGTCTTTTTATGATAAAAGAGGAAATTTTAAAAAAATTAAATGAATATATTTATAAGTATCTTATGAGTTTTTAATCTATTAGCTCCTAGTTTTTATATTAATATTATTTTTAGATTCAATTTTAAATAATTTGAAAATATAGAAAATTAAAAGATCACTCTTAATTCATTATCCCACAGATTAGATTATTTATTTTTGTGGGAGATAAACTTATATTCTAATAGTGTGAAATATTTCATTTATAATAATAATATTATTAGAATGAAACTAAGAATTAAGACTTCATATTATACTTTAAATAAAAAATTCTTTATAGTAAATTCAAAATAATTTGAAAGGGTTTTGATTACTATTTATTGAAACTGATTGAATATTATAGCCAAGCTAGCAAAATATATTTTCTTAAAAAGCCAAAATCATGTTATCAAATTAATAAAATTTATTAAATTATAGTTTTCTTTCTTTAATAAGCTTGAAAATTTCTTATTTCATTATTTTTTGCACCAAATTAGAACCACACTATTTTGATGTTTTTCAATTTTTTACCATTTTTTTACCATTTTTTTGATAATTTTTCCTTTTTTTTTCTTAATTAAAATAAGATTTTAAATTAAGAGATGAAGAATTATCATAAATATTCTCATCATTTAACTTAATTATCAACAAAAAGAATTTTTTTTAAAAGCTTCTTTTTCTAATAATGACTCATTCTATAAAGGCTAAGTTATAATTTTACAGAACTAATTGATTTATTATATGCTATTTCAAATTTTTGATTTAATTTATGTATGATCTTTCAAATTTCTCAAAAATTGAATTAAAATACTAAAAATGTAATTTTTTGTAAGTTAAATTTTAGTCTAAAGAGTTCCTCACTTCAAAAAAAGAAGAAAAGTTATTAATTATCTCATTATTTAATAAGACCACTTAGTAATAATTTATCACTGTTTATAAATTTATTTTCCTCAAACTTATTAATTGAGGATTAGATTGTAAAATTGTATACCTTAATCATACCCTAATCTTTTTTTATATGGATTATATAATAACTACACCTTCAAACTCATGTATTATAATTATTATATTTTCTTAAGTCTTAAGGCAGTTCACCAGTTCATCTAATTTCAATTAGAGAAAATGAGAATAATTTGAATTATTTGATTAACTAAAATTAGCCTATACTTCAGCTTTAAGGATTAGAAGGAATTGAGGATAAAAGTCAAGGAAATAACTCATTATTATTAAAAATAATAAGAATATTCGAGGTAATTTGATCAGTTTAATTGGATTCAGAAAAAATTGAAAAAATAATGAATATATCTTACTTAATTCTGGAATTTCAATACTTATTTATTTATTTTGTAGCTGTTTTATATAATAAATAAAATATTTCTAAAAATTCACAAGGCCTAAACAAATATGTTTTTTAAATTGTAAATCAAAATTTCTGTAAATTTTTCCTCTTAATCCAAATAAAATATATTCCATATAATAAATAAAGAATTCATTTTTTTATAAAAAGTGGCATAACCAAAAAAGTTTTTATATTTTAACATATAATTCAGAAGTACTCAATATTAAATGTTTTATTTTTGAAGATAAACTAAGTCATAATTGATAAAAAATATTCTTTCCTTTTTGATTAGTAAGCTATGTTAAATATTTTGGATACCAACTTATTTAAAAAATATAAAAATTTTAGCTAGCTCATAAACTTTCTTTGAGGGAAAATTTAAACTTCTTTCTTTATTTTTTATAAAATAAGAAGTATCATTAATAAAAAAAGAAAATCCATAGAGCTCTAAGCTTCAGAGATGTGACTGAGGTTTTTTTAGATATTTAAGTTAAAAAGATTTATTTTTTTTAAAAAAAAATAGTTTTTTTTTGGTCTGTTTTTAAGTCTGAAATTCCTCTGATATCTTAAATTTAATTATATTCATTAAATTTGTTGTTTTTAAAATTAATTAAATATTCTTTAGTAATTTATTCTTTCTTTTAAGAAATGAAAAGGTTTTCCTTTTCTTAGAGAAAACTAAAACAAATTGATTTGGGGTCATCTATAAACCAAAAAGATTTTCTGTACCTTCCTTTCCTTTGATAATATTTTTTCTTTTTTTTCTTTTTTGACTCATTTATGTTAAATTCAGGGCAAAAAGAACCCGATAAAGCTTGAGTAAATTAAAGTGTTTATTCATTATTAATATTAAAAGATGTGTTCAAAATTGGTCTTGAAAAATAAAATTTATATTTCTTCAAATGAATAAATTTATTTGTATTTGATTAAGAAAAAATAAAACTCTTTGAAGACCCTCAAATAAATTAAATTCAATAAATAAAGAAAATTAAGTTAAAATTCTTGATTTTAGCTGGCCTTAAATTATGTTTTTTTTAGATCATTAATAAGAATTTTAAGATTTTATCTTTATTGATTTCCAAATTGAAAGGTAAATGTATTGGGGATAATCTTAAGCAGCGCTCTGGTAAAGCCACATAAGAAAAATGGTAAAAGAACTTGAGTAATTATCTGGGCCCCTTTTCAATTCAAAAAAACAAAAAAAGACTTGCAAAAACTCCCCAAAAAACTCTGTAAACCTTCTTTTTAAAATGTTTTTTCACAAACCCCCTTCCTCACCCTTGAAAACCTCTTTTCCAAAAACACTATTCCAAACAAAATTTATCAAATCTTTCCAAAACATTTTTCACCTCTTGTTACACCACCAATAATCAAAATTCCATTTTGTCTCTTCCCTCTGAAATTACCCATAAAATTCTACCCATTTTTTCTCACTTTTAATATCTTTTTTCCCCTGCTCTCCATACTTTAAAAGAATCTAGCCTTATTCTTCAAACCCCAGTTTACCCCTTTTTTCATTTTTTTATTTCCTCAACTTTTGCCATAAAAAATGCACCAAACCCCCATTTAAATTGGATTTCAGACCCTTGAGATTATTCAGAATCATTTCCATAATTTTCCAGGGAAAAGGGGTATTCCCTGTCCACCTTGAGGTTAAATATGACAAAAAATCAAATTTAAATAGGCTGTGATAGGTCTGGGACCCCAAATCACAACAAAACCTCCTCCAGAATAGTCATTTCAAAAAAACTAGACTTTCCTTTTAGAATTTATGAAATAAAATATTCCAATAGTACAACTTTAAATCTCAAAGTAAAAAATCCTGAAAACAGTCATTATGAAATTCAAAATATTTTGGCACATCCTTCTTTCAAAAAATTGAATGAGCTAGAGATATCCCAAATTTCTCATATCTCTCAATAACAACTCATTCCAAATATAATTCAGGCCCAATTGTGAAGCCTGAGAGAGCCTTACAGGACTTTAAAGCTACAAGATAGCTAAAGCCAAGTAAATGAAATAAAGAAAGACAAAGTTGAATGCAGAATGCCCATTGATTCTCTTATTGAAACCATCAAAAAAGAAAATTTTGTGTGGTCCTCTGAAATGGATACAGAGGGACACATTAATTAATTACCTTTCACTAACCACCTTTCCCTAAAACTCCTTCAAGGGTTTCCTCATGTTATTTTTATAGATTTCACCTATAAAAACAATAATTACAAAACACCAACTTTTCATATTAGGGCGTGTCAAATTCACCAAATAATTTCTTACAATAACATGGTATTTGGCTTCCAAATCCCAACACTAAATCCTGGGTTTTCCATGTGTAAATCACATGGAATTTTAGCTGAGTCCCCTGGTATTATCACCAACTCCCATGCATATGGTATCTCAGTTTGAAACCTAACTCAAATGAGTATTCTCAATTCACAAATGTACAACATATTCTTACACACTCTGTTTTTGACAATCTGACCAAAAAGCTTACAATCCATTTATATTTCTTCATCAATATAATAATGCCTTGTGCCAAAGCAAAACACATCAATTCAGATACAAAGATAACCTTGGGCCTTCCTCATCCATATGTTAACTTAATATGTACTAATTATTTAACCAGAATTAATTGGCTTTCAATAAAACACACTTTTGAGTGATCTTTTGGTACTAGTGGTTCAACTTCAATTGGAAGGCCTCCTTTGTCAAAGAAGAATGGGTTTTACCTTATTGGAATTGAGGTCAAAAAAAAATCATGACATTGCCTAAACCTTAGATCAAACAGCATCCAATTTTTATGGAAAATTTATAAAAAAGAAGTATTGTGCAGAAAAAGAAATTCAAAATTTAACTGGGGCTGGACTAACCAAAGAAGAGGAGAGTAAAGGTATTAAATCCATGAGTAAAAATCTTCAAGGTCTGTGTCATTTCTATGTCAAAATCTATGTGCTCTTTGGTCACAAGCCCAATGTCACTCCCATTGCCATCTATGATTTTCAAGAAAACGACAACTT
Source organism: Austropuccinia psidii (assembly GCA_023105745.1). Taxonomy (NCBI): domain Eukaryota; kingdom Fungi; phylum Basidiomycota; class Pucciniomycetes; order Pucciniales; family Sphaerophragmiaceae; genus Austropuccinia; species Austropuccinia psidii. The sequence continues at coordinate 2,691,496 of JALGQZ010000001.1, forward strand.
AAATGGTGATGATGATGATAATTTTCTTAATAAGGTAATTTTTCATATCTTTTACTTTTTACCTGAGATAATTAAAGATAATTTGTTTTTTAAAGGAGAATAATGATTTGGATTACATCTCAATCTTGATACTTTTCTTAATAATGATGAGTACTTAGTTCAAGAAGAAAACATTCAAGATGAATCAGTAAGTATGCTCAAGCCTGATATTTATTAAATCTAATGTTGATTATTTATTTTTTGACCAGCTAAGTAAGTCCATAATGCATTTGACACAAAAGCATAATCAAGAATTGACCCCAACTCAAATGACAAGAGTGGATCTAGGAAAAGGTCAATGGATATGTTTTAACCTGCAAATGCCAATTTTCTTGAATCATGGCAAAAGGGTTTGTCTTTAAACTATTGTTACTCTGATAAATCCTACTGAAACATGATATTGTTCTTAGCCTGTGAAGCCAGTGATAATTCTTGTTTGGAGTGGGACAAGGAGGGGTGGCATGAAGAGAAAGTGGGGAATATTTAAAATAAATCTTTTGAAGAAGTAAGGTTACAAAAACAAAGAGAGTTTGACAAGAAAAACAACAACAATAAATATGAATTTGAAAAGGAAAAGTGGAATCAGGAACTGGAGCTGAAGGAAAAGAAATTCCAAATGGATCTCACTATAGCAGAATTGTCATCAAGCAGGCCAATGGCAGAGCTCAAATTCATTCTGACATTAAATGATAAAAAATAATTTATTAGTTATATGACGTGTGATAATTTTAAAATGAGTGTTTTTTCAAATATAAATGATGCTTATTTGAAATTGGGGCACAAAGTTTAAATTTATATTATGTTTTGAAATTGAACTTTAATTTATTCAAAAATTGAAAATTTGGGTAGCTTTTTCATTGACATTTTATGTTCCAAAAAACAATGCCCAATTTTTTTAAAATTGAATTTTAAGCCTCCCTCCAAGTTTTTTATTTTGATTTTTTTTCAAATTAATTTGGATTTCCCCTTCCTTTTTTTTCTAAAAATAAAAAATAAAAAATGCTTCATTTCCACCAAAATACTTGTGTTTCAAAAACAAACCAGGTAAAATTTTCACTCCTTCACTCCCAACTACATCATTGAAACTGAATTTTTCATTTTTTATTTTAGATTTTCTATAAAAAAAAATCAGTAATTATTTTGGGTTTTATAATTTTCAGTAAAAAATTCACTATGACAGTTTTTTTATTCATTTCTTTTGAAAAGGCTCATCAACAGCATCAAAAACCCAATCTCTTCCAAATCCACCCCCCATCACCCATCCACCATCCTCCTATACCCATCCAACTAAACTCACCCTCCAGTGAGCCTAGAATCTCACAAACAGGCCTCTGGGAGGTCCTAAGCCTTTTACTCCTAAAATAAATTGGAAGCTTCTCAAATTTTCAACCAATTAATTAATATTTTTCAATTCTTTTTTGTTTTTTCAATAAAATTGCTGAATTTAATACTTTTTATTTATTATTGTTTTCAAAAAACTGAATTATTTTTCATTTTTTTGCTAATGATAACTCATCACCTCATCATTTTTTTACCTTTCTTTTGACAATTCCAATTTAATACTAATCTTATTTTTTTATATTACCCTTTCAATTATAAATTATTTTTTCAATTCATTAATCATAACTAACCACTCTTTTCTTTTCTTATGTTTTTTTATGATCATCATAACTGATGTTTTTTTCATTTTTTTAAATTCATGAATAATAACTAACCATTAATCTTTCTTTTTCTTATTATTTCTTACTGATGATCATAAATCATGATTATTTTATTTCTTTATTTAATCGTGATAATTACTAATGATTCTTATTTCTTTTATTTCTGTATAATTATGAATTCATGGATATTTTTTTGCTTCTTTCTTTTTTTTCTGATTATATTGGAGCATGTGGATGACTTTCATTAATTGTTTTTTATTTTTATTACTTTTTAAAAATTTGTTAATATAGGGGTGGATAATCTATGAGGGCTCCAATTGCAATGTCATTTAATTTCATCCCCCTTCCCTCATCATTGAAATTCAAAAAATCCCTCTGAATCTCTCTCACTCTGAAAATAATTCTAATGATGTCATGGCTATTATTAAAACAGATTCAGAAAATCATCAAAATTATTTGAAGGATTATGAAACTCTTATTAATCCTCTTGATGCCATGGTTAGGACTAAACCAAATATAGAAAATCATTAGGTTTCATAATACCAAAAAAAATCATAAAAGGAAACTTTCCCAAAGCCAAAGAGCACATATCCATAATTCAAAACAGATCATTTCTGACCTTGGCCATTCCAACAGAGCATATCAAAAAATCTTGACCATCTCAATTGACAAGAAAGAAGCCGATTCCACATGGCTGAAATTTTCATCATTAAACACTTTACCCAATCCTTATGTGATCATTCATAAAACCAAGAAGCCATTCTTACCTGTCATAGTTTATGAAATCACCCCATTTGACAATTCTTTTGGGCCACTCTCAAATATTAAAAGACCTTATCCCAATATGTTCAGTAAATTAAAATGAATAAACATGTCCTAGGTGGAATTATGAAAGGTATTAGCTTTTGTCCTTGTTTTTATCATGGAAAATCTGCAGGTGTGTCATCTTTTTTACTTTTTATTTTATTATTTTCTGATTAATCTAAAGAGCTGTATGTGTTTAATCCCAAAAGCCTGGTTTGACTCCTAATCAAATTGAAACAGATAATTAAAAATGGTCCAAACTTGAGCAATATGACACATTAATTTACTCTATAATTTGTAATTTTTCTAAATTAGCTGCAAAAGAAAATCAATAATTAATCAAAGATGCAAAATTATCAAATTTCAGTCAGCTCAAATAGACTTCTGCCAATAAAAACCAAGAATTCAAATATTCTACCAATGTCATTGTCACTAAAGATGGATTTTTTAATAAGGCACATCAAAATTTAAATGATCTCAATGCCTTTACTTATGGTATCATTTCTTTTGTCTCCAAAACAAATTTCCATCCCCTTCCAACTGTCTTCACCCCATCTGGACATGGCTTGCACTTCCCCAAATTGACAATAGAGATCAATTTTTCAAAAAAACTTGGAGTCATGGGAATTATTTGGAAGACCTAATCAATGGTTTATCATACAAGAAATCCTCCACCAGCAATTCTCAATCATGATGAAATAACTCATTTTTGATGTTCTTTTCAAATAAACCATAAATTATTTAATGTAGGTGACAAATTGTTAAAAATTACACCTACCAAAATTAATTCAAAAGTCAATGGGTACTTTGAAAGAAACATGAAGGACAAAAAAGAGCTAAAAAGTATGAATTGTAAGTAGTTTTATTTTCTCAATAACATCTCCACTCCATTGTGGGCCATTAAATTAAGTACATAAGTAAATTTTCTTGATAAAATTGACAATTTATTATCTTTCCATTACAAAGTAATTGGTTCAATTTTTTCACAAATATTTGCAACCTCTTCCCCATTGTCATAATTTTAAAGAACTTCTTCTTGTGGTGGATAATAATCTTCATATAAGTCAAACAATTCATCTTCAATTTGTGCTAACATATTATTTAAAATTTTACAAGAAACAAACCAACTAACAAAGTATTCAATTTTACATTTATCTTAGATAAAACCACTTCCCCTAAAAAATTACAATCAAATGCTTAATTCTGACCCTTGATTTTTCTAGACAGTAACTTAAAGTACAGTTGTCTTCATTCTGTGCCACAACTCCCCTATAAGCTGGAAAAACCCAAGGAGAGCTTTAATATGCTGAATTGGCTAGTAATTACTGATCTTTTTCATAAACATATTGAGGTTTTTGTGCAATTTTCATATGTTTATAGACATTTGCATCATGAAGTGACCCAGTAAAACCCATATGTAGAGCAGTTAACTGTTTTTTTGTATTGAAAACCAGTTTTATTGACATATAATACCTTAATTTTGAACAATGAGTAAAAATGAAATAAATTATGAAAATTTAAATGCTTACCTTTTTTATTATCAAAATAGGCTTCACCATAATTGGGGGGCCATTGTGATAATGGTATGAGACTTCCATCAATAAATCCAATGAGCCCAGGGAAGCCTTCTTCCTGCAACACTTGAAAAATCTCTGTGTTTTTCTATTGTTTTCCACACAATCATTTTTCTCATAAACTTCATTAATATCCAGATAACTCTTTGAGTGTACAAAAAAATAGCTCAATGACTAATTCTGAACACTATCCAAATCTTTCCCAAAGTAGCCCCATTTACATTTCATCCCAACCTTGATAGTGCCACAGCCAATGGTATGGAAGGATTGTGTTTTTTTGTGATGAGTTTTGGGAGGCTTCATAATATTGAATTTGTGCAACCAATTTTTTAAATGAGTCATGTGTGGTCCTACCAATCTGGAAAAACTTTTTAAGATAATAATTTTTGTGAATAATTCACCATATAAATGTAATGTGATGGATATCTTCTACAAATACTGATGTATCTTTGTGATCTAATCATATGTAATAAGTTTGTATTTCCCTGGATATCAGAGTCACTATCAGAGTTGAAATAATTGAAAAACTGAAATTGGTTTGCTGTCTGAATTAAAGGTATCCTTTTCAAATTCTTTAGCATTGTAAATAAAGGAAATCTCTATAACAAATAAAATTTGAAATCAAGTACTTTAATAAATGACTAGTGTATTAAGATTTTATGAAATTTAACATGCCCTCACTGAGGTTTGTGTTGTAAAAATGTGCCTTTAAGTGAAGGTAAAGGTGGGATCTTATTATCCCAAAATCGGATTTTGTACCTTAAAATACCACACCTCTTGAGGTGTGGGATTCCCCAAATCCCAAAAATTCAATGCAGAATTTGGGAAGAAAACTCGGGATTTTCAGAGTGGGATTTGGTAACTTTGACACCCCTTATTTTTGGATTCAGATCCAAAAATAATACTTTTTATAGGGATTTTTGTTTTATGAAGGATGAAACTGAATCTTCTTATACCTGGGAACTGAAAAAAGATATAAAAAAAATTCCTAAACAATAAAAATATTATTACCCCTCAATTTATTGTTATTGATAGGGATTTGGACTTTGAGAATTCTATTCAAAAGCTCTCCCCAGATGAAAAAGTAAATTTATGGATTTGGAACATCAATAAATATGTATCTTCCCATTTAATGAAGAAAATTTCTATAATACTCAATCTGAAAACTTCAAAGGCCTTTGGAAGAAAGTAACTTGGTTTGAATTTTCACTTTTAATCAAATGAATGTGGTTATTAATACATTTTATAGTTTTTTGTAAGTTTTTGCATTCATTAAATGAGAGATAACCAAAAGAAAACTTTCAGAGACTTAAAAAGAAAAGTAAAAATCCTGTATTATTGAACTATTTGGAAAAATCTTAGCTTTCTCTGGAGAAGTATTACATTCCTTCCTGGACTGAAAACCATTTTCACCTTGGGGTGGGTTCTACCATAAGATTTGAAGGTTCCCATGAAATTGTTAATGTTTGGCTCCAAAACTCCACTGGTACTTTTCTGGAAGTTATTAGAGCCCTTTACATTAAATTAAAGAAAAAATTTATAGAAATAGTCAACAGAATCTCAAAATAAATTATTTATCATAAAAGAAATTTCCTTCCTCACAGCTGTAATCTAAATGGAAACTTCTCTCATTATACACTTCATATGTCCTTTGAAAGTTTTGAAAAAAATGTCCCTTCAATGAAAAATTCACCAAAAAATACAATAACTCTCAAGGGATACCTTTCAGGAACAAGACCCAAAAGCAAATTTCAAAGCATCAAAGGATCCAGTAATCAGACTTACATGTGAAATGGCATATGAATATACCTTTAATTATTTTTTTTCTTCAATTTATTAGCTTTTTTTAGCATTCAATGACTTTTTTTGCAATATTCTTCTCAGAATTTCTATCAAGGAGATGATCAAAGTTCTGAGAAAGAAATAATTACTGAATCCAAGAGAATAGTTTAAGATATTGTGGAAGACCTTTATGAAAGGCCAATTTCAGGAATAAGCCCAATTCTGAAGAATTTTCAAGATATTTCAAGTGGAAAGGTACCTTTTTTTAGAATTACCAAGAGACAAGAGGATCAAAATACTATGAAGACTCATTTGAAGGAAAAACTATCTGTGAAAGACCTCAAGGAGAAAAAGTAAAAAGAAATACAAAAGAGATCTCTCAAGGTTTTAAATAATTAAAATTCAATCCAGGAGAAGATTGAGACCTTCATCAAAGTCACAAGCACAATGGCTTCAATATCACATTCAATTTTCCCCCTCAAATTGTTGAAGTGAATAAATCTGAATATTTTTAGGCATACTTATCCAAATAAATAACTTCATCATATTCATGACCATAAGAAACTGAATTGAATGGATATGGAAAATAATTATTAACCCTCATAAGGTCCACAATATTTTACAAAATAAGCAGAACCTCACAAAGAAATTCTCACAAGCCTTCAGCCAATTTGAAATTTACAATGCAAATGAGTTAACCTGTGAGAATTTCCAAAGAAATTATCCCACAAGTAATTAATTCTCCAAGATTCTTGTGAGTTTTCAATTCATTTTAATGTAGAATTCTTTGGAAATTCCAATCTTGATTGAATTTTTTGAGCCATTTTCATTAGGTACTTGTCTCAGAAAAACTTCCAAAGTTCATTTTTAAATACACATTCAAACCCCTCAATGTCCAGGGTAAGGGAAACTGTGGCTATAGAATAGTATCCTATTAAGTTTACAAGACACACAATAAATGGCCTTATGTCAGCAGTGACTTGGATGGCGAAATTCAAAATAATAAAGACCTTGATGAAGCCATGAATACCTTTATACCTTTATTAAACTATTATTTGGAAATAATTGAGTGGTAAGAAGAGGTCATCCAGGCTGCAAAGAGGAATTAGACCTCCATTACTGATATGTGGGATGCAATTGCAAATAAGTATCAAAGACTTTTTTTTATTCCACAGCTCAATGTTTCTCTTTTTTTCTCATTCAAGTCCTCCAAATAGAAATCTGCCAATTTTCATTTGTTTTGTGGATAGTTGTTCTCATTTTGTTCCCTTTGTTGTCATCATTTCCATAATTTACCCTTCCCCCCATTAATTTTAACTGGGATTTTCATTCTCAACAACAAGACTTTTGGTTATTTGATCAATTCAAAAAGCACATAATTTTATGTTTTTCCAATCTTCCTCCTCCCTGTCAGAAAAAATACATTGTTTTAGAGGTTGATTCAGATTTAAAGTATTTTTTGTTTGTTTTTTCTATACAGTTTATCCCAGTTATACCACTTCTAAGTATTATTTATTGACTGAATTCCCCCTCAGTCAGTTTTTTATTAAAAATATGGCACTTTTTTACTTAAAAATGGTCATATTACAAAAATGAAAAAAATGCCTTCTTGGGCCTATACGTTTTGTTCCCCAAAACAATTCCCAAAATTATGGGCTTCTGGTTTTTGATTCTCAATGCTTACCCTTCCATTTTAAGAGAAAAGTAGGAAAGTTCATAAGTGGGAAGTTTTTTAATGAATTTTGAGAAATTTAGCAGAAAAGAACTATGAAAACATTTGGGGATCATAACCTCCCATAAATGAAAAAATGGCAAAAAGAAACTCAAAAATTCCTCACGACTTTTCCTGAGAATTTTTTTCAAAACAAAGGCCACTTACATGTTTTGGCCACGAATTTCTAGAAACTAATGATGAATTACATGCTTTTACCAGAACCCTTTTTAATATTATCAATGAGATAAATAAAAATAAATATATATTATTATTTTAGTTCATATTAATTTATTTAATTATGGTAAATAAAAAAAATATTCATTCAATTGATCTTAATATTTTTCAAAAATGGAATCATTATTACCCTTCTTTTCAAGGAAAAAAATGGGGTTACTGATTTTGTTATAGAATAATATGATTTTATATAGTTATTGAACAAACTTGAAGGATTTGTTTTGAAAACATTCAATTATTAAAAAGAAATTTCTTATTACCATGATTTGATTCCAATCAGCCTCATTAAAACAAGAAGATATATTATTATCAAAATTACCATAAAAACATTTTTATAAGAAATACATTTATTATTTGAAATACAATTTTTGTTAAAAAAACCTTTTTGGGGATTTAAATGATATTTTTATTCAAAAAAATTCAAGAATAATTATGATAAAAAAGTAGAATATTTTTTATTTTAAAGCTTAATTCTGTATTCATAATATCTTATTGATTATAAGTATAAAATAAATATGCATCTTAACCTCACATTTTATAAACCAAATACTGAATTTAATATAATAGTAAATTCCTCAAACAAGAACTTCCTTAAATTGAGCTTACATAACTTATATCAAACATACCTCTTGTGAAATTATTACCATTTCAATTCAGATAAAACACTTAAGTGTCCTGAATTATTTGGCTTTGATGTTTCTACAAATGTTTTATTTAATCCAGAAATTAATCTCAATTAATGATAAATCATGGAAAAGAACTGGAATATTAAACTATATCTCAAGCTATAATCTCAAAGAAAAACTATTTCACAAACATCTTAATAAAAGAGAAAGAATATAAAATTACATAGCTCAATTGATTTAAATTTAATTGTGATCATTTGAGGCTATGATAAAAGAATTAATCTGTACTTTGGAAGCCAAATTGAAATATTTTGTTTTATTGAAATTTCCAAATGGATGTTATATCTTAGGAGAATACAGCTTTCAATCTTAAGGCTTAATATGAAGAAAAACCAACTGGCAGACCTTCTTATATCAAGAAGTAATTTCTTATGATTGAGAATTACTTCAGTTCCCAGTAGTAATTAAATTTATTCTGGTTGTGAACAAATTTTAAATAAGATTATTGATAATTGTTTAAATTATTAGAAACATAATTTTTCAGAGTCCAAAATCCTATTCTGGAAAGAAATAAACCAAATTAATCTACTTTATAAATCCTCCTTTTACCAAATTATTATAAGTTTTTCATTTATTAAAGGCTTTCAAAAAAAATTCAATTTCCTTTTTTTCAAATAGAAATATATGCTAAATTCATCTTTTGGAATATTTAAAAGAGGTATGGTGGATAGAGCTTAAGTGAAAGGAGAATGATAAATATTTGAAAGTACATCTCAGGAACAAAAAAAGGTGTGTGATCCAGTGAGTTATGTATGACATACCCATAGGGCCACAAAGAACTTTTTATACAGTTTATTTAGTCTTAAACATACTAATAAAGTAAATTTAAAACAAAAAATGAGTATATCTTCATTTTTTATAAAAAAAGCTATAATTATTATTTTGTTTTTGCATTCTAAACCGCCAATAACCTAGGGTAAAACTATAAGGTGTTATACCCAAAAATTCCTATTTCTAATGTTATTGGAATTTTTAAGAATCTCACAGTACAAATATAAACTGTTAAAATTTTTCTTGAATTTTTTAAATTGCTAATTTGAGCTTGAAATTAAAATTTCATGACTTTTATGCAAATTTACAAAAATATAGTCAAAATTAAGGTGTGGTGTATATTTACTGAATTGGCTAAGGATTTGCCATATAAGCTTTAAATCTTGTGTGAGCTGAATTTAAATTGTTTCAAAGCCATTTTATGGCTTTAAATAAATAAAAGGGAAAAAGTCACGCATTAAGGTGGTACAAAGGAAAAAAGTCAAATAGAGCCAGGGTATCCAACTTTTTGGATCTCTAAAGCCTTGATTAAGGTTTTCCACCTTTATTAGATAGTTTTCAGCCTTATTTAGACTTTGATATCAGACATGGATTAAATAATAAAGGTTAAACTGGCTTATCCCCAAATTGTACAGTATTTATAAGCTGCCAAAGGGTAATTCCCCATACGCAGACTTGTAATCAAGGTTTCAACAACTTAAAAAGCTTAAATAAGATCAAAATGTGAGGCTATAGGTGTTAATACCTCATCAAAAGCTATGTGTATTTCTATTTTATGTGGAAAAATAGAAGTAAATTCAAAAATTCATTAAAAGTCTAATTCTTGATGTATTTTCTTGAATATTTCACAAAGCTTACAATTCAATGTTATCTGTGTATAAATGAACTTTTAAGTAGCTTTTTTGAGTATTACTCTTTGTTAATATGCATTTAATTTAGGTTTTTAAATTATTCTTGAGATAAATAAATATTTCTTTGAAAAATAATTAAAAATTCAGTTTAAGATATTTTCACTTGAAACTCAATTTTGAGGTTGCTCATGTGATTAAATCCAATATAAATAAAGATATTTTATATTTTTTGCCTTAAAGTAATTAACCCAAAGAATTAAAAAATAAGTCACCTTAAGTTAAGAAATTCATTTTTTAAGCATGGTTTTTAAGCTTTTACCTGAGAATGCCCTCTATATCCACTATTAATCATGAGAGCTACCTTGAATACATGAAAAGAGCCTTTACATCACAATTGATCAATCAGTAAATTAGATTTTTTAACCTGGTAATATTTTATTCAATATGAAATCTCATATTATTTAAGTAACTATCAATTTATTTTACTCTTTATCAATTATTAATAATTAATTGAAATAATATACTTCATATTACATTTTTGTAATCACCAATAATATATTTTATTATATAAAATTATTCTCTTAAAATATCTTTTAAATCCACAAATTTCCTCCAAAAAGTCTTTAATCTTGATTTATCATAGAAAATCTGCTTTATTAATTTAAATTATTGATTTTTGGAATTTCTTTAACTTATAAAAAGTACTTAATACTATAACTGTTTCTGTTTGACTTATTGAATTAAATAAATATTATAAGTAAGTTTTCTCTGAATTTCTATATCTTTTTTTAACTATTAACAGTTTTTTTATATATAATTTCTCTATGAGATCTATCTCTGCATAGTGTGTGTTATATTTCTTTCCTAAATTATATTTTCATTATTTATAAGTGGATAAATATTATTATTATTTGCATATAATTGTATCATTAAGATCTTTACTATTTCTTGTTATTATAGCTGTTAGTGACTATAATAATAATAGAAGAATTATAGTTTATTATAATTATTATTCTTTTGTTATTATTAAATCATTTAATAATAATTTATTCTTCTTTTTATACAATTATTCTTAATAAACATATCAATTGGGGGCTATAATATTTAATTATATTATATTTTCTCCTGAGGACAGTCATAGTACTCTTGATATTGATTACTCTTATCAAGAGCTTAATAGACAAACCTTACAATCTGAGACTCATTTTAAATTGAATAAAGATCATATAGAATTTCCAGTAAATGAAATTAAATAGTAGCACATATTTCAAAATTAATAATAAAAAGATAAAGCACATATCTCTCAGAAATAATATCACAATATCATTATTTAATCAATCTCATAAAATTGTTTAGGCTCATATTTGGAAAGGAAAAAAAATATCATTTTCTATTAATATTAGTTTGGTGTAATTTTAAACTGGAAAAGGTATTCCATTTCTATTTGAAAAAAGGCTTATATTGACTAATAACTTAGTATTTATGATCTCATTTGTTCTTATTTTAAAGAAATTTACATAATTTTGCTCAAAACAAGAATGAAACCTTTTTCACGCCTTTCAATTAATTTCTTAGTTAAAATCCTTTTTGTGTTTGAATGAAGGTTAAAGTTTGAATATTAATTAATTAATAAAGATATTTATGATATTCTTTACAAAATTCAGGGATCAAAATCTAAAAACTGTACCAAACTAGATAAGTATTAATTAACTCCTTTTAATTGTGGTTCAAAGTTCTTTAAGAAATTTTTTTTTTTTTGACAAAACTTTCTGGGAAATGAAAAGCCTACTTAATCTGGCTATAGATCAAAAATTGGCTTGTAAGACTCTTCTTCTCATTACTTCTTTTATTCGTTTTTCTACATTTCTCTTATTATCCTCTTCTTCATTATAAAAACGCAACTTTCACTTGAAATTACTCACCAAAAGGTATTATTGAAAATGATGTAGTAAAGTTTTTTATATAAATTATTTTTGATTACTTGAATAAAATATCTTCTATTAAGTTAATTAGTAGCAATGGTAAATGAAAACTCATACCTTATTTAAGAAACATCCACTCAGAAACAAGACCCTGTTTCAAAAGGCTTGATCTCAAAATCCATATTTCAAAGCTATTTTTCTCAATATTTTTCTTTCTGAATATTTCCTATGTTTCTGTCATTCGTAAAATAACTTTTATTGTCATTTATATAATTTCATTCCCTGGAAATTATTTGATCATTTTCACTTCTGGCACAATTTTTATCAAAATAGAAGCATCATTTCTCTTTATTTCAAACTATCAAATGGGTATTTATATTAAATAAAGTCCTTTCAAGAACCGAATTTAGCTTTAAAATAAATCAAACAAAAAATAAAGACATATATAAATATGTATAAATATATCTTAAATTTCTTTTTAATTTATCTAAGAGTTTTCTTTTCATAGCTCAAAAGTATTTATAAAAATTATTATCCTTTTTATCCAATTTCTGTATCATAATTTCTTTAAAAAAGACCAAAAATTACAAATTTAAATTTTTTGAATTATTAAGTATTATTTTTTACTATAATTAAATATTTTCATTTATTTAGAAGTACTCTTTTCCTTTTCTCAAATTTTCCCTTTTTTTTGAAAATTTATTCCATTTTTTATCTCAGTAGCTTATGAAATATACCTGTTTTATATTTAATATTAAAGAAGATTCATTCTTAATTTATTAAACTATGTATTTTTTGGTATGGAGAAAATAATTTTTAAGTATAGGATAAGCTCTAAGACTCAAAAAAACATCAATGAATTATATTAAAATCATGATAAAATTTCCAAAATTTAAGAATTTCTTGGAGGAATAAGATCTTTTTTGAATTTTCAAAAATTCCATTTAAAATTTTTTTTTTAGAAAATAAAAAATACATCATAAATTTTCAAAAACTAGAGGTCAGTCACAAAACTACCCCTGAAGAAAATCTGTATTTACATTTTACATCATATCTAAATTTGACCTTTCAAAATTTCTATAATTTACCCTGTCAATATAATTATTCAAATCCCTTTGCATTAATAATAAGGATTCCCATAGAAAAAGATTATGATAAAATTTTGAAAATGAACATTTAAGTTACATAAGATGTTTTTTTTTTGAAGGAAAAATGAATTTTATATATAGATTATTTGGAATTGATAAATATTTACATTATCTCAATGATAGTATTTATGCTTTCTTAGAACTAATTTCAATTTATTAATCTTCTTCAAAGAAATGAAATATTCTTCTTTAAATAAAGATGCATATATAGATGAAAAATTTTCCAATATTTGTTTTATAAAAACTTGAGGAATTTTTTCAATCTTTTACAAGAATAAGAAACATTTTTAGGAACAAAATAAAATCTTATATTTTATGTTTTATCTTATTTTATTTCCTTTTTAGGATTAATTTTTCTTTTAAGAAACTTAAAATCTTTATTCAGAAAAAAAGCAAAAAAAAAAATACAAAATGTAATAATTTTATAATATCTTTTATGAAAAACAAACCAGGTAAACCCTAAAATTTTGAAATAAACTGAAATAAAGAATAAGAAAGTTTTTTTTTAAGATAATTACAATCTTTTCTTTCAAATTTTTGTGATTTGAAGGATAATAATTGAATTTCAAGTAAAATTTAAATAATTAAATCTGGCCTCATTAAGCTGATAAATATAACCCAAGTAGAAATTTTGTTTTCAATTAAAATTTCTTTTTGAAGTTTTCTTTAATTTTTTCTGTGATAGATCTTTTCAAAATCTCAAAATATTGAGAAATTAATACAAAAGAAGGATTTAAATCTAATCTTATGATAAATATGATGTTATATATCACAAAAGAAATAAAAAGGGAAAATTATAACACAACATATCCTCTTTCAAAATTTCTTTACACATTGAATGATGTAACTAAATTTTTTCATGTTTTAATTTTTTTGCTCTTGATGACTTCCAATAATTAATTTCTTAATTATGAAATAAAATTATATTTTCATTGTTGGTCTATTGTAATAAATGCATATACCTATAAAAAAATATGAAAGGTTAATTTTTTATTTTTTTCTTATTCTGCAAAAGATCTTTGCTTCTAAAATTTATTTCAAAATTATTTATCATGTTACAAGCATTTTATGAAATTCTTCTAATGGTTTTGAAAAAACCAAATTCATTTTATATATTTTATTTTCTCTTAGCTCTTTGAAATGAAATTAATTTGAAAAAATTAGTGACATAATTCAAGCTTTCTGAACTCTTCTATTGGAACTAAATAGAAATCTATTTTTCACAAAACAAATTTTGATGAGTAATTGGTATTTCTTCTGAAATTGAATTCAAAAGTCAAAGTCAAATAAATATTGAATTATTTGAAAATTTAATCTTAAGTTTTACTTTTATAATTGATTATATTTATACTAAAATAAACTATAAACATTTCCTTCTACAAAATTAATAGAAATATCTAAAGTTAATATCATCCATTTTTGAAAACAAAATAAAGAAAAAAAAACTCTTATCTTTATTTCTAGTTTTTTTGTAATTTAAAAAGATTTATTAATAATTCAAAAAGAGAAAGATATCAAAGACAAATATATATTATTCCATTCATTTATATAAATTTATTTTCTAATTTTCTAGGATAATATAGTTTTATTAAAATCCTACAATTGAAATATTCAAATATATTTATGTTAATTTTACACTTTAAAAAAAACATCAACTATATCAAATATTTTGTGCCAAAAAATGATCAATTTAATCTGAATTTAACTTTATCATAAGCTGGAAATATTACTCTAAAAATTCCTTAAACTTAAAATATATTTCCCCTCTTTTTGAATATAAATTTTAATTTAAAACAGAAATTATTAGCTAATTTAGAAAACAAAATTGGATTCTTGATAAGATGAAACAGTCACATGAGCTCATAATTGAAAATAAATTACATTAAAAACTTTTAATTTAACTTTTTAAATGAAAATATTATGTTGAGAAGAAATAATATTACTGAAATTATTCCAAATGGTATCAAAAATTATTAATAATTTCAACATTTTAATATATTTTTTTACAATTCTTATGATTATATATTAATTAATACAAATCAAAAAAGGAAGTTCATTTTGACAAAAAAAATTGATTTTTTTTTGGCTTCATTTTCTGTTAAAACAAAAAGAAAAATGTTTTTAATAAATAGGGTTAATTCTGTCTTTTGTCAAAATAAAGTGAAATTTATTTCACAAAGCCGAATATAAATTTGTAAACCAATTTATTTTTTTCTAATGTAAAAAAAATAATTCAGACTTCAATTGAAAAGAAGACAAATGAGTTTTGAAATAACAATAGGGGGGAACTTGTTTATTAATAAAGTATTAGCTTAAAGTATAAATAATTAAAAATACTAATTTCATTCATATTATGATTCAATAAAATAATTTTCCTTTTTTTTTCATTCAGATTTATGTGAAATTTTATTGAAAATATCCAATGTAATTATGTATTTATTCATTGTAAGTGGAGACAGCTACTATGGGAATAAATCTTCATATAGAAAACTCTTCTTTATATCTATCTTGAAGGTTATTAATAATTAATATTTATATTTTGTTTTTTGAATTTAATTCCTTTCCTTCAGAATTATATTATCATAAAATTTGTAAAATTTTCCTTTTTTGTATTAATAATACCAGTTATTATAGAAAAAATATTATTAATCATGTATTTTGAGAGTTTTTCAGATCTTTCATTGTCTCTTTCTGTTTCTTAATTATTGTATAAAAATTGTTTTATTCTATTTCATTTTGATCACTCTTAACACAAAACTCTTCTATATTCAATTTAGAAAAAAAAAATTAACAACTCAATATTTTAATAATCAAAATAAAGTAAAGCCTTCTGAAATAATCTATAGCTTGGAGATGAAATCTCTTATAAGTTGTAATATCTTTTATTTGTATTTTTGCCCTTTTAGTGAAATCTAAAATTAACTCTTTTCTTATGATTATTCACTTGGTTTAATCCTTATAAGTAAAGTGCAACCAAGTTATCTTTAAGATTCTAAACTATTCAAAATGTGTTATATATATATGTATAGTCAATTGATAGGCTAATAGCTTACAGAAAATTAGAAAAAAAATATTTAAAAGATTCTTTCCCAACTCTATGTTTTTCTTACGATTTCAGCTATTAAACAAAATGGTCTAAACCTCTTTTCTAAAATTACCAAAAGAAGTATTTTTCCAATTCTATGCATTCCTAAATCTTTATACAAAATATGTTTTTCTTGTTAATATAATTAAAAATAATTTTCCTTTTTGAATGAAAGTTTGGAAATATGTTTGATTGATTATAATTAGCTTATCCAATATTCTAGGTATTAGTAATTTAAGTAATATGGATCTAGATTTCAAAAAGGGATGAAGTAATCATAACACTGATATATTTCTTCTGTTTTTGAAATGAATCTTTAGTGAATTAGAAAATTAAAAATAAACGTCAAGAAACTAAATTCTTGAGTTTTCTCTTTTCTTCATACCATATATATATATATGTTTATTTCTTGAAAGAAATATATTTTCCTAAATTAAAAAATGGAAAAATTTGAAAAAGAAAATATATGGCAGAAACTAATGTAATTTTCATGGTCAGATATTGAGAGTTTCTTGTATGAATTTGTTTCAAATATTTAAAAAAAGATCAAAGTATCTTCATTTCATGTTCTCATCATCTCTTGAGGTGATTTTTAGAAAACTTATTAGAAGCTATCATTTCTTCAGTTTTTTCAAAATACTATTAAAAAGGTAGGATTTGATTTATAAAGAAGTTAAAAATGGGAAATATGATTTAAACCAACTTTGTTTGAATTTCAGAATAACTCTTAAGATATTCCTAGTTAGTCAGATTTGAATGAAATTTTATCTGAATACTCAAGAAATTCAACCATATGGGAAAATTGTATGACTTAAATGTCTTGATATTTACTTATTCCATTGGGTATGTCCGGATTAACATGCAGAGCAAATTCTAGAACCAAAAAATTGGCGCCCAAAATTTGGATACACTTAGCGGCCAATCGATCGCCCGTGTGAAGTAAACCTAGACAGGTTTTGGATGGAGGCCTTGCTCAGAATTTTACTTTATCCCTAATGGCCGCCATCAATCAGATCAACCAAGGTCATTCGTTTGGAGTCTGATAAATTCAAAGTGTTTGTTTCGAGACATCATCGTTCTTATTGCTTTTTTATCTTTTCGATTTCGATATCAAAGGATGATTGCCTCAGATTCCCAAACAAATCATACCACAAAAGACGAAGAGGATGAGAAATTGAAGAAGGCTAAAGAGGCAAATCAAGCTCGTTTTGAGGAAGATCTGGAAGTTAAGCAAGCAGAGATATTTCTTAGTAAAGCTAAAATCGTATAGAATAATACCTCTGATGATCTTAGAAATTTTTGCTTTAGTTCGTGCAATCTTTGGCAAATCCTCATTTTGTACAAGAATTGACGTTAAATGACACTCTTCGTTCGGAGACCATGATTAAGTCAGTTCAACATGTCAACGTCAACTTAAAGAAAGGACTTTAATAACAAGAAGATCGGAAAAAACTAATTAGTAGCTTTTTATTAAATTTTACAACGGTCTAAAAAAAGCTATCTCAATTACCTGAAGTATTTTCACGATCCAGATTACGCAAGATTTGTCAGATATCCAAACGCTCTTAAAATTCTTGATCTTTTAAACACTTCTGAAAAGTTTAGAACAATGATCGAAACTCAAGAGACTGCTCAACTACTAACAGACAAGTTCATTCAAAACTGGATTTCCCTGAGTGGGCGCTTGAATAAGACCAAAGCCACTATGAGTAAGGAAGCCACCCTCAATGGTAACCACGCCAGCTTAACCGAAAATGCAAGTACAACAGTAATACCACCAGAACCAGAAAGCGCTAATGGCAACTCGCCTTAACTACCGCGTGTGTAGATAGGGAGATGGGACAACGTTTGGAGCTTTTGTTTAGTTAGAGGAAATAGGAGCTATATTACTTCATGGAGAGCACGAGTTCTTCAATTGATTTACAAGCCAAGGCTGTCTTTAAAATTTATATGCAGAGAAAAACGATGCTATTTGTCAAGTGATAGATTTCAGGAAGCAAACTGTGAAAGAGAGATTCTTCGACATTTACAGCCATGATGCCTCAAAGAGTAAGACAGCTGATTAATAAGTCTGGAAGTGGGGGAGGCATTCCTTAGAAGAAGCTTTTCGATGAAGCTCGAAAAAGTGGTTTAGATTGTCCAGTAAGGTAGTGGTTGAAATTTGAGGTAATCGAACTGCTAAAGGATGTTATGAGGAGAACAAAATTAGTTTGGCCTTTCAAGAAGCTTCATGACTGTGACTTTCAGGAAAGGAAATCCATCATGATACATATATCAGGGATAAGCAATAGCGTATATGTTTATAATTGTGCTAATCCAGGGATGTTATCAGCGATAGAACGCTTGACTGGTGCCAGTAATTATTTCATCATTCATATATCAATGGGATGGGAGAAGAGGAAGAAAGGGCTGAAGCTAGAATAGATATTTGACATCGGTAACTCACCTAAAAAGACGGCCATTCCACTTCCACAACGAAGCGGTTAGGCTGGAAGAAGCAGGGGAAGGGATCACACCAGGTAATTTTATAGGAAATCTGCGAATGTCGGCTTGTGGTTGAGGGGCTGCGGCCTATGTAGCCGGCAGCTGGCTGCGGATAACAAGTTGATAATGCCATAATAAAGGCTCCAGCGGTGAATGGGCAGGCAATAGTATCCGGACACAAATGGTGCTGCCAGATAACACCCCTTTTGATTATGTGAATTTTCAGCGCTGACCTGCAGAAGATTATGGCAGCTAGGGAAAAAAACTAGCATTTGGAAGAGAATACAAAAAAGCTGATGAATATGCTGCTACACTCAGAGATATCACAAAATAGCTTGAAGGAGTTTTTAAAGCAGTGAGTGAGCTATAAAACTCATAATACTCTTGCTAGCCTGTCTGTGAAGAGGTAAAATTATCGGAAAATGGAGAGAAGCAATCACAATCAAATAATTTAATCATTTATTATACTTTACAGACATATTATTGAAGCGAAATATGATCTAAAACTTAAATACACCCATTTTGTTGATGAGGTTTAACATAAAAGTTTAGATTTGAATTGGAATTTGGAAAGGGTTAAAGAAGTTCAAGAGTTAGCTTCATTATAATCTCAAAAAAAATCTTCATTGATTATTCAACATAAGGTAAAAATGAGCATCTGATATCAGATATAGCATTTGGCAAAGAGAGTTGGACTGGAGTTTTATTGGTATTGCAATCTAGATAAGACATGTATATACAAAAAGAATGTGAGACACTATGTAAGAATTCAGACTAAATGTTGGCATGAGAGTGCAAACACTCCTCACAACAACCAAAACCACAAGTTAGCCCCTATGCCCCAAGCATATAAAGGCTCACGGACTACTAGTAATAAACACCATCAAGCAATTACCCTCTACAGGTTATGGGCCTGTCTCTGTAATTTTTTTTTCACCTATCTCCATATTTTTTTCTCTTTTTTTATCCCTGATTTTTTTTCATCTAAACACTATTGACCATAAGAAACCATTCAATAAATATCTACAAAGAAAAAAAATCTTTTGCTCTGACTCAACATCCCCATCTATGACTGATACCCCTACCCCAACATACCCAGCTTTTGTACCGCCTCTATTGAGACGTGGAAGATCAAAAGCAGCACTGAATGATCCCTTTATCACTCAGGAAAAAAGCGCAGATGAGAAGGAAGCCATACTGGACAAAGAATATGACCCTCATTGCTCAAGCCACCAATGCCACCACTATTGAAATGAAATTGAAGGTTGACAGTTCTAACTTCTCCAATTGGGAGGACAACATGGCAATGTTGTTTGATGATTTCTTAGACAATCCAGAACATCTCTTGACAACCAGGGGCAAGCAACATATGATTAGAAACTATGTCAGTCCATCCTGACCCATTTGTATTCATCTCTGCTCTGCTATTTATGACCATCTCAAAGCACACTATCACATATTAACTTGTGCTTCTCAAGTACTCCTGTGGACAAATATGCGGTCTGTACAAATGAACAACAACAAGAGTGCAGAAGAACTTGTTGACTTCTTACTAGGCAAGGTGCATATTCTCAAAAGCATGCACAGTTCATTTAAAGAAGACCATATATTGGGAATTCTACTACAGAACACAAAAAGAAGCCAACCATCCATCAGTACATCAATTATGGGTAAGCTGGAAGCAATTGTATCAATGTACAACCAACCACCAAACTTTGGACAGGTTATAGCAGCACTTGAATCATCAAACCAACAAGACTCCACCCAGAATGTACAAACCTCCTCAGCTTCCAAAAACAAGCCAGTGGAGCTAGGAAGCAATGAGGCCTTTCTAGAAGACTCACTCAACCCTGCAGCTCTTTGCCCCATTGTCTAAGGTACTTGTCGCCTCTGCAAAAAACCCAGTCACTTTGCAAGAAGTTTTCTGAAGAAAACAAAGAAGATAAATGGACCAGACAACATTAGCAGTTTTTTCCAGGCTTACTATCCAATACTTTCTCAATCAACAATGCAGCTTAGAGCAATCAACACAGGGCCACCCTTGCAACCACAACAGCAATCATCACACCCTGACCTGTACCAACCACAATACAAGTCTCCAGCTATTCAAGCACATTTTATTGAGATGGGGTTTTAGGAGCCTGATTTCAAAGTATTGATGATGGAAATTGGCTATATGGAAAACCCTATTAGTAATTTGGTATGTGGATCTGGTGCAAGCCATTCTTTGACTAGTGACCAGTCAGCTCTATACCGGTATTACAAACTAACAAAGCCTATTACCCTATCTGTTGCTACAAAATGCGCAGGATTTAGGAGCTACATAAAGAGAATAGGCTCTCTAGCTTTTGAAGGGGAGAATGGAAATACTGTAATTGTCAACAGTATTTTTTTCTCACCTTCTTAATCTTGTATGCTCATATCTCCTGCTGCATTAATATGCGTAGGGGGAAAACTCTCATGCAATGGCAATGAAATGTTAATTTTCAATTCCCTTGATATCCCTGTAGTACAGGCTTGCCTCTGTCCTGCCATGATGAAATAGAACATGCCACCCTATTTGATTGAGACTGTGAAAGAAATAGATGTATTAGAACAAAGAAACCCACTAACTGACTTTACCTCTCAAGACTTACAAAATCCAGTTCCATATGATTTGACAATAATGACCACAAAGCTTATGACTTCCAAGAAACAGAACAGTAAAGTACCTCAGAAACCTTTTCTCTAATCTGACTGACCTGTCGCATTCTGAATTTGGACATATAGGTTACACATGACTGAAGCAATTTATTGGGCAGCGATTTGGACAAGAATACATGACAAAATTTCCCAAGAAGTTCCAGTCCTGTAAAAACTGTTACATATCCAAAAGAACACAAAACATAATCTTGATAGTTGTGAACAATCGGTTGCACCTTTGGACATTATAACAGCTTATCTAATGGGGAAATTTGATGAGGCGCTTCGACATAATGAAAGGTATCCCCTAAAATTAAAGACGTTGGATCATCCTATGGTGAGTGCCACATCATTACAAAGCAGTCTGATTCCAGTGCTATTATTTTGAATTTACTTGCTATGTGGGAAACAAAAACAGGAAAAAAGATCAAAACCTTTCAGAGAAACAATGGCGGTGAAGTCTGCAATACTACTATCAACAACTGGTGCCACCTCTGGGGCATCACACACTAAAAAAAACTTCCTTATAACCATGAACAAAACAGCTTGATCAAACAATATAGCCACTCAATGGCAGAAATGGGCCGGACTCTACTGTGAAAATCAGGTCTTCTGAAAGAGTTTTGGGGTTTTGCTTTTATGTGTGCTGCCCACCTTCAAAATTTGCTTTCTAATTCACAAAAAGGTAAAAATATACCAATTGAACTGCTTTTAACCAAAAGCCATTCTACAACAAAATACAACTCTTTGGTGAAACGGCCTATGTACATATACCTGGTGAGAGACGGAAAAAACTTGATGATCACGCCTTGGTAGGATGGGTGGTGATGTTCTTTGGAAACAGTAAAAGCTGGGTGTTCTTCATTCCATATACAAAAGAATTTCTAACCTATGTATGGGAAGAATTCCCAAATTACACTGGGCTTAGTGGAATTATCAGGAAGTGGTCAATCCCCTGGACGCCAAAGAAGACCAGGCCAGAAGGTAATATGTATATCTACTTTTTAGTAAGCAGTTTTTCCTTAGGTTCCTTCAAAAGAGAGGAAACTGTAGAGTCTCAAGACATGATAACTGCAGACCTATTGGCAACCACTCCAACTGTCCCCACACCGAAAACAGTCCTACAGGAAATTTCTTCACCTGAAAGAGAAAAATGGGAAGAGGAAATTGAAGAAGAGTTAGTGCAAATGAAGGACATGGGGTTCTATGAGATCTTACCCCTACCATGGAACACCAATGTCTTAGGGGGTGGCTGGGTATTTGTGAAGAATCCTGGGATGGGAAGTGCACCTGTCTGCTTCAAGGCAAGGTATGTTGCATGAGGAAATAGACAGATAGAAGGGGAATAAAACCAAACTTTCTCTCCAATGGAAGCATTCACCTCCTTTCATCTGGTTTTCAAAATGGCGGGTTTAAAGAAATGGTACATCAACAGTTTTGATTTTGTTTCTGCATACCTAAATGCCAATATTGACAAGGACATCATGGTTTTGGATGTAAGATCCGCAAGGCCCTTTACGGTACAAGAAAGGCCGTCCATTTATGGTGGAAATGTGTATCTACTAGACTCACAACTCTGGGATACACAGCTAGCAATTTTTACAAAAGCCTGTGTGTACATGTGTTGCGCAAGGCTATGATTTGGCTCCATGTCGAGGATGTGATTTTTGCAAAAGAAGATAAAGGGCTACTACAGGAGCTTCATCACGAGTTGGGTGAGCTGTTCAGATTAAAGTGGGAATACAGCATCAGTTCTATTATTTGTGTGGAAATACTCACAATGACCGACAGATACAAGCTCAGCCAGAAAAAGCTGATTGAGTCCATTGTTGACAGCACATGGGATGGCCGCAATTCTACCAAGATGCCTCTTCCAGCTAAATGCAACTTGGTGACCTTGTCAGAGGACATCAAAACAGTGCAGGAAAAAGACTACATAAGTGCTGTGGGGGCCCTGTCTTATTTCATGATGGGAACAAGAACTGACATTTCCTATGCTGTAAATCTGTTGGCCAGGAATTCTGCTAAACCTGGACTAGACCACTGGAAGTGCTTGCAGCATCTACTAGGGTAAATGTCTCACACTAAAGCCCTGCGTTTGTCCCTTGAGCCACAATAAGGGGAACCATTTTTTGACAAGTTCTCTGACGCGAGTTGGGGTGGAGAATTCTTGCACTCTTCACACGGATTCCTAGCTCAACTGAATGGCTGTAGTGTGTCATGGTGTGCCAAGTGTCTAGTGATGGTAGCTGCCTCTAGTTGTCATTGCAATTTCATGGCACTAGGGATGGCTGCTAGACATGGAAAATGGATCAAGAACATGCTAGATGACATTTTGGGTATCAGAGGTGGATATGCAGTCCAAAAGAAGTTTTTGGTCTGACTCCAGTAGAGTCAGACCTGTTATGGCCGGAGCCGCATGTGCAAATAATTGATAATAGATTACTAAGCCAAAGATGGAATAATATGTTAAGCAGTCTCAGTCCTTACCTCATGGGCTAATTCAGTCCACTCAATTACAACATGTAATACAACGGATTTAATAAAAAGAAATATTCTTGTATATGAAACTAGTCAAGACACAAATACAAAAATTAATCAGAAAGGAGGGGCCTCATTGTTGAGCCACTCCTTCAGGAACATTAAATGTGCTATAGTCCTTGATCCCAAATACTTCCTTGTGGGGCATTTGAGGCGTCCACTATGAGAGAACACACACTTTACTGATGCAGAAGAGGATGGGATGCTCAAAAATTTAAGAGCTATTTTGCCTAGATTTGGGAAATTTCCAGATCTTATATATTTCTGTAATGCATTTCCAATCAGTAAGTAGTCCAGTGGAGGTTTTTAGAGCGATAGAAATACCTTCAAATATTCAATAATTTGTTTGCCTTTGGCCATTGGGTGGTTGTTTTGTAGATAGGAAGCAGCTTCATCATCTGGAGACTGAAGGACATTGTAAGATGCCTCTATGGGAGGCTACTTCAAGTGTTTGAGAAAATCAAAATTTTTGGGTTCGCTCAGATTATCAGAGGATAACTGAGACTATCCTTGGTCATGTTCATCAGGATGAATATGACCCAATTGCACACACTTGCCCACCAAAGCATATATGACTTCCTTTGCATGGTTGAGAGGGACACCTAACTGTTTGAAAATGCCTTCTTGGTATTTTGGGTTTAATAGGGTGGCAATGAGAGAGTTGTTGTTTGTGAGTTTGTAATTGTAATGTTTTTTAAGTTTCTGCTGGGCCGCTTCACATTCTCATCTCCAAGATTGGGGGTTGACCCCAGTGTAATGGGTGAGCCTGTTCAAAATAACCTGATAGTATGGCATTACAAGGTGCTTGGTTGGCGCTTTTGATTGGAATAAATTACAAGATTGTTCAGACATCTGGAGAATCGGAACCATGTATTCCATGGAACTCCACACCTCTTTGGTTAGATGAAACTTGTTTTTTTGACGGGAATTTGTATAGATTTGAATCAAGAGTTTCAAATTGTGAGCTCATTGGATCTGTTTGAGGAAGATATTCCATCTTGTAATGGGAATACTGATTGGAAAGACCTTTGGATCGCAAGTTTTGTTGCACACCGCTTGCTAGAGCCACGAATGTGGGTAAAAAGGTCTCACAGGATCCTGACAATGGTTTTGTCACCTACAAACCCATAGGGATGAATGGCATAACGAAGTGCAGTGGTCTAGCAACCACAATTACTCATGGCTCACCTGGAGGTTAGATAACTGTCCCAAACTAATCAAAATCATGATTTCCCTGATCATGACCATTGGTTCCCACAATTAAAGATAAATCTGCAAGCTTATCTTGTGTTTCCAGGGTGGCCTGGTTAAGGGCAAGAGCTTGTTTCTGTTGATGCTTGCTATTTAGTGCAAACAATGGTAATATAATCAGCTTAGTCCACATGTTATTAGCTAAATTATTTTCCCACCTTGGACATATTTTGGCGCCAGCTCATTATCACTTTCATCAAGGAGTACTTTGTCAACAGCCAAGTAGTCATCAAAAAACTCATAGTCTTCATTGGTCAGTTGACCCATGTATAGTAAGAAGTCTTTGGCAACTAAGTTGAGAACATGAAATGCGCACCAATGAAAGTTCTCGTCCCTGTCCCAAGGGATGTCAATCCTCACAAACTTGCATTTCAGGTGAGACATAATTGAAGTTTTGTTTCCGGTGTTGTCACCTGTGATTCTGTACAAGCTCTTAATCATTCCATGTTCAGACAAGGACTCCCATAGACTCCATGCTAAGGCCTCCCCTGTCTGAGCCCCTTGGAGAGACTGTAAGAAAATATGAATGTCACTCAACAAGAGGTAAGATAAATTAGAGAGGGATTCACTCACCTCAAAGGCCACCAAAGACTTACAGAATTCATAATAGGCTGGGTTAATCCTTTGCAAGACAATTTCTAAGTAGCTTTTGCTCTGGCTCTTGGTCATCCAAAAATCAATTGCTTTAAATAGAGCCGTTTCATTTGGTAAGGCATAGACCTCTTCAAGAAATTTTCTTTTTCATTAAAAGTAGAGTTGTGAGGCAGTTATTTCCATTTATTGCCTCTTTGGCCAAGAGAAATGGGGTGTGAGTCTCTGTAAGACATTACATGATTGGGGACTTCTGAAGATTGAAAACAATACCTGAATTGCCACCAAGGCCTAAACAAGTTGATTGAGGATTAATTAATGTTCTTCAGCAGCAATTTTTTTGCACCAATATTCAGTTTGACAGCCCCCAGGGCTTTGGTGGCCCACACATTGAATTTTCTGCAACATTGTCCACAATTTTTGTTGAGATTGGAAGTGTTTCTTCCAATAATTGAGAGCCTAAAACTGATTTATTACAGATACAAGTTAACACATGAATACTGCAAGAGATCTACTGGAATGTCACCTGCAATGCCGGAATTTGTATTTAAATGGGAAATTCTCTTTGGTTTTGACCCATTCACCATTTTTGTTCAATTTCTAAATTGATATAAATATAGGGTCAGTGATGGAATAATAACAGCTCATTGGAAAAAGTAAGAGTGATACTCACCTCAAAATAATCAGATACAGAAGTGCTTGACTGATGTTTTACTTCACTTTGGTGGTGTTACATCATACATTCCAAGGCAGTTGTCCTCCTCAACTACATAATTGTCATTGTTGAGAAGAGATTCTGAAGAGCTTTCATTATCAGATGACATTGCCTAATAGAGGCCTCCATTGGGATGAGAATGACTTGGGCCTAGGTCCAAGTGAGTATCACTGAAAAAGGAGGCAGAGTTTGGTACAGAGGTATCACTTTCCATTAGGCAGTCGGTGATGAAGAGGAGTGGGTTGATGTGTTCTTGGGGGGAAATGATCCAATCTTTTATAAGGCCTGCGTAAGGTGACCAGGGTTTGTGAAGTGACAGCCTAAGGTCTATGCAAGGTTGTGAGATTGTGACTTCTGAGTGCATTTGGTGTCAAACTAAGATTGAGAAGGCTTTGGAATAATGGATGTAGGAGTAAATGGAAGCAGGCAAAAAGATATTTGGGAATGGGGAGGAAGAGGATAACATTTTTTATTCACAGAGTAGGTTTAATGAGGTCGCGTCAATGGAGAAGGCTGGTTGGGACCAAATAAGTATCTGTAAGGTGTGGATATAAAGCTTTGATTAAAAATCAAGTACTTTTCCTGTCCTCAAAATTTGTTTAAGGTAAGAATTGATTAAAAATAGCATGTAATAATATTTTTAAGAGAAAACACCTCAATTTTATTGTTTTTAACTTTATGAGTATAAAGAAATAGATTTATTGTTTTATCAACAATAAAAATTTATCCAAAAATACTCTACAAGAGATATTGAAGGCTACAAAAGAAATTTCTTCCAGAGCAGCTTCAATTGGAATGAATTGAGAAAAGAACTACAGGCAATTAATATAGTAACAGGGTCTTCAAAAGGATTATCAAAGAGAAAAAATGCCCAAAAGTGACCAGAGTGAATTTTGAAACAAAGTGACAAAGCTAACAGTGATGAAAGATGCTTTAATTCACTTATGGGGTGGTTCAAGGGGTAAAAATGATTATAGGAGTTACAAAAAATGACTATAATGATTTTTTCACAAGGCTGGAAGGTTTAGAAAAATTTGAAAATGTTGGTTGGAATATTTTATTGATTGGTTTAACAGTGTTTAAACTGATTATAAAAGTAAAAGATTCTAACATGAAGAGAAAAGTGGAGCAAAGAAGACATTCTTTTATAGCCATCAATTTTCTGACTAAAGAAGTAGAATTTTCTCTTGCCAGCTGTGGAAAACACTCCAAAAACAGAAAAGCCAATTATGAAATCATTGAACCCTGGTTTAAACCAAAAAAGGCCGTTTTTAGCCATTTTTGAACCTTTAAATCAGCCATTGATATAGTAATACCTGGATTTAAGCCTTCAAAAGGCATCAGAATGTGTGTAAAAGATGTTCAAACAAGTTAAAACTGTTTTTGAAATGATTTTTCTATCTTAAGGGTAGTTTTACCCTCTTGGAAACAGTTAAAACTGCCATGGTTGGTATCACAACCTCATCATCAATTGAGTCACAGACTCTGTGACTCAATTTCAGGCCAAAAGTGATGAGCTTTTGCATGGAGTTTGACATCTCAGGCCTTTCAGAAAGGAATTTGGGGGTCTAGCTCCCCCATGGAGCCAAGATTCCTTTCCCCCCAGAATGAATCTTTCCAATTTATTTTTTCTTTAATTCCTCATCATGTATTATACTTATAGTTTACATATGTAATTTAATTTAGTTCTTACAGTGAAAAACCATAATAATTAACACTTCATATGTAAATTAAAGTTCACTTATTACATACACATGCACATTTTGACATTTCCATTGAAAATACTTCAATTCCTCATAACTTCTAAGCTACACACAACAACACAATTTTAACACAAAATTTCACGGTTAACATCACATTTGATGTGAATTAGTTCAGGGTTTTGAGGATTTTCAACTTTGGTACAGAAAATACTAAAAACTTAATTTAAGCTTATTTAGAGTTGAGTTACAGAAATTTTACCCAGAGGTGACCCCACCTTATTTTTTGTGAGGAGTCCAATGGGGAAATAATTTTTGTATGTTTATTTTTAGGATAAAAAGTTATGATACTTTCTATTTAACTTTTTTCCAAAAATATTTTAATTGTGGTATTTTTGTTGAAAATTGATTTTTACTTAATGTTTTCAAGTAATAATGTGTTTTCACAAATTTAAAACTCTATGTTATTTTCAAATTATAATTAAATTTTCATTTTTGTGTATAAATTTATATTTATTTTTTAATTTTTGTTTTGATAATATAAATAAATTTATTTTATTTATAATAGTATATTATTTTATTATTTATGGTCTTTTGGGTATCTGAAAATACCTCTAAGGCTCACATTCCCTCCCCCTAAAAAAAGAATATTACTTGTAATATTGCTATTTCAAGTGTGTCTGAACCTTCTGATAAGTTTAGTAGCTTCAGGTATGCCCTTTTCTTCTAACCATTCATCTTCACAAGTTGGGCACTGTACCTAACAAGGTATTACCTTACTTTCTTGGTTCTTAACTTTCTTTCTTTGAGAACTTTGGTAATCTTCCTAGTACCAGAAGATTCAATAGGAGGTATATGCTGGGGAGCTTCATTTCTCAAAGGAAACTTCTCAGCATCACTAGATTTATATTTCTTTACCAAGCTTATTGGAAATGTAGGATTCTTATTGCTAAGTTCCTCAGATAATTATACTTCAATTGCATTTTCCCCATGGGGGGCTTTAATAAAAAAGTTCCTGCAAAAGAGTCTTTGAGCTTTTTACATCCCTTGATGTTATTGAAGTTAGTGGTGGATACAATTACTAAATCCCCCACTTTGAAATCTGGAGTCACATGTGATTTGTCCCATTTGTCTTTGGCATATGCAAATCAGTCCCCCATGCACCTTATTGCATGTTTTCTAGTTTTGTCTAGAGTTACTTTGAAGCTACCAGCTGTGGGATATATTTCAACCAAATCCTTCCTTGATTAATCTTGGGGTAATTTGGGATTCCATCCCTTCTCTATAATAGCAGGAGTTTGATTGGTACTGGCATGAATGGGTGTTTTGTATGGAAATTCCAGTGCTGGTAAGAGAGTACACCAATCATGGGTGAACCCATCAAAATCTTTAAATTCAAGGCCATATGCACAAAATCTTCTTACCATATCTTCCAAGTTTTGGATCATTCTTTCAGCCAGTCCATCAGTTTGTGGGTCGTTGGCTATAGAGATGGACAACTTTGTTCCAAATAATTGGTGAATATTTTTCCATAGTGCTGAGGTGAATTTGGGATCTCTGTAGCTAATAATATTTGTGAATATGCCAGTCCATGATATTACTCTTTTCCATATTAGAAGAGCTGTATCCATGGCTGTATCGTCCTTGTGACATGGTAGAAAGATTGGAGTCTTACTAAATCTTTCAGAAATTACTAGGCATGCATTATAACTTCTATCACCACCTGGTGGTAGGCCAATTACCCAATCAATATGGACAATTTACCAAGGTCTTCTGGGTTCTTGGATTTTGATCATATTTCCAAGTCTTTTGCAAGTGGATTTATTAGCCTTTTGACATCTGTCACAGGTTTTTCAATACTATGCCACATTGTTACACCACACTTTCCACCATATACTGTGGGAACTCCTCTTGTGTGGGATTAAAATGAGGCAGTACCTGGAGGGGGAAATCACAGGTAACTAGTTTTGAATTGCTAATAACTCCTGTAACCAAGAGTGGCAAGGGTGTATTGCCTGCCCCTCCTAAAATACTGAACAAAATCTTCCTTGGAGCTCACAAACCAAAATAAAATTAGTAAGTGGCTTTACAACTGCAGAAGACAAAATTCAGCAGTCTCAGATCAGACCTATTCAATAAATAATATGAAAAATAATGTCAGTAATTTGGTTAATTTTTAGATTTTAATGGAATACTTGTCTGTTTAATTTTAATATTTTTTAGTGAAATTGGGGTGAGTGGTTTCTTCTTGGTGATATAAATTTGGTAAGATGGGTTTTTTAAGGTGTTCTGGAAAGTTGGATGAGTATTGATAAAGGTAATTTTGTTAAGGTAAAGTTATAATAGAGTAAAAGAATCTTTTAAAAGTTTGTTATTTTTTTTAAGAGTGTTTAATAATAAAATATAATTGTATTTGTTATATTTAAAAGGTAAGATTCTTTGATATTGGATTTTTAAAGGGGTAAGTTATTTTTAAGTCTTGATAAATGGTGTTAATTTTACTGGATAAAATATTTTAATAGAGTAGTAACCCTAATCTTGGGTACTGGGTAATTTTTATTTTTATTTTGATAATAATAAGATTCCACTGAGCTTAGCTACTGGGTAATTTTCAACACTATACTTCCACTGAGCTTAGCTACTGGGCAAGTAAATTTACTATAATATACTGGAGTACCTCCCAGGTGAGGGATGACTTATTCCTGTGCTTGTAATGTGCAGAGGATATATTGTGCATGGGGGGGATTTTGAAATTTGGGGGAGAGAGCCCCTCTATTTATACCTTTTGGGAGCCCAGGGGGCCCTCCATGGGAGCTGTCTTCTCCACTTTAATTCCTCTTGATTTCATCATGTGACTCCATTTTTGGTGAGGCCCTTTCTTGCATGGGTAAGGTGATTTAAGGTTTGGTGATAATTTTTCTCTGCACAGCCTTCTTTCATCACATGATGGTCTTTTGGTGAGCTAATTATGATGTGATTTTCTTGGATTTTCCTTGCATGCATGAGGTGATTTCATTTTGGCTGAGTATTTTTCTTGTGCACAGCCTTTTTTCTGTCACATGATATGCTGTTGGTGGATGCAGTATCACATGATGACCTTGTAATTCCTTTGCATATGTCCTATTTTAGGTTTGGTAGAAGTGGCTGTGTAATTTATGCAGGTGTCATGGTTGTTTTTCTTCTTTTTGAACTTTAAAATGAAGTCAGGTGATAATTTCTTGCACTGGTGAGTTTACTGTTATGTATGAGATGATGTGATTTTTGAGTTTGACACATGCTGTGCACAGTCATGTGGTTGAGGTTTAATTAAAATTGTGTACTGCATGCAACCTGTTGTAACTTGCTTTGGTTTGCATGAGGTGATAAGTGGTGTAAATAAATATGTTTTAAGGTTTTAAGTGGGGTTACTGTGGATATAAGATAAGGTACTCCTGGGGCTGTGTTGTAAATGAATTGCAGGAATTCCATGGAGCTGAGCTTTGCATCATGTGACTTTGAATGCAAGTTGGCTGTATAACTAATGCATGTGTCATTTTCTTGCTGCATGAGTCCTGTGGCTGTAAGGGGGTGTAAAGCTGGGTGGGGTGTGTAATTTAAAGGGTGGTACCTTATTTGTTGTAACTAGTGTACTATATGTAACTTGACTTTTTACATATGCATAATGAAATTGAATAAGTTATTTAAACACATACACTTCCCTTTGGTGCCTGTGCCATGGTTTCATGAGTTAAATACAGCTTCTTGCTGTAAAATTGACCTTTTGGTGCAAAATTTGAGTGTAAGTCTGCCTGTAGGCTGGATTTCCTGCTGTTATAGGGTACTATGAGCTTGAGCCTGGTGAAAAAAAATGGTATGGAATACCACATCCCCCTATCCATTTAATGCTGTCCCCAGCATTCCAGGTGAGAGCTCTCTATTCTTCATCTGATTCTGTGGTTTCCTCCAATACCTCTTCCTCATTTATTGATTCATCTTCTTCACTTTGTTCTTCTTCTGTGTCTTCTTTTGTGTTTATCAACTTTCCTCTTGGGTAGAACCTCTTGACTTGAGATGCTGCAAATCTTCTTGCTAATTCTGTTCCATCAAGTTCCTCAAGTTCATATGGTCCATTGTTTATTTGTCTGATTACTCTGTAGGGTCCATTCCATTTGTTTTTGAAAAGTAGCCCCCAATTAGTTTCTATTGCTTTGTTGTAAACCAGGACCAAATCTCCTGGATTGAGTGGTGATCTTAGTTGATGTGCCATTCTTCTATCCCAATATTTCATTGAGTCCTCCCTTGATTTTTTGAGTTTTTCTGCTGCTTTCCTTCTCATTTCTTCTTTTCCTTCTAATTGTTTAGCTCTGGCTTCCAATAATTCCTCAGTTGTGGATATTTTGTGCCATTCTACTTATAAAAAGGTTTTTGTTTCAATGTCAATTGGTAATACTGGTAGTTGCCCAAATTGGAGTTCATATGGTGAGAAACCAGTTGTCCTTTTAGTGGAGATTCTGTCAGCCAAGGTAACCAAAGGTAGATATTTTCTCCATTTTCCTCCATTTTCTCCACACATCTTGACTAATGCATCTTTGAGTTGCTTATGGCCCCTTTCAACCATTCCTTGAGACTCTGGGTAATAAGGTGTGGTGACTCTGATCCTTGATCCTGCTTTCTTTACTGCATCTTGCAATTCTTTTCCAAACTCTGGCCCCCCATCAACAGTTACTTCTTTTGGTGAGCCATACCTACATATCCATTCTGAGGTGAACCATTCTGCAACTGCTTTTGCTGTTAATTCGACTAGTCCAACTGTTTCTGACCATCCTGAAAAGTCATCTCTGGCCACAACCATATATTTCCATCTTCCAGATTTAATATGTACTGCATCCATGCTTACCCTTTCAAAGATTGTTGATGTTGCTGTAGGTCTTCCTTGTTCCCTTTGTAAGCTTTGACTTCTCTTTTGGCAGGCCAGGCAAGATTGAACCCATTTCTTGACTGATTTCTTCATTCCTTCCCACCAAAATCTTGCTTTAATTCTTCTATAAGTTTCATTTTCCCCTCTGTGGCCCATGTCTTCATGAAGTGATTTTAATATGTAGCTTTGAACTTCTTGACTTGATATCACCAGTTGAGGGTTTGGGTTATTTCTTCTTTTAAGCTGGCCATCTTCCAAGAAAAAGTTGGGTGACCTTCTTTTTATCCTTCT
Source organism: Austropuccinia psidii (assembly GCA_023105745.1). Lineage (NCBI taxonomy): Eukaryota > Fungi > Basidiomycota > Pucciniomycetes > Pucciniales > Sphaerophragmiaceae > Austropuccinia > Austropuccinia psidii. The sequence continues at coordinate 2,724,919 of JALGQZ010000001.1, forward strand.
AAATTCTTCATCTTTACTTGATTGTGGTTTTTTCATTGTACTTAAGTATTCCTGCATTCTCTTCCAAAATCCTTCTTGTTTGGTTGGCACTTGTATTCCTGAAAGATTGAGTGAATTTACATTCTTGGCCCCAAATCCAGGGTGTGGCTTGATCCAATCTTCTTCTTCATAAAATTCTGGTGCATCTTCATCTTCATCTGAGCTTTTTGGTCTTCTGGAGAGCCCATCTGGCATAGTGAAAGTTTTCCCTGGTTTGTGTACCAAATCAAAGGAAAATAGTTGAATGAAAGCCACCCATCTTGTCATGGGGGCATTGGGTAAGCAAGGGGTGTTGATCATTTCAATTAAGGCCTTGGCATCAACCTGTAATTCAAAATGTTGTCCCCAAAGTATGGTTTGAAGCTTCTTGAGAATTCTTGCAACTCCACAGAGTTCCAATTTGGGTTGTGAGTATTTTGATTCCAATTTTGAAAAAGTTATTGATTCATATAATACTGGTCTGTCTTTTCCTTCTTCATCTTCTTGAGTGAGTACTTGTGAGCCTTAGAGGTAATTTCATATACCCAAAAGACCACAAATATAAAAAATAACATATTAATATAAATAAAATAAATTTATTTATATTATTAAAATAAAAATCAAAATATAAATATAAAATTATATTAAAAAATAAAAAATTAATTATAATTTAAAAATAAAAATACATTAAATTTTGTAAATATAAAATTACATTTATACTTGAAAAATTCAAGTAAAAATGAAATTTTAACAAAATTGTGAAAAAATAAATAAATTTGGAAAAAAGTTAAATAAAATTTATTATAACTTTTTATCCAATAAATAAACATATAAAATTTATTTCACCATTGGATTCCTCATAAAAAATCAGGTGGGGTCACCTCTGAGTGAAATTCTTGTAGCTCAACTCTAAATAAGCTTAAATTAAGTTTTTAGTATTTTCAATACAAAAGTTGAAAATCCTCAAAACTTTAATTGAATTCACACCACATGTGGTGTTAACCATCAATTTTTGTGTTAAAATTGAGGTGTTGTGTTTAGTTTAGAAGTTATGAGGAATTGAAGTATTTTCAATTGAATTCAATTGAAATGTCAAAATGTGCGCGTGTATTACATAAGTGAACTTTGATTTACATATGAGGTGTCAATTATTACTGTATTGTACTGTACAATTGAATTGAATTACATATGTAAATTATAAGTATAATACATGATGAGGAATTAAAGGAAAAATAAATTGGAAAGATTAAATTTGGGGGGGAAAAGGAACTCCAGCTCTAAGGGGGAGCTAGACCCCCAAAATCCTTGCTGACAGGCGTGGGATGTCAAAATTCACGCAAAAGTTCATCACTTTTGGCCTGGAATTGAGTTACAGGGTCTGTGGACTCAATTGATGATGAGGTTTTGATACCAACTGGGGTAGTTTTAGCTGTTGCCAAGAGGGTAAAACTACCCTTAAGATAAAAAAATCATAATAAAAACAGTTTTAACTGGTTTCTACGCCTCTGACACACATTCTGACGTGTTTTGAAGGCTCTAGGCCTGGTATTGCTATAGTAATGGCTGATTTAAGGGTCTAAAATGGCTTAAACCAGCCCTTTTTGGTCTAAACCAGGGTTCAATGATGCCATAATTGGCTTTTCTGTTGTCAGACTGTTTTTCACGAATGACAAGAGTAAATTTTACTTTTGGAGCAAGAGAATTGATGGCTATAAAAGAATGTCTTCTTTGCCCCACTTTTCTCTTCATGTTAGAATCTTTTCCTTTTATTAATTAGTTTAAAACTATTAAACCAATCAATCAAAGATTCCAACCACCACTTTTAAATCATTTTAATCCTGCTAACCACGTGAAAAAATCATTATAATCATTGTTTGTAACTCTTATAATCATTTTTACCTCTGAACCACCCCAAAAGTGAATTAAAGCATCTTTCATCACTGTAAACTTTGTCACTTTGTTTCCAAATTCACTCTGGTCACTTTTGGGCGTGTTTTCTCTTTAATATTCTTTTTAAAGAATTTGTTCTTTAATTCATTGCTTGCAGTTCTTTTCTCAATTAATTCCAATTGAAATTGCTCTTGAAGAAATTTCTTTTGTAGCCTTAAAATATCTCTTGTAGAGTATTTTTTGGATAAATTTTTATTGTTGGTAAAACAATAAATTTTTATAATATTATTGTTTTATACTAATAAAGTTATAAACAATAAAATTGGCGTGTTTTCTCTTAAAAATAATATTTCATACTATTTTTAATTGATTTTTACCTTATACAAATTTTGAGGACAGGAAAAGTACTTGATTTTTAATCAAAGTTTCATATCCACACCTTACATTTGGGGGCCCAGCCGTGATATTTTACCTGTGACATATTTTTACTCTTTTTAAATCTTTTTTCTTATATTGAAAAATTTAAAAACATATAAAAAATACTTATAATTCAAAAAATCCATAAAAAAATAACTTTTTTTCATATTATAAGTGAGGCTTATATTTTTATTTCCTTTTTGAAATAACCTTTTTTTTACTTAATTAATTGGCTTTTTCATTAATTTTAGTGTCTGACAACGTGGTAAGACAAGAAAACATTGAAACAGCCTCAACAGTAACCAGCATTATCCCTGCCAGTACTGTTAATTCTGATCATAATAGTACTGTTATTGTGACTCAAAATAACCAGCCTGAACCAATATCTTCTGAATTGATTAACTTGGACATAAGTAATACCCTTCAGAAAGCTAAAAATTTGGCCAATAGTAAGTTTTTTGACTCAAAAATACTATTTTAAGCCTTTTTAACCATAATTATGCCTTCAACCAGGTCAGGAACCAGCTACAACCTCTCAAGCAGCGCCCAAAAAGGTAATAGACGTGATTATGGCAGAGGCCAACCAGGTACAGAAGGAAAAGGGTCAGTTGATGACTTCCAAACAACTAAAATGGGTCATTCTGAAGCTGATAATACCATTTTACCTTCAAAAAGAGCTGACACCGCCACAACAAGCCTCTGTGGACATATACAAAGCCAGCCACAGTGCATACAACAATGCACTTCAATTCAAAGAGTACCAGATCCTTGCAGACCTGTGGAAGAATTGCATGAATTCTTACCTGACAGTAAGAAAATTCTTGGGCCATCCCAACACTTGAAAATTGCTCAATGGATGGCATCCATTGATGGAGAAGAAAAACATGATACTTTTGACACTAGAATGGAGGAAAAACAACCCTCCACCACCCAAACCAGTGCCAAAAACAGCCCCAGTGGCCAGCAGCAGCAATTCCAACGTGAAAAAGCAGCCACAAACTCCAAACAAGGGCAAAGGGAAGGCACCAGCCCCAAAACCTTACAGCCAGGGCTACAGAATCCCAAAGATTCAGCAGGATGCCATGGAAAATGTATTTCAGATGGCCAGAACCATGATGGAATTACAGAAGAAGGAGGAAGCCAGATTAAGGTTCCAGAAATGATTTCTGACATATTTGATTCTATCCCAGAGTTGTATAATGCTATAAATGACGTGAAAAAACATCTTTCTGATAAAAATGACACCATTTGTAACAACATTAAAACAAACAACCTGAGTCTGTGCCAAATTAATGAAACACTTATGTGTTTTGAAAAAGTTTTAAGAACAATTAAAAATTCTAATAATGACAATTCTTCTAACATTAAAATAAATGAACAATCTGCCATTATTAAAGAATTAACAGATAAATATTCTAAATTCAATATTGATGACATGATTGAAACAAGAATTAAACAAGCCATAAATATTATCAAAACAGATAACAAGAAAGTCCTTGATGACATTTCAAATTCATTTACTGAAGTAAAGACATATACCATTGCCTTGAAAAAGTGTTTTGATGCTTCACAAGAAGAAGTATCAAAATTATCAATGAAATTGAATCAAGTCACTGCTGATAATACAAGACAGACAGAGTTATGGCAAGAACTGACACATAAGGAAGACATGTATAAAATTGAAGTAATAAATTTAATACAAAGCTTCCAACATGAATACAGAAATTCCCAAAGGTGTAGCAACAGTAAAATGAATGACATTGAACAAATACTGAACACCTTACCAAGAATGTCTACACCTCTAAATCAAAATGAGGGCACAAGAATTCCAAATCCACAAGTATTGGATCCTGATAGTTCACAATTAAAAAATGAATTATCCACTTCTTTTCATAACTTGGAACCATCAATGGGCCAAGCACTCTTGAAAGAAGTTCCAAAACTTAAAGAATGGCCTCACTTCAGTGGTGAAGGAGAGTATGACCATATGGAATTCATTAGAGGTATTGACATGATCAAAGAGGATTTTGAATTACCAGACAGATTGGTAACAGCCAGGTTTAACACCTTGTTTACCAGATCAGCTCACAGATGGTACATCAAAATAAGACAAGCACATGGACACCAGAGTTGGACTTGGTGGAAAACCCAAATCATCAACAAATGGGCAAATGATGCTTGGAGGTTTAAAGTTGAAACAGCCTTTGAATCTGCCAAATTTAATGCTGATAAAGACAGAGCTTTACCATGGTTCTGCCAACAAAAGGACAGATTAACAGCATTATACCCTGACATGTCAGAGTTTATGATCCATAGAAAAATTCTGAGACAATGTGGAGGTGACTTAGAGCATGCTGTCAAAAGCAGGACTACTGAACAATCTTCAGCAGAAGATATTATCAATATACTAGAAGAAGTAACCACCAGAACCAAAATTGGTTCTAGTAGGGTGAATCTCAAAACAAGGTTTAATACACCTTGGAAAGATTCTGTGGACAAAAACCCCAAAGAAAATTCTGGTAATATTAAATATAAATCTGCAGATACAGTCAGAAAATGCCATATTTGCCAAAGCACCACCCATTTAGCCAATACATGTCCAAAGAGGGGGAAAATCAATGAAATTGACATTGAAAAGGAACCAGATGTTGAAAAAGAAGTCATAATTGAAGACAATTCAGATGATAAGTCATCCATATTTTCTGAATCTTCAAAAGATATAGAAAATATCAATGCCACTTTTGACATCATGGAATCTTATTCCCACTTACCACAATTGAGCAATGGTCAAGTTGATTTATCAAAAGTTCAAGATGCACAACTTATGAAGACAAAACCAAACAGAGGAAAAGGTTATACAGCTGGTAACTCCTGTATAACAGAAGTGGTAATTGACAACAAGCCCACCAAACTTTTGCTTGACCCAGGAGCCTTCTGCTCTTGTGTTGGAAAATCCTTTCTTAAGACCTGTGTGCCAAATTTTGAAGACCAATTGTTACCAATTGATGGTATAAAATTCAACAGTGCAAGTAACCCAATGAAAGCATTGGGAATCTTTGAGACCAATATCATATTCCCACACATAAATGGGAACTTAAGGATCACAGTTGAATTTGTTGTTATGGAAAATTGCTCTAGTACCCATTTTATATTGGGAAATGACTATTTAATCATGTATGGGATAGATTTACATAATAACAAAGACAGATACTTTACAATTGGGGACAATAAGCACCAGAAATTTGCCTTTTTACCATTTAAAAGACAAATTACAGTAAACAAAGTATCACCAGTCAACTTAGAGTTAGAAAAATTCAAGTCTGAACAGTTAAATGAGGCTGAGATAAGCCTTCATCTGACTGATAAACAAGAAAATGAACTTTCTTCCCTTTTGTATGACCACAAAGGAGCATTTGCTACAGACAAAGAACCCCTGGGAGCAATTATTGGTCATGAAGTTGACATCATTCTTAACATTGAGAGACCTTATCCACCACTCTTAAGAAGACCTGCTTATCCAGCAAGTCCAAAATCAAGAGAAGCTCTAGAAATTCATATCAAAGAACTTCTAGACCTTGGTGTAATAAGAAAAGTAGGCCACAATGAGGAAGTAGAAATAACTACACCAGTCATAGTGGCGTGGCATAATGGAAAATCCAGAATGGTTGGGGACTTTAGAGCTCTCAACACTTACACTGTTCCAGACAGATACCCAATACCAAAAATCCAAATTGCCCTTACTCAAATATCTCAAGCAGTGTATATAACCACTATGGATGCCCTTAAAGGATTCCATCAAAATGTGGTAACACCAAGAGCAAGAAAATACTTGAGAATTATTGTTCATTGTGGAGTGTATGAATACTTAAGGATGCCCTTTGGTATCAAAAATGCACCTTCACACTTCCAAAGAATGATGAATGAAATCTTCCCTGAAGAACTCTCAGAGGGATGGTTAATCATTTACATTGATGACATTATTATCTGTTCAAAGACTTGGGATGAGCACATGTACAGATTATCAAGAGTTTTGACAAAAATCCAATCAGTAAACATGAAAATCTCCCTGAAGAAATGTCATTTTGGATTTAAAGAACTTAAGGCACTAGGACATGTTGTATCTGGTTTGTCCCTTGGAATTGATAAAAACAAAGTTGCAGCAGTATTGTTAAAACCCATGCCTCAGAATAAGAAAGAAATTCAGTCATTCTTGGGTTTTGCAGGATATTACAGGCAACACATTAAAGACTTTGCATCCATAGCAAGACCACTTTATAAGTTGTGTGACAAAGACACAGTATTTGAGATGACTGTTGACAGAGTCAAAGCTTTTGAATCTCTAAGAGAAGCATTGACCACTGCTCCACTCTTACTGATGCCAGACTTTAAATTACCTTTCAAACTGTATATTGATGCATCAGGGGATGGACTAGGTGCTGCACTTCACCAAGTTCAGATCATAAATGACAAACCTGTAGAAGGACCAATATGTTTCATGTCCAGGCAAATCAAACCAACTGAAGCCAGATATGGAGCAAGTCAAATGGAATGTCTATGCCTTGTCTGGGCCTTGGAGAAATTGAACTATTTCTTAGAGGGATGTGTTTTTGAAGTAATAACAGATTGTACAGCTGTGAAATCACTTTTGAACATGAAAACACCTAACAGACACATGCTCAGATGGCAAATAGCCATACAAGAATACAGAGGCAATATGACTATTGTTCATAAGGATGGGAATATTCATAAGAATGCAGATGGACTAAGCAGATGGCCATTACCAAATAACATTGATAATCCTGCTTATGTTCCAGAAGAAGCTTCACCACAAATTCCAATAGAAGGAATAAGTGTTACAGACTTGAACACCACCTTCTCTGAAGAAGTCAGAAATAGTTACACTCAAGATAAGAATTGTAGCATCTTATGCCAATTAGCCTAGTAATTGTGGACAGATTCAGTAAAACTCCAATCTTTTTACCATGTCACAAAGATGATACAGCCATGGATACAGCTCTTCTGATATGGAATAGAGTAGTGTCATGGACTGGGATATTTACAAATATCATCAGTGATAGAGATCCCAAATTCACTTCAGCACTATGGACAAATCTTCACCAATTATTTGGCACTAAACTGTCTTTCTCTACAGCCTACCACCCACAAACTGATGGCCTGGCTGAAAGAATGATCCAAACCTTAGAGGACATGGTGAGAAGATTTTGTGCATATGGCCTTGAATTCAAAGATTGTGATGGATTTACCCATGATTGGTGTACTCTGTTACCAGCACTGGAATTAGCATATAAAACATCAATCCATGCTAGTACCAATCAGACTCCTGCTGTTCTAGAAAAAGGATGGAACCCCAAGTTACCCCGAGACTCCTTGAGGAAAGACTTAATTGAAATACATCCCACAGCTGCTAGCTTCAAAGGAATGCTAGACAAAGCTAGAAAGCATGCAGTAAGGTGCATGGAGGACTCTTTTGCATATGCTAAAGACAAATGGGATAAATCTCATGCAACTCCAGATTTCAAAGTAGGGGACCTAGTTCTTGTATCCACCACTAACTTCAATAACATCAAAGGATGTAAAAAGTTGAAAGACTCCTTTGCAGGACCTTTTGTGATTAAGGCCCTCCATGGAGAAAATGCTGTTGAAGTAGAGTTATCTGAAGAACTTAGCAATAAGCACCCTACATTTCCAGTGAGCTTGATAAAGCCATATAAATCTAGTGATGCTGAGAAATTTCCCTTGAGGAATAAGATTCCCCAAGTTATACCTCCTATTGAGACATCTGGTGCTAAGAAAATTACCAAAGTTCTTAAAGAAAGGAAATTAAGAACCAAGAAAGTAAGGGAATACCTTGTTAGGTACAGTGACCCAACTTGTGAAGATGAATGGTTAGAAGAAAAAGATATACCAGAAGCTACCAAACTCCTCAGAAGATTCAGACACACTAGAAACTCCAATATTACAAAGTAATATTCTTTTTTAGGGGGAGGGAATGTGAGCCTTAGAGGTAATTTCATATACCCAAAAGACCACAAATATAAAAAATAACATATTAATATAAATAAAATAAATTTATTTATATTATTAAAATAAAAATCAAAATATAAATATAAAATTATATTAAAAAATAAAAAATTAATTATAATTTAAAAATAAAAATACATTAAATTTTGTAAATATAAAATTACATTTATACTTGAAAAATTTAAGTAAAAATGAAATTTTAACAAAATTGTGAAAAAATAAATAAATTTGGAAAAAAGTTAAATAAAATTTATTATAACTTTTTATCCAATAAATAAAAATATAAAATTTATTTCACCATTGGATTCCTCATAAAAAATCAGGTGGGGTCACCTCTGAGTGAAATTCTTGTAACTCAACTCTAAATAAGCTTAAATTAAGTTTTTAGTATTTTCAATACAAAAGTTGAAAATCCTCAAAACTTTAATTGAATTCACACCACATGTGGTGTTAACCATCAATTTTTGTGTTAAAATTGAGGTGTTGTGTTTAGTTTAGAAGTTATGAGGAATTGAAGTATTTTCAATTGAATTCAATTGAAATGTCAAAATGTGCGCGTGTATTACATAAGTGAACTTTGATTTACATATGAGGTGTCAATTATTACTGTATTGTACTGTACAATTGAATTGAATTACATATGTAAATTATAAGTATAATACATGATGAGGAATTAAAGGAAAAATAAATTGGAAAGATTAAATTTGGGGGGGAAAAGGAACTCCAGCTCTAAGGGGGAGCTAGACCCCCAAAATCCTTGCTGACAGGCGTGGGATGTCAAAATTCACGCAAAAGTTCATCACTTTTGGCCTGGAATTGAGTTACAGGGTCTGTGGACTCAATTGATGATGAGGTTTTGATACCAACTGGGGTAGTTTTAGCTGTTGCCAAGAGGGTAAAACTACCCTTAAGATAAAACAATCATAATAAAAACAGTTTTAACTGGTTTCTACGCCTCTGACACACATTCTGACGTGTTTTGAAGGCTCTAGGCCTGGTATTGCTATAGTAATGGCTGATTTAAGGGTCTAAAATGGCTAAAAATGGCTAAAAATGGCTTAAACCAGCCCTTTTTGGTCTAAACCAGGGTTCAATGATGCCATAATTGGCTTTTCTGTTGTCAGACTGTTTTTCACGACTGACAAGAGTAAATTTTACTTTTGGAGCAAGAGAATTGATGGCTATAAAAGAATGTTTTCTTTGCCCCACTTTTCTCTTCATGTTAGAATCTTTTCCTTTTATTAATTAGTTTAAAACTATTAAACCAATCAATCAAAGATTCCAACCACCACTTTTAAATCATTTTAATCCTGCTAACCACGTGAAAAAATCATTATAATCATTGTTTGTAACTCTTATAATCATTTTTACCTCTGAACCACCCCAAAAGTGAATTAAAGCATCTTTCATCACTGTAAACTTTGTCACTTTGTTTCCAAATTCACTCTGGTCACTTTTGGGCGTGTTTTCTCTTTAATATTCTTTTTAAAGACTTTTTTCCTTAATTAATTGCTTGCAGTTCTTTTCTCAATTAATTCCAATTGAAATTGCTCTTGAAGAAATTTCTTTTGTAGCCTTAAAATATCTCTTGTAGAGTATTTTTTGGATAAATTTTTATTGTTGGTAAAACAATAAATTTTTATAATATTATTGTTTTATACTAATAAAGTTATAAACAATAAAATTGGCGTGTTTTCTCTTAAAAATAATATTTCATACTATTTTTAATTGATTTTTACCTTATACAAATTTTGAGGACAGGAAAAGTACTTGATTTTTAATCAAAGTTTCATATCCACACCTTACAGTACTGCTCCTGCAGCAATGTAGCTTGGGGCTGTGTTGTAAATGAATTGCAGGAATTCCATGGAGCTGAGCTTTGCATCATGTGACTTTGAATGCAAGTTGGCTGTATAACTAATGCATGTGTCATTTTCTTGCTGCATGAGTCCTGTGGCTGTAAGGGGGTGTAAAGCTGGGTGGGGTGTGTAATTTAAAGGGTGGTACCTTATTTGTTGTAACTAGTGTACTATATGTAACTTGACTTTTTACATATGCATAATGAAATTGAATAAGTTATTTAAACACATACACTTCCCTTTGGTGCCTGTGCCATGGTTTTATGAGTTAAATCCAGCTTCTTGCTGTAAAATTGACCTTTTGGTGCAAAATTTGAGTGTAAGTCTGCCTGTAGGCTGGATTTCCTGCTGTTATAGGGTACTATGAGCTTGAGCCTGGTGAAAAAAAATGGTATGGAATAGCACAATACAGGTATTTATATCTTATCTTGTCCTGTCCTCAGAAAGATGTCCTGAGAAGGGGATGTAATGGCATTCTTTCAGTACTAGATTTATTAAAGACCTGTTCAAAAATGTCATTACACATGTATGCTTAGTTCTGTGATAAATTATACCATCCAGTAAGTGGAATCTTCCTTCATAATATGATTTCCTCCATATTTCATCTAAGACATGTATCAAAGAGTTGTCTTTACAGTATTTAGTAAGCAATTGGCATAGGATGCTACAATTCTTATCTTGAGTATAGCTGTTTCTCACTTCCTCAAAGAATGTTGTGTTCAGATCTGTAACACTGATTACTTCTATTGGGATCTGTGGGGAAGCTTCTTCTGGCAAATAAGAAGGATTATCAATATTCTTTGGTAATGGCCATCTTCTCAGTCCATCTGCATGTTTATGAATATTTCCATCTTTTTGCACAATAGTCATATTACCTCTATACTCCTGTATGGCTATTTGCAATCTGAGAATATGTCTGTTGGGTGTTTTCATGTTTAAAAGTGATTTAACAGCAGTACAATCTGCTATTACTTCAAAAACACATCCTTCTAGAAAGTAATTGAGTTTTTCTAAGGCCCAGACAAGGAATAAACATTCCTTCTGACTTTCCACATATCTAGCTTCAGTTGGTTTGATTTTCCTGGATATGAAACATATGGGTCCTTCCACAGGTTTATCATTTATAATCTGGACTTGATGAAGTGCAGCACCTAGTCCATCTTTGGATTTATCAATATAAAGCCTAAAGGGAAGCTTGAAGTCTGGCATCAGTAAGAGTGGAGCAGTGGTAAAGGCTTTTCTTAAAGATTCAAAGACTTTGACTCTGTCAAAAGTAATTTCAAATACTGTATCCTTATCACATAATTTATAAAGAGGTCTTGCTATGGATGAAAAATCTTTAATATGCCGCCTGTAATCTCCTGCAAACCCCCAAAATTACTGAATTTCCATTTTGTTCTGAGGCATAGGTTTCAGTAGCACTGCTGTAGCTTTGTTTTTGTTGATTCCAAGGGATAAACCAGATACTACATGTCCTAGTGCTTTGAGCTGTTTAAATCCAAAATGACATTTCTTAAAACAAATTTTCATGTTTACAGATTGAATTTTGTTAAAAACTCTGGATAATCTGTATATATGTTCTTCCCAGGTCTTGGAACAGACAATAATATCATAAATGTAAATGATTAACCATCCTTCTGAAAGTCCTTCAGGGAAGATTTCATTCATCAATTTTTGGAAGTTGAAAGGTGCATTTTTGATACCAAAAGACATCCTTAAATATTCATACACAATGAATGTGAGCCTTTGAGATATGACCACATACCCAATAAGGTCAAAAAAAAGACTCAGAATAAATATAACTTTAATATAATTATATTAAAATTACTTAGAATAAATATACATTAAGAATAATTACTTAAATATACAAAAAATACCATAAATTGGTATAAAAATTGGTTTAACTTAAAAACCAATGAATCAACATGTAAATTAAATTATACCATTGGATTCCCCATGGAAAAATACACATATACCACTTTTATGGCATATCTGTAAAGTCAATATTTAAGGAATTATAAGGTATAATACCTTATAAAAACCATAAAACCTTATTTATCTCAGAAACTAATGAAACAACATGTGAAATAAATTGTACCAGTAGATTCCCCACAACAATCCACATATAAAACAATTAATAAGCTAATTCCCAAAATCAATACTTAAGGAACTATCCTGAATATATGCACTTTTTTGGTCAACGCATATATTCAGTGATCATAGCTAATATCTTCTAAACTATACATGCTAGAATGATGAACCAAAAATAAAGTTACCACGTAATTACTGTAAGAACACAGATATGAACTTTATTTTGCAAATTATAAACAAGGTTAAGACTTATGAGGAAATATTGATAAAAATCAACAGAGCTGTTGACCACTTTGTTGTGAAAGTAGTCCAAACTTAAAAAAAAGTATACAGTTGGATTCTACTAGTTTATTCGAGAAGAATGATGTAATTTTTATTATTAAATTCAGGGTATAACCCCCTGAAATCAAGGTTTGAAGTTTAAAATATTGAATTTCAACAGAAAAGATGAGTTACAAGAAAAATCATCAAAATTAGAGTTTTGATGATGTAATGAAAAGCTCTTGGCAGCATAATAGGGCTATGTCAGGCTATCAGAATTCACTCTCTGAATTGCTGTAGCGTGAAAACCTTAAAAGTTATTGAGGATCAAAGTTTGAGCTTAAATTGAGCTGTTATGATCACATACTGTAACCTTAAATTAAGTTTAACAGTCTTAAGAGTGATAAAATTGGTGAATACTATTAGTTTATGATTAAAACTAATAAAATCCACGAAATTTGGGGTTCTGCCAAGCCTCTGATGTCATCACACTTAGAGTTATAGTGATAACTCTAAATAATGGTGTAATAATGATGTAATATGGTTTGATCATGATGTAATCACCCTCAAACCTTAAAATATTGATCAATTCCAGTGGATATGATCAGTACACGTCTACTAGAAGCCTGTTGGACTCTAGGAGGGAGGTATTTACTATAAATAGAGCTCTTTTTACTCTATTTTCCCCTCAGACGCATCAAAAACATTAAATCAATTAAATCAAAGGTAATTTCTTTATTCTTTATATATGAAACTGTTATATTATTAAAGACCAAAGACCACCTTGCTATAATCATCTATTTTGACGTGATTAAATCATTTATTTAATTGTTTTTGTTAAAAATCTCTCTAATAACTCATTTCCACGTAAAAATCCAGAATAATTTGTAATTTTCTTTATTTTTATTGTAAATACAATTTGAAAAAGTTGTATTCATATTTTTGGGCGTAAAATACTTCAAAATTATTATATTAAGTGTTAAAAGTAGGTTATTTTCTCTTATTATAATAATTTCTCTATTATTACTCTATTAATAATTCTTTAATTAATATAAATAGTATTTATATTAATTCATAACTTTAATATTAGTAATATTATTGTTATTAATTGTTTTTTATTAATAAAAAACAATTTTTTACGCCTTTATTATTTGTTGGTAACAATAATAAAGAGCTTTATAATATATTAATTATTTTATATTAATATATTATTTATAATATTATAATTTCATATAATATTAATTATATTATTATATTTACTTAATAATATAATATTTTTACGCCATAATAATAATATTTCTTTATTATTATTATTATTTTAATCTTATTTATTTCAATTATAAGGACATTCAGAGTACAATAAGTAATAAATTAGTAATTTTTACTTATTGTTTCATAGTCAAACCTTACATTTGGGGGCCTGGCCATGATATTTACTTAAAAAGACCTTTAAAAAGATTCTATTTGGGTTTATCCATAATAAATTATATTTATAATCATAAAATTATATAATAATTTTATATTTTATTGATTTTAAAAGCTATTGAGGCATTTGGAAAGCAATTGTACTGTCTTACACGTGGTTTTTCACATCCTTAGACTTGCAAGAACTTTCTTTGAGTGACTCTAGTGATTAAAAGAGATATTTTATAAATTAAAAATAATTTTTAATTTTATAAGAATCATATTCATTTTTTATTTTTTAAAAAATAAAAATAAAAAAAATATATAAAAAATATTAAAAAATATTAAAAACCAATAAAAAAGTTATTTTTATTCATTTTTATTCATTTCTTTATTTATTTCAATTTTTCAAAGATATAAAAGCAATTTCTACGTGGAAAATTGCCATATCTTGCCAAAAATAACACTTATTATAAAAAGACTTATATTTATTTGTCTTTTTTAGTGTTTGAAGATAACCCAACAGAAGACAACCAAGCTACTGTTGAGAGATTGGTGGAAGAAACTTGTCAAAGTTCTCCTACACCAGTTATCACCAAAAGAAAGAAAGCTAAGAAATTAGACTTTCCAGGGCCCACCATTCAAGACTCTGAAGGTGAGCACCTCTTTTTAAATTGCCATAAAAAGAATTTTATTCTGAAATACTTTTATTTTTTCTTATTCTTTAAATTATGACTACCAGAAGAGGTTCCCAATACTCCATCCAATCAGATGGAGCTGGACTCAGAGGTAGAATTGATCCCACAAAAGGGAAAAGAAAGGGCAATATCCCCAGTGGAACAGAATCCACACAAGGAAGTGCCTTATCCCAAAGGCAAGTCCCAGAAATGCCCATCATATCTGAGCCTGAATTGGAACTAAGTATGAGTAACTCAAACAGGTACAAATCACATTCAGAGGGCTCAAATAGACATCTACATGAGCCAGTACAAACAGTATTACACAGTATACAAGGACAAAGACTGGGAAATGCTGCCTCAAATACACCAAGGAGTGATGAACTCCTGGCACATCCTGAAAAAGTTCCTCAAAGAGGAGGAGATAGTGAAATACTCCAATGGATGGAATCCACTGTCATCCAAACCTCAAATCAAAAAAATCAAGGATTATCATGCCAAAAAGAGGGAGGCAACCAAGGAAGAAGCCCCAGTAGCTTCTACCAGCAAGCCTCAAGCCAACCCACTTCCCCAAGAAGGGAAGAAGAACAAGAAAAAGCATTGGAGGAAACCATATTCCCCAAGCTACAGAATCCCAAGAATCCAAAAGGATGCCATGGACAATGTTTTCAACATGGCCAGAACCTTGATGGAATTCAAGGACAAGGAAGAGCAAAGAATGAGACAACCTCATTTCCCAAAGAAATAAACTTGTCCAAAGATGTTGTAAATACTTTAACAGAAATTAAAAATAGTATATTACCTCTAAAAGAAATTAAAGACAGTTTATTATCACTACAAGAAATAAATAACAATTTATCTTCTTTAACAAAAATTGTTGTACAAAACAAGAAAGAAATTGACAACATTAAGTTTATTGTTGAAAATAATAAACCAAAAAATTTAATTGACAATACTCAAAAATTAATACAAGGACAACAAGAATTGTATAAATACATAAAAGATATCAAAGACAAGACTTTGACAATCAATTATGATGTGAGTATTGACAATCTTACAGAAAAATTAAATAAATTAAGTATTTCTGTAGAAAAATTTGAAGAAAAGACTTCATCACACCAAAAATTACTTTTGGACCATGTGGAAAAAAGTGATGAAGCAAGAATGCATCTGAAAGATGATATTCAAAGTGAAATAAGGCTTATTACTGAAAAAATGGATAAAATTAATGAGGCTAATTTAAATATGCCAAAGTTATCAACACCATTTTCCCATATAAGAAGCCCTATTAAAACAAAAGAGGAATTGTCAAATCCTTTCATAACAGACTTGAGTCACCAAGACAATAACCAAGTCTTAATGAAGGAAGCACCTCAATTGAAGGAATGGCCAACATTCACAGGAGAAGGTGAATATGACCACATGTCATTTATTAAAACAATTGACATGTTACAAGAAGACTATGCCATACCAGATGAATTAATCACTGCAAGATTACATTCATTGTTTGAGAAATCTGCAAAAAGATGGTATTATGGCATAAGACAAACAAATGGTAAAAATACCTGGTCTTGGTGGAAACAAGAAATAATCACCAAGTGGGCAAATGATGCCTGGAGGTATAAGATAGAAAATGCATTTGAAAACTCTTTCTTTGACCCTGAGAAAGATAAACCTTTAACTTGGTTCCTAAAACAAGTTGAAAGACTTAATGCACTGTTTCCCAGAAATGTCACAGAAGATGGTGCATATGAAAATACTTAAAAAATGTGGAGGGGAACTAGAACATGCCCTAAGAAGCAGGTGTATAGAACCATGCTCCACAGAAGAGTATATAAATGCACTAGAAGATATAGTGACAAGAACAAAAATTGGCAGGACTTGGAAAAGATTGGACATTAAAAGCCCAAACAAACCATTTATCAAGAAAGATAAATCAAAAGAATCCTTTAAACCCAATACATCCAACAATAATGAGCAAAGAAAATGCCATAAATGTGGAGGTATTGGACACTTAGCCAATAATTGCCTTAAAAAAGCAAAGATCAATGAAATTGTGGAAACAGAAAACCACAATGACAAAGAAGAGGAATCTGACTCTGAAAAAGAGACAGAAGAGTCAGAGAGCTCTGAAAGTGATGAAATCAATATAATTAATGCACAAATTAATAATATTGATATAATTTATGAAGTACTGGATGTTAACTCAAACTTGCCACAAGTTGGAACATCTGACACAAACCTGACAAACATACAAGATGCCAAAATGTATAGAACCAAACCTGCAAGAGGAATGGGATATACAGCTGGAAAATCAAGTATAAGTATTGTTATGGTTGATAACCAAGAAGGAAAGATTAACTTGGATACAGGAGCATATTGCACTTGTGTTGGTAAAAGTTATTTAAAAACCATTGTCCCAGACTGGAAAGAAAAACTTATGCCAATACAAGGTGTCAAATTTAGTAGTGCAAGTGAGAGCATGAAGCCCCTTGGAATAATTGATTTAACACTAATTTTTCCTCATCCCTCACAATGTGTCAGCATTAGAGTAGAGTTTGTAGTAATGGACAACTGTACTAGTAATAATTTCATACTTGGGAATGACTACTTATCAATCTATGGTATAGATATCTCCAACCAAAAAGATAGATATTTTACCATAGGAGATAATAAAAGACAAAAGTTTGGATTCTTAAATAACAAAAAACAAATCACAGTTATTAAGAATGAGGAAAAAATTCCAGAAAAAGAACTTTTTATATCTGAACAACTCAGAGAGGCAGAATTCAATCAAGAATTAACAGAAAAAATGAAAGAAAAATTGATTGACCTCTTATTTAAGTATAAAAATGCCTTTGCAACTGACAAAGAGCCACTAGGTGCCATAATTGGACATGAAGTGGATATAATTCTTAATGTAGAAAAACCTTACCCACCTTTATTAAGAAGACCTGCTTATCCAGCCAGCCCAAGAGCTAGAGAAGCCCTAGAGGTGCACATTAAAGAATTAATGGACCTTGGAGTATTAAGAAAGGTTGGACATAATGAACAAGTAGAAGTTACTACACCTGTCATTATAACTTGGCATAATGGAAAATCAAGGATGGTAGGAGACTTCCGAGCCCTGAATACCTATACCATTCCAGACAGATATCCAATACCCAGAATCCATGAGACATTAACCCAATTGTCACAAGCTAAGTTCATCACAGCTATGGATGCTCTTAAGGGTTTTCATCAAAATGTCTTAACAGACAATGCCAAGAAACTACTAAGAATAATAGTCCATTGTGGAATTTTTGAATACTTAAGAATGCCTTTTGGAATAAAAAATGCACCCTCCCATTATCAAAGAATGATGAATACCATATTTCCTGAAGAATTATCAGAAGGATGGTTAATCATCTATATTGATGATATTATAGTTTGCTCAGAAACTTGGGACAATCACCTTACAAGACTAGAAAGGGTACTACAGAAAATAGTCCAAGTGAATATGAAAATTTCCTTGAAAAAGTGTCATTTTGCATATAGTGAATTAAAAGCACTAGGACATGTGGTATCTGGACTTAGTCTAGGCATAGACAAAAATAAAGTAGCAGCAGTACTACTTAAACCAATGCCTCAAACTAAAAAAGAAATGCAATCATTTCTAGGATTTGCTGGTTACTATAGACAGCATATAAAGGACTTTGCAAAGATTGCTAAATCCTTGTATAAGCTATGTGACCAACAAACAGTCTATGAGATGACAGAAGAAAGAGTCAAGGCATATGAAGAATTAGAAAATTCCTTAACAAATGCCCCATTTCTTCTGATGCCAGATTGGAAACTACCCTTCAAACTGTACATTGATGCTTGTGGAGAAGGACTAGGTGCTGCACTTCACCAAACACAAATTATCAATGACAAACCAGTGGAAGGACCAATTTGTTTCATTTCAAGACAGATAAAGCCAACAGAAGCAAGGTATGGAGCAAGCCAAATGGAATGCTTATTCCTAGTATGGGCTTTAGAAAAACTGCATTATTATTTGGATGGCACAGTATTTGATGTAATCACAGACTGTAATGCTGTGAAATCACTATTAAATATGAAGACTCCAAATAGACATATGCTGAGATGGCAAATTGCTATCCAAGAATATAGAGGAAATATGACTATTGTTCATAAATCTGGGAATATTCATAAAAATGCAGATGGTCTTAGTAGATGGGCTCTAGCAAATACCCCTGACAATCCAGCATGGGTACCACAAGAAGAGCACCATATAGAAGGAATATGTGTTACAGACATTGGCACAGAATTCTTTAACCAAGCTAAAGAAAGCTATAAGACAGACAAAAATTGCCATATCTTAAGCCAACTTCTAATGAAAGACTGCAAAGATCCATCACTTTCATCAAAACTAGATGAAATATGGAAAAAGGCATATGATGAAGGAAGATTTCACCTCCTTGATGGAATCCTTTACCATAGAACAAAACACACATGTGTTATGGCCTTAACAGATAGAACACTAATAAACACTATTTTACATGAGTGTCATGATAGTGTTGCATCTGGACATCTCTCAGAAGATAGGACACTAGAGAGGGTGAAAACCTGCTCTTGGTGGCCAAATTGGAAGAAAGATGTTGCAGAATACTGCCAAACCTGTGACAGATGTCAAAAAGCCAACAGAGCCACAGGAAAGAAATTTGGAATGATGATCCAAATCCAAGAACCAAAATCCCCATGGGAAATAGTTCATATGGATTGGGTAACAGCCTTACCTCCAGGAGGAGACAGGAGTTATAATGCATGCCTAGTATTAGTTGACAGGTACAGTAAAACTCCCATGTTCTTACCATGTCATAAAGATGACACAGCTATGGATACAGCCATAATGATATGGAATAAAGTCATTAGCCACACAGGCTTATTCCAAAATATTATAAGTGACAGAGACCCAAAGTTCACTTCAGCATTATGGACAAACCTCCATAACTTGTTTGGGACAAAGTTATCATTCTCAACAGCTTATCATCCTCAAACTGATGGTCTAGCAGAAAGAATGATACAAACCCTAGAGGATATGATCAGAAGATTCTGTGCTTATGGGCTAGAATTCAAAGATTCTGATGGTTTTACCCATGATTGGTGTACACTAATACCAGCACTTGAACTGGCATATAAGACATCAATCCATTCTTCTACTGGCAAAACACCAGCAATGCTAGAGAAAGGTTGGAATCCAAGACTTCCTTATAACACCCTCAAAAAGGACTTAGTGGATATACATCCAACAGCAAGCAGTTTCAAGATAATGCTTGACAAAGCAAGACACCATGCAAACAGATGCATGCAAGATTCTTTTAAATATGCAAAAGAAAGATGGGATAAAAGTCATAAACCACCTGATTTCAAAATAGGAGACTTGGTTTTAGTATCAACCCTTAATTTCAATAACATAAAAGGCCCAAAGAAATTGAAAGATTCCTTTGCAGGACCATTTATGATAAAAGCACTCCATGGACCCAATGCTGTGCAATTAGAACTCACAGGTGAACTAATGAACAAACACCCAACTTTCCCTGTAAGTCTGATAAAACCTTACAGTTCAAGTGACAAAGAGTTATTTCCACTAAGAAATAAACCCCCACTTGAGATTCCCCCCTTGGAGGAAGGAGAGGAAAAGAAAATAGTAAAAGTCCTTAAAGAAAGAAGGACAAGAAACAAAAAAGAAAGGGAATACCTTGTAAGGTATAGGAATTCAACTCAAGAAGATGAATGGCTACTTGAGAAAGATATAAGAAATGCTGATAAATTACTAAGAAGATTCAGACATGAAAGAAAACCTGAAAAATAAAAAAGTTAAGCATTATTGAGCTTCAAGACTAACAAAGTCTATTGAAGAGGTAGGACAGTGGATGATACCCTAATCACAAATATCAGATTGTGGTACAATCTTTTTTGGTGGTAGGGAATGTGAGCCTTTGAGATATGACCACATACCCAATAAGGTCACAAAAAAGACTCAGAATAAATATAACTTTAATATAATTATATTAAAATTACTTAGAATAAATATACATTAAGAATAATTACTTAAATATACAAAAAATACCATAAATTGGTATAAAAATTGGTTTAACTTAAAAACCAATGAATCAACATGTAAATTAAATTATACCATTGGATTCCCCATGGAAAAATACACATATACCACTTTTATGGCATATCTGTAAAGTCAATATTTAAGGAATTATAAGGTATAATACCTTATAAAAACCATAAAACCTTATTTATCTCAGAAACTAATGAAACAACATGTAAAATAAATTGTACCAGTGGATTCCCCACAACAATCCACATATAAAACAATTAATAAGCTAATTCCCAAAATCAATACTTAAGGAACTATCCTGAATATATGCACTTTTTTGGTCAACGCATATATTCAGTGATCATAGCTAATATCTTCTAAACTATACATGCTAGAATGATGAACCAAAAATAAAGCTACCACGTAATTACTGTAAGAACACAGATATGAACTTTATTTTGCAAATTATAAACAAGGTTAAGACTTATGAGGAAATATTGATAAAAATCAACAGAGCTGTTGACCACTTTGTTGTGAAAGTAGTCCAAACTTAAAAAAAAGTATACAGTTGGATTCTACTAGTTTATTCGAGAAGAATGATGTAATTTTTATTATTAAATTCAGGGTATAACCCCCTGAAATCAAGGTTTGAAGTTTAAAATATTGAATTTCGACAGAAAAGATGAGTTACAAGAAAAATCATCAAAATTAGAGTTTTGATGATGTAATGAAAAGCTCTTGGAAGCATAATAAGATTATGTCAGGCTATCAGAATTCACTCTCTGAATTGCTGTAGCGTGAAAACCTTAAAAGTTATTGAGGATCAAAGTTTGAGCTTAAATTGAGCTGTTATGATCACATACTGTAACCTTAAATTAAGTTTAACAGTCTTAAGAGTGATAAAATTGGTGAATACTATTAGTTTATGATTAAAACTAATAAAATCCACGAAATTTGGGGTTCTGCCAAGCCTCTGATGTCATCACACTTAGAGTTATAGTGATAACTCTAAATAATGGTGTAATAATGATGTAATATGGTTTGATCATGATGTAATCACCCTCAAACCTTAAAATATTGATCAATTCCAGTGGATATGATCAGTACACGTCTACTAGAAGCCTGTTGGACTCTAGGAGGGAGGTATTTACTATAAATAGAGCTCTTTTTACTCTATTTTCCCCTCAGACGCATCAAAAACATTAAATCAATTAAATCAAAGGTAATTTCTTTATTCTTTATATATAAAACTGTTATATTATTAAAGACCAAAGACCACCTTGCTATAATCATCTATTTTGACGTGATTAAATCATTTATTTAATTGTTTTTGTTAAAAATCTCTCTAATAACTCATTTCCACGTAAAAATCCAGAATAATTTGTAATTTTCTTTATTTTTATTGTAAATACAATTTGAAAAAGTTGTATTTATATTTTTGGGCGTAAAATACTTCAAAATTATTATATTAAGTGTTAAAAGTAGGTTATTTTCTCTTATTATAATAATTTCTCTATTATTACTCTATTAATAATTCTTTAATTAATATAAATAGTATTTATATTAATTCATAACTTTAATATTAGTAATATTATTGTTATTAATTGTTTTTTATTAATAAAAAACAATTTTTTACGCCTTTATTATTTGTTGGTAACAATAATAAAGAGCTTTATAATATATTAATTATTTTATATTAATATATTATTTATAATATTATAATTTCATATAATATTAATTATATTATTATATTTATTTAATAATATAATATTTTTACGCCATAATAATAATATTTCTTTATTATTATTATTATTTTAATCTTATTTATTTCAATTATAAGGACATTCAGAGTACAATAAGTAATAAATTAGTAATTTTTACTTATTGTTTCATAGTCAAACCTTACAATGAACAATAATCCTCAAGTATTTTCTTGCCCTTTGTGTAACCACATTTTGATGAAATCCTTTAAGGGAATCCATGGTGCTTATATACACTGCTTGAGATATTTTGGTAAGGGCAATTTGGATTTTTGGTATTGAGTACCTGTCTGGAACAGTGTAAGTATTCAGAGCTCTAAATTCCACAACCATTCTACATTTTCCATCATGCCATGTCACTATGACTGGTGTAGTTATTTCTACCTCCTCGTTATGGCCAACCTTTCTTATTACCCCAAGGTATAGAAGTTCTTTAATATGGGCTTCTAGAGCTTCTATTGATTTAGGACCTTGTGGATATTCAGGTCTTCTAAAGAGTGGTGGGTAAGATCTGTCAATATTAAGAATGATGTCAGCCTCATGACCAACAATTACTCCCAGGGGCTCTTTATCTGATGCAAAGGCTTCTTTGTGGTCATATGAAAGGGCAGAATGTTCCCTTTCTTTTTCATCAGTGAGATTAAGACTGATTTCAGCTTCAAGATTTTCTAACTATAAGCTGACTGGTGATACTTTGTTTACTGTAATTTGTCTCTTAAATGGTAAAAAGGCAAATTTTTGACACCTATTGTCCCCAATAGTAAAGTATATGTTATTGTTGTTATGTAAGTCTATTCCATACATGATCAAATAGTCATTTCCCAATATAAAATGGGTACTAGAGAAATTGTCCATAACAACAAATTCAACAGTTATTCCTAGATTTCCATTTATGTGCCAAAATATGACAGTAGTCTCAAATATGCCCAATTCTTTCATTGGACTACTTGCACTATTAAATTTTATGCCATCAATTGGAAATAATTGATCTTCAAAATTTGGTACACAAGTCTTAAGAAAAGATTTTCCAACACAAGAGCAGAAGGCTCCTGGGTCAAGTAAAAGCTTAGTGGGTTTTCTGTCAATTACCACTTCTGTTATACAGGAGTTACCAGCTGTATAACCTTTTCCCCTGTTTGGTTTGGTTTTCATTAGTTGTGCATCTTGAATTCTTGATAAATCAAGTTGACCATTGCTTAATTGTGGCAAATGGGAATAAAACTCCATGATATCAAAAGTGAAATTGATATTCACTATATCTTTTGAAGATTCAGAAAATATTTATGATTTATCATCTGAATTATCTTCACTTACCTCATCCTTTTCAACATAAGGTTCATTTTCAATTTCAATTTCATTGATGTTCCCCTTCTTTGGACATGTATTGGCTAAATGGGTGGTGCTTTGGCAAATATTTCACTTTATAATTGAATCTTCAGATTTATACTTTATATTATTAGAATTTTCTTTGGGATTCTTGTCCACAGAGTCTTTCCAAGGTGTATTGAACCTTGTTTTGAGATTCACCCTACTAGAGCCAATTCCGGTTCTGGTGGTTACTTCTTCCAATATATTAATGATATATTTTGCTGAAGATTGTTCAGTAGTCCTTCTTTTGACAGCAGTCTCTAAGTCACCTCCACATTGTCTCAGAATTTTTATGTGAATCATAAATTCTGACATGTCAGGATATAATGCTGTTAACCTATCTTTTTTTTGGAAAAACCATGGTAAAGCTTTGTCTTTGTCAGAATTAAATTTAGCAGATTCAAAGGCCGTTTCAACCTTAAATCTCTGAGCATCATTGGCCCATTTGTTGATAATTTGGGTTTTCCACCAAGTCCAACTTTGGTGTCCATGTGCCTGTCTCAATTTTATATACCATCTGTGGGCTGATCTGGTAAACAAGGTGTTAAATATTGCTGTTACCAATTTGTCAGGTAATTAAAAATCTTCTTTAATCATTTCAATACCTCTGATGAATTTCATATGGTAATATTCTCCTTAACCACTGAAGTGAGGCCATTCTTTAAGTTTTGGTACTTCTTTCAAAAGTGCTTGGCCCATTGATGGTTTCAAAATATGAAAAGAAGTGGAAAATTCAATTTCTAACTGTTAGTTTTCAACCTCCAATAATTGTGGATTGGGAATTCTTGTACCCTAATTTTGGTTCAGAGGTGTATAAATTCTAGGTAAGGTGTGCAGTAATTGTTCAATATCATTCATTTTACTGTTACTACACCTTTGAAAATTTCTGAACTTGTGTTGGAATCTATTTATTAAGTTTATTACTTCAATTTTATACTTATCTTCCTTATGTGTTAATTCTTGCCATAATTCTGTCTGTCTAGTATTATCAGAAGTGACTTGATTCAATTTCATTGTTGATTTTGATACTTCCTGTTGCGAGGTGTTGAAAAAATTTTTCAAGGAAATTGTATATGTATTTACTTTGGTAAATACATTTGCAATATCATCAAGGAATTTATCATTATCTTCTTTGATAATATTTATGGCTTGTTTTATTATTCTTTGAATTATGTCATTAATATTGAATTTAGAATATTTTTCTTTCAATTATATAATAATGGAAGACTGTTCATTTAACTTATTTCCAAATGAATTGTGATTATTGAAATTTTTAATTGTTTTTAAAACTTCTTCAAAACAAATAAGTGTCTCATTTATTTGGCTAAGACTTAAGCTATTTGTTTTAATATTGTTACAAATTGATGAATTTCTATAAGAAATATGATTTTTCATATCATTTATAGCTATATACAAGTTTGGAATGCCATCTAGAATATCAGAAATCATTTCTGATATTTTGATCTGGCTTCCTCCTTTTTCTGAAATTCCATAATTATTCTGGCCATCTGAAATACATTTTCCATGGCATCCTACTGAATCTTTGGGATTCTGTAGTTGGTGCCTTGCCATTGCCATTGTTCCAAGGTTGTGGCTGCTTTTTCACATTGGAATTTCTGCTGCTGGCTACCCAGGCTGTTTTTGGCACTTGCTTGGGTGGTGGAGGGTTTTTTTTCTTCCATTCTGCTGTTAAAAGCATCATGTCTTTCTTTTCCATCAATGGATTCCATCCATTGAGTAACTTGCAAGTTTTGGGATGTCCCAGGAATTTTGTCACAGTCAGGTAAGAATTCATGCAGCTTTTCCACAGATCTGCAAGGATCTGCTACTCTTTGTTCTGAAATACATTGTTGTAGGCCTTCTGGGTGGCTTTGTATATGTCCACTGAGGCTTCTTGTGGCGGTTTCAGCTCTGTTTGCAGGTAAAGCAGTAGTATAAGCTTCAAAATGACATAATATTTCAGTTTGGGATCCATTTAATGACCCTTGTTCTTCTGTAACTGATTGGCTTCTTCCATAATCACGTCTATAGCATTTTTGGGAGCTGCTTGAGGGGTTATAGCTGGCTCCTGATCTGGTTGAAGGCATGTTTTATGATTAAAAGATTAAAAATAGTAATTTGTTGTCAAAAAAATTATCATTGGCCAAATTATTAACCTTTTGAAGGGTATTACTTATGTCCAAGTAAATTAATTCTAAGAAATTGGCTCTGGTTGAATGTTCAGAGTTATAATAACTGTGCTATTATAGTCAGAATTGGCATTACTGGCAGGAATAATGCTAGTAGCTGTTGATGCAGTTTCATTTTTTCCTTGTCTTACCACATTGTCAGACACTAAAATCAATGAAAAAAAGCAATTATTTAAGTAAAAAAAGGATTTTTAAAAAGAAAAATAAAAAATAAAGCCTCACTTATAATATGAAAAGATTTCATTTTTTATGAAATTATTGAATTATAAGTATATTTCATGGTTTTTCTTTGAATTTTTTTCAATATAAGAAAAGGGATTAAAAAAGAGTAAGAATATATGTCACAGGTAAAATATCATGGCTGGGCCCCCAAATGTAAGGTGTGGATATGAAGCTTTGATTAAAAATCAAGTACTTTTCCTGTCGTCAAAATTTGTTTAAGGTAGGAATTGATTAGAAATAGTATGAAATAAGATTTTTAAGAAAAAAAACACCAATTTTATTGTTTTTAAATTTATTAGCATAAAACAATAGATTTATTGTTTTACCAACAATAAAAATTTATCCAAATATACTCTACAAGAGATATTTAAGGCTACAAAAGAAATTTCTTCAAGAGCAATTTCAATTTGAATTAATTGAGAAAAGAACTGGAGGCAATTAATATAAGAGCAGAGTCTTCAAAAGGATTATTAACAAGAAAACACACTCAAAAGTTACCAGAGTAAATTTAGAAACAAAGTGACAAAGCTAACAGTGATAAAAGATGATTTAATTTGCTTATGGGGTGGCTCAAGGGGTAAAACTGATTATAAGAGTTGCAAAAAATAATTATAAGGATTCTTTCATGTGGCTATAAGGCTTAAAAGGATTTAACAATTGTTTTTGGAATCTTTCATTGATTGGTTTAACAGTGTTTAAGCTGATTATGAAAGGAAAAGATTCTAACATAAAGAGAAAAGTGGAGCAAGGAAGACATTCTTTTATAGCAATCAATTTCTTACTCCAAAAGTAAAATTTGTTCTTTTCAGTTGTATAAAAAACTCCTACAACATAAAAGCCAATTATGGCATTATTGAACCCTTGTTTAAACAAAAAAAGGGCTGAGTTTAGCCATTTTTGAACCTTTAAATCAGTCATTGCTATAGTAATACCTGGTTTAAAGCCTTAAAAACACGTCATAATGTGTGTATGAGACGTCAAAACAAGTTAAAACTGTCTTTAAAATGATATTTTTATCTTAAGGGTAGTTTTACCCTCTTGGAAACAGTTAAAACTGCCCTGGTTGGTATCAAAACCTCATCATCAATTGAGTCACAGACCCTGTGACTCAATTACAGGCCAAAAGTTATGAACTTTTGCATTGATTTTGACATCTTATGCCTTTCAGAAAGGAATTTGGGGTTTAGCTCCCCCTTGGAGCTAAGATTCCTTCCCCCCCAGAATCAATCTTTCCAATTTATTTTTTCTTTAATTCCTCATCATGTATTATACTTATAATTTACATATGTAATTCAATTGAGTTTTTACAGTACACAACTGTAATAATTGACACATCATATGTAAATTAAAGTTCACTTATGTAATACATGCACACATTTTGACATTTCAATTGAAAATACTTCAATTCCTCATAACTTCTAAAATACACACAGCACCTCAATGTTAATACAAAAATTGATGGTTAACACCACATGTGATGTGAATTAAGTTAAGCTTTTCAGCATTTTAAACTTTTTTACCAAAAAAACTGAAAACTTAATTTAAGCTTATTTAGAGTTGAGTTACAGAAATTTTACCCAGAGGTGACCCCACCTTATTTTTTGTGAGGAGTACAATGGGGAATTAATTTTCATATGTTTATTTTTAGGATAAAAAGTTATTATGATTTTTTATTTAACTTTTCTTCAAAAATAATTTAATTTTGGTATTTTTGTTGAAAATCCATTTTTACTTAATTTTTTCAAGTAAAAATGTGTTTCCACAAATTTAAAATTCAATGTAATTTTATTTTGAAATTATAATGAAATACTATTTTTGCATATAAATTTATATTTATATTTATATTTTTGTTTTGATAATATAAGAAAAATCATTTTATTATTTTTGGTCTTTTGGGTATCTGAAAATACCTCTCAGGCTCACAATATCCATGGTTGATCTGATTGGTCAATTCTGGTTCTGGTAAACACCTGTGGTGGGTTTGGGGGACTGAATAGTTCCATCTTGATTATGTCTGTTATTCAGTCCACTCATACTGCCTGGAATAACCAAGATTTCAGCTTTTTTGGGTACAACCATCCTGCTAAGACTGCTCTGTGGCAATATGTCTGCTATACGGATTGCAACTGAAGCTTCTTCCAACAAACCAACAAAGCATTCAAAAAGAGAATTATTTATCAAAAATAAAATTCTCAGTGACAGAAAAGTCACACTGGAATGGATCTCAACCACTGAGATTTGAGAAGATGTCCCAACAAAACCATTGGGCTCAGTACTTCACCAAAACCTGCTGTGCTTACTCCTGTTTGACCCAATGGAGAAGACACCTTTACAATTTTCTTTTTTATTTTTGTCTTTTATTACCCATTATCTTGATTTTTTACATAGCTTCTTGTGAATAGGTTTTGATTTTGTGGGGGGGGGGGGGTGTTGGCATGACAGTGAAAACACTCCTTACAACAACCAAAACCATAAGTGAGCCCCTATTCCCCAACCATATAAAGGCTCATGGACTACTAGTAATAAACACCATTGAGCAATTACCCTCTACAATAAAATACATTTATTTCTAAATAAAAGTGCTTGAAAATTTTGTATTTTAAAAACCCTACACAAAAGGGCTTCAAATACACAATTGTTACTTATCATAAATATTACCCATTTAATTTTACAGTTCATATTTTATTAGATTAAACTCCATTTAAATAACCAATTCTTTAAGGCTTTGATGTGGCCATCATTTTATATTTTGATGGGGATTAATTTCACAGAAAAATTTATTTATTAATGCTAAGTATAATTAGAAATTGAAAAATAATTTATTTAATAGTATTCTTTTCCCTTTATATTATCTTGTGCTTCATTGTTAATTCAAAAAGATTATTTACATTTTCAAATCTTTATTAGTTTAATCAAGTACCTAAGATTAATTCCTATTAAATTTTATGATCCATTAATTACACATTGAAAGAATTAAAACATACTAAAATTATCCAATAAAAGAAAATATAAACCAATTTTCAATATACACTCATTTTTTTTCATAGAGAAAAGATCAATATTGGAAATCTCCATGACAAAAAATTAAATAAAATTGAATATATTCTCTTTTTTTTGGGAGTAATATGAATCAAAATCATTTCAATTTGTATTAAAGAAATTTCACAGCACATAAAATATTTTAAAGTTAATTTTGGATATTTTCTTTTGAAAAAAAAATATGAAAATTTTCAATTTTGAAATTAAAGCTTTTTCTAATGAAAAGATGTATCTATGTTTATCTATGATTGTTTTTTAATTTTCTCCAATAAATTACATTGAAAATTTACTTGGATTACTGCACTGTAAAAATCTCCAGGAAAATGTTGGCCTTGTCAAACATATCATAAAAAAACAATCTTTTGAGGGAATAATTAGTTTTAATAAATATAAAATTAATAAAATAAGATATTATGGATAAGACTTAAAGATTTAATAGAAAATCAAATGGAAAAATTAAGTATTATATATTATTTTAAAATTAGACACAATGATTTAATTTTGAAATAATGAGAAATACTACTTTATTGAGGGTTTTTCAATGTGAATTTTTTTTCAATTGAAAAATTAAAAAAAGAGATTCATTTTTCAATAATAAGATGTCATTATGAAAACATATTTAAATGTCAAAGTACTCATAAAAATTTATTTACTCAACAGTTTATATAACTAAATATTCTCTTATGAGAAACTGAATACTATTTGACTTTTTTTATTATCAAAGTCCTTTTATTATCAGTTGTATTAGAAAGAGAAATAATATTACAGTATTCTTATGTGACTGCAGTTAAAGTAATTTAGTGAGTCGCTGAATAGAAATTTTTTTCCCAGTTCATTTATCTAAAATTACAATATATAGCTCATATGAATCAATTTTGTTAATTTTTTCTCAAATAATTTCTCTTTAAGGTCAGGTCTAAGTAGTTTCTATGCTTTAAATGATTCATTTATATATATTTTTTGAGAATATGATTCAATTTATTTTTTTAAATTGATACCCTGAGATATAAAATCACCATGAGAAAGCTGGCTAAACCTGAAAAAAGGTTAGAAATTCAGAAATTCTTATGTGATAGAAATTGAATAAATAATGAAAAAAGTACATAAATAAAAATATAATCAGAAATTTTGGAATGAATTCAATGCAGATATTTAAGCCACCAATTCTTAATTTGATTGATTCAATATCATTGTTTTCTGAAAATATTCAAATATTAGTTATTTGAGAATATATCATACATCACTGAATTTCTAATTAAACATGTATTTTGATTATTCCTGAATACATACTTTTTAATTAAATAATCATCAGAAAATTTAGATCTTATTTATGGAGCTTGCCACAATTGTCAATAATTTAAGCTGGGTTGTTTTTTAAATATTGAAAATTTCAAAATAATGAAAAAGGAAAATAATAATATTTCACTTTAAGATTAAAGTAAATACTAATAATATAAGGTAGATCCTTGAGTTATTAAGCCATTTCTAGATATACAAATATTTAATTGAGAATAACCACATTCATGAAGCCTCTTTATCTTTCAAAACTTATATTACACTAGATACAATATATGTAATTTTTAGTTTATTATCAGTATAGTCTTTCATATACAAAATTAAGACACAAAATACTTTCAAGTTTATTACCAAATTTTAACTCAAGTTTAATTATATTCAATTAAAATATAGATTGTCTTTGAACTATTATCATTTCAGATTCTAAATATTTTGAAAAGCTCCTTGGCTACATCTATCCATAAAATATGAAAATGGAAAGTGAATTTTTTGATTTTTTTTATAATTGAGGAATTTGTTTTTCTTAATATTCCAAGCTATAAATGAAGAATAACCTTGATATTCCATGATGAAATACCATTGAAAATATAATCTGTATCCATTTTCAAAATCCTAAATACTTAGCTATTTCATTTTTGACATGCATATTATTCTTCTTTTCTTAATAATAATTTATATATTAATTTAAAAAATTAGTATTTTGAAAAAGAAAACAAATTTGATTCACCAATTCTATGAAATTCATGTTTTTAATATAGGGTAAGTTGAAATAATTCTCATGAGGAAATGCTAAATATTTAACTTCAAGGAAGTTTTAGGAAAACATTTATCAAATATTATACTTTTTGGATGGATAAATATTTTACACTATAAACAAATAAATCTGAAGTATAAATACGGAATTTGAAGGAAGATAATTTGATTTTATAAATATTTTTGAGCTTATTTTACATCAGTTCTTGTCTTAGATAAAAATAATTAATTTTTAATCACTTTTAATTTCTTTTATTTTAAGACTATATTCCTTAAATACAAGAACATTTCTCATTTTTCTTATCTTATCTTGATATTACCCATTTTAAACCTGTATTTTGATCAATATTGTAAGGTGTGGATATGAAACTTTGATTAAAAATCAAGTACTTTTTCCTGTCCTCAAAATTTGTATAAGGTAAAAATCAATTAAAAATAGTATGAAATATTATTTTTAGGAAAAAACATGCCAATTTTATTGTTTATAACTTTATTAGTATAAAACAATAATATTATAAAAGCTTATTGTTTTACCAACAATAAAAATTTATCCAAAAAATACTCTACAAGAGATATTTTAAGGCTACAAAAGAAATTTCTTCAAGAGCAATTTCAATTGGAATTAATTGAGCAAAGAACTGCAAGAGATTAATTAAGGAAAAAAGTCTTTAAAAAGAATATTAAAGAGAAAACACGCCCAAAAGTGACCAGAGTGAATTTGGAAACAAAGTGACAAAGTTAACAGTGATGAAAGCTGCTTTAATTCACTTTTGGGGTGGTTCAGGGGTAAAAATGATTATAAAAGCTTACAAAC
Source organism: Austropuccinia psidii (assembly GCA_023105745.1). Lineage (NCBI taxonomy): Eukaryota > Fungi > Basidiomycota > Pucciniomycetes > Pucciniales > Sphaerophragmiaceae > Austropuccinia > Austropuccinia psidii. The sequence goes on from JALGQZ010000001.1 coordinate 2,757,110, forward strand.
AATGATTATAATGATTTTTTCACGTGGTTAAAAGGTTTAAAATGATATAAGAAAGGTGGTTGGAATCCTTTATTGATTGTTTTAACAATTTTTAAACTAATTATAAAAGGAAAAGATTCTAACATGAAGAGAAAAGTGGGGCAAAGAAGGCATTCTTTTATAGCCATCAATTATCTTACTCCAAAAGTAAAATTTACTCTTGTCAGTCGTGAAAAACAGTCTGACAACAGAAAAGCCAATTATGGCATCATTGAACCCTGGTTTAGACCAAAAAGGGCTGGTTTAAGCCATTTTTAGCCATTTTAGACCCTTAAATCAGCCATTACTATAGCAATACCAGGCCTAGAGCCTTCAAAACACGTCAGAATGTGTGTAAGAGGCGTAGAAACCAGTTAAAACTGTTTTTACTATGATTGTTTTATCTTAAGGGTAGTTTCACCCTCTTGGCAACAGCTAAAACTACCCCAGTTGGTATCAAAACCTCATCATCAATTGAGTCCACAGACACTGTAACTCAATTCCAGGCCAAAAGTGATGAACTTTTGCGTGAATTTTGACATCCCACGCCTGTCAGCAAGGATTTTGGGGGTCTAGCTCCCCCTTAGAGCTGGAGTTCCTTTTCCCCCCCAAATTTAATCTTTCCAATTTATTTTTCCTTTAATTCCTCATCATGTATTATACTTATAATATACATATGTAATTAAACTCAATTGTACAGTACAATACAGTAATAATTGACACCTCATATTTAAATCAAAGTTCACTTATGTAATACACGCGCACATTTTGACATTTCAATTGAATTCAATTGAAAATACTTCAATTCCTCATAACTTCTAAACTAAACACAACACCTCAATTTTAACACAAAAATTGATGGTTAACACCACATGTGGTGTGAATTAAATTAAGGTTTTGAGGATTTTCAACTTTTGTATTGAAAATACTGGAAACTTAATTTAAGCTTATTTAGAGTTGAGTTACAAGAATTTCACTCAGAGGTGACCCCACCTGATTTTTTATGAGGAATCCAATGGTGAAATAATTTTTATGTGTTTATTTATTGAATAAAAAGTTATAATAATTTTTATTTAACTTTTTTCCAAATTTATTTATTTTTTCACAATTTTGTTAAAATTTCATTTTTACTTAATTTTTTCAAGTATAAATGTAATTTTATACTTACAAAATTTAATGTATTTTTATTCTTAAATTGTAATTCATTTTTTATTTTTAATATAATTTTATATTTATATTTTGATTTTTATTTTAATAATATAAATCAATTTATTTTATTTATATTAATATGTTATTTTTGTATTTGTGGTCTTTTGGGTATATGAAATTACCTCTAAGGCTCACAAATATATTCAGTGTATATATCTCTATATGTTTAAATCCACAAGATTATATATTATTTCAATAAGCTGGGAGATTTAATCATTAAAAAGAAATTTTTTCCTTAATAAAAATCAAAAAGTCAGACTATTAAAATATTTGGAAGGAATTATAAAAAAATCAAAAATTATTTTACATCAATTTTCTATAAAAAATTAGGGAAAATTATGAAATTTATTCTTTTAAAACAAAATATGAAGATTTTGAAAATATAAATATTTGATATCTATCCAAAAGATAATAAGAAATTCCCTCTTATTGAAAAAGTTCTATAGTACAACTTTTTTTTATTTTGATGGGCTCTGAAAATTGAAATCTTGAAATAATGTTATTTTATGAGATAGAATTTCTTGGAAAATCATTCAAAAATCTGAAATAGAATCTGAAAGAAGATAAATTATACTTTCAGATACATATATAAATAATAAAGTAAAATTAAATAAGTAAAATATAATAAATAATCATTGTGATTTATGGAATTATCTGAAACCTTTTTAGATTCATTCAGTATTAGATATATGGAAGAATATTTTCTGAATTTTTTTATTAATTTTAAGAAAGTAAATATTAGTATAAATTTGAGTCAGGTTATTTCCAGAGATTTCAGAGAGGTAAATTTGGAATTTTCGGGGTGAAATATTTCATCTCAAATAATATGACTTGAAAGCCACATAATATTCCTTTTCCATCATCATCCCCATAAATACATGAGATATTCACTATACCTAATAAGTATAATTCAGAATATTTATACAGATTATTAGGGCTATTAGATAGTGATTTTGAAATAGCATTATTAAAAGAATGTGTCAGTTAAAAATAAAACCTTATTTTTACTAAGTTATTCATGGATTCTATGTCACAGGGGATCTTGGGGAAAACAAGAATGGACTAATACTATGTAAGATTTGACTATGAAACTAATAATTAAATTAAAATTAACTTAACTATTGTACTATTTCTGTTATTATTTTTAATAAAAATCACTCTTGTAATATCAAAGAATTAATATTAAAGAAAATTGAATAAATAATTTTATGTCAGCAAAATTATAAATAATATATATTTATATAAATAATAATAATAATAATAACAATATTCATTATTATGAATCATTGCTGCTTACTACCCATATAGAAATGATAATAGTAAAATTATTTTAGTAGGATTAATTTTACATTGAAATAAGTTATTTATGAATTAATAACTATAATACAACAATAATATTCTGAAAAATAAATAAAATTATATAATAAAAGATATAGAGTAATAGAAAAATACTTACTGGTCAATAAAGAACTATTGTTTTAATAAAAATACGTCAAAAGTAGTATTTAAAATCCAATTTATAAGTGAAACCTTAAGAAATATACATGAGTGGATTTAATTGAGAGAAACACACATTCAATAATATAATTAAATTTACAATAAAATATTTTTCTTTCAAGAAATAAAAATTACAAAATTCTTTATATTTTATTACAATTAAATTAATCTTTTACAAATTATTATATTATACTTAAGCTTGGTTGAATTATGAAGATTTTTGAACGTTTTTAGGGGTCTTTTATGCTAAATAAAGTCTCAAGAATTGATCAAGAGTATCAATATTGATTTACACGTCCATAATGCTCTCAATAGGCTTAATATGTAGCTTAGACACCAATTTGAATCTTACAACAAGGTTTTAGTGGTATTTTCAAGGATTACAAAGCCAAGAGAAGTTTTTTTGATGAAATGAACTGATAAATAATGCTTAATACACATTATTATAGCTTGTTCAAAATTACTTTGATTTTTTGAGTTCATTGATTATAGAGCTATAACACTATTTCTCAATAATTAGTGCTATTTCAAAAAAATCCCCATTTCTCACAATGGGAATGTATCTACAGTTTAATTTAAAAAAGTCCCAAATTTTCTTTTGATTTGAATTTTAAACTTTACTATCAATCTTCAAAGCTTGGAGATTTCCATAAATAAACGAAAAAATCTTTGATTATGAGGTGATTTGAATATAATTTTCACAGTATCAAGAATTAAAGCTCTTTTCACTATAGGTGAAACTTCTGAGATTTCACTTATAAGCCCTTAAAAATTGAGTATATTGAATTTTTTAAGATAAAACTAGATATAATTAACTCTCATGGAAATCCATAAGTAAACAAAAACATTTACTTATGGGGAAATTTTGAGTTTTTACTCACAAGTTTCACTTTAGTATGTCTTTGAGTTCAAATCTTAATTTAAGCTTCAAAAATCTTTAATTTTAGCTTATTTATGAGGTTTCTAACTCTGATAAAAGTTAAAAACCCATCTGAAGCTTAATTTTCCTGCATAAACTTAATTAAGGTTGGCAAAATTAGAAAACCACTCTATGCAGATCCAAAAATTTGGGTACCTCAGAACCTTTTTCCAGAATCCCTTTGTCCCACCCTTTTTAATGTTCTTGCCCCTTTCTATTAATTAAAAGCCTTACTATTGAGTCTTTAGCTTAGTGTGGACAAGGGCCCACAAGATTTACCACCTGTATGGTAAATTCAAAGCTAACTTTAAAACTACACACCACGCCTTAATTTTAAGTTATACATGGTGTAAATTCATTTTATTTCAACTTTAATAAAGCTCAATTAAAATGAAGAATTTGTCAAAATTCTATTTTGGTGTTTGTAGACCAAAATATTGAATTTATGGTATAATAACCTATGGTATGACCCTAGGTAAAACTGGATGGAGATTTAAATGGTGTAATAAAGCTTATATATAAATTTATCAATTAAAAATTAAATTGAATATTTATATATTTAAATAGAATTTTAAGTTTATTATTCATAATTTTAAGTAGAATCAATTTTCAGTGAGGCATTTTTCGAGTCCTTTGAGAATTTGAAATATTCATTCCTAAGGGCTCATCGATAATTCGTGTTAAAAAAATATTTATAGCTCAAAATAATTCCAAACTAACTCTAATTGAACTCTAAGCCAAGTATATCTGATATAAAATCTCATTTTCAAGCTATACAGCTGATTTCAGGTCATAAAAGTTTTATGATGGTGTTTAATGGATATAGAAAATTAAATCAGGTGTTGAAATTATGAATTTGAGTTTTACCTGTCCTGTTAAATTTTTTATCAATACATAGAGATTGATATCTTATAATGTGTTAATTTAAATCAGAAAAAAGTACAATAAATTAACCTAAACTCTCAAAAAGAATATTTTCATTCCATTCTAAAAACAAAGGTGCTCATAAATAAGGTAAATCTTAACAAATTATTGAAATTAAGATATCTAAAAATTGATTCATTTTATTTTCAAAGTGAAGTGTCTGATAAAAATAAAGAGGGAATCATGTGATGATTTAATAAGTAGGGAATATTCATTTTCTACAAATATAACTGTGTTTTTTGTAAAAATAATAGAAAGGAACAAATATTCAGCTTACTTATTTGTTTGTAAGTTATTTTTTGATATTTTGATAATTGAATATAAATTTTTCATTTTTTTGAAGTTTTTGGATCTCTGATTTGATAATTCATTTATAATGGATATTTGATTAGTATCAAACTAGTATCTGAAGTATATTTAAAAGAACTGTGACATGAGATAATTAGATTTTTGCTTTGGAATTTTTTGTAATTTTTATTATTTATTTGGAACAATTTTATTTCCTTAAAGAACTTTTTTCTCAAACTTCAATAATGATTTTCTCACTCTTAATTTATACTTCACATGCACAATTTAATAAAATATCTAAGGTTTTTTTTATGTAACAGGAGTATTTAAAATTTCTTTAATTTTATTTTTAATTCAATTTTTTTAGTTAAGTATGTATTTGAGTGCTCCAATATGCCTAACTTGATGATACGTTTAAGGAAGAAAAACTTAAAAATGGCCGTTTGTATTTTCACCCATTGAAGTTAATTTGATTTGAGAGCCAATATTAAAAAGTGATCCCCTTTGGTAAGAAATTGAGATGTTACTAAAAAACTATTTAATTATTCAAAATTTAGTATGCTGGATTGTAATTTGGGACTGAAATGGATATTATATGACTATAATATCTATTATTAATTATTATTCAAGAAATACGCCTAAAAGGTGATTCTTATTTCATACATACCAGTAAAAGAGTGCTTAGATATACCAAACCAAATTTTTATGGTTAAGGATTATAGCTTTTGAGTTTAGTTGGAAGCCCTTTCATTTTCTATTTAACTTAGTTTTTATACTTTTTCCACTTGATAAAACTAAAAAAATAAGAAGAAGTGGAGAGAAATAAATAAAAAAAGATCAAATCAATTTTCCGAAGAAATTCTATAAAGCTATTAATTTCCTCTTCTGTGAAAAGGCTAGGGTAAAAAATTTGGATAATTATTCTTCAAAGAAAACAATTCTTATGAAAAATATTTGGTTGAGAAATATTGATAGAAAAAAAGCAATTCACATAATATTTCTTGAAAAACTGCTTAAGAGTAAAGAAATTTACAACAAAAAGAGAGAATGTTTTATAATACATCTAATTTAGTTAATTGTTGTTTTTAAGAAAGCAGAGTTTCAATTCTACTCCATAAAATATGGAATCATTACAATTCCAGGTGTATATACCATATTCTATTAGTGCTAAAAGCTATTAATAGCTCTTTAATACTGTATTAAGTTATAAATATTAATTTTTAAGTATGGATATAAAATCTAATTGCTATTCACCATGAGAAAATTGCCTACAACTGACAGCAGGTTTCGCACTTGGAATTTGACATGGGAGATAGATTGGATGGAGGTTGGAAATAGGACAGAAATTGAATTTAGAAATAGAAGATTTGGAATAATTTAAATCCACATATGCAAGCAAAAAATTATCAATTCAGTTGACTCAATAGCAGCTCTTGGCTGGGATTTTTAAATTTCAATAATTATGAAATACATGATGAAAAGACTTATTTTAATTTCCCCTTTGTTTTGATCTTTTGTATTACTTTTCATCATTTTATTTGCAAATAATTACACTTTTGGATTTTTTCTTTTAAATTTTTATATTCAAATTTCAGTTTGAATATGAATTCTCCTCCAAGCTCACTTTGAGCTCCAAATATAAATAAAATTAAAATTTGAAACCCTCAAGTTTTATTGAAACTTCTCATAAATGTAAAACTTCTGGGCAGATTTTTGACATTTTTCAAGTATAAATATCATGAAAAATCTACTCAACAATTAAGCTATTTACTCTTATTTATAAGAGGTATTTTGCGAGAAATTATATCCATTATTTTTTCCTCTCTTTTAAGGAATATTTTAATCATAATTTAAACAATATTTCAAGATTTATGGCACAATGTCACTTTAAGGAGAGTTCCAAAAAATGCTGTGCATATTGACAGATTATAGTCTCTATTCCAGCCCATCAACTTCTTGAGAGGAGTATTTCACACTTATGGATATATAATGTGAAGATTTCAAGTGTATTATTGAGCTTTGATATTAAAATTGCAGACCTTGTTATTATACCATTTCAGGGTTTTGAATAAGAACTATTGCAGTTTCAATACAAAAATCATTGTTAATAAAAGAATTTAAAATATTAATAAAAGTAAAAAACATGCATTACTTTCTTTTTTTGAAGAATTGAACATTCCTCTTTCTTGATACTAACTGAGATTCACTTTGTATATTCCTCTGGAGAAATTACCAATTCTTATTTAACCATTTTTATCTAGTTAATTGATGTAATAGTGCAACGCAAAGATGATTTGGGATGTTCTTTGAAGCAAATGAGGGTGTTTTATGTATCAATAAATTCCACAAAGCATTTATAATAAGATTTTTGTGTGAAATTTGAGGAAAATTAACATTCATTTATCAATATGGCTAAACATTAATTCAATCAACTATATGATAATTTGAAGACACTCTATCACTATAGCTTCTTATGTAATAAATTATTTATCATCTTTTCTGTATTCTCTTGTTTCTCTACATTTAAACCTGAATTTTCTTTCTATTAAACCCATTTTTAAGTGATTAGTATGTACATGTAGATAACTCCATGAACCAAAAAACTTTAAATTTTATATTAATTTAATAGGTGAATAGCTTTCAGTATTTAAGTATATATCTTTTACTCTCTCAATACTACACAATTAAAAGCTAATATATTCAAAAACTGATTAAGAAAATAGTTTTACAATTTATCTATAGTAATTTTTCCCTAGATGTACAAGGGACCCCTTTATAGACCTCTATTAATAATTTAATTTAAGTTAATTAAAGCGTTTAATGAAAATTCAAAAGAATTACAAACCTCAAGTTAATGAAAAATTAAATTAGATATCCTAAAATAATGGGAATTTTATATAATATCATGGAAAAACAACTGGTAGAAGTTGGTTATTTTAATGAATTCATTTCTTAAAAAATATATATAAATATTTGTGAAAGTCTTTGAAGCTGTAATTTCTTTGATAAATTTGAAAATACCAAAATCTTGATAGAGTGAGAATAACCAGCTTTTCATAGAATACAGTTAAGCAGATTATATGTCAAGATCTTTAAAGTGGTTTTTAAAGATAATGAGAGAAAGCTTCTTGTTCTTATTTTCTATTTATTAATAATGAAAAGGTCACAGAATTTATCAAAGTAGCATTAAATAAATGGAGGATACATAATTAAGGTATAAAAATTTGTGAATTAATTATGAAGTGGCAAAAATATCACTTCAGAGCCATGTCCACTCATAATAAAAACAATTTCTGAAAAATTCTCAAACTATTCAAGTGAAATTATGAAAAGTTTACAATTTAATTGACACTGTTACTATGATATTTTGATGGGAATCTGTGAAAAGAACCTGCTCATAAATTTCTTCAGCCCAGAAATGAATGTTCTTTTACAAAAAAAAATGAATTATAGGAATGCATAATGGAATATATGATTTTATAAATGAGAATATGATGATAATTTGTAAATATGTCTATTTTAGAATTTAATTCAATGCTGTTAAGCCTTTTAAAAGGAGAAAAAATATAATTAATATGAATTTAATAATATTTGATAAGCATTAAAGTGAAATTCAGTTTTTTGGTATTTTTTCAATAAAATAACATGATTTATGGGAAAATAGCTCTTGAGTGAAATGGTTTTGATTTATTGAGATATAAAATGATTTTTATTTGTCATTAATATTATTGGAACTATATCAAGCTCAACATATACTCCTATTTTCTTTTCCAAACATTTTCTGAAGAACAAATATTATTTAGTTTTATTTTTGAAAGAAAAAACAGAAACAAAAAAAGCACAAAGAATATATTCAAAAAGGATTCTTAAAAAAATAATCTATCCAAAATGATAGAGCTACCTCAAAAGAATGAAGTATAAATATATTTATGAGAGTTGCATTGAATTTCCTTTTATTATTACAATAAAGCTTTTTTCATATTTTTGAGAGAAAAGCGCTATCAAAAAATTACTTTATAACACTCTAAAACAGCTTTCTAATTTGTTCCTTTCATTTTTTTTGAGTTTTTTTGTCCACGTTTTCTTGTGATATGTAATTCTTATTTTTTGATGACTTTTGCTTGTTTGTGTTCTCTTTTCAATTTTAGTGAGTTTTTTCTTACATTCATAGATTTTTTTTTCAATGAAAATTTCAGTATCAGGACTTTACAAGGACCTCTACTGTAAAATATTTGACATGTGGGAAGATTTTTACAGTACTGGTGTTGTAAAGTCTGCTTATGTAAAATTGTCTACGATTTTTGACAATGTTACATAAGCAGACTTTACAAGACATTTACTTTAGTTTCCATTGAGATTTACATATTTCCTCCAGTAGCAGGTGCTGTATTACAAACAGACCACTGCTTCTCTTTCAAAGTGAGAAATAACACCTTTGAAATAGCCATAGGGAGGAACTTTCTATACAAAAAAGATAAACATTGTTGTTGATAGTAAAAATTTCTAAAAACATTTAATTATAAAAATTAATGAGAAAATGCATATGATGAAAAAACTACTTAATTTACAGGTTTTCAAACCCATAAAGAAAAAAAAATATACAATTTTTTTATATTTGGGGAATAATTTTTTTCAAAAATATTTGGAAACCTCCATCTGTTCCTTCTGAGGATTCAGTACTTCAGAGATATAAGAAAAAAGAGTTTTAATCAATTCAGTTACTTCAAAGGGGGCTTCAGTTGAGAAAATCTCATGTTTATATCTGTAAGCCACTTTCTTAAGAATAAAGAAGAGTTCATATTGCCACCAAGTAGTCATAAGTCGTAATAAAAGACAGATAAAGGCTTTATTTATTTTTAAGACTGGTCTTTAATTCTTCTTACCTTTAAAAAAACTGAATTTTTTGAATTGAGAATAAATTTTTAGAGTCAATTTCTTATCTCAAGAAATATCAATTTGAAGATGCAAAGATAAATGGGAAGAGTTTTCATATAGTAATTTATCTACTTCCTCAATAAATTTGGAAAAAAGGAAGGAAACCTTATAAAATCCTTAATATTCCATTGGCTTGAAACATCATAGAAAACTAACAAACATTTGAATATTGCGTCCAACCTAGTTCACAAGAAGGATCCAAGCTGATTATAGGATGGGTCCAAGCTAATTCTCAAATGAAACACCTGCTTTCAGGTGTAGCCACTTTTCTCTTGGAATTTAAAAATAGCCAAGTTGTTGAAGACAATAGTGAAGAGAGTCAGAAAGTTCCAAGCTATAAGAAGTGGTAAATACCTCAAATAAAGCTTACAAATGTGTCTAAAATACATAATTGAATACAATCTAATCCAAGTTAATTAGTTATTAGATATCTTAATATTATGAGTTAGCACTCAAATAGAATGAAATCACCGGAAATTACTTAATAAGGTATTAATTACATGAGCTAGCTACTTTTCACATTATTAGTATTAATATTTCTGTTATTGAAAAAGGTGGTATTATTAAAATATTCTTTGGGACTAGAATCTGACAAATGTGCTTTATCACTGGTTATTTTATGAAAAATGATGACTATCATGTAGAAGCTAGCTAAGAAATTTAAAAATTGACCAAAAGTATATTTCAACCTTATATTTCATTTTATCGGAAGAAGAGAATAAAAAAATTAGTTTCAATTACATTTTGAAATAAACATAATTTTACAAGCTCAATTTGAATAATTTAGGCATTATATAAAACTTAAGGTTTCAAATAAAAAAGACAACATGCAAAAAACTTCAAAAAATTAGTCAATGTAGTAAAATCTATCATATGATTCATATTTGCGTCAAAATCCATGATTTATGGAAAATTTGGAATAATCTGAGAGAGGAAAAACATTTTTCTCAGATAATAAATGTGCATCATTTTGAAAGAGTTAGTTACAGTATGAGAGCCTTTTAAATCCTTATATTGAGTTGTATTACTTATAAGAAAGAATTATTGGTTATTTCATGTATATAAGCTGAAATGAACAGAGTAGAACTGTTGGATAAGAGGAATCTAGTAATAGCCTGATTTAGTATTAATTAGAATATTAGAAAATAACTAGCATATTTACCACTCTATATTTTGGAAATAAAATGTCTAAGAACACCATTAATCTTCAAGCTACTAGGAATATAGATTGTTATCATGAGGAAAGTATAAAGGCAACTTAATTTATATATACTTGGTTATTGTTAATTATTTCCTTTTCAAGGAATTTTATTTTGAATAAAATATATCCTAGTTTTTCCTATACTGTGATGTTTATCAGAGAGAAGAGGAATATCCTCAGTTATTATTGATGAAGACCTGGATTCTCCGTGCCTTTAATCTATATGAAACAAGATATATATATTGAATGATTTACAATTATTTCTTTATATGATATCAAATGATCAATAGTCTAATAGTAACCTGAGAGAATGTGAATAGAAAGAACAATTATTTAAAATATTCATTTAAACCATGAATGGGTTGGTAGGCAGACATAATCATGTTAATCAGTTATTGTGGCAGTTTGAAGGGAAGAAAAGCTATTATATCATTACTAACAGATATCAGTTTTTTCTAACTCTATTATTTGTTTTTCTATTAACTTATATCTAATTTATACTACTGGTAGTAATCTTGATGCATAAGAGTTTCTCTATAAATAGCTGCTTTCAATATTCATTCAGCTTATAAGCCAATTTCAAATTCTACTAATTACCTGCAAGTTATTAAGAGATTTTTTGAATATTTTCCAAATGTTAATATTTCTGCGTATCTAGAGTAGCAATGAATTAATAAAATAAAACTATAAAATAATATTTAATATTATAAAGCTCTTCTATGGAAAGTAATCCTCAGATATACAAAACAGTGAAAATATTACTTGAATATTACAATAATTTAATCATAAATATATAAGGTATTAAGCTCCATATTTTCCATGTTGCTTATTTATATTCATGATTACTAACCTTTTGTATCAATAAAACTCTAATTAATAGATATCTAAATATTTACGTTTCATTTTAATAATTGATAACATCTATTTTATGATTTTCAAGGAATTAAACTTGATATTATCATTTTGAGCTATAGCCTCCAAATGATATACGGTAGTTGTAGCTTCACTGTGAAGTGAATACTTATGTTATCGGTAATATTGATCATAGTAGAGAAATATTCATCCTTTATATTAATATTAAAATTAAAAAATTATGATAATGAAAGAGCTATATAATCATATTTATGGTCATTGATATGATTTTAATTTTCTTATAAATATAACTCTGCCTATTTCATCCATAGCTCAATAGTATGAATTGAAAACTTGTTTTGATAAAATTATCTGATTATATATCTCATCTTTAGAGCTATGATGTGCTAATAATTTACTATTTTTTTCAGAGAGAAATATTCTTTAGAAGAAGAAAGAAGATTAATATTTACCTAGCTTGATAGAATCGGAGGAAAAAGAAAGAGAATTTTTCTTTCATATTTTAAATAATAAGAAGATCAATTTTTCATTCAAAGTAACCAAGGAGTTACTTTAGAACGTTACAAGTCTTCTTATAGGGGCTATGAGAATAACAATACAGCATTCTGGCTTATAAAATATATTTTTTCTATTACCTATCTTTGTGTAGGTAAGGGATCCCAAGATGAATTAACCTTATTGGTACACTATTTCTATATTTTAAGTGTAACCCAGCTGCCTTTGAACAGACTTTAGGATAGCTTTATTTTTTAAAAATGAGAGAATAAATATCATCTATAACTCTGAATGTATAATTTTTTTGATCCCCTTTGAAGGAGCGCAGAGTTAAAGCTTCAATTTATGTAATACCACTTTTGGATTCAAGATCTCAATAGGGTGGTTCAAGTATGAAAAATACCAGGTTCGATTTATTCAAAATTTTAACTTAAATGTTGAGTCAAAAAACCTTTATTTTTATTCTTGAAATTCTGAATTTTTTTCAATTTAGATCCCCTGGGATTCAACCAGATTCCTTCTTCAAAAATCTAACACTTGAAACCTATTTATTTGATCTTTTACCCCTTTTTCATTAATTTAATTCTCAACCCCTCGGAAATCAATCATTTGATATTACACATCATTATTACACACAAATGATCCTCATATCAATTGATCTCTTACAAAAAATAATATAACCCAGTTCAAAATAGTCAGTCCATCTGAAAGTGCCAATTACTTGCGTATGATTAATTGGATTTCAGTGAAGTCCAAAATTGACTCTTGTTTTGGAGAATAAGGAGAAACCTCCATAGGTTGGTCACTCTCCTCAAAACACACTTTATTTCAACAGCTAGTGACTGAGGTGAATAAAAAGTCTTGCAATTGATTGAATATTAGTGCAAACAACTTATGTGAGAAATGGAGAAAATACAATAATAAATATATGCTTGCAAGATTATTTTTGACAAACACTTTATATGTAATTACTCCTGGTGATCATCAAAAAGGGGTATTAAAACAACAGCCCAAAATCTGGAGTATATTTTTCCTTTATTCAAAGAAATGAACGTTCTGTTTGGGGAAAATAAAAATATAATTCCTTTGGCCTCATTAGATGCACAAGATGAAGGATCCACAGAAGGAATAAAACAATGCTCAAGAGGTAATCCAGTTAAATATCCACTGGATAGTGTGCTAATATTGATTAATTGTTTGTGTATTACCTTTTATCTGTTGGAATAAGAATGAGAAAAGCTCAATATAGCCATTTTAAATAGTGATATCAATCTGGAACTAGAGAGAATGGAGGAAAATAGCCTCTTTTCTGAAGCTGTAAGCTTCCTTTGCACAAATTAATCATCATCATACTGAATTGAAACCATGGTATATTGGATAATAAATACAATTTATTCTCCAAATAATATTCAACATAATTAGGGTAATATACATGATAACTACATCAAATATACTGAAGCCATAAATGATAAGGAGAGAATGCATCAAAATCAAAGTCTTTAAAGAACTAACAAACCATTCAGATCTTCTAATAATTTAATTATTTCTAGTGGTTCGTGAAGAGCATCAAATGATCCATTATCAAAATCATGTAATAGCTGAATTAATTCCTTTAAGCGACATGGGCTTCTTCTGAATTGATTGAATAGATAGATATAGAGAATCCTACTTCAGTATGTGATACAAACCTCAGTAAATTCCTGGAATGGAAGGAGTAGAAAGAAGCTGAATGGATGAAACGGAATCAAGGAAAACAAGCCAAAATATGTGATATCTCATTTGAGAGATAAAAAAATTGAAAAGTAATTAACCTTTAAGCAGAAGAAAATGGTTTTTTCAAAGAGAATTTGAATAATTGAAATTTCAAATTCAGAAATAATTCGAAAAGGATCAGTGGTATTAGGAGATGTAATTAAAAGAAAATCAAAGAATTTGCAATTTTAAAGTTAGAATGGTGATCTCAGGGAGGCCGGATTCAGAGATTTAAGGAATTATGAGGTTTATGAGTAACTCTTGGTTTGTGTTTTTTTTTCTTAAAACCAAATAAATGATGAAATGATTAAATATTACTTACCATTGTTTCAGTAATTTTTTCCAATAATTTTTTTATTACTATTAAACCGGAATACTGCAATATAATTTCAGTTAAACAGGAATATTTCATGAGATTCACTCTCCAGAGCTTTGAAATTTGAGAATTAATCCCAAAATATCAAATTAAATCCTTTGAAAATAATTTTCTACAAATGAGATCATTTTAATTTCATTGATAAAAGCAAATCTCTTTATATTGACAATAAAATCCAATTTTTGGAAAAATAAACCCTTTTTCAAACCTGGCTTCAGCCCTGTTTTGACTTGTGATTCTGGGAATTTATATTTACATTAATTGTATCCAATATCAAGGCTAAATTTTCTCCTAATATTATCTGATTATATCCAAAAAAAATCCTTGTCAAAAGCTGGATTGAAAAATAACATCAGTTTATCTTCTGAAACTCTTTTTTTGTTTCTATTTCTCTTCGATATTGAAGCTTAATATTATGATTGATAATAATAACTGCTCCATATTTGTTTCCTTTTAATCTGACTTGTTCTTTTTTTCATTGAGCTTGAAAACCAATAACCTTCGGGCTAGAATTGGCAATTAAGATTAATTCCTTTACAAAATTTCTCATAAAAGTTAGTTTTTGAGGATTCTAAATAGAAATTAAATGTATTCCCAGTTGCAGCCTTCATACTTATGATATTTTACAGACTATTTGACTACATTATATAAGATTTTTTTCACTTCAAATTAATTAATATATCCCATCATAATTAAATCAAATCATCCTGGTAGAATTTTAATTCTCTCAATCACAGACCAAGTAGAGTTTTAATATATTATCAAAAGAGTATTTTAATACAACAAATCTTATAAAATTTCCACCAATGGGAAAAATAGAAGGAAATTGCGCCCTATTAGGAGGACGAAAGCATTTTAATTCTCATATTTTATCCAAAGAGGCTCCAATACCATTGATCATGGATTTATTCTTCTATGTTATAACTAATGAAATATTCCTTCTAAAATTTTATTTGCAGAAGCTGAATTTAAACCTTTTAGTAAAATGAAATTAGATTAAATAAATCAAATTCAATTAATTTTAACATTCCTTGAAAAGAAGAAGGAATTTCTTGGTAAATTTCAGAAATGTGTAAACAAAATACATGGTTCAATTCATGAAATAGGATGGTTCCCACCCCAAGATATCAAATTAACTCTTGGTTGATATTTGTGTTCCAGGGAAATCTTTGAAAATATAATGGATCATTAAGAGCTGACTTATAAGCTCTGTGGGATTTGTAATTTTCCTCATATTGATAATTATGCAATAATAATTTTCATATTTCCTTTCCAATTCTAGTAATAAGAAAAGGGGCTGTGTCACTCTCAAATATTATGATTATTTGGTACATTTTTCTCTTTTTCTATATTATCTTTTGGATATGAATCTAACTGGCTGTAATCCTTTAGTTTGTAAGATGGTATGGTGTTCTTGCAAGATACAATATTTTTCCTTATATCCCCATGGTGGTACTAGTGGAAGATTTGTCAGGATCTCAATCACAATGAAAATATCCCTAAAAACCTTCAATATTTGCAACTAATTAAATGAAGTCAAGATTTTTGCATATAACTTTGAATATCAAAATTCAAATTTAAATAGAATTGCTTCCAATTCCAAGGAATGCTTATTTGGTTTTTGAAATTAAATTTGTAAATTTTTAAAGCACAATTGCATATATAAATTCAATTTTGATGATGAAAATTTCATTTCAGATATAATTTTTTCACAATTCTCAATATTTTTTTATTTTAACCTTGAAGTTACACAATCAAAGGATTAAAAAATAATTGACTATGAATGTAATTAAGAGTTATTCCTTCTAATATAGCTTTTAAGCCTCCTTTCTGAATAAAAAAGTCTACATTTATATATTTTTCAATTATTCTGAGATTTCATATCACATTAAAAAATAAACTATCAAGTTATTTCAATATATAAATCTATGATTACACTCTATGGCAATTTTAAAGGATTAATATTCTGCAGAATTTTTAAGAATTGACTATTATTGAAAAGGCTGAGTAAATCTTGAAGGGATGGTGTATTTTTCTTTTCATAAAGCTCATTCCCTTAATAACCATTACTATCCAAGATGTTATGAAGAATTACACAGCTTAAAAACCAATCAATAAATAATTGGATGTGAATTTAGTTTTGCATTTATCTGAGGGATTATTATTCTCCTTCAAGTATCTAAATTCAATGTTCAATTATTACCCATGAATTTTAAATACAGAAGGTGAATTTAGTATTACCTAGATTATGTACTACATTTCCTCTATATACATGAGAAATGTTAATTGGGCTTCCATAGGCCAAGTCATCCAGAATATATTTCTTTTCCAAGAAATATTTTTCAATACTTTTATGAATTTGCATATTTTGATATAAGCTTTCATCACTTACTGATCCTGGAAATCCCACATATAATGTAAAGTGAGCACCAATTGACATAAGATACTACCTTCACTGACATATAGCAACTACAAAAAGTCATTTTTAGTGTTTTTTATACCCTTTAGAAAAAGAAATTTTTTTCATATTAAGGTAATGAGCCAAATTAAAGTAAACAATACTTCCTTTTTTTGTCATAGTAAAACTGAAAATCATTATGTGACCTTTGAAATAATGAAGTAAGACTAAAATAAATGAAACTAGCACAACAAGGAAAGAATTAATCTTGAATCCCATTTGATATTTAAATTCTTTATTATTCATTTTGCCATGTTAGGTATGGAATTACTCTGTTCATATAGAAAAACTGAGAAATTGCTGAATAGCCCAAATCTTTCCAGAAGATGAACCATTACCAGTGAAGCCAAGTGATGACAGTGAAACTTCTATCTCAATTTTTGGCTTTCATTGATAATGATCTGAGTTGGTGTGAAAAACTTGAAGGTTGAAATAAGAGATATCAAATAAGAAAATGAGTTGTACGTTTTATTGCATAGCTTCTTAGAGCTTCTATGTGTGAGACTTTCCAGACTATCTACTTGCAAGATATATGGGAAGACAAAAAACCAATGTGGTATGAAGTATTTATTTTGATAAATTGCATGAAAGCCAATATATCCTCTTAAAGCTCTTTATGATATTCAATTTCAGCGGCATGTGCTAGTTGCACTGCTAAAAGTTTGAATTTTAGGAGAGATCTTGATTAGCTATTTGGGATTGTTTCCTTTTTCAATTTGAATAAGTTGTTTTAGTTATTGTTCAGCTTAGATGAATGAGATTTAAAAAGGGTGTAGACCTGAATGGTATGTGAAATTGAGGTTTTGAATAATTTCAAGGTGAAATGAATATATCTTGAGCAAAAGTTATGGTTTTGAAATTTTTAAAAATACTCAGTATTTGGGAGAAATAAATGAAGGATTTAGCAGGGGGAAATTGGGCTTATAGTTATCAAAAATACCATACCTCATGAGTTGTTGTATTTTGGAAAAGACAGAAAATAAATTCCTGATTTTGATAAAAAATTCAATGTTTGAAAGTTTTGATTTTGAATATTTAGAACCCCCTGATATAAAACTCTATTGAGGAATAGACATGGCTCTCAGCCACCTACAAGTATAATATGGCATATGTCCATTGATATAGGGAAAAAACACCATGAGAGGCCATATTAGAACTCTCACTTATCCCCCTTCAGATATCCCCACCTATAAATATTGTAAAAAAGGAAGTTATTTCCCTTGAGAATTTTGATAATTGAGAGCTTGTGATACTTTAATATGAGCGCTTATTCTATATGTATAAATTTAAGCTTTAATTGAATTATTTATTTTGAGTTTCAAAAGTTTGAAAAACAAAATGGCTGAGGGAGAATGCGCTGAAGAAAATTGCTTCAAGAAAAATAAATATGAAAATTTTTGACTTAACCTTTTCATTTTAACAATTTAAGTTGAACAATTGTACTTGCAATAAGCAACCCAAAAAAATAAAAGTAACCTTAATTTGGATTTTCTTCTTTAGTTTAATTTAAAAGTTTCAAATATATAAATTTTTAAAACTTACCATTTCCACACTCAATTTCATTAATTCATACAATCATTATTGTCTTTCCCATATTTAAAAATCAATCTCCAAAAGAGAAAGAAATCCTACCATGCCTCAAAATTGCATTTGATACTCATCAATTTCAATTCAATAATGTGTATACCCTTGATTAATTCTAAATGAATTAAACCACATAGATATCATTTATTTCACCAAATTTAAATGCAAATATAGGGTCTCTTTATAACAAATATTTCAGGATATTCCTTATTAATCCACCCTGATCAAGATGGCTACACCTGACAGCAGGTGTTGAATTTGGAATTTAGCTTGGACCTTTCCTGTTAACTAGGTTAGAGCCAGGATTTCAATGTTTGTTAGTATTCCATGTTATTCTAAGCCACTGTAAAATTAAATACTTTCCAATATTTCATTTCCTTTCTTTAATTGGATACAGTAAAAATGCAGTATATTTTATGAGAAGCCTTGAAATTCACATTTTCATCTTCAACAAAATTCTATTTATGATAGGAAAGTAAATTCAAAAATCAAGTTTCAATTTAAACAATCTTATCCTTTTGATGGCCACAAGAAGTCAAATAAATTTTCAAAAAGAAATTCAGCTTTTTTCTTTCTTGAGTTTTGACTTATAGCTTCCTCATAAAAAGAATTTCTTATTTATTCTGCAACAATGGTTTGAAAATATTGAAACCAGCTGCTTTCCACTGAAGCCCCCTCTTAATAAACTGGATTGTTGGATTTTTTTTTCATACTACACAGTTAGACTCCTGTAGCCTCAGAAGGAACATATAAGGGTATTCAAAATCCTCTCAATAAACCCATTTCCAAAAGAAACAGTTTATTATCTTTTTTATTGTAGCAAATTAATTAAATTTGAGTATCATTTTGACATTTTAATTTTCTGATCACTTTGTTTCATAAATAAATTTAATCAATTTTAGTTATTTAGGCTATAATATCTCTTTCCTTTCAAGAGAAAACACCTTACACTTTCTCTTGAAGTTGTGAGCCTTAGAGGTATTTTTATATACCCAAAAGACCACAAATAATAAAAAAATTATACAATTATAAATGAAAGAAGTTTATTTATGTTATTAATAACAAAATAAAAATATAAATATAAAATTCACATAAAAATTTAAAATTTTAATTATAATTTAAAATGAAAATAACTTGGGAATTTAAAATTGTGAAAACACATTTTTACTTGAAAAGATTGAGTAAAAATAAATTTTAAACAAAAATACTAAAATTGAAATATTTTTGAAAAAGATTTAAGCAAAATAATATAACTTTTGATCCAACAAATGAACATATGAAAATTATTTCACCATTGGACTCCTCATAAAAAATAAGGTGGGGTTACCTCTGGGTAAAATTTCTGTAACTTAACTGTAAATAAGCTTAAATTAAGTTTCTAGTATTCTCTGTAAAATAATTTAGAGTTCTCAAAACCTTGATTTAATTCACATTAAATGTGGTGTTAACCATCAATTTTTGTGTTAAAATTGAGTTTTTGTGTGTAGTTTAGAAGCTATGAGGACTTGAAGTATTCTCAATTGAAATGTCAAAATTTGCAGGTGTATCATAAGTGAACATTAATTTACATATGAGGTATCAATCATTACATTTGTGTACTGTAAAAACTCAATTGAATTTCATATGTAAATTACAATTATAATACATGATGAGGAATTAAAGAAAAAATAAATTGGAAAGATTGATTCCGGGGTAGCCAGACCCCCAAATTCCTTTCTGACAAGCATTAGATGTCAAAATCCACTTAAACGTTCACCACTTTTGGCCCAGAATTGAGTCACAGGGTCTGTCTCTCAATTGATGATGAGGTTTTGATGCCAACCAGGGCAGTTTTAACTGTTTCCAAGAGGGTAAAACTACCCTTAAGATAAAACAATCATATTAAAGCAATTTTTAGCTTGTTTCATTGTCTCTTATGCATTCTGAAATGTCTTTAAGTCTTAAAACCAGGTATTACTATAGCAATGGTTGAATAAAGGGTCCAAAATAGGCTAAAACCAGCCCTTTTTTGGTCTAAAACAGGTTTTAATGATGCCATAATTGGCTGTTTCATTGTCAGAGTGTTTTTCACGACTTGAAAGAGTGAATTTTACTTTTGGAGTAAGAAAATTGGTGGCTATGCAAGAATGTCTTCTTTGCCCCACTTTTCTCTTCATGTTAGAATCTTTTCCTTTTATAATTAGTTTAAACACTGCTAAACCAATCAATAAAGTATTCCAACCACACTTTTTTTATCATTTTCAACCTTTTAGCCATGTGAAAAATCATTAGAATGATTTTTTGTAACTCTTATAATCATTTTTACCCTTGACCCACCCAATAAGTGAATAAAAGCATCTTTCATCACTGTTAACTTTCTCACTTTGCTTGGAAATTTACTTTGGTAAATTTTGGGAATGTTTTCTCTTTAATATTATGTTTCAAGACTCTGTTCTTATATCAATTACATTCAGTCTTTTTCCCAATTAATTCCAATTGAAATTGCTCTTGAAGGAATTTCTTTTGTAGCCTTAAATATCTCTTTTAAAGTATTTTTGAAAAAATTTTTATTGTTAGTGAAACAATGAATCTTTAAAACATAATTGTTTTATTCTTATAAATTGAGAAACAATAAATTTGGCATTTTTTCTTCTAAAAATCTTAGTTCTTAACATTTTTAATCATATTTTTACCTTATATAAATTTTTAGGACAGGAAAAGTACTTAATTTTTAATCAAAGTTTCATATCCACACTTTACAGAAGAATTATTCCTTGGTTTCAAAAAGGGGTACTGGGCTTGATACAATACAGCCCTTGCTACTGGAAGAAATCAAAAATTTACAACAGAAATTACAGTACAGGCCTTGTAATAGCTGCCACCAGGGATGGCTAAGCAGTCACTATTCAGTTTATAGCCATATTGAATATTGGTGTATGAAATTGGCATAGGGATATGTAAAAAGCTTAAGGCTTTTTTACTTAATACACATCTCACCTTTTTTGGCTAAACCAGTCCCATTTGGGATGACAATAAATTATTTGGTCACTGATTTTTAAAACCTTATTCTTTATTTCACAACAATTTTGATTTTGTGTATCTTTAAAATGCAACACCTGCCTGTTAATCTCATGAATTTCATGACCAGGGTGGCCAGTGCCACTACAATAAAAATCAATTTGTAAGAACACCTTAAGGGTGCCACTAAATCAGGTAAGAAACACCTGATAAGCCACAATTTAGTATGGTGGCCCCTCCTCATTCAAACATTCCTTCAGGCACATGAGATGTGCAATGGTGCAAGTGCCCAGTGCAGCATGTGCAGGTGTTTTGAGAGAACCAATTTGAAAAAAAAAATTGCTCAACACTTTCCAATGATTCAGCAATGCTCATGTAGCAAAAGGAAATCTTACCCAAATTGGGGAAGATTCCAGTAATAACCTGATACTGTACAAGTATCATGTTAGTGAAAATCAGGATGATGCTGATATAAGAAAAAATGCACCTTCCAATAATAAATAATATTTTTTCCTTTGGAAATTGGATTGAGGTTCTGTAAATAAGAAAGGAACTCATCTTTGTGAGACTTGGGTGCAGCAACATTGGTTTCAATAGAAGTTTTCCCAAGGTGCCTCATAATATCATAATTATCTGGTTCACTGAACTGGTTGGAGTCACTCTGTGGTCCTTGAGCTTTGTGAAACCACCTGTTAACACTTGTTCATAAGCAAGGTAATAATAGCATTGGCCCTTTCAGGTGGCACACACATTTTATTGAAAATTTCATCTCTGTATCTTGGGTTGAGAAAGGTGGAAATTAAGGTTTTTTATTCTCAATTTTGATCTGGACATATTTCTCAAGCTTGGTTTGTGCAGCATGAAATGCTTCCCTTCACATATGAGGGCTTATCTTCTCATAGTTCATGAGATCATTGATAATCACATGGTAATATGGAAGCACTAAGTGCTTCATAGGGAGTTTTTTTAAAATTCAAAACAATAAAAAAATTAGTTTTTGAGTAGAATAAAGAAAGGTTTTTCTACTCATTTTATTTGAAAAATTTAAAAAACTCTTGATTTTAATAATAAAAATAATTGCACCATAAATTTGATAAATTTTTTCAGGGCTTATTTTTTTCAGGTATTTCAGTAATTTCATTGGAATTATATGTTGAAGAAAATTTTTCAACATAATTTTTGTAGTTTTTGGGTTTCTTTTTTAAATCCAAAAGTCAAATTAAAGGATATTTTTGTTACAAAGAAATTTGGGAAAGACCAATAGGAATATATGAGCTCAATATGACTCCATAAAGACTACTCATACACTTAAACACTTTTTCATTTCAAGAAAGAAGCCCCAGTCATCTTATTCTTCAAGAGTTTTCTTCCCATATAGCATTAAAGTATTCCAAAAAAAACTCAAAAAGCTTCATTTACCTGTAACATTGCTCAAATATTTTCAACATCAATATTAATGATACTTCTTTTATTTTGAAATATTAAAAAGAAGCTTCTTTGATTTTGCAACTATAATGTTTCAAATCTCTATCATATCTTCATGGATAAAGGAACATGATAAATGATTAATTTTAATAATAAAGACATTTTTTTTAAAACAAATTTCTTCATGGGATTAAAGACTTCTGAGAGGACTCTTCTTGCATATTTCAATCAAAAATATGAAAACCTGGGAAAATGACTTGGAAAACATTTTCTAATAAAAATTTAATACTTTTGATTATGCCTTCAAAATTTATAATTTTATCAAACTACTTTCAAACTCTCAAACCTCTCAAAAAATTTATCAATAAATTTTGCAAAACAAAATTTTCAAACTATCCTATTCATACCAGTTATTTTTCCTTGATAATTTCTAAGGTTTCCATTAAGTCAAAAAAACTCAATTAACTGTTTCATCTACTCACAAAAATGCATTTTTGAAGTATTCTGAATGAATATTTAAATTTCAATTGAGTTAAGGTTGAATTATTAATATGATTCTATAAACATATGCCCTATAACTTTGAGGAAATTTTAATTTAGAAAAATTGGAAAATTGTATTGTAAATATTTTAGATAATGAGTTTTGTATTGTGTAGTAACAATAAAAGGAAGTTTTTTTGAGAGACTTAAGTTTATTCAGATACAATTTATAATTGTTCAGTTAATAGAGCTCTCTCAATATATCTTAATAATTGAAAATTACATTAAGAAAATTAATATGAAAATGCAAAACTCCTATGTAATACAAAAGAATCAATTAGATAGCAAGCTATCTTAATAAAGAATTTCAATAAAAGTTAAATAATCTTTGTAAATAGTGGATAGCCATATTGATAGATGAATATTCCCTTTCCAGAAATTTCCCACAAATCTCTTCTTTAATTAAGCTTTACATTTTATCTTGTGACAGCTCCTACCTTAATATACTTGAGAGAAGAATTTGAATTATTAAGTTTCTTTATATATTCAGGAGATCTACCAGATTAAGTTGGTAAGATAAGAGTTAATAATTTCTCCAGAATAATATACAAAGTGAACCCCAATTGGTATCAAGAAAGGGAAGCATATAATCCACAAATAATACAAAAAAACTTAGTTTTTTAATGTCTATTGATATTGTAAACTATATTATTTACATGTGGCTTTATATGAAGAGAAGAATTCTTTTTTAATTACACCATGAAATTTTAGAATGAAAAAGTACCCCATTGTAAGACTAAAGCCCAATATTTCAGTTTCAATTTTTATATTATCCAGCTATAAATGTAAAAACCTCATTAAAAGCAGATAATATGCTCAAATAGGGTTGAATTCTTTAATATTTCCTAACCTTGTGTGGGACTATCCTTGAAAGAACTTTATAACCTAAATCTTGACATCCTATCTCAATTTTGATCATAACCTCAATTGAAAATAGAGAAAAAATAGGGCATATGATTTCTCACAAATTACAGTTTTCATAAGAAAAGGCATTTCAATTTCAGGATATATTCATGTATATTTTCAGAAATTTCTCAAGCCATTTTCTCATTAATGATAAGGTTCATGCAAAATCAAAGGGTTCCAATTTCAGTATTATTTATCTATGGGTTCCTGTAAGTAATCTTGACAGAGACTTCATATTTCATCTTTAATTTAAATGTAAAACTACATAAGAAAGACTCTAAAGGCTGAAATTTTTTCAAATTAAATTTCAAAAATAAATAAATAAGATCAAAAAAAAAGGGAAATTAAAATAAGTATGTTCATTGTTTAATGTGGAATTATTGAGCTTTGACAAGCCTGACCAAATGCTGATATTTATGAGACTGAATTGTGGCTTTTTGGCTTGCATATGTGGCTTAAGTTTTTTCCAAAACTTCTATTTTCAAATTTAGCTTCCATCCTATATCCAATTTCAGATTCCAAATGCAACACCTTCTGTCAGGTGTAGCCAATTTTCTCATGCATGGTGATCAGAGAAAACATTTTATCAATTCTGCAAATGGGCCT
Organism: Austropuccinia psidii; assembly: GCA_023105745.1. NCBI lineage: Eukaryota > Fungi > Basidiomycota > Pucciniomycetes > Pucciniales > Sphaerophragmiaceae > Austropuccinia > Austropuccinia psidii. The sequence continues at coordinate 2,782,113 of JALGQZ010000001.1, forward strand.
GGAATAGTTTGATACAAGAATTTTTAGGTCCATCTGTCTTTGTTTCCCTTTGAACTCAATTTATTGACTAAAGTTCTTTTTCTCAAACTACAGCTTGTTATGACTCTTTTTATATTTGAAATATATTTTAATCTGATATTTATTTTCCTCAAGAAGCTAATATTTGACTTTTTTCTTCCACTTGAATGCAATCTGCATCTCCTTCAAGGCCTTTTATTTTTATTTTCCATTGATCTTTTACAAACTTTCCTTATTACTAAAATTCTGATTATCCCATTCTCACTTTCCATTCTCATTGATTTCATGGCCTATAGAATTACCAATAATCATATCAGTGCATTAATACCAAGAAAACTCCCTATTTTCTTAACCCCTAATAAGCATATGTATGAAGAAAGTCTGCCACCTGAAACTAAAAATTAAGGTAGCCAGCCCCCTTTTCCCTTCCCACTTGAGGATGGAACTGGAAAAATATTTTACAATTTTATTTTCAACTTTCTTAAAAGTATAGGAAAATGGTATGGTCATGGACCCCAGATGGGGAACCAGCACAATAAATAGAAAAATCAGATAGATCTCCTAGTTTAAAATTTCAATACTGGACTATTACTATAAAAAATGATGTATTCTGATCATCAGAGTACAAATTACCAAGTTTAAATCCCCAGTTTTTGCTAAAATTCTAATTTTTTTCAACATGAGCTGGTGAAAGAGAGGCCAATTGGTAAGTCATTACTCTCTTCCCACCTGAGAATGATCATTTAGATATTGAGCTTGTTTTAAGTATTCACAAAGACCTATTTTTCATTATTTCAAGGATTGAAAAAATTTATTCTTGTGACAACCAAAATTTGAAGAAATATGTGAGCCCTTAAGTATATTTTTTATACCCAAATAGGCCACAATTAATATTAAAATAAATTCTGAAATATGTGTAACCCATAATTCATGCATATATCCAAAATTGATTATTTTTGATTTCAGAAAAGATGAATAGCTTTTTTATGAGTAAGTAAATCCATAGATTTAAGGCAATATTTGAATTCTGCACAAAATTTCACCCAGGGTAGCTCTATAGAGTGAATAGGCTTAAATTAACTCTATGAGGTGCTAATATGGAAAATACTTTAATACCACATAAAATAATTGTGAAAAAGTTTGTTTTTCTCAATTTCACACCAAAATAATTGGAATGTGAGAAATCCCATGTTAAATGTACACTAATATTAGTGTTATGCATTTTTGTGGCCCTTAAAGTCTTGCTATTCTTACATACAGTTCTGGTACACCCATAGTGGATATCAGTCTTGAAGCCTGAATTTCTATTTTTGATGTGAAAATAGCTAAGGGGGAAAAAGAACATCAAAGAGAGCCAGGGTGCCCAACTTCTGAGGCTTCTGAGGCATGGATATCTCTAAAACTTGTATCTATGTCTGATAATGGCCCAATTAGTATACTAAAACCTTTTTTTAACTTGGTTACCCAGTTAAACTCTCATTAAATCATAAGAAAATAGCAAATAAGCTGCTATTTTGACATGCCACGGAGGTAAAGAGCACCTTAGACTCCTGTAACCATATCAATTCTTAATTATTTTCCATTGATAAATTGTAAAAGATTAATTAAAACCGTTTTTGGACTAGTATCCATTTAGTTAACTCATAGCAACCTGCTATAATGTGATATTTGCAATTCTACATAGAAATAAGGTAAAAACTTCAAAAATTCATCAAAAATACAATTTACAATTAATATTCCTGAAACATTCAGGGACAATGTAGAATATTATGAACCATCAATAAACCAAAATGAAACACAGTTTCATAGGTAAAATTAAAAGTTTTACTTATAGTCCATTTTTGATGATTCCACATGAAACACTGAATATTCAAAAATTCACAGAGAATACAACCTGTGATCAAACTTGCAATAACACTGATAATTGTAGAAATTAATTTTCATTCTTTAATAAAAGAATATCTACAGTTCTTACTCCTTTTCTTCTTAACCATCAATGGGTTGGTAGTCATGTAAAAGCCTTAATTCAGTAATTATGATAATCTTACGTGACAACAGATGATGCAATCAATAATACAAAAGTTTCTATTGCTTTCTCACTCACTGTTTTTTCAGTTAGCTTCATGGAAAACCTCTTTGATCTTTTGTTTACTTAAAAGAGGCCTCCTCTTGCTGTTTTTTCCAAATCATCTTATTATCCAATTATACCTTTATTACCAACAGGTAAGTATTAGTTAAAACTTTCTCTTGAGTGTCTTATTCTTTCAGAATCAATAATAAAGACATTATATCATATAAATAAACCATATTTTGTTTTAATACTGTTACAAATCAGTTTTTGATCCTTTAAATCCACAATTTCTCCATCAAATATCTTTACCAACTCTTTCCAAGGTGCATTGGAGTATTAGTATGATTCTAATTAATTCTTGAAGTTTTTCTCTTCTATTAGTTTTCCTCAAGAATTCTATTTATCATTATTCTTGAAAAATATGATCATATATTAAAATAATTTTATTACTTTAATTAAGAAGTTTCATTATTAAACACTTTTTGTAATTGATTCTTGTAGACAATTACTTCTTACTGCTATAATCACTATGAGTGTATAACAAGTAAAAGAAATAATTAATTAATTATTGAATTGTTGTTATAATAATTTTTATTATTATATTTCATAAGAACAGTCATAGTACTGTTGATTAATAGTAATATTATCAACAGTCTCATAGACACATCTTACAAAATACTTGATCTTTGGATCAGTTGTTTCTGAAATAAATTTCTCCATTTTGGTTTCTAAGAAGCTCACTTACCAAGGAGATTTGAATACATTTCATGAAGCAAGCCCATTCTTGGTTGTTTAGAAAAATCCAATGGCTAATGAGGAAAATTCTTAGAATTTCTACTATTTTTGCAGTGGATGTACCCAAAAACTCACACATTGGAACATGAATATAAGAAAAGTCTGGTTTGAATAAGGTAGCAAGAACTTCTGGGTAGATTACAGGTGGATTGATACTCAATATCTTGATATATTTGGGGAGTATTGAGAACATTTATTCTTCTTCTGTCTTGGTCTGTATAGTTTTTTGGTTTAAAATTACAGTTAAGCTGAATAAATAGATATCTTATAATTTTCTACTTGTATAGAACAGGTTAAAATTTGTATTCAATTTCCCATAATCTGAAAATCAAAAGTAAAAAAGAATTGAAGAGCACAAAATTTACCCCTATAAGGAAGATTAACCTTATTATTTCTGCACCAGTGTCACCCCACTGATTTATCCAACACATAGTTTTGAATAATAGTCCAAAAAACAAAGAGATTTTCCTTTCATTTTTCTGTAGATAATCTTTCATATATGTATCTTTTAACATTATTTAATAGAATCACAATGGCTTATTATAATAGTCATAGTTTCAATGAGAGTACCAATAAATAAAGAGAAGGGTTTTAGATATCATAAGGGTCATAGAAGTTTCAAGCTTTGGTATAAAAACCCTTTCAAAGTATAGATTTGGGAAATTTTTATGTATCATTTTTCTATTAACCAACCAAAGAGGTCTTGGTTACTTTTTATCTTCCTTGTATAAGCTATGTATAATTAATAAAAAAACTGTGATAATTTTTTTTGAATTTGGAAGAGTGTATTGAATAAAATTTTCTGTTAATAACAATCCTTGAGCTTCTGGTGGATCTGAATAGTAATGATAATATCTGGAATTACTATTAATTTGATTTCTGTAATCAATGGAATAGCTGATTAGATATACCCCGGTATTATTATAACATTAAATGAAGTAGTTGATATTATTTTCAAATCTTTTACATTGTGGATATATGTAGAGAGAGGTTTAATATATATATATTTAAGGATGAGTCGCTATGCAACCAATGAAGATCCATGTGAATAATGAGTTTAGGGAGATGTGTGGTATAAAAACAAATTCTTGAGAATAATTATGCAATTCTTTATATTGGTAATATAAGTAAATTTATGTGTTGGGCATTCTGAGTAATGATGTCATCCTGTGACTCCAGAAAGAGAACCAGAATAACATACACATATGAAAAATAATGGTTTCGATAATAAAAGCTGATAAACAAAATAACCTCTCAAGTACATCCTATAAAGGCACAGGTCTAAAGGGAGAACTTGCCTATTTGGAAATATACATTCCTTTTAAAAATCTTACATGAATAAGCTAAGATAGAGCTTTCAATGTTTGATCAAGTGTCTTCTGATACAAAGCCTTAATTTCACCTCTCATATAGCTTTTTAAATTCAACTGAAGCCACATCAATACTGAATGTTTTACAATGAGAAAGCTTTCGACACCTGATAGCAGGTGTCTCATTTGGAAAGTGGCTTGGATCCAGTAAATTATAGACTTGAAATCACACTTGGAGACAGGTTGAACCAAGAATTTAACCATTTGTTTCTATTTGAACCTCTTCCAAGCCACTGGAAGATTGCATAATTTTCATTTTTTATTATTTTTTATTTGTATTCATAGAGTATATGCTATGTTCTTTGTATCTTAATATAAAATTTAAATTGAAAAATAATTGAAATTCAATTTATCATTCTATCAAAGCTTCATTTCTTACAAAAAAACTTTTCTTACAGCTATATTTGATTTTTAACATTTAACTTCCTCTTTTCAAGTCCTTGATAAAACATAATCCCCAAAAAATAAAAGTTTACAAATGCCTTCATCACTCTATATTTTCATAACTTATTGATGCTTCAAATTATCGAAGCTAGAAAGGGCTCAAAATAGTAGTTTGGGTAGATCACTCAGCTTTAGTAACATATTCTTTGGATTTTCCCTCTTGAAAATATCCCTTTGTTTCAAAAATTAAACATAACATCTAGAATTTTTTGAAATTTTATTTATAGATTGTATCATGAAAAAAGGCTATCCCTTTGTTTTTTTATTTATTTAACCATTTCTCATTGTATCTGAATCACATGGTGATATTAAATTGCAATCTCCTGCTGTATAAGCATTATCATATTTACTCCATTATTATTATCATTTTAGTTCTTTTTTTAAATCTGATTTTATTATTTTTTTGAATTTCTTTTCTTTTTAATTTTTGTATATTTTATATTCTTGAAGATTTATTTTGTGTCTTCTTATTTAAATATGCTTTTAATAATTTTAGCTAAATTCCCTATACAGCCTTATACTGTAAGGATCTGTACAGAGCCTTCTCATGTAAGAAAGCTGACAATTGTTCACTTTTTAAAAGTACAATGCAGGGCCTTATACTGTAACTTTTTTGAAAATTTCAAATTCCAAAACTAAAACCAAAAAAAAAAATAAGAATTAAGAAATAACAAAAGAACCATTAAAGCTCATGATAACCAAATGATAAATTTGATAAAAGATGGCTATTCCACTGTAGAGGACTTCCATTCTTTTCTCCTACCTTTTGAAATCTAATTTAAAAACAATGAGAATAGCTAGAAAAAATATTATGATAATAAATGAAAAAATTAAAAAACTAACAAGAAAAATTACAGTTAATATTTCATTGGATTTTTGAATCACTCTTTAATTTCTTTGATGCATTTTGTCTATTCTGTTCTTTTAATTTAAAAAAGGGAATATTTTTGAAAGAAATTCCTTCTTTATAGAGCTTATTTGAAAATTATTAGAAGACATATATCAATCATCAAGGAAAAAGCTTTGGCACGACTGATTCTAAAAAGATCAATAATTTACTAATACCTTGAAATGTGAATTTAGATATAATATTGAACTAAAAGCATCAAGAAAAGTTAAAAAAAAAATATGAAAGTCTTCATTAAATCAATTAATTTTGGGATGGCACTTCAAATTAAGTTTTTTTGATTTAATTCTGGTAAAATTGCGGTATTGTAGAGATTACAATCCAATTTTTCAATTCCTAAGTTTTTCCGCCAGTATTATTAATCCCGCCAGAAATATACCCAAATTTTAGCTATTTTTACATCCACTCTAGAATTAAATTCCCCATTCTAATCAATTAAAAATTAATTTCATAAGAAGAAATATTAATTTTAGGCTCAAAGAATACGTGGAAGTAAGATATTAATTAATTGAAATATTATTTTAAGGAACATCATGATATATATTCTACATTCTGTTTAATAAGGAAATCTACAATATTTTTCTATTATTTATGATATGAATGGAATCCAAAATTATATCGCTATGAATTTATATGTGTATCATGTAAAATTCACTTTAAAAATATCTGAAAAAAAGGTTCCATTGAATATCTTGAAAGAACTTCTTTAAATGTGAATACCAAATATCTAGAAATTCCTTTTTTGTATGTTTTATATTTGAAAGGCCCTATGATTGAGCAGGAAGAGACTTATACATAACAATTGATGTTCCGAGAATAATTATCATTCTATTGATTTTAAGCTGTTATTTCTAGCTGATAGTACCTTTAATCTCCAGGAAACTGCATGTTATTTTTATATCTCATCTTTAAGAAATAGACATTGATAAAATGACATATTTCTTCCAATTTTCTGTTTGAAGTATACATGGAAAGGAAATTGGCTTAGTAACATTGCTTATTCAATTATCTAAAATCTACTAGCTGCTTCTCATAATTATTTTATATTTATTCTGGCTTAAGGTGTATCTTAATATAGATAATGGGGAATTCCATAGGTTTAGCAATGACTTTAAGGACTATTGATTATGAAAATAGTCTGAAATGCTTCTAATAATTGAGTTAAACTGCTTTAATTTCGTATTATCAAGTATTCATTAGTTAGCAGAGTTATTTTCAAGTAATATAATTGCACAGCCCATAATAAAGATACAAGTTTCTGGCTTTCAAAATACAAAGATCTATCACTTAAAATACATATTTCAAAATAATTAACTAAGAGTTTATAAATGAAGGAGGCTATAGCACTTAAATAATATAATTAAAGTATTGATGAAATTCCAAGGTTTTTCAAGGGGTTAATCCTCATTGATCAAATAATTGATGTAAATTGAGGTTCAAAATATCAAGTTATTTAAATGGACTTTTTCAAAAATGACAATAATATGAACTCACTAGCTCAAGATATGATATAGAATCTTTGTTTAGAGGAACTTAATTTTATTTAAAAAAAGTTTTACTTCAAATTATTAATATTTGACATAAAGGTATTGATTTAAGCTTTCATTTTTTCACGAGAATGAATACCTGATATGATATATAAATTATTAATTATTGGGAAACACTTTAATTTTTTAAATGTAAAATGAGCCAATTATTTTGGATTTGAATAAATTCAGAAGCTATCTGCCATAAATTTTGTTTTTTCATATCATAAGTACCCCAAAAATATATAATGGTATTTGAAGGAAAAATATCAGTTATGAGATCAAAACCATATGTTTCTGTGGCAATTATTATGAATCATTCACCATTAAAAAAAACTATCCCTGCTGGCGGGTGTAGCAGGTCCAACCTAGGTGAAACCCAGCTTCCAACTTGCTTCATACTGGTTTCTAACTTGCTATTATTATTTCGTCATTTTTCAAGCCATATTTCCAAGATTCATAAATAATTCAAAAATTTAATTAAATTATGAAGCTTCTGGAAATCTCAAAAGATCCTTTATTCCACAAAATCCTTTGAAAGAAAAATCAAGAACTTTGAAATGAATATAAATCCATTAGTCATGAATTTTTCTTTACAATTCTCAGAATCAAAATACCCACTTTTCTTATCTGCTATCATATCCTTCCTTTCACACATTTTTGTTCTCTAAAATTTCATTTATCAGACCTCAATATTTCCAATGTGAAAAATCTTCACATCAAAATTTTTTCCTTTGAAAAATTACTTATCATCATTATCTCTAAGTCACTCAAAAAAAGCAAAATTTATATGTTTCATCATTACATTATCCTAAAGGAAAAACTAATCTTGATTTCTTGAAATCAAAGAAAATTAAGATATATAATTTCCTTTATTACACATTGGAAAGTAAATTTGAAAATTTCTGGTGAATATCAGATTCAACAGAAATTTCACCGAGAAGACACCAAGTATTTTTCTCTCTCTTATACTGGAAATTCAATATCTTTTTTTGAAACTTGAAACCAAATGTAATTCCAATTTTACCACAATTTAACACTCAATTACTATCACACCTTTCCCATGATAAAAGTGACCTGAGACCTCTTATGACACAAAATTATATTTTTTGTCATATTACATAACATTGAATGTATCCAAATGTTACCAAAAAAAAACCTCATATAAATATATGATTAAATATTATGTAATTAATACAAAGGATATTCCTCAAAGAGGAATTTATCATATCATACTGTTGTCCGTCAATAAAACTCAACTCAGGATGTCAATATCTTCTTATTTTCCAGAGAAAATTCAGCAATCCTATAATAATTTTTACTCAAATAAGAATACGTTAGAAACTACTAGCTATCCATCAAAATACAAATTCAATAAATTGATTTTACATGTAAATGTTTCAATTCTTCATATCAAAAATAGTTTTCATTGTATTTAAGATACGTCATAAGCTCACATAGTATAAAAATCAGGCAAAAATAACCAAGGTTTTTTAAAGCCTTAAAACCCCAAAGGAGGGAAGTAACTATTTCAATGAAAACTACTCCTCATAATATTAGTGTAAAATCTTCACACAACTCTTTTTTCTATTGGAATTATTTTCTTCAAAATAATCCTTTCAATTTATCCTGGAATCTATTTTATATTTCTATTTGTGTGGTAATAATAAATTAATTACCATGGTTATGATTCATGATTAAAAACTGAAATCTTCAATCTTTGAAGAAAAGTTATCAAGCTCAAAAATTTATTTTAAAAATCTTTTTACTTGTATATGAATAGTCCTATCTGATTGGAAACAATAAAGATTAATTCTTCTGATAAAATAAATATACTATTATGAAAATGTAATTAATTTTATAAATTTTTATCACCAGGTAAAGAGCTTCATAATAATAATCAAATACTAAGCTCTCATTTAGGTATGATAAGTGTATCATTTCTTTCAAAAATCCCCTTCCAATTCATAGGTATTTATAGAAAATTAATTCATTATTTTCATTTTCCAAACCCTGCAGGGACTATTTTTTGCTAAATATAATACAATCAGATTTGTGGTTCAACTGATATATTCCAATAATCCCGTCGCATTTCAAAATTTTGAATAGCTGTCACATGAGAGTTAGGTATTAAACCCAGAATTTCTAACATATTATGCTTCTAAGAATACACACTCAAGATAATTTGAAGTATTAAATCCCTTCAAGTGTAGAATATAAGCAGACAGCTTTAAATATCTTATTCTCTTTAATTTGAAAAATGAAGAATATATGTAATACTATCAATTCAAATATTTATATATTTTTATAGAATCTTTGATCTCTAGAAAAGATAATACCAAAGCTCTTAACCCCCTAAAAGCGGAACTGCAAGAAAAAACTATAATTTTATAGTCCTGTTCAAATTTTTGAATTCTTCCTTTAAGCTAGAAATTTTAATTAGAATTTGCAAACTTCATCTTTATATAAACTAATGTCTATTTATAAATGATAATTCTTTTACTTTCTTTGGATTTGAATTTTTTTCATAAGCTATGGATTCAGCCCATATATATGCAAGACTTAAGCATGTCAAAAATACACCCTATTTTATTCCATAGCTCCAACATTATTGCTTATAATTTTTCCAAAAATGGAAGACTTGAAGTTGAAGTTCTGGATTTTCACCATTTACAATGTTTTCATACAAAATTGTGTTTCAATGCAGGATTAATTATAGCTTTCCCTTCAAAGGAATTTTTTTCATTGAATTGGAAAAAAGGCAAAACCATTCCACATTAATGGTCTATGGAATTTTATTTTCTTTATTGAGGAAAACAATCCTCAAACCAATTTCTTGGTTTTTCCTCCCAGTGAAATGAATTATCAAATTATGATAACTCTTCTCTCTAGCTTCAGAGATTAAAACGAAATTTATCAAAGGCACCTTTGAAGTGGAATATTTGAAAAAATTTGAGAAGGTAATATTGCAGCAAATGTCTCTATGCAAGAGTTTATAGCTTAATGAAAACCTTTCATATCAATAAATAAATTTAGTATAAATTTTTCATCTATCTAAGTCAAGTCAGATCAGATTATCCTTTGCAATTTCCGTGGAAATTGTTAAATAAACTGGTAAGTGGTCATAGTTTCTGTTACTTATTAAAAAGAATAATACCTCAAGAAGTTGTAATATTTGAAATTAGTTCCACAGACCTTTTGGTGGTGTTTTGCTGTTTCTTGAAATATTTGCGTTAGACTTATTCCTACCTTCATTGAAATTTGACTAAAACCTTTTTCCAACCTACAGTCACTGGCCAGGTTGTAGTCAAGTTGGACACAAGTTGGACAAAGGATTATTGAACCATTTAATATTGTCATAAATTCTTGAACTTAGAAAACAATAAGTGTATTTTTGAGTTTATCAATTCAGATCACTAACACATAACATTTTTTGAAATAATTTAAATAAGAATAATCTGTCAAATTTTCAATCCTCTTTAAAATAGTGATATTCTTGGGCTTTGAGCTTTTTTCAATTTTTTTTGACAATGATGGGCTATAACTCTGAGATGTAAATTCAATTTGCATCTCAATATAATTAGACACACAGTACTGTATTAAATCAAAATCCATTGTCTTTGATATATGTAGAAATTGATAAATAAACATGCTGCCTCATTCCTCTACACTATTTTCAACCAGTTTTCAATTTATGTTATCTTGTTTTCAATTTTTTATTGAATTTTGATCCAACTTTTTGTCAAAATATTGCATATTTAATGAACACAATTGCAATCATGTTTATGTTTTCAATTTGGATGTGGTTTTTTTCACTGTTTTCCTTCATCTTTTTAAATTATGAATACCTTATTCTCTTATAATTTTCTAGCTTTTTTTCATTCTTCATGTTAATGTATTTTCTCATGCTTTCTTTTTCTTTTTTTTGTATTTAAGTTAATTTTTCTTTTTTTTAATAATTAAAGATAATCAAAAATTTCAATTTATGATAAATTAAAAAAAAAACTTTCAAATTTAAACAATATTTTTTTAAAAAAAAAGAATTTTTTATTATATATTGACTTCTTTTTCTTGAAGATTATTTTCATAAATGTTTTTTTTTTAATTTTAAATAAAAAACTTTCAATGATTTTTTTTAATAATATTAATTTTCATTTATTTATTTATTTATGTGAATTTTTTTTAAACTATGATAAATGATGTATTCAAATATCAAAAAATTAATTGAAAAACAGAAAAAAATTGTTTTTTGGGGGGAGGAGGGGTGCAGACACTCCAAATCAGTTCGAAAGATCTGATTTCGAGCTTTGTTTAGCCATTTGTGCGCGATAGGGCTATTGTGCACAAATGGCCAAATAAAACGTCAAATCAGTGCTCTGGAACTTATTTAGTGTTATCACACACAAATGGCCAAAAGAAGCCCAAATCAGTTCTCTGGCACTGATTTGGAGTGTCTGCACCCCTCAAAGAAAAAAATGATGTATTCAAATATCAAAAAATTAATTGAAAAACAGAAAAAAATTGTTTTTTGGGGGGAGGAGGGGTGCAGACACTCCAAATCAGTTCGAAAGATCTGATTTCGAGCTTTGTTTAGCCATTTGTGCGCGATAGGGCTATTGTGCACAAATGGCCAAATAAAACGTCAAATCAGTGCTCTGGAACTTATTTAGTGTTATCACACACAAATGGCCAAAAGAAGCCCAAATCAGTTCTCTGGCACTGATTTGGAGTGTCTGCACCCCTCAAAGAAAATCCAATTTCAAAGTGAGAAAAAAAAATTACATATAAATTCAGAAAAAAAATTAAAAAAAATTAAAATTGATATAATAGAAAATTATGAAACTTAAAATAAAAAAATAAATCTTTGAAAAAACATAGAGAAGAAAAAATAAAAAACCAAATAAAAATAATTCACAGCAGGATAAGTTAAAATGGAAAAAAAAGAAAAATCAAGTAAAGAAATGAATGGATAAAAAAATTAAAAAACTGAATAAAAATGGTTTTTTTCTTAAAATACCAAAAAAAAAATCATAAAATAAAAAAATTGTAGAATTTTGACACAATCACAAAAAGTTGAAAAACTGCAAAAAAATTCTAAACAAAAATTGATATTTTTTGAATTTCTGTGAAACAACTCAGTGTAAATATATAACAAAAGCCCAAAATCTAATAAGACACCCAAGTTCTAAAAAAACATAAGGGAAAATTTAAATTAAAAAAAAAAAAATTCCTTTTGATCAAACTCTGTCATGATATTTCTTTTCACTTTTCTCAAAGGAAATTTTACAATTAATAAGATTCCAACCTATAAATCAAAATTGAAGGAAAAAATAAGCATTCATGGCAATAAATAACTGATGTAAGTGATAAAAAAGGTTGAACCACAAATGGGAATTCTAAAAATTCAATACTTGAATTTCTTGAAAACTTGAATATGGGACATTTTTGACAAAATTGATTTAATCTTAATGATGGTGAGGTATTTAAAACAACATGTAAGAATTTGAAAAAAAATGAAGTTAAATTTCATAAGTACAATTGTGGTTTATTTAAAATATGATTGTCTTAACAACACTAGGACATTTAAATTAAAAAAGATGTTTAATGATTTAAATTTCTGAATCAATTTAAAAGGACTTATTAAGATGTAAGAATAGACTTGGATTAATATTCTCAATAATCAATAGAAGTGTACGAGTATTCTAAAGATGATGATGACTAATTATTTAAAGAAATCAATTTCTAGAAATTAAGCCTCAAACCCTTGCAGAAAAAATTTTTTCAAAATCAATATGGGATATTAATGAGTAATAAGAGCAAAATAATAATATATCAAGAGAAAATCTAATCCTTGGGCTATACCATTTCAAACATATAGAGAGACTTAAAGATGATATAAAAAATGATATGGTGAAAGAGCTGGTTGGATAATGTTTCAATTCTTTAAATATTCCTTTTCATACATTTAATTCTTTCATTAAAGAATCTAAAAAATGTTTTTTTGGTAAAGATGGCCCATGTGAAGTAAGTTGAGTCTTTCAATTAGAAAGTAAAATGGAATTAATTTTAATATTCTACACAGATCTTAATCATAGAAGTTTCATTTAAGACACCCTTAAAATAATAAAGAGTGAATATGATGTGTATGAGGAGACAAACAAATTTCATGGAAAATACACAATCTTCTATTCTGATTGAGTCACATTCTTAAAGTCTAAAACGGTGGCTTAAATTATCTGCAAAAATATTTCAAGGTTAGAACCAAGGTTAGGACCCAGGTTGGACCTGCTACCCCTACTGGTGGGGATAGCTTTTTTCATTGTGATTGGTGTAAGTAAACAAAGCTTTTATTGAGAGCTTGAAAGAAAAACTTACTTGTGATATTAATTAAATAAAATATACATTTTAGTTCTTTTATATTTGAAAATTTTTATAGGTCACCTTGGAGAAGTATATTATGAATTATTAAAACCCTTTTCTATGATTAGAGGGTAAAAGGGGGTGTGAATGGCTTATATCTTGATGAACAACTTTTTCAAATTTTATCTGTTGCAAAAAATACTAATTGATATGTGAACTAACACATTTCTTAATAATTTCCTTTAACTCATTAAATTTTATCTTCAAAAAAGGAATATTATTATCAGATTATTAATTCCTTGTGTTAAGATATATGAGCTTGGTAAAAAATGAATTCTTGAATATTTCTATGTTTCAAAGAACTATAAAAATTAAATAAAAAGCTTAATTGTTTCTTTTTTAAATGATTTTAATTTATATATAAAATATTATAGTACATTTTGCTAACATAAGCCCTTATCAATAACATATCTGTGATATCTTGATCTTTGAATTCCTTTAACAAACCATCATATTAATAATTTTTATTCAAAATGGCTGGCTCGAATATTTGGCTTTATATTCTTCCAAACCTCCTATTTTTCAATTTCTTTTCTATCCAATACTTCAATCTATATCCAGGTTATCTCCCAAGTGAATTTCCAAATGCAGTTCCTGCTTCTATTTTAGGCACTTTTCTTATGTTTATTTGTATATATCTCAGGCAGAGATTTCAAATTGCTTTATACATAAATCTTCAGAACCCTTATCCTGTAAATTACAAATTTCTGAGTTGTAATTTGGAGAAACTCCCTCAAGAGTAAAGGAGGGCTTGTAAAAAGATGTAAAAAATAAATACAAATAATATATCTCATTTAAATATGTAACTTTATCTACTTAAAACTATTTAGAAGCCACAAATTAATTATAAATCTTGGTTTGAAGATTTAGAGCCAGAATATATCATTTTTCTGTAATTGGAATTTAACAAAACCCCTGTATATTTCCCTATTTGAGTATATCTATGTCTAATATTATATTTACTCTTAGATCTCTTTTAGCCCAAAAAAACTCATTAAATGAAAATATTTATATCATCAAAACTAAATAAGAAATATGGCTTGAAATTTCTCAAAGCCGCATACAGATGTACTCAAATACAGCAAAAATATTGAAAAACTTATACCCTCTACATTTTCCAGAAGAGATGACATAAAGAATACAAAAGCTGAATAGCTAATATATCATTTAAGTCTTCAAATTGTCAATATTGACTTAGATTTATAGACTTGAAGGTTTTCAACAAATAACGGTCTGTATCATATATGTACCCTCTGTTACTGGCTTCATACATATGATATTGGTATTTTATAGCTTTAAGCTTCCTATAATCAATAGAAAGGATCCCTTATTCAATTCAAGAAAGCCAAGAAATTCTCAATATGTCCTTTTAGTAGTTTTTTTCATCCTCTAAGGATCTATAATTATTTTTTGTGGTCCAAAACCACATCTTTTACCATTATAATGCTTTTATAGAGAATATAAAGCCACAAACCATCCCTCACAGTGACAATTTCCACTATGAAATTTTTGGAAAAGGTTAATAACACTTAAAGGCCCCCTTAATGGAAAGGAGGATCCTTCCTCACTGGAAGACCTCATTATCATCCTATTTGAGAGTTCTTACATGGTAAAACTGTGTCTAGGAAGAAGTAATGCTAGAATAAATCTGGTATAAAGACAAAATTGTATTAATTTGGTAATTTTAAGTCTCAAATTATATTTTAATTATTATATCAAGGCTCTCAGTATATTAATTACCACTTCTATTAATAAAATTAGAGCCTTTAAATTCATATTTTACTATTTTAACATGGAACTGTCATATTACTACTTTTTTTCTACTATGAGTAAGCTTCTGAATATAATTTTTATGGAAAAAAACCTAATAAATACTAATAAGTTGTGTAGTTAAGTTCTGAAGAATTTAATCAAGCTTAAAATATGAATCATAGCCTTTTCTTGTATTCACACAGCTACCCAAGGCTGAGTATTCTAAGTCCCCTGTTGTTTTTCACTCCCATTTATTTCCCCAAAGGTTCTAAATGGGAGGGCTATTTTCAAATTTCTCCCTTCTCCCTATCCGAAAATTCTACCTTGAATTTATTTCTTTTGATCCTTCCCCTAGAAGTTGACGCTAGAAATGAACTTTTGATAAATTACACCCTGTAACTGAGGTCTTTTATTGACAGATATCAAGAAAAAGATTATTTCAAAATATGTTTATTTATCCCTTACTAGCAGTTAGAATATGAATTTGATTTATTTAATATCTATCTCAAATCTTGGAGCTCATGGAAAAGGTATTTCAATAGCTATATATTTAAACTTTAATATTAATTTTTATGGGGTTTGAAGAGGATACCATAATACAAAAGTATTTTTTTCCCTTTAAGATAAATCCTAGGTATTAAGAAATAGGTTTTAGGTATTATTTGCTTTAAAATATCCCCAAATATGATATTTCATCTCTTTTTAGAAATATAAAATGCATAAATGAAGGAATTTTACTACTTTTGAAATAAAAGTCGATTTGTGGATCTTGGCCTTTAACTGATAATTTATCATCAATTGAAGAAAGAAGAAGAAAAAATAAAGCTGAGGTTTATTATTTAGCTAATATAATTATATCATTTCTGTAATTTTATTATTATTATTATTATTTACAGCCTCATTACAAACTAGGCAGCTTATTACTTCAACCAAACACCACAAATACCATTAAACCTAATATATTATCCACAATTGAAATATTAGCCCATCCATAACATCATAAAAAGGGCTCTATAAATAGGTCATTAGATTTAGGACTGTTGAACTAGAAAATTTAAGATTCCTTTTATTATTTTTCTATATTTTCTAAATATTTAACAGTAAAATGATATTATTTTAGCATTCATATAATAAATCATTCCTTCTGCTATTCTTATTATTACCTTATATTTGCTTGAATGTTTTTGTGCTGTTATTTGATTTAAATATTCCCAAGGCTTTTAATAATAATTTTTCAATGATAGAAAGGTCTTATAGGATATTGTTGAGTATAATTTTCTTATCAACCCACTATAAATAAATAAGCTTGAATTTGAGACTTAGCTAGGATATCTTAGCATTCTAGAAAGGTAATTCTACATTACTATAGCACATAATATAAAGAGTCAAAAGTCCCAAAAATTGATTCAAAACCATTTTCTTGTAATTTCTCTTTCCAGTTACTGCGTCATTCATCCCAAATGCAGAAGATTCCCCAGAAAAGTATATCATCTATTAGCTCTATATTTAATGAATTTTGAAGGAATTATTTTATTTGACAACTGGGAGGGAGATTAAATGTTAAATTTTCTTTTGAAAGAGGATTTTGAATTGGTAATTAATGGCTAATGGATTTTTAATGTTACCCTATTATTATTTGGATAGATTAAATGTAAGGCTTAAAGAATTCAATAATATTTTAACCTTTTCCTAATTCAGTTAAGTCAGTTGGCATTAAGTAATCACATTCTTCTTTTAGTAATAATTATAATTATAGAATTTCATACGCAGAATTCCACCTAGTTCTTCATTTCTTCATTTTGGTGGATAATAATCATAGATGAGCTTGAAAATGGTCATCAATTTTTTAGAATTCTGTGGACTTTAATCCAAGTATTATGCAATATGAGAAATAAAAGGGATTCTCAAGTTGTGCTGTACAAGATTAATGTCAAGTAGGTTGACCAAGTTAGTAATTCCCATTTTCCTCATTTCCTCTTGGAGAATATTTTGTGATGATGAAAAGTCCTTATAAATTCAATTAAGCCCATTATTGGAATCCAGGTGAACAGTGTGTGCAAATCCCCTGATGGTTTATTTGTCTGAAAAAATTTATTGAGTTAATTTCTGAAATTTTGGATACAGTTTATATCTGAGAGGTGAATTTTCTAAATAAATACAAAGAATTAATTCCTAAAGATCATATTTCTGTATAATATTAGATAAATCTTCAATAAGCTATCAACAATAGTAATAACCTGAAACACTCTGTCAGACTCAAGCCCAAAATACTGGTAATAAGAATCCATTACCTATCTTTTGATGTCCTAAGATTAATTTTCTTAGATTAAAATATCCAGAAAGGAAATTCCCATCGATACCCATATATTCAGTCTAGTTCATGTGTCTGTTGTAAATGATAGATATAATTTATTAATTTTCAAAATTCAGAAAAGGTTGTTTTTATTGAATTAATAAATATCTTAAAAGATGGAATGTGATTTCCATGCAATGAGCCATTACAATTTTCAAATTTAGATTTAAAATCTGTGATGGGGCTATAAATTTCTTTTATTTGGTATTATAAATAGGTATATTTGTGTCTTAAACATAATAAATGAGGGAACTCTTGAATACCTGCAATAAAAGTTAAAGTAGTAAATTTATAAAGAGATCCTCAAATGTTAAGAAATTCAACACCCAACTTTTGTGGTTAAAATTGTTAAAATAAGTGTCGATTGTGCCCACCAAGGTGCAAATTATTTTTTATATTGTGAATATTATAACATAATTTCATGTTTAACCCATTTCTTTTGCGCTTCCTGTTAAAATACTATAAATTTCCCTCTTTCAGGGTTTTCCAATTGAATTTATCATCTGAAATTCCACTAAGTGATCCTTGAGACAATTGAAATACATTAAAACCCATGGGCATTTGTGTTTAGGTGGTTTATAGCTTATTTTTGTATGTATTGATAGGTTTGTGGAATAAATTCAATCATTTTTTAATTGAATAATACCGGTCGAAAGAAAAACACCAGTGAAATCTGAGATATTGAGCAATTTGAAGTTACAAGAAGATAAATGAAGAAAGGAAATATAATTTTAGTTTATTATCAAACAAGAAATAAAAGTCATCAAGGAGTATTTAAAACAATAAGAGTTTTTGGTGAAATAATGAAATGTAATTTGGAGGAAGAATGAAAAAAGGTAGACAAAACAAAGGAATTTGGGTTGGTATTCAATGATATAGTGATTTAAAATTAATAATAATTAAAAATAAATGTATAAAGTCAATGAATTCTGGTAAAAAATAAAGATTAAGAGAAAGAGGAAAAGGCAGGTCCCAGGCTGAGGGGTTAAAATTATAAGCTCCCCATTTCCTCTCCTGTGCCACAAAATCCCATAGCTTTGAGGCCATGTATTAAGATCACAGGAGCTATATATTGGTTGGTTCACAGGTATAAGGGATTGTATTTTAAGAAAGGCATGGTCCCATTAAAGGTGCAAGAAATTGTATTAAACCAAAAATACATTGGTAACTTTCCCCATTTACACTATGACCATTCATGTTGAATAGTTATAGCCTTTTATTATTTTGATTTTGTTCAATTTTAAAACCAATTAGCTGTTAGAGCTACATACATAAACTCAAAAACATTCAATAATAAATTTCACAAGGAAATTACAAGCTCACTTATGGGTACACTCTATTTTACCTCTCTACTTACTCTTTAATATAATTGTGAGGATCCTTAGTATTTACAAGTAATCTTCAATCCTAAAATAATTCAGGAACAAATTAATGTTATATCTTAGCTGAATGAAATAATATCGTTGATAACTTCAAATCTAGAATCAATTTTCTCCTCATTACCTTCAATTTTTTTCTCCTCCTGAAAATAAAATGTGATAATTTTTATGATATTTGGATTTTGGAAGAAAAATTTGTGCATTTCATGACAATATTGGAGTTTTACTTTGAGTCTTTCTTCCATATTTTTGTATTCCCCTATTTTATCAATGATCTGTTATAACTTCTCCAGCTTTATTCTAAATTAGTTTATCTTTGAATTATTTTTTTATTTGTTTTCCATAATTATCAAAACCTAGAATCTGGAAGATTGAACTAATTTTGGTATTTCTTATTGATCTCAAATTCAATAATCTGAAAGGCATTTTGCTTTTTTGTGGGAGGATGTGAGCCTTAAGTTATGTTTTTTATACCCCAAAAGGCCACAGATAACTCTTGGAATAACTTTTGGAATATAAAGAACATATAAAAAGCTCATATATCCAATTTCCATTATCTTTTATGAATAAAAGCATGAATATATTTCTTGTTAGTAGGTAAATACATATATTTAAGGCAGGATTTGTATTCTACACAAAAATTCACCTAGGTTAACTCCAAAGGGTGAATAAGCTTAAATTAATTCTATGAGGTGGTAATATTTAAAATAATTCAACACCTTATCATTAATACCATATAAAAGGATTTTTTTTGTTTTTTTTCCTTTTATTCCAAAATAATGGGATTGTGACAAATCCCATATTGTATATATCCAAATATTATTGTTATTAATTTTTTTGGAAGCCAAAAGTGATGTATTTTTTTATACATTATTTCTGAACCCATAGTGGATATCAGTATTAATATCTTAATTAATATTTTTATGTGAAAAATAGCCAGAGAGGACAAAAGACATTAAAAAGAGCCAGGGTACCCAACTTCTGAGGCCTCTAAGTAATAGACAGCTCCAAAACTTGGACCCATGGTTTATTCTGTACCAATTATTCTATCATCAAATTTTTGAAACCATTTTTACTAAGTCCCATTATTCATTAGGAAATATCTTATAAGATGCTATTTTGACATGCCATGAAGGTTATGAGCCTATTTGACTCCTGTAACTAAGGAGATTCTTCATTATTTACCATTAACAGACCCAAAAGAATTAATCAAATCCCTCTTTGACTAGTATTCATGGAATTACTTCATATTACACAGCTGTTGCTATGACATTTGACTATACCATGTAGAAATGGATCAAAACTTCAAAAATTCATTAAAAATTCAATTTTTGAAGGATTACTCTTAAGAATTATAGATTTATATATAAATTGAGGATAGAAACTCAAGTCCAAAGATAATAACAGCTTAATTATCTGAATTAATATTTCTACTTACAGTCCAATTTTGATAATTCTTTATGAAACACTAAATCTTCAAAATTTCACATAAATTAAATTCTGTGATGGAATTTTCAGTAAAATTTATAACTTTGAGAAAAAATATTTATTCAAAAAAATGAATAGTTACTGTTTTAACTTCATTGATCACTGAACATAAATGGGTTGGTATCCAAGTAAAATCACTTAATTAAAGAATTATGATAATTCTACATGACAACAAGTGATGTAACCACAATAAAATGAAGTTGAATTTTTTATAATCTATCGATTTCTCATTTGACTTCTTTTCACACCTTTGTGAGCTTTTTTTTACTTAAAGGAATACTACTATTCCTGTTTTTCCCCAAAGATAATCCAGTAATAACTCAAAGCTTATAAATTGATACTATCATATCACTAAAATGTACTATGAAAGTACTCTTACACATATTTTAAATCTCTTTTTATCATTGAAAGAAAGAAAATAAAGAATATTACTGTTAGGTTCAATAGTGTATTGATACTTCAAACTGATAATTATTTTTTGTAAATTCACAAGAACTCTTCTAAAATTACTTGAAAATCCTCAGCTCTATGATTTCTACATGGCTTAAAGGCTTTGACCTCTTGTTTTGTGGTTTTATCTCTCTTTGGAGTTTTCTTTATATTCTTTTGACTTATAAATATATGTTTTAAACAGTTTTATAAGTAGTGAGTGTGAAAACTATTTTATATCTAATTTTCTCTTGAATTTCTTTTTAAAACAATTATCTGCCATAATATTATTCTTCCTGCATAATATTCTCCAATATTTTTTTGGTCTGTAAAGCCTTGTTGTAACCTAAAAGCTTTGTTTTCAGTATAATTGACTTTGGTAGAGAAATAATACTCTTATATTTAAGATTTTTGGTAAAATATTTTTTAAAATAGAATAATTTTCATATTTGAATAATTGAATAATTTTATCTTTTTATTGATATTGCTTATTATATATTTTAATTTATAATTTTATAATTTTTCAAGTAATAAAAATTTGAAATCTTATGGCTATAATAAGAATCATTCATTATATTTATCTTCTAAGGACATTCATAGTACATTAGTCCTTTTATAGAGGCTTTACAACCAAATTTATGCCACTCATTCTAAAATATGCATTATAATTTTATTCTAAATCTTGGAAATTGATGATAAAGACATAATAAGACATAGTAAGGTATCCAAAAGTATTTGAGTTATATTGAGAAATTCTCTTCAAATAATTATTCCAAGTGTTTTCGATCAAGGAAGCTCAAATAATTTCCTTATGTAAAAATTAAAAATTATTCAATGTTGAAAAGAATTATTGTTAGATTTTTAAAAAGGGAAATATTCCTTTCAAGTAATTTTTGGGAAAAATTAAATTTCATCTCATTAGAGATTGGAAGAAAATTATATGAGAATTAGCCTGAATATTTGAAATCCTAAATTTTGTTAAAATATCAAAATTTCCCAAAGTCATAGGTCACTCAGCTAAAAAAAGGGATCTTTGGAGATACAAATATAGATTTTTTTAACTTAGGATTTTCTGAAAAAAAAAACCCATCATTTTAATTTTATATGTGGTAGTTTTGAGACATATAATATAATTTAAAGTATCAATACACAGCTTTTGTTATTATTCACAGTCTCAACATGTATAATAGTAAATGAAAAAGATTCATAAATTAAGCTAGTGGTGGCTGTATAAAAATGATAATGAAATATTAATCATATTTTATTTATTATATCTAGAATTATCTATTCATATAGAAAAAGAAGTTAGTTCTTATAATATTAACAGATGACAGTTTCATTATTACCAAATTAAAAACTAAAAAATAACTTTAAAGATTCTCATTATTCCAGTATGGGCAAAAAGAGTTTCCTCACTTTAAAATGAAGTTTCTTTTGATAATATGAGAGGAGTTCTTTAGAAAATGGATTAATTAATATAATTTTCAATTTTTTCATGAAATTGGATTTTACTTTATATCAATTATTATATATGTAGAATATCTCAGAGTCCTAAAATGATCATACAAGAGATATCTCCAGTTCTCAAAAACACATTTTTAGCTCAATTATTCCTCAACAAGCTTTACTAAAAGTAATTTCAAGGTATAGACCTACTTCTTCTTAAAGCTTCACATCTTTCTTATATCAAAAAAGAACTCAAAAAAGCACTCCACATATCTTTACTTCTTTATTTTACCAGTATTTCTGTGTTCAAATTCAAAAAAAAATAAGATTTTTCTTAATTAAAATAAGTGTAAATCCTATTATAATAGAGCTTGGACAAAATATCTATCGTTTTTTTTTGTATTTTCATTATGAAAATTAGAGCTTATTTTTTATTAATATCTGGTATAAAAACAAAAAATACAAATGAATATTTATTCACAATGAATTATACATGATTTTAAATTTTCGTAATGAATATAAAATTAGGAACATCCTCCAAATATTCAATTTGATAAAAATAACTCTGTATTTGTTCTTCCAATTTTTTATTATTCTTAAATACATATAAAAACATAATATTTATTCTTTCCATTTGATATTTCAACTTTATTGAAAAAGAATATTAAAATGAAGCTTTTAAGGGATATAAGGTAATTAAAGTCCCCAAAGTTAAGATTTTTTAACTAGATAAAATATACTCATCTTATTTTGAAAAAGAAAATTTGAGAAAAGCTATTTATACCCATTTATTATTGGAAAGACTAAGCATTTTTTAGAAAGTGATTAGAAATATAAAATACTAAATGATAGATAAAAATAAAGGCTTTGGTTAAAATAGAAAGTAAAATTTGGCTAAAAACATTATCAATAAATAATAAATAAAGCTTATTCAAAATGATATTGCCACAATAGTTTTCAAAATTCACTTCAAATTAAATATAGAAATTCGTTGAAAACATAAAACTGTCTATTTTTTCTAACAAACATTAATTAATATAATTCAAATTGAGCTCTATAAAGAGATTTTGATTCAATTGAATTTTCAGAAAAAATATTTCAAAACTATAGCTTTTAAGATATATAAGGACAATTTATGAGATACAAAGGTATAAGTTTCTAACTTGATCTACTTTTAGATTCATAGAAATTTTTGAGAATAGGAATTTTTGGAAATTTATTTTTTATATAAATATGAGGTTTACTTCAAAAAAAATTATTTGATTCCTCAAGGAAAATAATTTTTGATAATAATTGTGATTTATATTGAGATAATGTGAGTTACTCTATTGATTGAGTTCACCAAAATTTCCATTTTTAAATTTGTATTTCTTTTATTTTAATACTTTATTAAAATGTGTTTCTCTTAATGACTTTGGGCTTTGAATACACTAAAAAAAGGACAGGTTCAATCAATCTCCTAAATGTTAGAAAATAATAAATTTGGCCAATATCTTACAAGAAATATTTGAATTTTTCATAAATAATTTCAAATTTGAGTTCTAAGTTCTTTTTCTCTTATAGACTATGCTTAAAAATTCTAGATTTCCCAAAAAAATTCATCAAAATTTTGGTTTAAAAATCAATTTTTATTGAAATTATCAATTAATACAATTGATTGAAATACTCCTTTTTATAATGTAAATAAGAATCATTATTTTAAGATCTTTTAAGTTTACACTTTGGGCTTCAAATTTATCACCTCTTCATCTTTAATAGGTTGTGAAAAATTCCAAAATGGGATTTCACTAAGAATATTGCATAATTGAATGAATTTTGGTAATCTTTAATCACAGGATGGAAGACCATTATTCAAGATTCAATTTTACACCACTTTCTTAAGCCTTAAAGCTATCTTTTATCCCCACTATTTAGCATTAATATGACATTTTCCCTTGAAAGAATCATAATCCGTATGAACAAATCCATAATGAGCGTTTTTAGAATGTTGATATGAATGAAAAGAGGATTTTAATAATATCAAATTGTGTTTTTTTAATTAATAAATAAGAGTTCAAAGCTTAAATAATCTTCTCAGGAATTATTTATTACATGCTTATCTGGTTTCATAGTGATAGCTACTGTTATCAAATGAATTAAGCTCATTTTTATTAAGGTGAATCAATCCTTTTGTTCATTTAAACAGCAAATATAGAGTTTTTTTAAAACTATTATGCTTAAATTTATTCCATTATCCCTATTTGAGAAATCTTAATTTTAATATTAAATTTGGGAATCAATGGAATAATAATTTTGGTATTACTATGCTAAATAAACCTGTTTTAAGTGTCAATAGTTAGCTCTACTTCAACTCCTTGAAGTATATTATTATCAAAATCAAACTGAAGTCCTAGATCTAAAAAAATTACATAAAGAAAATTTTAATTGAGCTTTTGGGTGTTTGACATTTTATTTAATTAATATAGATAATTAAGAACCCTGG
This sequence comes from Austropuccinia psidii, assembly GCA_023105745.1. NCBI lineage: Eukaryota > Fungi > Basidiomycota > Pucciniomycetes > Pucciniales > Sphaerophragmiaceae > Austropuccinia > Austropuccinia psidii. The sequence continues at coordinate 2,806,993 of JALGQZ010000001.1, forward strand.
ATACAATCTCCTTGAAGAAAAAAATCCCATAAATCTATCAATGAAAGAAATGGTCACATCTTTGCTTCTGAGTATTACTTTTACCAAAGAAAGTAAAGTTTTAGCAAGGAAGAAACCAAATTTGAATACATTTTAAAAAAATTCAACATATTTTTTTTTTCAAACATCCAATTTTGATTTCATTCTTTCAATATCAAAGGAATTAAATTTGGTATGGAAGAATTCTCAAATTTTTGATTCAAAGCTCAAATAATAATAATGAAATTGGAAGAAAAAACTTTCACTTCTTTTGCTTAATTAAAATACCAACCCCAAAAAAGAATTTCTTTTTATAATTTGCTAGTTTTTTTAACAAAAAGATAAATTATTTTCATTTTTATTATTTTTATTATTTTTATTATTTTTATTATTTTTATTATTTTTATTATTTTTATTATTTTTATTATTTTTATTATTTTTATTATTTTTATTATTTTTATTATTTTTATTATTTTTATTATTTTTATTATTTTTATTATTTTTATTATTTTTATTATTTTTATTATTTTTATTATTTTTATTATTTTTATTATTTTTATTATTTTTATTATTTTTATTATTTTTATTATTTTTATTATTTTTATTATTTTTATTATTTTTATTATTTTTATTATTTTTATTATTTTTATTATTTTTATTATTTTTATTATTTTTATTATTTTTATTGTTTTTATTGTTTTTTGTTATTGTTATTATTTTTATTATTTTTAGTATTTTTATTCTTATAAAGTGACAAAGTATGCAAAGGGACAAGATAAAATTAGGGAGGCTGTGAACAAACTTAAGAGCAAATGACAAGGGAAAAAAATCAAGGGTATAACGGAATTAGTTTTATAAGAAGAATCAATCTGTTGCTAACATGACTTAAAGCAAAATTTTGCCCCCACTGCTAAACCATCAGATATTGTTGGTAAAAATATTCCTCCAACCTTATCCAAGTACCTATTTGAATTTGTTCTTCCTTAATAGCCATTGTGGCCAGTGAGATTAAGGGTGGGTGATACAAATTCTAGCATCAAATTGATCATAAATTACTCCCAAATATTATCCTAAGCTACGAGGGAACATAGTAGGCGTTTGCAAGTGTATAAAAATTATACAAACCTGTAGAGTAGCTTTATCAGCTTTGCGACATTTGATTTATCCATTTCAGTGATTCTGAATGCTCCAAAAGAATACCCTAGAGAAAGAAATCTAAAAACCTTTCATCAGCCTAATTCTAAGTCGATGGGATGATGGAGTAAGTAAGCTAAGCTGTTGGGTTGTCAGTGAGGATGAGTTAGGGATTTTAATGAATTAGCTTTGAGGATTTGAGCGATGTGGTGTTGAAACCCTAACCCTTATTGTTAACTGAAAGTCAGAGCGGAGTACAAAACTGCGCGAATTCCGGCCAAGCGCATGCGCATCTCGAGTAGAATTGACAGATTACTCTGTGCAACGACTCGGGCTGCTACAGGACTTACCCCTTTGGCTAGGCTGAGTTGATGCTACTGACAACTTTCGCGACCTGACCGACGACGTCCACCACTCCTCCGACTCATCTGAATCCTCAGCGCAAGTCGTCGACGCTATCATCTCATCAAACTGAGAGACTTTTAACGTGAATCGCTCGGAATGAGATCTGATCAGTCTGTTCGTCTATCATTTTTTATTTGATTGCTCTCAATAAGTTTGATATTCTCTAATTTGATCTTAATTATTGTACTGTACTTTCAAATCGGCTGAGTTATTCGCGCCTGACCCTTGTTCAAATCCTATAGGCGACATCTTCTTCATCCCAACGACGTGATCGCGCGCTGCCAGAACGAGAAGAACAAATCACGTGAGTACAGGTCGACCGGGTAATAAGCAAAACCCTACCCGAGCTGCGGCGCACAACCCTGACTAGCATTCATACTGCCTTGCCTCCCTACCATCCTCTGAAATTGGTCTAGTGCTGGTGAGAATGTCTATCGCCAGCTTTTGAGTGACTTATTTTGGGCGATTGAAGGAATTCGACAGGTTGGTGTGCTCGGTAGTGGACTTCAACCACCTGGTCCAATTTCAGCAGAGCTAGAAACACGCTTGCAAGATTTTATCAGGAAATTCACCACGAGTGGGCAGTAAGTTGGAGAGCATAGCTTGCTATCTTCTTTTTGGTTTAATCACGTCCTCGCATTTCGTATTAGTGGCCACTTGCAACTTGTTTAACTGTAGATAATCTAGTTCGCTGTTGGCTGGTGGCATCAACTCTTTCTATATATTCTTTTGGCTGCATGATAGCCATGTAGAAGAGAGTTGGTGGTGCCACTCTGCCATGGCATTTTCGTCATCTCATTACCTTTTTCCTCTTCCCTTTCATATAATTTTAGCCATAATCACTAGGTCTTATTAATTTGAGAAAATCGTCTAATTATAGATGGAACCATTGATGCTATTTCTTCCCCTTTATCGTCTTTTCATTTGGATTCTCATCATTCTTTCCTACAGCTCTCCTGATGAATTGGATCTTCGAATCCCCTCAAGTGACGACATCTCGGACTTGCAGGTCAAACTTCCTGAGAGAGTGGCAGCAAATGCAGCTCAGGAAAAGCTTAGTAACAAAGCCGCCCACGCTGAGATGGAGGTGGAGGCCTTCATCAAGTCAGAGGAGCTGTCCACTCTTGCAGGTGATGTAGCTCAGCAGCCAGTCTCAGCTCCAACAGCTTGTAATCCTCTTAAAACCGCCCATAACAGATCTCAGCCGGGTTCACCCGCTCAATCTACTCAGCAGCAAGCCCTCTCGGGATGTCCTCGGGGATCTCCCCCGAAGACTCCCAACGTCTCACTCCCTTCTGCCCGCGCTCCGCGCCACAACTCTCATCATCAACCTCTACCTTCAACAACGACAAACTTGAACGATTCAAATGTTTTAGCCATCTCATTCGAAAAGTCTAGTAAAACTAGAGGATACCCTCTATCATCGGATTGTACCGCTAAACTTGGCGGACCCAGTCGTTTCATTTCACCAGACTATGCATCGAGCCTCCCACCATTACCTGTGCATATCATTGCTAGCAGACTATTGGCCGCTCAGGGTGTCACTGGAACAACCTCTAAGCAGAACCGTAGACAGGCTATCCGTTCAGGGTTGTGGATTGGCTCAGGCGGATCGGAAATCACAAAACTCGCCATAAAGTCTCAGCACATCGGACTCAAGTCTGCCTTGAAGCGGAACGACATCCCTAGAGATAAACCCAAAAACGAAAGATCTAGATTATATAACGTGCTGACTACTGCCGACTGGAAGGTTTGTTATCGTTCTCTTGAACCTTTCATGAACTTTTCTTCCTGACTTTCCTCATCCTCCTCCGCTTATGACCCAGACCATGCTTGACGAACTTCAGATGACACGGATGCTAGAAGTCTTGGATCATTTGAAGGCCGATAAAGCTTGGGCTTACTCACAACTAAAAAAACCTCGTATTTCTCCTATCCAGAAATCACACTGGGATCATTTGTTAGATGAAATGGTAGGTCCCGTTTCTTTAATGTCACGGTTCATCGGCCGATCTCTGATTTATTTATCCATCAGTCTTGGCTACAAGTTGACTTTCGCCAGGAAAGGCGTTGGAAGATTGTCACTGCCCATCGGTTAGCTCAACACGTTGTGGCTTGGCATCACGCTGATACAAGTGGCAAGCAACGCTTGCAAGTCAAGCTACAATACAAACAACGTCCAGAGACATCTTTGGGTGGTGAAAGCAGCAATCTCAGCTGTGTGCTTACAAGTCAAGCTTCTGTGCCTGCATCTTCAGTTGCAAGACTGAATATTTTAAATCAACCTACATCCGACCTTGTCTCCAGTGATCATCTTTCACCTTGTATTTCTACCAAAGGCTCACCCGAGTCTTCTCTATCAATTCCTCCTCACAAAACACCTATTGAGTCAAGCACAGCTTCGACGGCTGACAAGTCGGTCTTGGCTGGCCCTGATCCGAATTTAGTCTCCTCTCACGAATCGCGCAAGACTTTGCATCACTTAAGGCGCTCGCGCATTCCTATCTTTGATATGGCACCTCATGAGACAATGATCGAGATAGGTAAACTCTCCCTAGATAACCTTTTTACAAACCCCATCAACTATCATGTCGAACGAGTAAAATTGCACAGACTCTTTGGTGATTTACCATTGTTTGGTGACCTTGAATCTCGTTCCGATAAACGTGTTGATGAAGCTAGCCCTCATCATGGTCGTATTAGTCGTATAGCCCCTTATCTTGAGTCCAAGCCTCTCCTTGTCAGTACAATTCAACCTGCTCGTAATTGTGTAGGAAATCAATGGAAGAATTTGGGACCTCTATCCACCGATGATATGCGCGAGCATACCGATTTGAAATCGGATTTTCCCCCTCATCACCCAACCAATCTTTTTCTAAGTCGCAAATCCAAAGAAGTCAAAGAAACAAATTTGCCACATCGTCTTTCTTCACCACCCCCTTCAGAACGCTCCAAAGAACTGTTATGGACAGCTGTTGATGAGGAACTTCTGCGGCAAATATGCATGGCATATGATTGTAATTGGAAAATCACTGCTGATGTTTTTAATGCCACCTCAGGCAAGTTAATGACCGAGCAGCTTACACCCCGCGACTGTTACGATTGCTGGACTCGCCTCAACACTTTTCCCTCAGACTGTAATGATACCAATTCTTCAGCTGGACATGCAAAATCCACCCCCGATTTGAGCTCATCAGCGGTAGCTTCTCTCGTTGACCGGAACGCAAATACTGACGTCGATATTGTCGTTAGTACTTCCAACGAGGTTTTGCCTATTCGAGAATTAAAACGATCACCAGAGCCCATGCAAATATTTCCCAACAAACGTGCTGCACGTGATGTTGCCCTACAGGAAATTACTCAAAAGGTCAAAGACAAGAGAACCTCGGAGATTCGCAAACCCTGTAAGTTATCATTTTACTCACAAACTTCCGCCTGCCCTAACTCTAAGGCATTGATTTCTGAAGCAGTACCGCCAGGTCAACCTCGGCAAGTTATTCTAAATGCTCATGAAACTCATGCACAAGCTATCAGGCCTTACATGACTCCTCTTGAAATGTCCACTCTTAAACATGAACGCGATCGTCAGACTCAGGCGGCATTGGAGATGGCAAAGAGGCAGCAACAGATGCAGCAAGAATCGATATTTCATCAGGCCAGAGCCGCTGCTGTGGCGGCGGCCGCTCAAATGCCCTATAGAAATGCCACTCTTAAAATTCCGATTCCCCTGAATGGCAATTTACCTCCCCGGACTGCTCCACAATCAGCTCTTGTTGCACAGGGTCGCCACGGCGTTTTGCCAGCAGTTGCTGTCCATCGGAATACATCTCAAATTCCAGCTAGCTATGCTAGTAGTCCACCCCATCACGGTGTCGCTAACCGAGGCCCCGTATCTCCTACACCTCATGGCCACATCCCATCTCAAACAAATCAGGTATCAATTGAGAGCCAAGCAAGCTCGGCAGTACCTGTTAGCTCGCAAGGTTCGGTCCCTGCTCAATTTTCTAATATACCCCAAGGGTTTTCCGTAAGCAACTCCACCTCCACCTTGCAATCGCCGGCCGGAAGCTCGACCTCCAACAATCAACCTATCATTGCACCTCCGCTCAATCTCAATGGTTTACATAGTCCCGCGATCTCACACCCGCTCACTCCCATACAAGTCGCACGATATTTACAGCAGCAACAGCGCTCACCAGAGCACCAGTTGCAACATCAACATCAACAAATCTTGCTTCATCAGCAAATGCAGCAGCATTTTTCACAAAGTCATTCATCTCCACCCTTTTCACACCAATCCATAGCACAAGTCTTCGGGCAACCAGCAACACAACCGCCACATCAAACTTCTTCAATACCATGTGGGCAGCCCCAGCCACCATCTGGTGCGGTCAATGCAAACAGTTCTACTCCATCTTTAGCCATTTCTTCGTCGCCTTTATCTCAACCCCCTACCTAGGCATAACATGGTTTTTGAATAATCATCTAATTGTCTTTCAAGACTTTTTTCCTTCTCACCTCAATCGTTCTCTTTGTAAACAATACGTCACATTTAATCTTTTACATTTGATTAATGGTTGTGCAATCAACGATGGTCCATGGTTTTTGCTATTACCGTATATATATTTGTGAAAAAAATGTTTCCTTGTTTATTTTTTTGGGAAGCAAGTAACATGTTTTAGATTTTTTCTTTTCTGTAAAAAAGTAATATTTTATGTAATAAATTGAAAAGAAGTTGTCGTTTATTCAGATGAGGCGTGGCGGAATAAGCAATTGATTTGCTACCACCATCTTTAACGCGATGATTGCTGTCAACTTTTGTTCCACGAAAATTCCGAGTACAGAGTTTTGGATATGCTTGCAACTTGATTTGGCTTACCAAAAGGACCTCTCAATGAAGTATATACACGCTGATTATAAGGTTTCTTTTACCAATCAAACCTAACTGGTCAAACTAGATCTAGCCAACAACATGACATTTTTCGGAAAACGAAATTAACCAGCTTGAGCTATTTCGAGTGAAATCTGTAGCTTGTAGGGAGGGTTGAGGGAGGGGGGATTCGAATTCATTTATCCTTTAAACAAGTGTCTTTTCTTGATTTTTTTTTAACTTGAACTGATTTCTTTTTTTTATGATATATGTATGATAAATAATAATAATGATTGAAATCAATTTGATTTTTTTTGGCAAAAAGAAAGATGAAACGATCCAAATAATGTTTAAGAAAATATTTTTTATTTTGTTATCAAGTTAAAGCGATTAAAGCGTATTATACAGGCTAACCCAGGCCCCTGAGACATAATGCCTTGGTGGACTCCAAGGCTAGCAAAGCAGTCTCATGTGAGTATCAAGTAGTACTGCTATTACAATGCCCAAAAAAATCCCCCAACTGTGCTATAACATATGAGTATGTACTGTAATTCACCGCGTACTCATTTGAACGTGTTTAGTCCAAGTGCACTTGTAGTATTGCGGTATATGTACTCAAAATGTCATCCAAACTGAATTTATACTTATCATTGCCGTATGATGAAGCAAAACAATAGTCATACGGCCCTTCCTAATAAGAGATAAAAAATTATCACAAATGTAATACCGAATGGGGATGAATAATATTTTTCATACCTAACAAATACTCATCATAACATGACAATAGATAAGACCTTAATTACTATGCCCAAATCAATAATCGCAATGTTGATGATGTGTAAGAGCACCACTATACCAGATCAGAAAGTAATTTAAATATAATAATATCGCATATGGTTGAAAAGATCTTGTTTAAATACTTTTATGAATCAGGGAAAATATAATAAGTAATTAAATAGAAATCACAAGACCAATTCTACGCTCACTGATATTTTATGTGGAGAAACATCAGCAACAATTCATAAAGAATTTAGACATTCATTAAATCTCCCAAATTAAGCTAAGGAAATAGAGGGATTTGACTCATCATTGAGTCAATCTTTTAGACATGTGAGACGAGCAATGGCTTTGGAACTGAGTGAACCCCCCAACGTGATTGGAGCTTGCCACTTTGGGAAAAAACTTGTTCTACTGAAGCAGAAGACACATGAATCAAAATGTAACATAATACTGTTCTTCCCAAGCTTGGGAAAACCCCATTGACACTCTATTTAATGCTTAACAAGATCAGATAAAAACAAAATTATCAAATGAAACACTGCTGACCTTCCAATAATCAAGAATTTTTTTTCATCATCATTGCATGAATTATGATTATTTAAATAAATTAAGACCTCATTGAATTTTTTTGTTTTTCTGGGAAGATAATCTCATTTTTCACATCTGTAACCTAGGTTAAAGTTGTTCTGAGCATTTTATGAGTCTTCTTCAATTTCAATCTTGATGAAATATTTTGATGTAATTGCCAAATATTCTTGAGTTAAAGCTTCAACAGTGAAATTAACTTTGTTCTCTGGGATGGCAAGCCATTGAAAGCAAAGCCTTCAAAAATGAGGATCAAGTAGCATAGAAATGATGCTATCTTGCTTATTAATCTCAAAATTATAGTATTTTTTTGGCTTTGACATACGCTACTAAGCAAGCCTGAGACCAAGGGTGTCATATTTGTCTTTCACAAGAAATTTTGAGATTTTGCATTATACAGTGGTACAATTATATTACCATGTGTTTTGAAGGTTGTTATGACTTGAAAATCTTGCATCTCCTTTCACATGATTCCAATATGGGTTATAAAAAAGCTGAGTGTTTTTTGAATGTGATAACTGAGTTAAAATTTAAGCCCATCAGAAGTTTGAATTTACATCTGGATGGAGGTTTCTAATTTCTGATGATTTGTTGCAAGAAATAGTTCCAACATGTTGTAGGGATTTATATTGGTAAAATTTCAGCGTTAGTTGTTTCATTAAAGATGAAAATGAAATTGTCCCGTTGTTTTCTTGAAGCTTTCATGTGAGAACAGAGGTCTCATAATAATCTCACAATGGTCTTTCCAAAACCATCTGGAGATATGAAATCAGTTTTTCTGTGGTTGAGGGATTATTTGCTTTCAAAATAATAAGCGGAATTATGTCCTTGACGTTGATTGTTGGGAAAGTAATCATTACCTTCTATTGCGCTGGCTAGTTGCTAAGCTTCAAGGAGGAGTTCATTTAATGACCTCCTCTTATTTGAATGATTAATTAATTTCCCCCCTTTCTCTTAACGAAAATAAATTCATAATATTATTGGAATATTGTATAAAAAATATAATTATTTCTCAGATTTCCTCCTGTGACTAATATTAATGGCTTCATCCTCAGAATCCTCCTTGAATTATGGAGGGCAAGCCACATATTTCTCATCAAATCTTTCCTTGTCCTCATCTCATTTCCCCAAGTGATCCAAGAGTTCCTTCAAAATTATTGTTATTAAATGGAAAGCATGGTGGCGAAAGCAATCTGTAGCTGGCCATTGGATTATTATAGAAGAAAAACTTGCATTGGATGGAGTTGATCATGGTAAAACTCTTTCTGGAATTATAACCAGTTATTGAGTACATATTGTGCAATACACCACATTTTTCTATAGAATGCCAAAGTTCATTAGCTAATATATCACCTGTATGAAAACACATAACTTCCTGTTTGAAGAAATTCTGAGCAGATCCCATCATATAAATAAATCAAAGATAATATATTGGTTCTTACCACAAAGGCCAATATCATGCAGTTGAAAGATAACTCAAGGGGAGAAATCCATTGGAAAACAAGAGTAATATAATTACTGAAAATGGTCTTGTATAATCCAACTTTTAGTACTGAATTTCATGTGAGTATTTTTGGTTCTTTTATTTTTCAACTTCAGCATGGAATTCTTCTTTTGCAGGTATAATAGATCAGCCGTTCTTTCAAAGATTCTGTTACTCAGCCATGGAAAATTGGCAAAATTTTGAGCAAGGAAATTCTAAAGGTGTGGCGACTAGAATATATTAATTTTGAAATGAACTGATACGAATTCTTCAATTAGTGACTTAACCTAGTTTCAATTAGTTTTAGCTTGAATTTTCGCCTTGGAATTTGGATCTATTTCCCCAGCAGCTTGGTTCGATGCTTTGACTAATCCACAAAATCTGCGGTGATGCTTATTCAAGTTGGAGGAATCATTTCCCAATATTTATGAGTAAATACTATAATCAAGATTTTGTTGAATTAGCTATATTACATCAATTGTCCCTAATATATACTCATTTGACTAGCATGCAATTTTGAAACCAGAAATTTTATCAAAAAATCCCTTTTTCAATATCCCAAATTCCTTTGGAAGATATCAAATTCCAAGTAGATTATGTTTTATAGATAATAACATTATCATTCCTTTTAGTAATTCAATGGATAATTACCTCAAAAGAATCACATACAGAGAATCTAAACTTTCACTTATTTTGTTTAATGAGGCTGAGAGAAGGGTTGGTTTCAACATCAGAATCAGATGCATTTGATCATAAATCTCCATCAAATTTGGATCCAATATCAGTATAAGCTTCTTCTTAAGTTTAATAGATGTAACTTAAGAAATTATTAAGCAGAAATAGGTTTTTTTTTTTTGAAAATTTTGATTGAATTTTTTTCAATGATATTTGTGTTTTTTAGGTTTAAAAGTGAAATATGAATCTAAAATATTTATTATTTATATCTTTTCCTACAAATCAAAATGAAACTTAATCAATTTCACTTGAATAAGATACAGCTATATGAGCCAATTAATTCCCCTTTTATGATTATGTTTTGAAATTATTTTTATTATATATATATATATATATTTCTAATTTTATGTTCAATTTATTTGAAGATAATGACAAAATAAAGTCAAAAACCCACAATATTAATTTGAAATTTTTTATATTTTATATTTATCAACATGAAATATTAATGAGTATAACAAGAATAACTCATGGGAAAATATTCTTCAATTTTTTATAATTAATCTTTTTTATCTCACACATATCTTGAAGAATGGCTGATTCCACTCTGAGTTGTTAGTTAAGCACTTATAAATGTATACAAAGAATGATTTTTTGAGACAATTACAATGAAGATTTTGAAAATTAACTCAGATTCAGTAGAAATTAATGAAATGAAGGAATAAATGGTATCAATAAAATACAAATGGAGATGCAAGTAACTATAAAAGAAACACTAAGTCAAGTATCAGGAAAATTGTGCAAACAATTCACACATTAAGAGGACCAAATAAACAGCCAAAGGCTAGAGAATTAGTGGTCACTAAAAAGATAGAGAAAATTAATTCAAGTGTGAACTCTTAAGCTCAGAAATCTTAACAAGAAGAGAGTTGGATTACTCTTCATGAAATTCAGAAATAACAAAAGAGTCATTTTTTGGAGTTAAGACAGTACAAAGGAAGTGGAATTGATAATTGAGTTAATAATGGACTTGGAGAATTGGGATAGTACATAAATTTTATTTTTTAATGGTCATGGCTTTGAAGAGGAAAAAAGATTTCAGAAATGAGTATGTGATATTTAAAAATATCAAATTTTAAAACTTGGTTTTTTACTATAAGGAATTTATGGAAGATTTTATGGTAAGCCTCATTAGTTTTTCTTTATTAGTAGAATCAATTATACCTTACCATAAATAATAAAGAAGACTTTTTATGTTATTGGGAGTTTTATTTATTAAATTTGAAAATAATCATATGAGGAATGTGTTATGAATTTTTTTCACAATTTTGGTGGTGAAAGTTCAGATGATGAGTGTTTTTTGAGATATTTATATTCCAAAAAAATGAAATAAAATAAATTTTGGAATGAATGCCACAAGAGTAGAGTAAGGAAATATCCCACATCCGGAAAATGGAATAAAAAAGAAAATATTATGGACAGTAATGATTTGAGAGAAGAAAGGGATATTTTCAAAGCTTCAGATAACTCAGGAACAGAAAATGAGGATTAAAAAAATAGGAAGGCTAATGAGAATTCAAAAAATAGGAAGGCTTATGAGAATTCAGGTAATATTAGGAATGAAGAGATAATAAAAGAATTGCAAAGTAAAGATAGACTTAGATCACATCCAAAATGAGGATGAAGAACTGTTAATCCATAAGTCAATTTTCAACTCTCATCTTGTCATACACACAGAAGGAATTTATTTTGATGAATAATATGGACAGAAACATGCAGAGAATTCCAAGTACTATCATCAACTTGATGTTAAATAATGGGAAACACACAGCAGATGAATGATATTGATTTCAAACTCCACAGGAAGATGAAAGAGAAGTAGAGTGTCACAGAGACGAGAAAGACAGGAATTATCAGATGAATATGTTCATTATGGAATTACTAGAAAAAGTAACAGGAATTTATAGAGAAAATCTACCAAAGCTATAGGATTGAATAAAAGTATGTTCATGTCACAACCACAAATAATCACCCCCCTCAATGGGCGTTGCAGCAATTCTAACCTGAACCCAAGTTATGGTCAATTGGACATATAATATGCTTATAGCCAATTGTACCCTCTTGGCCATAACACCCTTCCACTGGCCTTATTGGCCAATTCTTCACCTCACCAACCCCCAGGCAATTATCTTTGTTTTGAGGCCTGGGGGGTCTTTTCAGTCTTCCAGGGGCCTATGGCCCCTCTAGCCACCACCAGGGCCCTTGGCCCAACCCTTTATATTAGGGGGGTTTGGCCTAAATGTCCTTTTTGGGCCATTTAGGCCCCCTACGGTCTCTATGGCCTGTGGGCCATAATACACAGCCCATGGTCCATGGAACAATTAGGCCCCTTTTGGCCCAAGTCCAATGAGGCCAAAAGGGGCCAAGGGGGAAGCTCATCAGTCCCCAATGCCAGGTGGGTCCCAAACCACAAGTGGGCCCACCTGAGACAGTTTTGGCCCCAAAACCCAACCAACTCAGGACCCAAAATTGGCCATAATTCAGTACATGGCCTCTGGAAACCACCAGAGGCCACCAGCTCAGCTCCAGACAAGGATTCCCCTCAAGTTCAGGGGAAGACTTTTCCTTCCTCAATGCACCCCGCACTCAAGGATCCAGGAGTGGTTCATATATGGTATAATATACCATTATGCACCATTTTTGCTCAGAAATCCAATGGTGACATTTTCAGGACCAAATTAGGTTATTCTAAATCAAGGCCCCAATACATCACAAATTTCAAAGGAGGATCTTCCAGCAATTCAGTCTGGCAATTCCATGGTGGCTACTAGAAGACCATTCAAGGACCCCAACCACCTGGCTCTGCAGGAGTTGGGTTTTCAATTCTCATCAGGAATATTCTATGGGAAATTCTCAGATGTCATCAATCATTTAAATCATTGTCAAGGCATCAATTACTCAGCATTCCTTGGACAACTCAATTGGTCCATAAAGGCAGTAATCAAGCATCCTATATGGCCTTGGCCCAATCGGGCCAATTCATATTCCACTGTGGGAATTCAGTCACACAGTTCAATTCTCAAGATGGCCAGAACTGTATTGGCCCAATTCAGACAATACAGCCGGGTTACTAACCTTTCAGATTTTCACATATACTGGCCACCTTTCATCACCTGGGGACTTTTCCTGAGTTAATTAATATATTGGATTTATTTTAATCCTTATCTTCTTTTCATTTATTAAAGTAAATACTGATAATCTTAACTCATTCATTTGCACCTTTTCTTCTTTGCCTATCAGTGGATATTGGTGGTCATATCCTTTAATAATTCCATTGTTCTTTCTGGCAGCTTGAAACAGTGAATTGAGAATTCATTTGGTTGGCTCTTTGGCTTTTGTCTTTATTTATCATCTTGGCCATTGGCTTCCCTTTTCTCTTTATCTTTGGCATACTTTTCTTTCCCCTTATTCTTCCTTAAAGAAATATATTCTTCTTATTTCTTTATTCTTTTGGAGCCCTCCAAGTGAGTTCTTGATTCCTGAGTGTCAGGCCACTCTTGCTTCCATAAGTGTAAGGTTTTACTATGAAAAAATAATAATTATAATAATAAAGAATTATTATGATTATGGCATAAAAATAATTATATTATTAAATAAATATAATAATATAATTTATACTATAAATAAATAATATAATATAATAAATAAATATATCAATATAAGATAATTAATATATTTAAAAACACTTTATTATTTCTACCAACAAATGATAAAGGTGAGAAAATTTTTTTTTATGAATAAAAAACAATTAATAACAATAATATTACTAATATTAAAGTTATTTATTGATATAAATACTATTTATATTAATATGAGAATTATTAACAATAATAATAAAGAGAAAATAACCTACTTTGAATACTTAATATAATAACTGTAAGGTTTGACTATGAAACAATAAGTAAAAATTACTAATATTTTACTTATTGCACTATGAATGTCCTTATAAATGAAAGAAATAAGATAAAAATAATTATAATAATAAAGTATTATTATAATTATGGCATAAAAATAATTATATTATCAATAAAATATGATAATATAATTTATATTAGAAAATATAATATAATAAAATAAATATATTTAATGGCACTTTATTATTGTTACAAACAAATAATAAAGGCGTAAAAAATTGTTTTTTATTAATAAAAAACAATTAATAACAATAATATTACCAATATTAAAGTTATAAATTAATATAAATACTATTTATATTAATTAAAGAATTATTAAAAGAATAATAGAGAGAAAATAACCTACTTTTAATACTTAATATAATAATTTTGAGATATTTTACACCAAATAAAGTAAATACAACTTATCCAAATTGTATTTACAATAAAAAATAGAGAAAATTACAAATGTTCTTGATTTTTATGTGGAAATGAGTTTTTAGAGAGATTTTTAACAAAAAAAATTAAATAAATGATTTAATAATGTCAAAATTGATGATTAGAATAAGATGATCTTTGGTCTTTAGTAATATAAAAGTTTTATATATAAAGAATAAAGATATTACCTTTTTAATTGTATTGACTTAATGTTTTTGATGCGTCTGAGGGGAAAACAGAGTAAAAAGAGCTCCATTTATAGTAAATACCTCCCTCCTAGAGTCCAACAGGCTTCTAGTAGACGTGTACTGATCATATCCACTGGAATTGATCAATATTTTAAGGTTTGGTGATGATTACATCATTATTACGCCATTATTTAGAGTTATCACTATAACTCTAAGTTTGATGACGTCAAAGGCTTGGCAGAACCCCAAAATTTGGGTATTTTATTAGTTGTAATCATAAACTAATAGTATTCACTAATTTTATCACTCATATGACTGTTAAACTTAATTTAAGGTTACAGTGAGTGATCATAAATGATCAAATTAAGCTTAAACTTTGATCTTTAATAACGTTCAAGATTTACACGCTACAGCAATTCAGAGAGTTAATTCTAATAGCTTGGCATAACCCTATTATGCTGCCAAGAGAATTTTATTACATCATCAAAACTCTATTTTTGATGATTTTTCTTGTAACTCATCTTTTCTGTCGAAATTTAATATTTTAAATTTCAAACTATGATTTCAAGGGGTTATACCTTGAATATTATAATAAAAAATGCATCATTCTTCACGAATAAACTAGTAGAATCTAACTGTCTACCTTTTTTTAAGTTTGGACCACTTTCACAACAAAGTGGTCAACAGCTCTGTTGATTTTAATCAATAATTCCTTACAGGTTTTAACCTTGTTTATAACTTGTGAAATAAACTTCATTTCTGTATTTCTAAAGTAACTACGTGATGACTTTATTTTTGGCTCATCACTCTATCATTCCTAATTCAAGAGATATTAGTTAAAATCCTTGAATATATGCGTTGACCAAAAAAGTGCATATATTCAGGTTAATTCCTTAAGTATTGATTTTGAAGCTTAGCTTCTTAATTGTTTTATATGTGGATTTTTATGGAGAACCCAATGGTACCATTTACTGTACATGTTGTTTCATTGTTTTTTGAAATAAATAAGGATTTGTGTTTTTTATAAGGTATTATTACTTATAATTTATTAAATATTGACTTTACAGATGTGCCATAAAAATGGTATATGTGTATTTTACCATGGAGAATCAAATGGTATAATTTATTTCACATGTTTATTCATTGGCCTTTAAGTTAAACCAAGTTTTATGCCAATTTATGGTATTTCTGTAGTTTTAAGGTACTTATTTTTAACGTATAATTATATTAAATATTTCTTGTGACCTTTTTTGGGTATGTGGTCATATCTAAAAGTTTCAAATTCCCTACCACCAAAAAATATTGTACCACAATCTGATATGTCTAATTAGGGTATCATCCACTGTCCTACCTCTTCAATAGACTGTGTTAGTCTTGAAGCTCAATAATGCTTAACTTTTCTATTTTTCAGGTTTTCTTTCATGTCTGAACCCTCTTAGTAGTTTATCAGCATTTGTTATATCTTTCTCAAGTAGCCATTCATCTTCTTGAGTTGAATTTATATACCTTACAAGGTATTCCCTTTCTTTTTTGTTTCTTGTCCTTTTTTCTTTAAGGACTTTTACTATTTTCTTTTCCTCTCCTTCTTCCAAGGGGGGAATTTCAAGTGGGGGTTTATTTCTTAGTGGAAATAACTCCTTGTCACTTGAACTGTAAGGTTTTATCAGACTTACAGGGAAAGTTGGGTGTTTGTTCATTAGTTCACCTGTGAGTTCCAATTGCACAGCATTGGGTCCATGAAGTGCTTTTATCATAAATGGTCCTGCAAAGGAATCTTTTAATTTGTTTGGGCCTTTTATGTTATTGAAATTAAGGGTTGATACTAGGACCAAGTCTCCTATTTTGAAATCAGGTGGCTTATGACTTTTATCCCATCTTTCTTTTGCATATTTGAAAGAGTCTTGCATACATCTGTTTGCATGGTGTCTTGCTTTGTCAAGCATTATTTTAAAGCTGCTTGCTGTTGGATGTATATCCATCAAGTCCTTTTTGAGGGTATCATAAGGAAGTCTTGGATTCCAACCTTTTTCTAGCATTGCTGGTGTTTTGCCAGTAGAAGAGTGAATTGATGTTTTATATGCCAGTTCAAGAGCTGGTATTAGTGTACACCAATCATGGGTAAAACCATCAGAATATTTTAATTCTAGCCCATAAGCACAGAATATTCTGATCTTGTCCTCTAAGGTCTGTATCATTCTTTCTGCTAAACCATCATTTTGAGGATGGTAAGCTGTTGAGAATGATAACTTTGTCCCAAACAAGTTATGGAGATTTGTCCATAATTCTGAAGTGAACTTTGGGTCTCTGTCACTTATAATATTCTGGAATAAGCCTGTATGGCTAATAGCTTTATTCCATATCATTATGGCTGTGTCCGTAGCTGTGTCATCTTTATGACATGGTAGGAACATGGGAGTTTTGCTATACCTGTCAACCAATACTAGGCATGCATTATAGCTTCTATCTCCTCCTGGAGGTAATGCTGTTACCCAATCCATATGAACTATTTTCCAAGGGGATTTTGGTTCTTGGATTTGGATCATCATTCCAAATTTCTTTCCTGTGGCTCTGTTGGTTTTTTGACATCTGTCACAGGTTTGGAAGTATTATATAACATCTTTCTTCCAATTTGGCCACCAAGAGCAGGTTTTCACCCTCTCTAGTGTCCTGTCTTCTGAAAGGTGTCCAGCTGCAACACTATCATGACACTCATGTAAAATAGTGTTTATCAGGGTTCTATCTGTTAAGGCCATAACACATGTGTGTTTTGTTCTATGGTAAAGGATTCCATCAAGGAGGTGGAATCTTCCTTCATCATATGCCTTTTTCCATGTTTCATCTAGTTTTGATGAAAGTGATGGGTCTTTGCAGTCTTTCATTAGAAGCTGGCTTAAGATATGGCAATTTTTGTCTATCTTATAGCTTTCTTTAACTTGGTTAAAGAATCCTGTGCCAATGTCTGTAACACATATTCCTTCTATATGGTGTTCTTCTTGTGGTACCCGTGCTGGATTGTCAGGGGTATTTGCTAGAGCCCATCTGCTAAGACCATCTGCATTTTTATGAATATTACCAGATTTATGAACAATAGTCATATTTCCTCTATATTCTTGGATAGCAATTTGCCATCTCAGCATATGTCTATTTGGTGTTTTCATATTTAATAGAGATTTTACAGCATTACAGTCTGTAATCACATCAAATACTGATCCATCCAAGTAGTAATGTAATTTTTCTAAAGCCCACACTAAGCAGAGGCATTCCATTTGGCTTGCTCAATATCTTGCTTCTGTTGGCTTTATCTGTCTTGAAATAAAACAAATTGGTCCTTCCACTGGTTTATCATTGATAATTTGTGTCTGGTGTAGTGCAGCACCCAGTCCTTCTCCACAAGCATCAATGTAAAGTTTGAAGGGTAGTTTCCAATCTGGCATTAGAAGAAATGGGGCATTTGTTAAGGAATTTTTCAATTCTTCATATACCTTGACTCTTTCTTCTGTCATTTCATAGACTGTTTGTTGGTCACATAGCTTATACAAGGATTTAGCAATTTTCGCAAAGTCCTTTATATGCTGTCTATAGTAACCAGAAAATCCTGGAAATGATTGCATTTCTTTTTTGGTTTGAGGCATTGGCTTAAGTAGTACTGCTGCTACTTTATTCTTGTCTATGCCTAGACTAAGTCCAGATACAACATGTCCTAGTGCTTTTAATTCACTGTATGCAAAATGACACTTTTTCAAGGAAATTTTCATATTCACTTGGACTATTTTTTGTAGTACCCTTTCTAGTCTTGTAAGGTGATTTTCCCAAGTTTCTGAGCAAATTATGATATCATCAATATAGATAATTAACCATCCTTCTGATAATTCTTCAGGAAATATGGTATTCATCATTCTTTGATAATGGGAAGGTGCATTTTTTATGCCAAATGGCATTCTTAAGTATTCAAAAATTCCACAGTGGACTATTATCCTCAGTAGTTTTTTGGCATTGTCTGTTAAGACATTTTGATGAAAACCCTTTAAGGAATCCATGGCTGTGATGAACTTAGCTTGTGAAAATTGTGTCAATGTCTCATGGATCCTGGGTATTGGATACCTGTCTGCAATGGTATAGGTGTTCAGGGCTCTGAAGTCTCTTACCATCCTTGATTTTCCATTATGCCAAGTTATAATGACAGGTGTAGTGACTTCTACTTGTTCATTATGTCCTACCTTTCTTAATACTCCAAGGTCCATTAATTCTTTAATGCGTACCTCCAAGGCTTCTCTAGCCCTTGGACTAGCTGGGTAAGCAGGTCTCCTTAGTAAAGGTGGGTAAGGTTTTTCCACATTAAGAATTATATCCACTTCATGTCCAATTATGGCACCTAGTGGCTCTTTGTCAGTTGCAAAGGCCTTTTTATACTTAAATAAGAGGTCAATCAATTTTTCTTTCATTTTTTCTGTTAATTCTTGATTGAATTCTGCCTCTTTAAGTTGTTCAGATATAAAAAGTTCCTTTTATGGAATTTTTTCTTCATTCTTAATAACTGTGATTTGTTTTTTGTTATTTAAGAAGCCAAACTTTTGTCTTTTGTTGTCTCCTATGGTAAAATATCTATCCTTTTGGTTAGAGATATCTATACCATAAATTGATAAGTAGTCATTCCCAAGTATGAAGTGATTACTAGTACAGTTGTCCATTACTACAAACTCTACTTCGATTCTGACACATTGTGAGGGATGAGTAAAAATTAGTGTTAAATCAATTATTCCAAGGGGCTTCATGCTCTCACTTGCACTACTAAATTTTACACCTTGTATTGGCATAAGTTTTTCTTGCCAGTCTGGGACAATGGTTTTTAAATAACTTTTACCAACACAGGTGCAATATGCTCCTGTATCTAAGTTAACTTTTCCTTCTTGGTTATCAACCATAACAATACTAATACTTGATTTTCCAGCTGTATATCCCATTCCTCTTGCAGGTTTGGTTCTATAAATTTTGGCATCTTGTATGTTTGTCAGGTTTGTGTCAGATGTCCCAACTTGTGGTAAGTTTGAGTTAACATCCAGTACTTCATAAATTATATCAATATTATTAATTTGTGCATTAATTATATTGATTTCATCACTTTCAGAAATTTCTGATTCTTCTGTCTCTTTTTCAGAGTCAGATTCCTCTTCTTTGTCATTGTGGTTTTCTGTTTCCACAATTTCATTAATCTTTGACTTTTTAAGGCAATTATTGGCTAAGTGTCCAATACCTCCACA
Source organism: Austropuccinia psidii (assembly GCA_023105745.1). NCBI lineage: Eukaryota > Fungi > Basidiomycota > Pucciniomycetes > Pucciniales > Sphaerophragmiaceae > Austropuccinia > Austropuccinia psidii. Next base: position 2,826,777 of record JALGQZ010000001.1, read on the forward strand.
TTTATGGCATTTTCTTTGCTCATTATTGTTGGATGTATTGGGCTTGAAGGATTCTTTTGATTTATCTTTTTTGATAAATGGTTTATTTGGGCTTTTAATGTCCAATTTCTTCCAAGTCCTGCCAATTTTTGTTCTTGTCACTATGTCTTCTAGTGCATTAATATACTCTTCTGTGGAGCATGGTTCTATACATCTGCTTCTTAGGGCATGTTCTAGCTCTCCTCCACATTTCTTGAGTATTTTCATGTGCACCATTTTTTGTGACATTCCTGGGTACAATGAATTAAGTCCTTCAACTTGTTTCAAGAACCAAGTTAAAGGTTTGTCTTTGTCTGGGTCAAACAAAAAATTTTCAAATGCATTTTCTATTTTGTACCTCCAGGCATCATTAGCCCACTTGGTGATTATTTCTTGTTTCCACCAAGACCAGGTATATTTGCCATTTGTTTGCCTTATGCCATAATACCATCTTGTTGCAGATTTATCAAATAATGAGTGTAATCTTGCAGTGATTAATTCATCTGGTATGGCATAATCTTCTTGTAGCATGTCAATTGTTTTGATAAATGACATGTGGTCATATTCACCTTCTCCAGTGAATGTTGGCCATTCTTTTAATTTAGGTTCTTCCTTCATTAAGACTTGGTTATTGTCTTGGTGACTCAAGTCTGTTATGAATGGATTTGTTAATTCCTCTTTTGGTTTAACAGGGCTTCTTATGTGAGAAAATGGAGTTGATAATTTTAGCATATTTGAGTTAGCCTCATTAATTTTATCCATTTTTTCAGTGATAAGCCTTATTTCACTTTGAAAATCATCACTCAGATGCATTCTTGCTTCATCACTTTTTCCACATGGTCTAAAAGTAATTTCTGGTGTGATTAAGCCTTTTCTGTAAGATTATCAATACCAAGGCTGGCTTGTCGGTTAGTCCCATCAGTCTTTACTAACCGATTCTCGACATTTTCCAGTACGGACTGAATTATTCCCAACTCAATATGATGTAAGTGGGTTTGTACTAGTACTAAATAAACATTTATTTAGTCTGTACTCATTAGTGCTCCACTGCTACTGACCCTCAAAAGTATAGTTGCAATCAAGATCTTCACTGTTTTTTGCACATTTTGATGGTGTTCAGAAACTATTTAAAAGAAATAAACCTATAAACAATAGTCTTTTTTTACAAACATGTTTCTTTAGACTTGAATGAGGGTAGTACTGATACGCAAAAACAAATTTTTCAGTTCCGAACTTATTGAGTTTGGGACCACTAATTTATGCTTTGAGTATGGAATAACCGGGAGTCTTCTGATAACCGGCTTACTCAAAACTGATTATGTACCCAGGAGCCAGCCTTGATCAATACTCACATCATAATTGATTGTCAAAGTTTTATCTTTGATATCTTTTATGTATTTATACAATTCTTGTTGTCCTTGTATTAATTTTTGAGTGTTATCAATTAAAATTTTTGGTTTATTATTTTCAACAATAAACTTAATGCTGTCAATTTCTTTTTTATTTTGTAAACAATTTTTGTTAAAGAAGATATGTTATTGTTTATTTCTTGTAATGATAATAAACTATTTTTAATTTCTTTTAGAGGTAATATACTATTTTTAATTTCTGTTAAAGTATTTAAAACATCTTTGGACAAGGTTATTTCTTTGGGAAATGAGGTTGTCTCATTCTTTGTTCTTCCTTGTCCTTGAATTCCATCAAGGTTCTGGCCATGTTGAAAACATTGTCCATGGCATCCTTTTGGATTTTTGGAATCCTGTAGCTTGGGGAATATGGTTTTCTGAAATTCTTTTTCTTGTTCTTCTTCCCTTCTTGGGGAAGTGGGTTGGCTTGGGGCTTGCTGGTAGAAGCTACTGGGGCTTCTTCCTTGGTTGCCTCCTTCTTTTTGGCATGGCACTCCTTGTCACAGGGGCTCTTGGACAGAAATACAAGAGTGGCCTGGCACTCAGCAATCAGGGAACTCACTTGGAAGACTACAAAAGAGTAAATAATTGAATTCCTCTAAGAAATATGCAGGTACAAAGATGAGATGCAATAAGAGGAAAGAGAAGCCAAATGGCCAAAGACCCAACCAAGTAAGTCCTTAATCACTTTCTCAACCTGCCAAAATGAACAATGGAATTAGTAAGGATATGACCACCAAATATCCATTTACAGGCAAAGAAAGAAAAGAGAAGGTGCTAAATGACTGACTTGATAACATCAGTATTAACTTAACAAAAATGACAAGATAAAATAAAATCAAAGTATATTAATTAACTGGGGGAAAAGCCCCCAGGGTGGAAAGGGTAGCCGGTATATGTGGAAAGTTGGGAGCTTGAGTTCTTCAGGCTGAAAACTGATCTGTATTGATTTTTGAGGCTGTATTGATTGTTTTGGGAATTGATAAACCTGGCTAATATTGAAATTGAAATGGGTTGAATGAATTTCCCATACTTGAAAATGAAATACAGTTCTTGATGGATCCAGACTCTATTGAAATGAAGGTGGTTGCCAAAATGGATTGAGTGGAGCTTTGACACTTGACAGATGAATGAATGAATGAACTGCCTCTTGAATCCCTTGAGAATGGTTGAACATCATTGCCTTGGAGGAATACTGTGAATGAAATTATCCAATGACGTCTTGATGGCGTGATTGGTCTTTAACGCTGAAACACTTGCTCTTGAGCCTTGATGAGTCCTCTAAATGATTGGGTGCCTTGATGATGTGATGATATGTTGGAATATTGAAATGACCATTTGATATTGCCACCATTGAATTGCTGTTGAAAAATGATGCATAATGATATATAACATCATTTATGGCATATTGGTTCATTGGAAAGAAGATTACATCCAAAGGTCTTGAGATGGAAAGGAAGAGGGGAAAAAGATGGATTTGATGGCTTCAGAGCTTGGAAAGGTGTTTCTGGGTCCTTTGGGTTTTTTTGCCACTTTTGGGTTCTGAGCCAAAAACTGGCCCAAAGGGCGGGAAAGTGTCTTTTGGACACTTTGCGTCAAAGTGCAGAAAATTGTGCAAATGCGCAAATGCACATTATGAGCCCAAATGGCCAAAAACAGCCATTTGGGCCATTTCCCCTGGTCTTGAGGGAAATGACCAAAAATACCCAATTGGGCATAAATTTCTGCTATGGCTTCTGGATTGAGGTGAAGGGCCATGAAGGCCCCAAAAGACAACTGGCCATAAATGGTCCATAAGATGATGACGTGGCCATATTGGCCACTGGTGATGGATATGGCCAATTGGCCATAAAAGGACTGTGGCTTGATATGCCATATGGAGCTCCAAGGATGTGAATTGCCATGGTTGTGACACTCCTTGATATTTTTGATTTGAGGTTTGTATGATAGTGGATTCCATCCATTGGAGTATCTCACTATTTCCTCCTCTTTGAGGAACTTTTTCAGGATGCGCCAGGAGTTCATCACTCCTTGGTGTATTTGGGGCAGCATTTCCCAGTCCTTGTCTTTGTACACTGTGTAGTACTGTTTGTAATGGCTCATGTAAATGTCTATTTGAGCCCTCTGAATGTGATTCGTACCTGTTTGAGTCACTCATACTTAGTTCCAACTCTGGTTCAGATATCATGGGCATTTCTGGGACTTACCTTTGGGATAAGGCACTTCCTTGTGTGGATTCTGTTCCACTGGGGATATTTCCCTTCCTTTTCCCTTTTGAGGAATCAATTCTACCTCTGGGTCTAGATCCATCTGATTTGATGGAGTATTGGGAGCCTCTTCTGGTAGTCATATTCTAAGACAAATAAGAAATAAGAGGATTTCAGAGCAGGAATTCTTCTTATGGAAATTTGGAAAGTCTAATTTCTTAGCTTTCTTTTTCTTAGTGATTATTGGTGTTGGAGAACTTTGACAAGGTTCTTCCACCAATCTTTCAACAGTGGTTTGGTTGTCCTCTGTTGGATTGTCTTCAAATACTAAAAAAGACAAATAAATATAAGTCTTTATATAAAAAGTGTTATTTTTGGTAAGATATGGCAATTTTCCACATAAAAATTGCTTTTATATCTTAAAAAATGAAAATAAATAAAGAAATTAAAATGAATAAAAAAGAACTTTTTTTATTGATTCTTTATTTATAATTTTTTTATTTTTAAAGAATAAAATCAAAAAATGAATATGATTCTTTTCTAAAATTAATTTATAATATAAAATTATTTTTAATTTATAAAATATCTTTTTTAATTACTAGAGTCACTCAAAAAAAGTTCTTGTAAGTCTAAGGATGTGAAAAACCACATGTAAGACAGTACAATTGCTTTCCAAATGCCTCAATAGTATTTAAAATCATTATATATTTTTATGATTATAATTATAATTTATTATTGGATAAACCCAATTAGAATCTTTTTAAAGGTCTTTTAGAGTAAATATCACGGCCAGGCCCCCAAATGTAAGATTTGACTATGAAACAATAAGTAAAAATTACCAATATTTTACTTATTGTACTATGAATGTCCTTATAAATGAAATAAATAAGATAAAAATAATTTCAATAATAAAGAATTATTATAATTATGGCGTAAAATACTTATATTATTAAATAAATATAATAATATAATTTATATTATAAAAAAATAATATATAAAATAAATATATTAATATAAGATAATTAATATATTTAAAGGCACTTTATTATTGTTACCAAAAAATAATAAAGGAGTGAAAAATTGTTTTTTATTAATAAAAAACAATTAATAACAATAATATTACTAATATTAAAGTTATAAATTAATATAAATACTATTTATATCAATTATAGAATTATTAAAGTAATAATAGAGAAAAATTATTATAATAAGAGAGATAACCTACTTTTAATGCTTAATATAATAATTTTGAATAAATTTACGCCTAGAAATGTAAATAAAACTTATTTAAATTTTAGTTACAATACAATTTAAGAGAAATTACAATTTTCCTTGATTTTATGTGGAATTGAGGTTTTTAAGAGAAATTTAAACAAAAATATTAAATAATTGCAATAATCACGTCAAAGATGAAGATTATTATAAGATTATCTTTGGTCTTTAATAAGATAAAAGTTCTATATATAAAGAATAAATAAATTACCTTTTTTATTTAATGATTTAATGTTTTGTAAGCGTCTGAGGGGGAAATAGAGTAAAACGAGCTCTATTTGTATTAAATTCCTTCCTCCTAGAGTCCAACAGGTCTCTAGTAGACGTGCACTGATCATATCCACTGGAATTGATCAATAATTTAAGGTTTGGTGATGATTACATCATGATCAAACCATCTTATCTCATTATTACACCATTATTTAGAGTTATCACTATAACTCTAAGTTTTGATGACGTCAAGACTTGGAAGAACCCCAAAATTCGTTGTGGGAACTCCTTTTGGTGTGGGATGAAATAAGGCAGTACCTTGAGGGGGAAATTATTGGTAAGTCTGTTTTGAATTTCAGAATTGTCCAATAACCATGGGTGCTAAGGTGTATTAGCTGCCCCTCTAAATAATACTGAATAGTCAGCCTACAGAGAATCACAAAATAAAATAAGATTTGTGGCTTTAACAGATAGAGAAGACTTATCAGCAGTCTCTAAATCAGACCTATCAATAACACTACAGTAAAATTTTTATTTAAAACTAAAATTTCTGATAAAATAAAGACTAAGATTTTTTGTTATTATTTTAATAAAAGTAATTATAATATATATATATTTTTTTTGGTTTTCTGTTATTTTAATAAAAGTAATAGGAATATTTTTTTTTTTGGGTTTTATGATGATTATAATGATTTTTTTTATACTAATAATAAGACTACTTGATATTCTTCTTTTTATATTTTAAATGTTGAGTTTATATCACTACTCCTTTTCTTTTAATGACACTAAGCTTTTGAGCAAGGCTACTAAGCTTTTACTACGGTTATACTACTATTCTTCACTAATACTAAGCTACTGAGCAAGGCTACTGAGCTTTTACTATGGTTATACTACTATTCTTCACTAATACTAAGCTACTGAGCAAGGCTACTGAGCTTTTACTATGGTTATACTACTATTCTTCACTAATACTAAGCTACTGAGCAAGGCTACCGAGCTTTTACTATGGTTATACTACTATTCTTCACTAATACTAAGCTACTGAGCAAGGCTACAGAGCTTTTACTACTAAAACACTACTACTATTCTAGATATCCTGCTAGTTCAGGGATGGTTATGATCCTGGATAGTGGGAACTTGTTCCATGATGATGGGAAAAATGAGGGAGAGAGGACCTCTATTTATAGCTTTTGGGCCTCCATAGAGCTTCTCAAAATAGGGTACTTAGAAAAAATCATAGTTGAGAGGTTTTAGCTAGTGAGACGTGTAGTTTTGGTGTAGCAGCGTGTTTGCTGAGAGAATTATGCTGGTGGTGCTTTTTCTTATCAAGATCATGTGATGTATTTGAGATAATTTAGCTGGTGAGATTTTCTTTTTATCAGAGTCATGTGAGGTCATTGAGATAATATGGCTGGTGATGTTTTCTTGAATGTGGGGAAAGTATTTTTTGTTTCTATTTTTTACGTATGTTATGAGAGAATTATGCTGGTGGTTCTTTTCCTTATCAAAATCATGTGATGTGTTTGAGATAATTTTGCTGGTGAGATTTTCTTTTTGCCAAGAAAGTGGAGAAAATACAGCTCCTGACAATTGAAATTTCTTCTAGTCATATGATATATATGAGAAAATTATGCTGGTGTTTCTGTTCCTTAGCAAAATCATGTGATGTCTTTGAGATAATTTTGCTGGTGACACTTTCATTTTTGGTGACTTTGTTACGTATTTTCTGAGAGAATTATGCTGGTGGTGCTTTTTCTTATCAAAATCATGTGATGTATTTGAGATAATTTGGCTGGTGAGTTTTTCTTTTTGCCAAGAAAGTGGAGAAAATACAGCTCCTGACAATTGAACTTTCTTCTAGTCATATGATATATATGAGAAAATTATGCTGGTGCTTTATTTTAGTATTGTATCATTCCATATGGAGATTGCATCATTTCTATCAATCTTGATGCGTGTCATTATTACTAAGCAAACCTTTGTTCTTGGAAAATATGTTGTAATTTTATGCATAGCCTTGAGGTAATTCTTCTTTCAATTGAATCAAGGTGGGGAAAAACAGCTTCTGATGCTTTGGTCCATCTTCATATACCTTTATTTAGATTATATGCCTTTAATGACGTAATTTGTTATTGATGATGCGATAAGGTGGATATATCCTTTGATACTATACTGTTTTGATAAGATCTTGAGGCTGTGTATTGTATATTTCTTTTTGAGATTTGTAGTTGTAATGTGTAAATATGTTTCGCGTATTTATCATTTTTTTTTGTTTTATTGGTAAGCTTAAAACTGGTACTAATGGTATGGAATACCACATCGTGGATTTTATTAGTTTTAATCATAAACTAACAGTATTAACCAATTTTATCACTCATATGACTGTTAAACTTAATTTAAGGTTACAGTGAGTGATCATAAATGATCAAATTAAGCTCAAACTTTGATTCTTAATAACTTTAAAGTCTTACACGCTACAGCAATTCAGAGAGTGAATTCTAATATATTGGCATAATCTCATTATGATTCCAAGACCATCTTATTACATCATAAAAACTCTATTTTTGATGATTTTTCTTGTAACTCATCTTTTCTGTCGAAATTTAATATTTTAAACTTCAAACCATGATTTCAAGGGGTTATACCCTAATTTTTATAATAAGAATTAAATCATTCTTCACTAATGAACTAGTAGAATCTGACTGTCTACTTTTTTTTAAGTTTGGACCACTTTCACAACAAAGTGGTCAACAGCTCTATTGATTTTAATCAATAATCCCTTACAGGTCTTAACCTTGTTTGTAGCTTGTGAAATAAAGTTCATTTCTGTAATCCTACAGTAATTACGTGATTAATTTATTTTTGGTTCATCACTATATCATGTGTATTTCAAAAGGTATTAGCTAAAATCCTTGAATATATGCATTGACCAAAAAAGTGCATATATTCAGCTTAACTCCTTAAGTATTGATTTTGGAGATTAGCTTCTTAATTGTTTTATGTGTGGAATTTCATGGAAAATACAATGGTACCATTTATTTTACATGTTGCTTCATTGGTATTTGAAATAATTAAGGATTCATGTTTTTTATAAGGTATTATTACTTATAACTCATTAAATATTGACTTTACAGATATGCCATAAAAATGGTATATGTGTATTTTACCATGTCAAATCCAATGGTATAATTTATTTCACATGCTTATTTATTTTTTTCTAAGTTAAACCAAGTTTTATGCCTATTTATGGCATTTTTGTAGTTTTAAGGTAATTATTTTTAATGTATAATTATTTTAAATATTTCTTGTGACCTTTTTGGGTATGTGGTCATATCTCAAAGGTTCACATTGAGGACTTACTTGGTTAGCTCTCTGGCCATTTGGCTTCTCATTTCTCTTATTGCATCACATCTTTTGTACTTGCATATTTCTTAGAGAAATTCAATTCTTTATTCTTTTGGAGTCTTCCAAGTGAGTTCCCTGATTGCTTAGTGCCAGGCCACTCTTGTTTTCCACTAGAGCCCCTGTGAAAAAGTAAATACTTAAGGAAATAAACTGAATACATGCACTTTTATGATCAGCACATATATTCATGGCTTTTAGCTCATATCTCTTAGAATATACATGATACAGACTTGAACCAAAACAAAAATCAACCAGCTAATTACTTTAATAGTAAATATATAAGCTTTATTTGACAATTTATAAACAAGGTTATAGCTTGTAAGGGTTTATTAAACAAAATTGTTAAAGCTATTGACCACTTTGTTCTGAGAGTGGATATTTAAATTCTAATAGCTCATATGTGAAGAATGATGTAATATGTATTATTATATTGAAGTTATAACCCCTTGACCTCATGGTTTGAAGTTTAAAATAATAAATTTTGACAGAAAAGATGAGTTACAAGAAAAATCATAAAAAATGGAATTTTGATGATTTAATGAAATTCTCTTGGAAGTTTCATAATGACATCCCAAGATATCAGAATTCACTCTCTAAGTAGCTTTATCATGTATAACTCAAAATTTATTGATTTTCAAAGCTAAAGCTTAAAATTGATCATTTATGATCACTCTCTGTAATCTTAATTTAAGTTGAACAGTAATATAAGTAATAAAAGTGGTGAATAATAGTTCATTATGATTAGAAAGAATAAAATAAATGAAGTTTATCCTTCTTCCAAGCCTATGATGTCAGAAAGCTTAGAGTTATAGTGATTACTCTAAATAGTGGTTTAATTATGATATAATTTTCACTAAACCTTAAAATATTGATCAATTCCAGTGGAAATCATCAGTAAACATCTAATAGAAGCCTTCTGGACTCTAGTAGGGAAGACTTTAATATAAATAGAGCTCTTTTTACCTCTATTCCCCACTCAGACACAACAAAAACATTACATTCTTAAAACCAAGGGTGAAAGCTTTATTCTTTTTATATAAAAGTATTATATACTTGAAGACTCAAGTTCATCTTCATTGTAATCATCAATTTTTGAAGTGATTAAATCAATTTTTCATTGTTTTTGTTAAATTTCTCTCTGAAATGTCTAATTCCATGTAAGAATAAGGATATTTGTAATTTCTTTGATTTGTAATTGTAAATACAATTTAAATAAGTTGTTTTTACATTATTAGGCTTAAAAGAATTCAAGTTTATTATATTCAGAATCAAAAGTAGATTATTTTCATCTTTTATAATAACTTTCTCTTCATTATTATTTTTAATAATTCTTTTATTAATATAGATAGTATTTATATTAAGATATAGCTTTCATATTGGTAATATTATTTTTATAAATTGCTATAAAAAAGAAATTTTTGATGCCTTTATTATTTGTTTTTAGGAATAATAAAGTGCCACAAATATATTCATTATTAAGTATTAATACATTCATTTTTATTATATTTTTTTTTATAATACAATTTTTGCTATTTTATTGATTTAACAATATCAACATTTTACGCCATAATTATAATCATTTTTTATCTTATTCTTTAGCTTAATAAGAAAATTCATAGTACAATAAGTAAAATATTGGCAATATTTACTTATTTTTTCGTAGTCAAACCTTACAAATTATGTAGTAATAACTGAATAAGGGGACTGTGTACTTCCTTCAAAAGATCAATTTATTCATCAAGTTAATTTCCAAATCCAAATTTTCTGATAAAATGAGCTCAAAAATTGTTATCAATGTGCCAAATCAACAGATAGAGTTTGGATTGGGGAAATCAAATCTTCAGGATATCAATTAAGGAAAAGTCTATATCAAGAAATATCTTAGGTGGGGAATTGATGTTGAATTTCCTAAGAATATGCTTTTCATATGTCTTAAAGGCCCAGCTATAGGCATATTGGGTTTTTTTAGGGAGCAGGAAAAGTGCACCAGAGAAGGTTTTGTTGGTATAGGTAAGCCCAATGATTCAGAAAAAAATTCATTCTTTTTCTTATCTTATGAGTTAAACCCATGAGGAGGAAATAAGAAAATAATGGAATAATATTTATGGAAACTGGATTAGGGAATCAAAAGCCTTAAATATGGCCATTGGAGTCTCTATTGGCTTCCCACACATATTTTTCTTGCTCCAAGGTATCAATAAGGGCCTCAATTGGCCTTTTTTCATGAATTTTTTCTGTGGCTAGAAATATTCTGCATAATTAATCACCTTCCTTAATCGCATTGAGTGAAAAAATGAGCCTGAATTTTACTTGGAGAAAGATGTTCTGAAGAAAGCTCTATTATTTTGGGCGTTTTTGAAGATGGGAACTTCATGAAGGAGGTATGGGCATCATATTTTGGATAACCTCATGATTTTCCTGAGGGTTCTTCAATTCAAGATTCGTAGTATTTATGTTTTCATATTTTCTGGAATACAGTCTGAAAGGGAACTCCATTTTTTGGGAGTTACCTTTTTGATAGAAGTGTCATTTTTAGATGTAATACCTGCTCTGTCACACCAAATCTTAACCTTACTTAAAGTAATATTAGACCTATAGGTGGCTAAAGAATACCCTTATTCATTTGAAAAATTGTTTCAATGCTCTCAGAGGCTTCTAAGAGATTGTAAATATCCTTCATAGGGTGGCTGAATCATTATAATATTGAAAGATGGTGAATGAGTAACAGGGAAAGAAATCTGGGCTGAAGAAAAGGAAATTTTTAGGATTTGGGGCTTCACTAATGAGGTTTTTTGAAAATAAATGAGAGGATAAAATTAGAGAAATATGTATTGAAAAGTAAAGCAATGGGTAAAATTGGAATTTTCAAGAGCCAAAAAAAATGGAAAAGAGTCCATAGGGTAGAAATAAAATAAAAATGAGTAATTTTTAATATTTTTCTGATGAGGTGTGGGTGTCATTTTCTTTTGAATTGTTTGGGGAATTTGTGAGGTTTAGGATGCTTTATGGCTCTATTTCAAGTTGAAAATAGGGCTAGGGGCTTTATTTATGTGAAATTACCAAACCCTATATTAATTTGGGACTCTTTGGTATTCTTACATAAGGGTTCTTAAATGGATATAACAAAAGCTTACATAATCCTACCAATCCCCTTTATTCATTTATTTTTATTTTCATAAAAAATTGAATGAGAAGCTCTTTTTTTCCATTATTTTTGAAGGAAGATTTTAGTCTTACCTTGTGTGGAAACAAAATAAAAAATATAAGAAACCATCTTTATACCAAAAAAGAAGAGAAGTTTTGAAGTGGGGATTTTCCCACTTTTTTTAATCTTAAAAATAAATAAACAAGCTATATAACCCCTCAAAAGTTTTTTTGGATCAGAAAAGGTCATACCATTTTATCTTCTGGACTAAAAAATTAACTTGAAATGTAATGGTCTGAGTTATTAATTAAACAGAAAAGATTGTAGAAATTGAAAATACTTACAAGCAAATAATGTCGTCTTAATGATGGACCACTTCCATGGATATATACCTGTAACATTCACTGTGAGAAAATTGGAGCACTTTCTCAAAAGTGTAGCATTTGAAATTTCTTATTATATTGGAGATATGCCAAGTTTCTGTAATAGAATTAGCTAATGAAATTAATGGGTTGTATATTTTTGTGCCATAATCATGACCTGGTTTTGTTAAAAATAATGGAGATGAATGTAAGGCCCAAATTGAAATGATGAATTTCCAGTTAATCCATGGATGAAAATATGATTTTGTGAGTTCTTGATAAATTCAATAATATTTCTATGAATAAAAAGACTTATACTTCAACTTTTTTGTAAGTGCCAAAACTTATACAATGCTGGAAGCCCCATTTTGAGTAGCCTCCTTTTTTAAATGAATATCCAAGCTTATTAAAAGATAAATTTTTTATCCTTCCCCTAGATTTCAAATATGTATATTTTACTCAAACATATTTCAGTGGCTTAGCTTAAAGGATCTACAATAACTAACAACATTGGGTATGAATCTATTGAGATCATTTCTTTATGTAATTAAGTATCAATTAAAAATCGATATTACAGAAACTAATCAATTATTGGAATTTTTTCAATCATATTCCAAGGGTACTACTTCCTATTAATAGTTTTACCAATTAAGAATACTAAAATATGATTATGAGGTTCTTTTATTGGTGGCAAAAAGCTTTCTTTTATCCCTTTTGGTGACTGTGAGAGGTTGGTAAGCTCCATAGATGTCTAAAAGGTAAAACCTATCACTATGGAAACTAGTTTTTGGGATTATCCTATCAATATTGATATTACAATATTCATAATTGTGGCTTTGGTACCACAAAGAATAATTTTAGATAAACACTGGGTGAAAAACCTCTTCATAGGCCACTTCAGCAATTTTATGACATGTCAAGAATGCTTTGAAAACTAATATTAGTAATTATGGGTGTAATTAAGCTGTAAATCACCAATATTATAGGTCTATATCCAGTACCAGGTGGTACAGGTCTGGTACAAACCACGATCAAAGGAAAGAAGCTTCCAATTAAGATATATCAGAAAATATTTGATATATAAAGAGCCCAAGGACATAGAATTGAAGGTATTCATTAGAACTCTGATTTTATATTCCAAAAATAGCAACATATCCAAGCTTTTGAAGATTTTTGAAATATTTGTGTACATCAGTATGTGGCTCCAAAAACTTCCAAGACAGATATCTCTGTGAATTGTGGAGATGTAAAAATTTAAATGATGAAAAAGTTTAGGTTTGGAAGAGCTCTACAGTCTGTTATAGTTTTTCATAAAGAAGTATAGATCTAGGGAAAAGATGAAGGGACTTCCTTGAGTGACTATTCTTAGAAAACCCGGTTCTTTGTTTAAAAAGCCTTTAAACAATATTTCTTTGTCAGTTTAGGTGATGCAGTAGCTTCAAGTATCTGAATCAAAATCTCTCAATTTAATAATGAATCATGTTTGTTATGCCTTTGTTAAGTTTTTTCCAATACCTCCTTTAATTCTGAAGGGGTTTCTTTGAAGTAAAGGTGAAAATATATTACTTATTGAAGTAGGGGAAGTACTGAAAAATATATGAAAAAAAATGCAAATATATCACTAATAGCTATTGTAATTGGGCTCCTATTTAATATGAATAAGCTTAGATGAGATATTAAAGTAAGTTCTTTCTCATTGGGTACTCATCAAGAGCAAAAAGGTGTTACAACATGGCCAATTATTATTCAATTGGTAGAGAAATTCCATGTTATTAGATGGGAGACTCCCCTTTTTAAGAAAATATATTTATGAGATTGATTTGATCATTAAATGCGCTAATAACGTATTAAGGCTAATACTATGCGGATGTCATGCTGGTGCGCTGTTTAGAGTCACAAGCTGACAAAGTGCCAATTTCTAAGTACCACCCTCTTTCAAAAACCTAAAAATGAAAAAAGGAAAAAAACTGATGATACAGAGCCCGAAATAAAGGGAAATCAACAAGAACAAGGTCAACCTCTTCCTTTCCTTTTTTCATCATTTCTTCCCATTTTCTATTTTTTTACTCAAAAAAATGTTTTCGAAAACCTTTTTCTTATATTGATATAATAATGGCAGAAAAAAAATGGATTTATAAGATTCAAGCCTTTGGTATTGCTGATGGGTAAAAATTAAGTATTATAATGATATTTGGAGGTAGAAACTCTAACATTTAATTTTATTCCAGGAATTGTGGACCCAATCATTAACAATTTGAAAGAAAAAATATATTGGCTGAATCTTTGTCAAGTAAAGGAAAGAGATAAATTTTAGATTTATTTTTGAATACTTACAGTCTTTAAACAGTATTAATATTTTGGGTAAATATTCCCTCATTAGGTATCCGCTAATAAAATCAAGTATTAAATCTCTAATTCAATTCTTACAAAATTTATTTTATGAATTTAAATTTTGATTGTAATATTTCCAGTATTGGGAAGGAAGATATTAATTTATTGAAATATGAGTCAGAAGAAAACTCAGAGAGATTCTTCGTGTGTTGTGTGATAAGGAAGGTGAAACAATTTATAAGGTATTCATATATATACCAAAATTGAAGTCAATATCATTATGAAAAGTTCATCTTTGGGGTACAAAACCGGGATTCAGATAGAATTAAATTTATGAAAAGTTATAGGTAGCACAAATTATAAAATATCCTACTTGCTTAGTAAGTGAAACTAGCTTAAAATAACTTTTGAATTAATAAAGCTCCTTATCGCCTTGATTGATAAATATGAAGGAATGATATTCTTTAATAGAATACATCCACACCAGTTTACTGCTTTAAATATACTCTCAAAAAGGAAACCATGCAAGTTCCATTTTTTCATGAATAAGAAATTAAGTAGTTTTAATTAAGAGCTATTTGATCTTCATATTGGATTGACCTGTCCTTTAAAGTTGACTGTGATAATCTACATACGCTGTCCAGAATTATTAAAGGAAGACATATGATGTGTTAATTTTCTCTTTTCTTCCTAATTCCTTTCAATTATTTGATAATTGCTAGTTTTGAATAATTGATTATCTGAGGAAATTATTGATGAATAATTTAAGCTCAAAAACCATTTAATACATTTATCATCCTGGGGCTTCCAAAATACCAAAATTGATTGATATTTCCTGTCAATTACATTCAATATTAAAAAACAGGTAAAATCAAAGAATAAAAATATAATTCAGTAGTTTAGTCAAAGGAATAATTTTAAAGTAAATGAAGAATAGATTTTGAATAAGATTCATCATATCAATAAGATAAAAACAAATTTTATAAAATAACATTAATATAATTTTACTCATGTTATAAAAAATAAGAGTCTTCTTTTCCAAAGATTAAAGCTCTGTGATTTAATCCTTCCATCTTATTTTCCTTTACAAATGATCTATCCAAAAGTGAAAAAAACTTAAAAGAAATATTTTTTATTATATACTTAGGTAATGTACTCAATAAAGTGAATGAATTCAAATTCAAAAATTTCAGGATTAAAAATTTCAAATGCTATACAGGTTATTATTAATAAGAAAATTATGAGAATATTAAGAAAGGGTAAAATTAAAAACATTTGGCTGATAATTATTATTGAATATACTATTATTTGAAAATATTTAAGCTCTTTATATGAGAGATATCTTCAATTTTCATTTTAGTATTTAAAATAAAGCAAAAGATTTACAAATGGAAGAAAGACCCAAATTATTTGGCTAATTTTTTGTAGTTTATATATGAGTGAAAAAAGTAACTTTCAATTATTATTGACTGAAGTTCTTTCAATAAATATATAATTGGTATTGGATTTTGAATTATATAATTTCTAATAAATGATTTATAATGAATTTTGGACAAATTGTAAATTACTTGTTAATAATAACTACCAACTTTATGAGATAAAAATATATATTTATCATATCTTCATTAAAACAGTTTTCTCTAGGTAAAGATTTCAAGTGACAGGGGATATATTTTGATAGTATCTTCATATGAATTGATAATGAATGTGACTGAGGAGTCTCTTTGATCTCATTTTTTCAATAAAAGGCAAGGTCTAAAATAATAAGATTAATTATCAATTTCTTCAAATATGCGAAATAGATAAAAACCCTATTATAAGGTAATCATATGTATTTGAGGAAGTGAACAAAAGTATTCAAGGGTTTAATCACTTATTCCTTCAATAATATTAGCACACGGATAAATAAAAGTACTTGGAAAAAAAGAGAGATTTGTATATAATAATATTGCTGAATTATTGACAGTTTGAATTCTAACCAGAACTATAATTTATCCCATGCAATTGAAAATTTGTGGCTTGAACTTTTATCAAAACTTCCAGCTTTCAATTACATCTATACTTTATGTTCCAATTTCAATCCAGCCCATCTCAAAGGTTCCTTTCCAAATGCAAAAATCTTTTGTCATATTTAAGAAATTTTATCATTATGATTGTTGTTAGTTTAGATTTAGCGTAGATTTCTGGATTCTTAGAGAAGAAATAGGAAATCCTACTTGGTAAATATGGGCTTAGAGGGAAAAATGAGAAAATAATGAAAAATAGCTATAGATAACCTCATTGGAAAGTCTTTAAATTACAGGGTTCAAACTTTAGTGGTCTTTGGATAATATATTACCTAGAAACTAAGTCCTCTACTATATCATCAGAGAAAGTTATTTTTCCCATTTATTGAGTATTGGTTTTACTAATTCTCAGAGGATATAGTTACTTGAAGGTAACATGAGGAGATCTTAAATACTCTACAATAACTAGCCGTGAATATTTTTCTATCATCACAAATATTTAAGGATGGTCAGCTGCAAGATTAGTATTTCAACAAATGATATTGTAATTATTACGTTACAATATGACAATGCATCTTCACCTTGTATTGCTGAGTTATGGTGTTGAAAAAATAGGAGGACCTCATCTACACTCCGTGGAGAGGTATATGAGGAAGGCAAAACTATTATCAAACAACATTACCTATTTATCATATTTCGACATGGTGCCTAATTTTAATGCACAGTAGAGCTTAAAATGGGCCTTTAATGAGTGGTTTCAACAGGCTCAGAGGTCATAGTAGTGTACTCTTGAGAAAGGGAATCAATGGCGTCTTTGTTTGTGCAGGTGAGATCCTTATTCAGATTATCATTTCTTAGAAATAGTGTGGATAAAAGTGGTTATCAAAGTGTCAATATTGTGCATTCCTAAATACCTATACCTGAGTAATTTTTGATTGTATTGTCACAAGGTCAAAACCATGTTTGTGGGGTATCACAAGTGTAATGGGTTATTTTTTTGTGATAAAAAAGTTATAAATTGGAAAAAATAAGTGTCTTGTTTTAATATCTTGTGGTAATAAGCTTCAGGGACCTCAAATTTTGAGAGGTTTGGCTCCAAGTACTCCAATTTTTCCCAAACCTCATTGGTGCGTGTCAATGGAAGTCCAAATATTGTTTGTGTATACAGTTTAATAATTCTCTTAAGTCTTTTAGAAGGGCATATCTGATGTAGGATATAGCTCAATAAGGTTCTAGGAATCAAAAGGGGGAGAAGTTAGGAAATTTAATTTTGAATTTGAAGATTTCAGAAGATATCTTTTTATTTGGTTAAGCTTTGTAAGGCTGAGTCTATGATGAAGTGATAATAAATGTATATACAGCTTGACCTATGACTATTACATAGATATTAAGTGAATAAAATGATTAATAATAGTATTCAGGGCTTTAATATGAAGAAATAGTGGTGGTGAGAACTACTGAAAGCCCTGGGTGTAGTTTTATCAATTGGATTATTATAATGAATACTAAAATAATTAAGATTATTAGCATACCTGGTTATTTTACAAGAGAATAACTGTTGATAAACAGCTTTACTATGTATAAATTCAAGAGAAGGATTGGGATTTCTTGTTTGGGAAGAGGAAGGTCCATTTTTATCCTGAAATTGGGTTTAAGGACCATTAATCCTTACCACATAGAAGGAATGAAGTTTCTTTCACTTCCAATAAAAGGATTTTGGCTATTATACACCCTGTACATCCTTTATTGGGCTCAGAGGTGGTTTTGAAACTACATCTGGGAAGTTTTCACCAATACAGGGTGAAAAGTTTCATTTGGGGACCACACAGTCCTCTTCTGAGGTGTGTGACACATAGAATTCTGTAAAGATCCTGTATGGGGACCCAATACTGGAAAAAATATGAGGTATTAGAAGATAAACAAGCTCCCTTGTATAATTGACACCTCATATTCAAAGATATGGGATAGTATCTCCAAGTATTGAGTTTTTTACCTCAAAACTGCTATAGCTTTGTCAGTTTTGAAGATAATGAGCTCAAATATGGTTCATTGTGTAGCCTTGGATGGCTCAAGTTCAATTCAATAATTCTTTAGGTAATAAGTGAAGGTTTCAACATAATTGATGAAAATTCCCAAGAAGGATTGAAATCGATCTTTTGTGATACAAGCATTAAATGAAAATGAAATAAAGTTTGATATAGGGAGCTATTTAATAATCTTAAAAATTGGAGCTTGTCAATTCTAGTAGGTCTTTTAGGGAATGAAATATAATTCTTTTGTAAAGCCAAATTAGATCAGGTAATTAGGTTGTTTAGGAAATCACAAAACTGTGACTCCTTAAAATATCGGGAAGGTAATTTGGGTTAAGACGATAAATTCAGAAGCTTTCTCTAAGGATTTAAATCTTTCTGATTTCATCATATAAATTATCTGTGTATACTGATTGAAGAACCCAATGCTTTCAAGTATCAAAGTCCAAAATATACCTGTAGAAGTTCTCATTAAGATCTTATGTGTCTTGCCTAATGATTCTAATAGGAGTGCTACAATTGAAAGAGGCTGGTTTTCTTTATGGGGTACAAAATAACTTGAGGAATAATGGCCTGTTAAATAGAAAGAATTTAAGCCAGTTTTTAAAGTGAAAGGGTAATTCTTGTTATTTACATGAAAAACAATATATAGAGAGTATTGACAGTGCTCCACAGCTTTGAGGAAAGTTTTTTTCATAATAATATTCCTTGTAAAACTGATAAAAATACCCAAGCTTTCTTATTTCAGGAATACCTGAGTCATGTTCATCAAAAGGGTGCATGTAATAATAATTAATGGAGTTGAAAATACCTGTATGAACTGAGGAGTTAAATTGAAAAATATAAAGAAAAAAAAGGAGGTAGGAATTATTGAATGGAAGGGAATAATTCTATGGAGTTATTTATGCTTAATGAGGAAAGAAACTTGAAAAACGTCATTATTTCTTTCCAAATTTTTTCATTCCACCTAATTCTTTTCTTTGGAATGATTTTTAATCCCTTCAAAGATAAAATAATAATTTTTTTTGGGTATAATTTCAATTTAAAAAAATTAAAAAGAGATGAAAGAAGTTGAATTTCTTTACCAAAAAGTTCATTTTGAATGGTCTGACATCTTATTAAAATATCTAGAAAGAGCCAGCCAGCCTATAAAAAAATATTTTTCAGTGTTAGAAATCTAAATAGAGTCTTAAGGAGTGTTTTTTCAGAAACAAAAGATGACAATTCCAATTTTTCAAGTGTGGTGAATTGTATATGAGGAGTTGAGCTGGTGAGCTGCAAGTATGAATATATGATATAGTAAGAAAATACTGTACCTGTGAGTGTAACACAAAGATTTTATTGAAAATAGGATTGTAAGGGATCTACTATGATTATATAGTGGCTATAAATCTTCTGGAAGTCCCAGTTTAAATTAGTATAATTTATATTAATATGAGGAAAACTAAGATAATTAATATGATGCTTATATCTGGTTACTTATAAGAGTACTACTGTTTTCTGAATATCTGCTGTGTTGATATAATATATAGAAACAAGCCTTCCTCTTTTTTGATGAGTTTAAAATCTATTTTAATCTTAATTTAAGTTCCTGGGAGGTTATAAGCCTTTGAAAATTACCAAAAAGTGAACTGTCTCACTACTTTGGCTCACTTGAAATTTCAAAATACCAATACTTCTTCAATTGAGATCAAGTGTGTCTTTAGGACTACAATTGGTAATTCTTAAATTACAAATGGTGGAATGTGATCTGAATCTTGCTTGTATTAACTGATCTTTCAACTGGTTTAATAGCCTTTTTGGAAAGAGTTCCTTCTGTTGAGGTTTAGCAGACAGCATTGTGACAATAAACCAGTTACTGATGTCATGGGTTTGATTCAAATTTGAGACAAGGAGAGGTCTAAATCAAAAAACTAAATATTGATGGTTTTTCTGCTCCATTGGCATACAATGGTTCCTTTTAGGCTCCTGTTTTTACTAATGTAGCTCCATGAGGGTGAAATGGGTAATACAATAAGTTAAATGCCCTTTGGGACACAGTGCTCTAAACCTGGGGGTACTGTCACATGGTGGAATGTGATCTACAAAATTCCAGTACTACCTAGTATTTCAACCAGTTTAATAGCATTTTTGGCAAAAGTTCCCTTTGTTGAGGTCTGGCAGACGGCATTGTGACATTCCCACATACAGGGTGAAAATTTCTTTTGAAGACTCTCCAGAAATGTTATGGTGCTTTTGATGCATTGGAAACTTTACAGGATGTGTCAGAGGGTAAATTATTAGTCAATCTATAAGTAATTAGATCTTAAAAAGCCTTTGGAGAGGGCTTACATCTCCTAATTAAATTATATTTCCAGAAATTTCACAAAATACACCTGTACACATTTCTGTGATATTTCAACCTTATGGCTTTGAGATATTTGTCAATTTCTCAGATAAAGAACTCAATATTGGCGCAGTGTGTATTCCTACCTGAGCCTTTAAAGCTGTCTAGAAACTTTACGCATCTTGTATTAAGTATGGAAAGATTATACAAGATCAAAGATATTTTTACTCACTATAAAACAGCACTTTCCTTATTTTAAGAGAAAATATCTAATAAATCTTTATCTTTGTGAAATCAAGGCACTCTAAAAATATCATTGGATAGTGCTACTTATGCCCTTTTGAAAATATCTTACTTGATGGCTCTGTGAAAAAAAATGTAGATTTTGGATGAGAAGTGTAAATATCATAATTTTCCTTCAGATATTTTGAGTCTGAGAAGTATGGTAGCTTTTTTTCTAGTTGTTCTGAAAATCAAAGAGAGTAACTCTTAATGAATAACTTTTAGTGCTTCAATAAAATACACAACATGAGAAGGTTTTGATACAAACTAAGAATTTTAGATGAGAGCTACAAAATAAGGTATATTCTTAGGAATGTTTTCAAGAATCAATAGCTTGGTTTTTCTTATTTTTTTGGGAAAAGAATGATTTTTTATGGAAGTGAGAACTTCTGTCTATCAGTTTATCATAATTACAGGAATTAGTTGTTCAGTTCTGGGTTTGGTCTGATCTTGTTATTCCTTTATTTGGTTTGATAAACTCAAGCGATTTATGATGTATATTCCATTCTCTTGATTGGATACCAATTTTATGCTTTTTTTGGAATTAATTCTTGTGATCCAGTTTTGAGAAGAAGGATAAACCTATTGCTTTGAGTTGTGGCCCTTGGATTCATTATACAATTGATTTTTTCAGAATTTTCTTCTTTTTTTCTTCTCCTTTATATGTCTTATTCAATATTTCACTTAATTTTAAAAGGTACAGATCTGTATCACTCAAAATTGGATCAACTTGTTATCTATTTGGTGATCTATGAGATTCCATATCTGTACCTATTTACAGTAGAAATTTTCCTAATTCATATTGGCTTGTGAAAACCAAAATGTATGGTTCTGTAAAAATTCTTCCTCTACATATCTTATGGGTCTTTGCCCTTTTTCAAAAAATCACAAAATCATTTTTGTTTTTACATTCTTTCTTTTTCTTAATTTATCTAATCAAAAAGAAGTAAAATCTCAAGTACAATATAATTAAAAATCAAAACTAATCTGTTGACCGTAGCAGCAAAGGATTAGAAAAGTCCCCAAATGACACATTGGGAGCTTGTAAAGAAGGGATAATCAATTTACTGTGATTATAAGACACACTGATTAATGAGGAAAGTAAGATTAACGCGAAATCTAATTGAATGTGTATTTCATCAAAAATGAGATTTATTTTTGGACCTCCTTTTCTAAAGGATTTGAAAATTACAGCTTGTTTCAACCATATATTTGAGCCTGAAACTATTCCTGATTGTAGGTAAAGCTTTCAGATTCCTTTTCAGTGAAATATTTCTCGGGTGACCACTTCTCAAATCTTCCTTCACTTTGTGGATCGAGGAGATCATCCAAGCGCATCATAATATTTGCATGCACCACCCTCAATTTCCGCCGACAATTTGCCTTGTTTTTGAATTTCTGCTCTGCTTCAGAAATTTCCCAATTTAATTTTGAGGGAAAATTGAGGTTTTCCAAAGCATCTAAAATTATTCTTTTAGAATTAAAAAAATGGATTATTGTTGATGATATTACTAAGTACCATGCAAGCCTTGCAATTCTAATTGCTACCAGATGGAAATTTCTGTAAACATTTCCTATTGGTTCCTCATCATGAAAATCCTTCATGTTTTAGGATGATAAACAACAGAAGTTGTGGGATTCAAGGCTTTGAATGATACCTGTGTCTAGAGGTTGAACATGAAAGGTCATATTGGGTGCAAAGAGCGTCAAATAAATGTTGGTAAGCTCCTCAGGGGAAATCTTCCCCTTGAAGCTATCAAACAGAAGTCTATACAGACTTTTGGAAGCCCAACGCCCCTGGTCACACCAAATAATCTATTTTTTAAAGAATGATTATTTCACCCAAGATTTTGCATTGTGGTAGTATTGGAAGCGCATTTGATGGGAACAGTTTTTATGGAAACACCTAGGTCATTTGAGCTATCAAATGAATAATCGGGCCAGTCTCTCGGTTCCTATTGTGTTGCAAGTTAAGGCGATTGGTCAGAAATCTTTATGTGCCTTGAAAACAGAAGTGGCTATTTCTGTGAGACCTTTTTCAGAAAAAATTATTATAAATTAATGTTCTGTTAGTCATATGAGTTTTATGAAAAAGAAAAAAGGGAAAAAAATGAGCACTGATGCTTAGAAAAGGTCAGTCTCATTGATAATAAAGAGATCCTTGATTTCATAAATGGTGAGTAGGGTTTTCAATAATTTTATTTAAATTTGAATTTTTTTAGATAAGCCTTGGATTCATCACCATGAAATAATATTTGTTTTTGAAGGATCTGAGTCAACCCTTTCTCATTGTGAGCCATTCATGGATGGAAGTTAAGCTTTATGGGAAAAACGATTTCATTTTTACCATATGACATCCCCAATAGTGTTCACATTTTATATTAGTGTTTTATTGGTCCATTTCCCCAGAATTTTTTAAATTGTGGGAAATTGAAAAATGTCAGCTTAATTTTTTTGAGTATTTATTTTGGTTTAACAATTCATTGATTCCTCAAATTTATCAATAAAGAAATCCAGAAGGGTCATCAATGGATTTTTTAAATGATATCTGATTATGGTATTTCCACATATTCAAGCATAAAAAACAGGTGGTGGTGAATTATTGGATGTAATCGATTCCGGTATAATTCAATTGTAGAAATTAAGGGAGATTGGTATAGTCTCTCGGGTCATTGATGAGAAGGATGAAATGAAAAGAATTACAAATGTACTTTACATAAAAAGATTTCAATGAATTTTTCACTGATCTTTGGTGAATATTGGCAAAAATATATTGTTTTTTTGATTTGGTGGACCAAAACATATGAATCACCAGATTTCAGAGGTTTATCGGTTTTTGGTGCAGTTTCAGCACCCACCAAAAATGTGGATGCAGAAACCTATTGGTTTTCTCAGGTATGTGTTAAGAGAGTGTCTACTGTATGATATACACAATCAGTGCAATATGTTAAATTAAGCGCACTTGAACCAAAAAAACCAAAAAACACGAGGGACAGAAAATTGTATGGGTATTACAGCTTATGACTTAAGGCAGCAGGTATCGGTTAATGCTTTGTCATGTTTAATTTTGTGTGTAGCATTTTTAAAAAAAATTATTTGAAAAAAATCCAAGCCAATCAATATAATTATCAAATTTGAATGGAAACAGATTTGTTGAACGAATGGAGAAGCTATAGTTTCTACACAAAAATATGTTGTTCCCCAGAAAAGTTGAACTGATTCTTTGAACAAGTTCATTTTATTTTTTTCAAACAAAAAAAACAGATAAATTCTTCAAGTAATTTTTCTTTTTTTTTTGGTTATCTTGGTACAAAAAAACAGAAGCACCTTTTATTTTAAACTTCTAAAAAAATAAGCAAGACAATAGTAGAATTTTCTAAGACAGGAAATCGCAATAATTTTGGCCAAATTGATGCCGGGCATCAGACACATACAGGGCCATCCCCTGGTTAAGCAAAAGTGTGGCAGTGTTTTTGATGTGACTGTTTAGCTGGTTTAAGAAAAATAACACGAAAACGTCTTTGGAGTAAGCTCAAAATTAGTGCTCGAAAGTAGTTCAACTTGAGATGTCTAGGGCCTCTGAAACTAGGACACTCAAAATATCTGTCTCGTTCATCATGACATCATTCAGCTGCCCTATCAAGGCTGCATCGGGCTAACGAAAAATAGTCCGACGAGAAGGACACGCTCCATTCATTGGGTATGAGCAGGTGCACAAGCCAGCTCAAGGAAACGCTTTGGCGTTTTGGTAAAAAGATCCGTGCCCATGCCGGCTCAAAGTTTTCCACAGGAAATCCTGGGCTTGAATCACCCCGATGATGGATAAGTTTATGCGTTGGTCTGGCCCAATGCGCTTTAACCGTCAGTGGGCACTCTGGATGTGTCAAATTCTTGTTTAAAAGGTTAGCTATTTGCTGTAGGGGTGCCATTGGACACAGTTGCTTTACGGTACGATTCCAAACATACTTATTTTTTGCAATCATTTAAAATGAAATTTCATCGAGCCCTGATTTTACTCAGCATCATTGCCTTCATCGTGGTGGAGGCAAGGAAGACACGCTCATACAGTCGACGTTCAGCCTTGGCTTGCCATAGCTATAGCGATACAAATACTGATGCTGCCAGTCAGTACACTGATTCTACTTGCTACAACTAATACGTTCATTAACACTAATCAGGCGCTGTGGTTTTCCAGGTTGCAACAACCAGGCTAACATGTACTGTGCTAGCTGCACTAGCGGTAGTGCGAGTAAGTTGGTCTAAAGCTTGACTTGTGAGATACGTAGCAGAAATCACTTAATACTGGATTTTGCACGTATCAGTTGGGCGAGGCTGCATCAGAGTGCCAGATCCGGCGGCGAACACGACTGTAGTTGATACCAACTCGACGCAAGTTTGCACTGTTTCTTTCATGAAAACTGAGAACGGGACCATAGGCAAGCCTTTGCACTTTTCTGCACCTCCTTTCGTTGGCTGATATTTGAGATTCTCGAATGCTAGCGTGCAAGAACGAAAACGCCAGCTACGAATGCAAGTCCGCCACCCCCGGCCATAGCTGTAAGCAAGTCTTGACTGTGTAGAGTGGAACCCATAGCTTATATACACCAATTTTTTTTTTACTAAGCTTGCAACGCCTGCACTCAATCGTGATACAGCTCTGAGCATATTTCAAGCAGCTCAAGTTAGAGTATTGAAGTAGCAGTATTAGTCCTTTTACATATTCAAACAATGAAGAACCAGCTGCAGCTAACCGATATTATAGCAAGCAGCAGTTATGCCAATCACAGCCATTCTTTATTACACTCCCTCTCCCACTACACACTTTGTATTTCATGTATATATTTACTCTTGTTCAAAAATCCTTTCAAGACAATTTATTCAAACTCGAATGAATATTAACTCATCTCATATTCTCAAAGGACCCTATGCAAATTTTATTTAACTTCAATAAAATTTTTATTAAGCATCCTTATACCTTGGGGAGTTTTACCGGTAATGAAAAGTATTTAATGCCCTATGTCCGAAAACCTAATACACGATGTCTAATTTAGCGCTCATCTCATACGGAGAAAAAGATTTTTTTGTAAAAATGTCATGACTTCGAAATTAACCATATTCTGCTCTCTGTAGTCCCACATGCAGGTTACCAGTAAATAACTAAGAGGCATCAGGTTTTCATGGCCCATGTGGCTAGCGTCACATATACATACTTTCAATGCCTCAGTGACATTCAAGTGGGTTTTGGAGATCCTGCACCCCATCCAAATGAAAACACTGAACGTTTTATGAGCTTTTTCCTTGGCCCAGTGGATACCTGCTGGAAAAAGCAGAATTCCACCTTTTTCTGAATGACAATATTTTTTCCCAAAATACTATTAATCCAGATGAAAGCCTTGTAAAAGCCAACAGGTTATAGATCACGTTTGACCATGTGAAAGTACCATTGTGTTTAAGGTGCTGAATCCAAAAGTGCATGTAGCTTATTTTATTATCCCAAGTTGACAAGGCACATAAAGCTAAAGATTATTTTCCAAACTAGTGGAAAACCTAGCACTCATATTTATGTAAGTCCCTCCTTTTTCTCTAACTGTGCTTGTAAGTATGACTTGTTAAAAGTTTTACTGTCATGAAATTCATATCACACTTCAATGAGGAGAACCCTTCAAAGGTTCAGGTCATGTGGTCTTGGGAAATAATTTTTCAGCCTGTGAATCCAAACAGAGCACCAGAAGGACATCAAAATACAATAAATAATGGTATTAACCTTTTATACCTGAGTATTACGAATAAATTTTATACAGGTATAATTTTAAAGAGGAGAATCTCCTTATTATATTATCATTCTTATATAAATTTGATAAGAAATGGCCAAGAGCTAACACCTTCTGGTTTGGAGGAGAACTAAATAATCAAAGAACCTTATTTTCTCTCTCATATGGCTTATGCATATTTAATCCAAGCATCATAAAAATGGTATGATTCTTAGATATCTCAGTGAGAGCTATACAATAATTTAATCCATTTTCTATTGTAACCCCTACCTCAATAAATAACATATTCTTACCTCCAAACCAAATAAGCCCCTTGAAGGTCCAAGAGGGCTTGTAAAAAACTGTAAAAAAGTATATCCAAATTGAGTATCTAAGTGAGAGATTTAGTTTGAGATATCTCAAGCATCTTTATTTCCAAAAGTAGTTGAGAGATCTTCGCTGAAAGGCTTTTAAGCAAAATAAATTATTTCTGAAAATAGTTATTTAAAGAAAACACTATATCTTTGCCATAAATTTGTACAATTGTATTGAAAATTATACCTAATTTTGGAGTAAATCAATCCCTAAAATTTTAATATCTTCTTAACTGACAGAAATAATTTGATTGGAAGATTTTGAAGCCGCATACTGAGGTACATAGATACATCAACAAATTAAAGCCCTGATAAGTTCTGCTATTTTTAAGAATGGTATAAATGGGGAATAATAAGCTTAAGATCTAATGAAGACCTTAAATTATGTGTTCTTGGATTATTAATATTTCCAATATTGACTGAAATATCTGCATCAGAAGCTTTGTGACCAATACTGGTATTTACCAGACTGGTACCATCTGGTTCTGGTTTGATACTTAGAATGATGATAGCATAAATTTTAAAGCCATCAATTAAGAATGAGTAATATTGGTCATCAAAACCCTCTGGCCATGTCATTACAGTTCTGAAATGGCCAATAAAGAGCTTTTTAAGCCTTTATTATCTCGAATGATAATTTTTTATCTCAAAAACACATTTCTGACTAATGAAATCAGAATTGAGGATAAATGAATGCAATTCAGCCCTTGGAGTGAAATTTTCACAATGAAAAAATGTGAATACCTTAGCAGCCCCTCACAGTCCCTAAAGGGGATAAAATAAGGATTTTATCACTGTCAACCAAGGCTCTCAAATTATTCATCACCACTGTTACTCCTCACAGTAGAGCCTTTATCATCATTTTGTAACTATTTTTACTATTTCAAAGTAATAGTTATAGCTTTTATTTACTGTCTTTGAGCTACTACATAGACTCAACCTGATATAATTGCACATACCAAAAACCCAAATTTGTGTTTTAAGGATCATTAAGATTCCACAATAAACTTAGAATCAACTACTTTTTTTTTCTATATTGATCCATAAACTAAATTGTAACCTATCCTTTTACCCTACAAATTAGGCGAAAGAATATTTTAAGAAATAGAAGCCCAAAAATTCATAAATTATGATTTGATAGAATGATGCAACTAGCTGTAGGTTACCAAAATTCAGTGCCTACCTTTTTGAACATTCTTCTGTCTCTCCTCAACCTATCTAACGTTTCCAATATTTACGGGCTTTCCTTTCCAAGGGAATTAATCTGATAGAGTCTTTCCCTTTATACAATCTATTATTAACCAGGTAATTCCTTCCACAACCCATTAGAGAGGTTTTCTAACAAAAAAACCCAAATCGTCATCACCATTGGTGAGTTCACTCTAGAACTAAACAACACAAACTACTTAGACTGGGTATCAAGAATAGAACGAATCTTGTCACTAAAAACTATCTTGATCTATTAACTGAAACAGAAACTGTGTAAGAAGCTCTAGAAAATGACCAAGTGGAACATAGACAAAAACAATTAAAATTAGCCCTATTTAAAAATAACTGTATTTTTCGTAATGGATAATTCCTTCACTACGACTCAAGAAAGGATCCAGCAAAGCTCTGAAAATTATCCCAAGAATATTCAAAATAAAAAATTATACTTAGAAAAAATATTCTAAACAAAACTGAATTATGATCCAATCAAAGAAGTCATGTTGTAGCTACTTGAAACCAATTCAAATATATGAACCATATTCTCTAGCTAACCATACCCCAAGAGGATCTAATTTACTCTGTTATATCAATCTAGGTAATTATAAATCTTGCTAAAAGATTAAAAGCCACAATGACAAGCTGGCTAGGAAATCTCCTTCACTTGAAAAAACCTGGGAGCTAATGAGAAAATTTCTTCAACTACAAGAAGGAAACAGTAAAAATTAAACCAAAAAAGCCCTGGGTGCCTCTAAGAATAAAAATAATAGGAATCAGACACAAAAAAATCAAAAAATAGATTAAAATTATCATCCTAAATTCTCCACATATTTCAAAAACTGACAAGAATGGTAAAGCATAAAAAAATCATATCCCTGTAAACCTCTTCAGGCAAGATGTAATCCAAACAAATCCTACTAGAATCAGGGGAAACCACCTTTATATTCAACCACAAATATCTATTGTTCAACCTCACTAAAAAAAACTCAAAATCTACAGCTAGAAGATGAATCAACAATACTAGCTATGGGTTTTGGAAAATTTGCAATATAATTACCAAGCGTTTACCCAAATCTAGGAAGACTTACTCCTAATTAGAATTTTGGCTTAAAATATCATTAGTCTGAGCTATATTATCAAATAGAATTTCCAAATTGTCACCAAAAAACCAAAACCTTAGGAATTATAGATAGAAGTAATGAATTAATCCTCAATGGAGCTTATGAAGGTAGAAGCGTTTAGGTAACCAAAGGCTTTAGAAAATAGTATAGCACCCAAAACCTTTCTACTCATCTTAAACCATGCTGTTTTTCGCCTTTTAATGAAACCGATGTCCAAATTTTAACCAAAAAATGACTTCCAACTCCTCAAATTTTCAGTATGTACCATATTCAAGTTTACTGAATCACCATTTGAATAGACATATTTAGTTTTTATGCCTGGGTGACCTTTCTGTAAGAAAAATATGATATAAGCACCCTACTGCTAAATATTTTTCCCCAAATTAAAAATCAAGCCAATATAAAAATAGTTAGTTTTGAGTTGGATAACAGCACTGTATAGAAAATTATCACACTTAAGAATTTCTATGAAAATCATCCAATCACTCACCTTACCACAGAAACATACATCCCTGAAGAGAACCCTCTATCTGAACAAGCAAAAAGAACTACCATCACAGAAAATTTGGATGTCTGTTGAAGCACTCTGGTCTCAACCCATTATACTGGGCCAAAGCTGCCAAAATAGCCACCTACCTAGAAAATTTAACACCAAATAAATCTCTCCAATTGTCTACCCCTTTCAAAATTTGGTTTGATAAGCAACCATTATATAATAACTTACAGACATTTGGATGTTAAGTATTTTACTTAAATAAACTTTAAAAGGGAAAACTCACTAATCATAGCTCAGGAGGGTTTTTTTAGGGTAAACTCAAGGGAATCAAGAATACCAAATCTTGGATAGGAAGACAGGTAAAATTAAATTAACCCATTGTTCCAAGTTTTCTCCCAATGTTTTGCCCAAAGAACATTTGATCTCCAAATGAACCTTTTACTAACATAAATCTACTATCCAATTCAATAAAAGCCCCTGAAATTTCTCAAAAAGGGGATTTTCCTGAACAATAATCTACAGTATAAAATTCTCAACCATCTGACCGAATTGAACCAAAAATAGGTATATGGGATTAACTGACTGTTTAAAAAAAACTACATGAATGAATACCTGAAAAGAAAATACCTCCAAAATAGATATCTTAGAAAAAGGTAGGAGCAATTCACATTTGATAAACTGTATAACACTTCTGAAAAACAACAACCCAAAAGTCCTCTCCCAAGAAATAAAGATTAGAAAACAACAAGAATAAAAAACTCCAGTAACAAAAAGATTGAGAACATGAAAAAAACACAATTTTTGGTCTCCAGCTTCAAAATAAAAGGAAATAAAACCTATATCAACATCCTGGGTATTCAAATGAAACCTGATGAAGATGTAAATTCAACAAAATTAAAAGTTAGACTATGTTTCCAAGGATTAAACTAAATGGCAGGTGTAAATCATGGGGATGTATTCTCTCCCACCAGATGGCTTACCTCTCTTTGATTAATTTCAACATTTTTCACATTCACAAATTCAAAGTCAAATAGATTGATGTAAAAGGGTCTTCTTGAATAGGGAGCCTGAAAAAGAACTATAAATGCTAAGACACAAAGGGTATGACAAAGGAAAATCTAAAAGTTTCTTCATGCTTAACCAATAGATCGATGTACTGAAATAAATTAATTTACTTTTGAAAAAGGAATTCAAAAAATCCTTGAACAAAATTGGTCTAAATCTGAGCCAGACAGACCCTTGTATCTACTAATCCCAGAAAAAGGACAAAAAGATGCAGCTCTTTGTACATGTAGATGACCTCATATTTGGAGGTTCTTGTAATGAGTAATTTAAAGATGAAATAAGAAAATAATTTGAAATTGAATATATTGGAGCTATGAATTATAACTTACACATTTGAATAAATCAAAAATACAACTAAATAAGCTTAATTCAAGCCAAATCAATAGTAAAAATCCTGGAATAATTTTTACTAGGTAGCTGACAACATAAAACGGGTACCCTCCCAGAGAATATTAAGTATTCTTTCACATTGCCTTGCAAAGACATAAACCCAATTCTGTTCAACTACTGATGAGTGGTTGGACCATTGCAATATTTAGTACAATCCACAAGGCCAGAATTAAAATATTCTACATATTTTCTATCTAAATTATTATAAGAACCAAAATACCTCCACTAAAACACAGTTTCAAATGCTCTTATCTACCTTTATAAACCAGCCATTTTGAACTAATACTAGACAAAAACCCTACTGTGACATAAATAATATCACCTACTAATATTCACCAATAGTGATTAGGGGAGCCAAAGGTTAAAAATATTCTCAGAATTAATAGTCTTGATAACATGAAAAAAATGGGTGTATAATACATAAAGAAATATGTTTCACTATAATCAGCCAAAGAAGAATATAAGGTGTTATCAGAAGGAACTCAGAAAATGGAATGGGTGAATAAGATAATCTTTTGAGTAATGAATCAGAAATATTCACTAATCATTTTTAACTATAATCAAAGTGTAATATAAATAGCATAAAACCATATCTACCATCAAGGTACTGGTAATGTCAGGCTGAGTCTATGTTGAAGCAGTAATTAGGCTATTTACAACTAGAAATTTGACTGTGACACGTAGAAAATGACTTAAGATAAGATTGTTTTGAGTAAAATAAAGTTTTTAATAAAATTAAAGGGTTCTACTATTAAAGAATAGTGGTGGTGAGCACTATTGAGAACCCTGGGTGCAGCTTACCAGTTGGATTACTGTAATAAGAGCTACAATAATTAAAATCATAATTATACCTGATTATTACCCAAGAGTAAAACTGTTTTGGACAGTTTACTAGGTAGGGTATTCAAGAGCAGGATGAGGAAACAATTCTGGCTGTGAAAAGCCTCCTTTTTATCCTGAAATGGGGTGGAAAGGGTGCTGGACCTTTCCACATAGAGGAAGTGAAGATTTTTCACTCTCTGGAAAAGGCTTGTGGTTTGCAAAGACCTGTATTAGCCTGTATTGGGCTCAGATGTGGTTTTGAAACCACATCTGGGCAGGTTTCACCAATACAGGGTGAAACTTTTCATCTGGGGACCTCACAGCCTGATTCTGACGTGTATGATGTGTAGAATGCTGTACAGAAACTGTATGGGACCCCAGTATTGACTGACATATGAGGTTTTGAACTAAAAACAAGCTTTTTTGTCTATTTGACCCCTCATATTCATAATTATGGGACATTATCCCATGGTAAGGCTGTATATGACAGCAGGTGGGAATCTGACCTTAAAACAGCCATAACTTTGTCAATTCTTGAGATATCAATGTCAAAATTGGTTCAGTGTGTATCCCGGTCTGTTCCCTACAAGATGGTATCTCATCTGATATGGGTATCATTAAATATGGCAAAGTTATCCCATGTACAAGATTTTTGTACATTTGCGTGGTTTAGGCAAAAAGCTGTATTGAGCTTATTTTCCCCATACCTTTTGTTCTAGTTGAGCTATAGGGAAATGGATGACACCATCAGATAGTCCTGATTGTGCTCTTTCCAAAAAGACCCCACTTTAGGTATCTCATGATAAAACTGCAAAAGCTAGATGAGAGGTGAATGTTTTGTTCACCCTTATTTGGCCTGAATTTGACCAT
Organism: Austropuccinia psidii; assembly: GCA_023105745.1. Lineage (NCBI taxonomy): Eukaryota > Fungi > Basidiomycota > Pucciniomycetes > Pucciniales > Sphaerophragmiaceae > Austropuccinia > Austropuccinia psidii. The sequence goes on from JALGQZ010000001.1 coordinate 2,859,871, forward strand.
AACTCAAGTAATACCGGTGCTAGCTCAGTTTGGCTAGTACCATTGGATAGCCCTGGCTTAGAGCTTCATTTTGAATACCCATTTGATGGGGTTAAGCCTCTCCTTCTGGATTTTAGATGGGAGGTGAAAATTAAGGTTTATGCTCAGCAATAACTTTGAGCAGGAATAACTTTGTTATTCTTTGTCCTATGGTGATGGGACTTATATTTTCAGAAAGGGGTGATTTTCCTCTTTCTTTTTATACCTTTTGAGTTGATTTGGCTCAGCTCCATGTTTTGGTGGTATCTTGGCTATACCATTGATTTATGGTATTTTGGCTGTCATGCTTGTGCTCTGGTTTTGAGTCACAGGCTGACAGGTAATATCAACATTTATTTACTTCTTCTAAGAAGCTTAATACAGAATCAAAGCTTGAAGCCAGGATACTTAGATACCAGAAACATGAAAGAAGACTTCTTAAACAAAAAACAATCCATACACCAATGGCATGGAAAATTTATAAGCTCTTTTCAGAAATAAATAATCATAAATAAAGGGGGTTGAAAGAATATTGTGAAAAATAGAACCTGGTGAGTGCATAAATTATGATGTAATATAATAATTTAACTAGTTGTAGATAATAGATAATCAGTACCTACCTTTTTGACCATTATTTTTTTTATCTAAAATTCCCAAGCTCCTGTATCTACTATCTGAATTGTTGTGTTTCATTTCTCTACTTTCTATCTTTAGTTTCATTGTGACTGACTCATTACTCACCCTTTATAGCTTGGCTTAGATGTACTATCTTGCCTTTCCAAGATTTACTTCTTAACATAAGGAAACCTTTTGAAACTATATATTTTGTCTAAAATTTGTTCTGCATGCCATCAAGAGCTTTATAAGCTTATAAAACACTACCTCATAATCAAAGTAAGAATGGATGAGTTCTCATTTGTGTTTTTTCACAAAAAATCCAGTTTTATTGTGAATGGCGAGTTCATGTTAGATCAATATTATAGGAAAATAAATTCTGTTTTTTATTTATTTATTGAAAGATCAAGAAATAAAAAAAAGTATTTCCATAACTTAGGGAAAATAAGCAACTCATGATGTGAACATTGTATAGAAATATTAAGTGATCTAAATGAGGTAAGCTTGAGCTTTGGTTAAAATTATGCTTAAGGATTGGAATTGTTCTTGTTCAATTAGGATAAATGATATTAATCTTGAAGCGAATTTCTTAATAAGTGTCAATTTCTTCTTTTCTGAATAGCTAAATTGTTGAATTGGAGATTTTTCTTTGCCTTCTATATGAGATTACCCAAAGCTTTCCATTTTTAATATTTCTAAGTATTTTTATCTATAAATTAAATATCTTAAAAATAATTAATGATGTTTTCATGTAAGAATATCTTACAAACAATTGATATAAGTAACAAATAAATTGAATATCAATATTGTTGGGGTATTCCACCATTAAAACGGTGCTTTTATTTTTTCCTTTTACAACTTATTTCTACTTTTATTCTTTGTACTTTTGTATTGAACAAAAGAATACTACGTTTATTACTTGCCTTATTGTATATTTATTCTGTACCAATGCTTTACTATTTAGTATTTAAAGAGGCAGCAGCTTCTTGTCATTTAAGAATATGAAATTAATAAATAAAAAATAAAAATAATAAGAATTGATTTCATCGTCGTCGTCGTCTCGTTATCGTATACTCAACAAATATAATAAATGACATTATCAAGTTATGGCTATAAAAAGAAGAAGTTTCAAAAAGGGATATGATTGATTTATAGCTTAATATTATTAATTATTATAATGTGAGTGAACGTTTCTCATACAAATTTCTTCATGAAAGAAGTTTAAATATGGTAAATTTTGTTCATTTAATCTTTCAGCTTTCTTCATAAGATTATTAGAGATTTCTTATGGGAACACGTTTTAGAGTTGTACAAGGAAATGGAACCAAAAATATTTCAAAAAATATTTATTAAAAAACCCAGAACTGAAAGATTTTACCCAATAATTGCCAATTGATATTGTGTTTATGTTAAATAGAAATTGGCCTCTTAATAGAGATCTCTCAATATGATAAGGAAGAAACTATGAGCTACCAAAGGAAAAAATATGTGTTTCATTTCAATGGAGGAATCAAAAACTTGGGAATATTTTCAGAGAAAATTAGAAAATAGAAATAGAAGAAAATCAGAATTAAAATTAAAGGGATGAAGAAAATTGATGTACCCTTTCCTAAGATTGCTGAAGAATTCAAAGATAAAATAAGATGAGAAAATTTACCTCATGCTCAATTTGATATAGAGTATCACATTGCTAATAATAGAAAGAAAGAATGGTACTACATTAGTTGATAAAAACGTTTTTGTGAAAATTCATCCAGAGAATCAATGGTAGCAAACCATTTTTAGCCACAACTTCTACATAAAATGTACAATGTCTATGAAAATGCTTGTTTTATTTCTATGAATTTTCTTATGGAATGTAGATTAGAAATTTATTATAAACACATATGAATTTGTAGCTTATTAATTAATTATTTTACTTGTTGTACACTACCCGTGACTTTAACAGTAAGAAGTAACTGTATACTAGGATTTATTAAAAGAATATTTAATAATAGAGATCCATTTCAAGAGTCATTATTATAGATTCTTAAACAGAAATATAATTTTATATAAAAAACCTTAATAATTTAATCCATAACTCGCTGGTACTTTGAACAGACCTTTTAATGATTTGTGAAATGTGATTTGATGGTTTATTTGTGGATTAAAAGAATCAAAAGTTTTTATAAAGCAGTAATACAGACATTGAATATAGATAACTATTGAGAGTAGTAATATTATCTCATCTGATTTCTTGCCAGATTTTTTGGAAAGATGAAAATACTTAAGAATTATCATTGACTGATACTGAATGAAGGTATTAAATATTTGATGATTTAAGTAAATAATAATGGTTAATACTGGAGAAGAAAAGCAATGATAGGATCCTTTGAAGTATATAGAATATCAAATAGGTAAATTGAGAAAACTGGAAGCAAATCTCTTCCTATGGACTAATGATTAAATCACCTGTTGTCACATAGAACTATCATAATTACCTTATTACTTTATTTATGTGACTACCAACCCATTTATGGTTAGAAAACAATGAAGTTAGCTCAGTAACTCTTCTTTAATTTGTTTTTTTTTTCAAAATTATCCATTTTTTTTGTAACTTTAATCAGAGGTTTCATTTTCTGTGAATTTTTGAAGATTCAGTGTTTCACATGGAATAATAAGAAATAGAATTTAAGAATTCAAATTTGAATTATTATATCATTATTTTTTGCAGCTTGGATGTAGATTATATATTTGTCCATTGGCCCTTAAGTCTTAAGAAGGATAAATTAAAAAATGTATTTTTAATGAATATTTGGAGTTTTGCCTCATTTTCTACATAGCACAAGTAAATAGTATAGTGGAAGTTGGTTTGTATGAGGTAACTCTATGGATACTAGTCCAAAAAGGGTTTCAATTATTCTTTTGAGGTTTATCCCTGGAAAATAATTTAGAATAACAAATTTCACAAGACTCAGAGTTTCTATTTACCTTCTTGTCAGATCAAAATGAGAGCTTATTTGATTTCCTCACAGCTAAATGGGACTTAGCCTTAGTAAAAAAGGTCCCAAAGTGTTTTAACTGGATAATTGTTCAAAATCAAACATGTATCCAAGCCTTAAAACTGGCTATGCTTCAGAAGCCTCAGAAATTTGCCTGCCCTGGCTATTTTTAATATCTTTTTTCCCCTTTAGTTGTTTTTTCATCAAAATAGTAATCAAGTTTTCAAGACTAATGAAAACTATGGGTTTATCAAATATTTATATAGTAATAAAGTATCTTAAATCTCTATAAACATGAATAAAACTAAACTTGGTTTATATTTAATATGGAAATCTGAACAAACTCATCATTTTGGCGTGAAAGTACAAAAAAAGACTTTTTACAATTCTTTTATGTGGTATTTATCATGAGGTATTGAATTATATTACATATTCACACCTCATAGAGTTAAATGAATAATATTTACCTTATGGAGTCTCAGCCTGTGACTAAAAGCCAGAGCACAAGTATTAAATGAAAAATACCATAAGATAATGGTAAAGAAAGAACCCCATTTAAAGTGACCTTAGCCAATGTAGCTCATAATGGCATTAAAAATAAGGAGAAAATTTACCTCTTTTAAAAAATAGAACTCCTATAAACACAGGAAAAGGTGTGACAAAGTTATTCCTGCTCAAAACAAGAGCTGAGAATAAACCTCAATTTTCACCTCTCATCTAAAATATAGACAAAGAAAAAGAACCTCATCAAATAAATGTTAAAATTAAATCTCACAGTAAGGGGTATCCAATGTTGATAGCCAAATGCTACTAGAAACAAAACTACAGAAGTTATGGAAAAATATAAGCCAAATAATGGTGAACAAAATATAAATATGTCCTCTAGCTTCTACAGTTTTGGTGTGAAATACCCAGAGTGGGGTATTTTTTTAAAGAGAGGAATCTGAGCACTTTGTTGATACTATTCATATCCTTGTATCAAATCTAGACTAAAGGTTATTGAAGATCATGACTTAATACAGGTTTTATCAAAAATCAAAACTCCAATGATGCAATTAAATATTTGTATAAATTTTCCATATTTAGTTTTAGCCATACAAAATTAGTGACAATTGTGTAGAGCCAATGCAAAGCTACAAAATGAGCCACTTTTTAGCCCTCTATCTTCAAAACTGACAATGATATGGCAGTTTCAAGTTCAAAATCCCACAATATTGGAAAACCCAAATATTGTGGGATGTATACTTAAATAACTCATGGTAGGACTAATATGGGATCCATTGATGCTTGATTCACAGATTTCTACATGTCTGGTCTTTCAGAAAATGCCTGTGAGGACTACAGATGGAAGGTTCCATGCTATATTGGGGAAATCTGACCAGGTGGGGTTTTGAAACCACATCTGGGCCCCATACAGAGCTGTATAAACCCCAATCCCACCCACTGGAGTGAACATTTTTCTTGCTTCTTCTAAATGGTAAGGAACAAAGGTGTGAGCCTTGAGGTATATTTTACATACCCAAATAGGCCACAATTATCTTAAAAAGAAATTTTGAATTATACATAACTCATAAATCATGCAGATATTCAAAATTCATCATTTTTGATTTCAGAAAAGATGAATAATTTTTATTGAGTTAGTAAATCCATGGATTTAAGGCCAGATTTGGATTCTACTCAAAAATTCACCTAGGGTAGCTCCATAGAGTGAATAAGCTCAAATTAACTCTTTGAGGTGGTAATATGGAAAATACTTCAACACCACATCATTAATACCACATAAAAGATCCGTGAAATTTTTTTTTCTTGATTTTACGCCAAAATAATGGGAAAGTGAGAAATCCCATGTTGCATATACACTAAGAATAGTGTTATACACGTTTTGAGCACTTAATATTATGGTATTCTTACATGCACTTTTGGTACACCCATAGTGGATATCTCACTTTGAGCTTAAATTTCTATTTTGATGTGAAAAATAAGCAAGGGGGACAAAAGACATCAAAGAGAGCCAGGGTACCCAGCTTCTGAGGCCCCAGAGGCATGGATAGCTCCAAAGCTTGGTTCCATGGCTTATCTCAACCCAATTGGTAAACTAAACCTCTTTGGGAACTTGGTTACCAAGTTACAACTACTGTAAAACACCAGAAAATAGCAAATAACCTGCTATTTTGATGTGCCAAGGAGGTAAAGAGCTACATACACTCCTGTAACAATGTCAATTACTAATGACTTTCCATGGATAAGCCCCAAAAGAGTAATTAAAACCCTTTTTTGACTTGTATCCATTGATTTACCTCATAGCAACCAGTCAAACACTGATATTTGCAATTCTATGTAGAAATGAGGTAAAAACTTCAAAAATTCATTAAAAATACAATTCTTAATGAATCTTTCTGAACCTTTCAGGACCAATTGAGAACTGTATTATCTATGGTACAACCAGAAGGAGTTACAGTTTGACTAGTAAAATTAAAAGTTTTACTTACAGTCCATTTTTGGTTATTCTATGTGAAACACTGAATCTTCAAAAATTCACAGTAAATAAAACCTGTGATGAAATTGTCAATAACATTGATAACCTTGGGAAATCAATGATTACTTTGGAATAAAAGAAGATTTACAAATTTTACTCCTTTTATTCTTAACCATATTGGGGTTGGTAGTCACGTAAAAGCATCAATTAAGCAATTGAGACAATTTTACATGACAACAGATGATGTAAGTACTAATCCAAAAGGGTTTAATGCTTTCTCACTCACTGGTTTTTCAGTTTGCTCTATGGAGCGCCTCTGTGAGCTGTTGTTGACTTAAAAGAGGCCTTCTGTTGCTGTTTTTTCTGCATCATCATCTTATTATCATTTTATATCATTGTTACCAACAAGTAAGTATTAGTTATACTATTCTTAAGTGTTTTAAATCTTTAAGAATCAATCAGAAAGACGTGAAATCATAGAATCCAACTATATATTGTTGTAATCCTGCTATAAGTCATTTTGATCTCTTAAATCCACAATTTTACGTCAAATTTCTCCACTTTTATCTATCAATAAGTTCTTTGGAGTATTAGTGAGTCATTTATCTTTAATTCTTAAAGTTTTTCTCTAGTAATAGTTTTCTTCAAGGATTAGCTTTATAATTATTCTTGCAAAAGATAATTATATATTAAAATAAACTTATTATTTTAATAAAAGAAGTTTTTATTATTAAATTCTTCTTGTAGACAATTACTTGCTCACTGTTAAAATCACTAGTAGTGCTTAACATGTGAAAGAAATAATTCTTGAATTATTTAATTGTGGTTACAATAATATTTCAGTATTATATTTCATAAGAACAGACATAGTACTGTTGTTTAATAGTAATATTATCATCAGTTTGATAGTCACATCTTACATTTGGGGGCCTGGCCATGTTTTTTGAACCTTGTACCCTTAATTAATATATTTTTAAGCTCTAAAATATATTAATTTAATATTTTTTTTCTTCAATTTAAAGAAAAAATTATTTTTATTTTTGAAATTGTCTTGAAATCTTATTTCATTGAGGAATTCGGTTTAAATTTGTACTGTTTTTACACGTGGCTTTTTCACATCCAAAAACTTTTAAAATTATTCTTTGAGTTACTCTGACATAATTTTTTATTCAAATTCTTAAATTTTAATACTTTTCTTTTTGAAAAGAATACTATTTTAATATTAAAAAATAATAAAACTTATAAAAAATCTTTCAAAATATCTTAAATCATAAAAAATAATTTCTTTTATCATATTTTTTCTTTGAGTGTCTTTAATCAAATACTGTGCAGCTGGCAACAGACTCAGTAAAAGATACATCACTACTCCTGAATCTTCAGAATCAGAATCTGAAGAAAGTATTGAGGTGCAAATTGCTAAAAGAGGCACCTTATTTAACTCAGAAAAGAATAAATTACCACCAAAAGGTGTGTTTTTATCTTTAAATTTACTCTTTATCCTTAAATTGACGTAAAAATGGTGCATACCAGAAATGGAAGAAACTATTCAGTCCAACCAGATGAATGTGGACAAGGAATAGGCAAGACCAAATCCAGAAGTGCCAAATCTTCCACAAGAAAGACACATATGGAGGATGCCAGAGTTTTCCCCCATTCCCGAAGGTCTGTACCAACAGATTTTGACGTGAATTCTGAGCCTGAACTAATTCATGATATTATTTCCAGGGCTGAACCATTTTCAAGTGGCAGCAATAGAAATATATCAATGCCAGTACAAAAATTGGTTCAGAGCAGCCAAAGAGGAAGAGTGGGAAATCTGCCCAAGCCTTTGGCAGGGGGCCATGAACTCCTACTTACACATCAAGAGCTTTCTGGGTCAGGAGAAGACCATAGAACTCTTAGAAGGTTGGAGCCCCCTGTCTTGCAAAGACAAGGTCAAAAAGATAAAGAATTGGTTGAAGAACCAAAGTCTTTTATCCATAGACCAGAAGAAAGAGTTGGAAATGACTCCAGCTTTGGAGACAGAGGCACCAGTGGCGTCTACCAGCTCCAAACCAGCTCCAGAAGTGTCCAAGGACAAGCCCAAGGGACCTCAGAAGAAGCAGAAAGGTCCCAAGAACAATCAAGGCAAGGGAAAAGGCAAAGCCAATTGGCACAGACCTTACCCACAAGGGTACAGGATCCCCAAATTAGAGCCTTCAGCCGTGGACAGTGTCTTCAATATGGCCAGGACTGTGATGGAATTCACAGCCAAGGAGCAGGAAAGGATGAACAGAAACATTCCACACAAATAATTGGTGTACAGACTAGTATTAATGTAGAAATTGGTGAACTTGATGGAAAGTTAACTAAAATTGCATCAGATATAGTTGATTTAAAGAAAAATGACAAGAAAAAATTTAATTGCTCCAAGTGACAAATGGCAGACTTGACTCAATTACCAATTCTTGCAAAAGAATTGAAAGCATGTGCCAAGTTCAGCATGATGAGATGGAAGATCTTTCCATTTTTAAGGTGAATGATCAACTTAAAATTTTCCAAGACCAAGTCTTAAAAATAGTTGGGAATACCAATCAATTTGCTATACACTTAGCAAAAAGTGACAGTGAAAGGCAGAAGTTGAAGAATGAAATAATTGCAAGTGTGGAACAAATTCATAAGAATCATGAACCACATATGCCAAGACATTCTACACCTTTGACTTAAGAAAAACTTTCTGTTAAAGAAAGTCTCACCCCATTCTTGGGAGAAAATGCCTACTCTGCAAGAGATATTCCCAAAATAGAAGAATGGCCAACATTCTCTGGTGAAGGAGAATACAACCATATTGAATTCATCAGGACTATTGATATGTTGCAAGAAGACTTTAATATACCTTATGAAATCATAGTGGGAAAATTGCACTGTTTGTTTACCAGAACTGCAAAGAAATGGTATTACAAAATGAGGATTGATCATGGTAAACATGATTGGTCTTGGTGGAAATCTGAAGTGATTACCAAATGAGCCAACAATTCTTGGAGGTTTAAAATAGAAAATGCCTTTGAAAGTGCCATTTTTAACTCAGAGAAAGATAAACCACTTACTTGGTTATTCAAACAAAAAGACAGATTATCTGCTTTACAGCCAGATATGTCTGACACTATAATTAATATGAAGATATTAAGAAATTGTGGAGGAGAATTGGAACATGCTTTCAAAAGCAGATGTGTGGAACCCTGTTCAACAGAAGACTACATTAATGCTATGGAAGATATCATTTCCAGAACGAGAATTGGTAAAACTTGGTCTTAAATCCCAGCAGAATCCAAGATGACCTCTAAGATTCCCAGGGAGGATAAGAGACCAGAAAAACCTGTCTTAAAGTGTCATAAATGTGGAAGCACTTCAAATTTAGCCAACAATTGCACAAAAAAGACAAAAATCATTGAAGTTCAAATCATTGAAGAAGTTCAGTGTACTGAAGAGAAGGAAGAATCTGAACAAGATTCTGAAATCTCTGAAGATACACCAGTGGAAGACTATCCCATTGAAAACATCACAGCTTTCTTTGAAGTCACTGAAGTCCATACCCACTTGCCACAGTATAGTGAAGATTGCTACAACCTTATTAATGTTCAGGATGCCAGAATGTGTAAAACCAAACCTGCTAAAGGAAAAGGTTCTAATGCTGGAGCATCTTGCATCACATCAATTCTGATGAATAGTGTTGAAGCCAAAGTCAATTTGTTTACAGGAGCATTTTGCACTTGTGTAGGCAAAGATTATCTCCAAAATATACTTCCTGAATGGAAAAACCATCTATTACCAATAGAAGGTGTACAATTTAGTAGTGACAGTACCAATATGTACCCTTTGGGTATATTAGACACTATTCTTGTATTTCCCCATCCAACAGGAAGTATAAGAATGAAAGCTGAGGTTTTAGTAATGGACAACTGCACATCTCAACATATCATTCTTGGAAATGATTACTTAAGTATTTATGGTATTGATATCAATAATCATAAAGACAAATATTTCACAATTGGAGAGAACAGGAGGAAAAAATTTGCTTTCTCCAATATGCCAAAGCAAATATCAGTAGTATCTTCTAAGAGAGATACTTATAAGGAAGAATTTGTGTCCACACAACTTGTTGAAGCACAAATTAATCCATCATTATCACCAAAAATGAAGGATGAACTTATTGACGTGCTATACACATACAATACTGAATTTGCCTCTGATAATGAACCATTAGGTGCTATAAGAGGACATGAAATTGATATTACTCTTAATATTGACAGACAATATCCCCCAGTACTTAGAAGACCAGCTTATCCAGCCAGTCCCAGAGCTAGAGAAGCCTTGGAGAAACATATCCAAGAGTTAATTCAACTTGGTGTACTAAGGAAAGTAGGCCAAAATGAGGAGGTTGAAGTGACAACACCTATTATCATTGCTGGCATAATGATAAGTCAAGAATGGTTGGAGATTTTAGAGCTTTGAATACCTACACAGTTCCAGATAGGTATCCAATCCCTAGAATCCAAGAAACCTTGACTCAATTATCTAAAGCCAAGTATATAACATTAATGGATGCATTGAAAGGTTTCCATCAGAATGTTTTGATTCCTGAAGCTAAGAAATTACTTAGAATTATCACTCACTGTGGTATTTTTGAGTATCTTAGAATGCCATTTGGCATTAAAAATGCTCCATCTCATTATCAAAGAATGATGAATACAATCTTCCCCACAGAATTGTCTGAAGGATGGCTTATCATTTATATTGATGATATTATCATATTTTCTGACTCATGGTCTTTGCACCTTGATAGACTGGCAAAAGTACTTCACAAAGTTGCAGAAGTGAATATGAAAATTTCACTTAAGAAATGCAACTTTGGTTTTGAAGAACTTAAAGCATTAGAAGATGGTATTTCTGGTTTAAGCTTGTGTATTGACAAAAATAAAATGGCAGCAGTGCTACTTAAGCCAATACCCCAGAATAAAAAAAGGAATGATGTCTTTTCTTGGATATGCTAGTTACTATAGGCAACACTTAAAAGACTTTGCAATTCTAGCCAAATAACTCTATAGAATCTGTGATCAACAGACTGTATTTGAGATGACACAGGAGAGAATTAAAGCTTATGAGAAGATAAAAGAAGCCCTTACAGAAGCACCTTTACTCCTCATGCCTGACTGGAATCTTCCTTTTAAGTTGTACATTGATGCATGTGGAGATGGATTAGGGGCAGCCCTACATCAAGTCCAAATTATTGATGACAAACCTACAGAAGGACCAGTTTGTTATATCTCAAGGAAAATCAAACCAAAAGAAGCCAGATATGGTGCAAGCAAAATGAAGTGCTTATGCTTGGTATGGGAACTTGAGAAATTACACCATTATCTTGATGGCAGTGTTTTTGAAGTGATAACTTACTGTAATGCAGTAAAATCTCTTCTTAACATGAAAACTCCCAACAGACATATGTTGAGATGGAAAATAGCTATTCAGCAATATAGAGGAAACATGACTATAGTTCATAAAGAAGGAAACATTCACAAGAATGCTGATGGACTTAGTAGGTGGGCTTTAGCCAACACTCCTGATAACCCAGCTTATGTACCTTTGGAAGATGAACCACAGATTCCAATTGAAGGAATTATCATAACTGATATTGGGACTGAATTCTTTGAGGAGGTCAGAGAATCTTATAGACAAGACAAGAATTGCCATATATTGACTTCTTTATTAGATAAAGACTGCAAGGATACATCTTTAGCTAATGCACTTGATGAAGTTTGGAAAAATTCCTATTCTGAAGGAAGATTTCACTTGTTTGATGGGATCATTTACCAAAGAACAAAACATTCTTGTGTTATGACATTGTGCAGTAGATTACTTATCAATACCATTCTTCATGAATGTCATGATAGTATCTACTCTTGACACCTGTCAGAAGACAGAAAACTTGAAAAAGTGAAGAACTGTGCATGGTGGCCATCTCGGAGGAAAGAAACCATTGGAATGTGCCATACCTGTGATAGATGCCAAAAAGCAAACAAGAGCACAGGCAGGAAATTTGGATTAATGATCCATATTAAAGAACCAAAAACCCCTTGGGAAGTTGTTCACATGGATTGGGTCACAGCACTTCCTCCAAGTGGTGACAGAAGTTATAATTCTTGTTTAGTCATTGTAGACAGATATAGCAAAACTCCCATATTCTTAACATGCCATAAAGATGACACTGCTATGGATACAGCTCTTATTTTATGGAGTAGAGTTATTTCTCATACAGGATTATTTAAGAATATCATAAGTGACAGAGATCCCAAATTCACATCTGCACTTTGGACCAATCTTCATAGATTGTTTAAGACTAAGTTATCATTCTCTACAGCATATCACCCTCAAACAGATAGGCTAGCAGAGAGGATGATTCAGACTTTAGAAGACATGATAAGGAGATTCTGTGCTTATGGATTAGAATTAAAAGACTCAGATGGCTTTACCCATGACTGGTGCACTCTGATACCTGCATTAGAATTGGCATATAAGACATCAGTCCATTCTTCCACAGGACAAACTCCTGCTATGTTAGAGAAAGGATGGAATCCAAGACTCCCAGCAGACACACTGAGGAAAGACTTGATTGACATTCATCCTACAGCTTCCAGCTTCAAAATAATGCTTGATAAAGTAAGACTTCATGCAAAACAAAGTATGATGATGCTTTTAATTATGCAAAACAGAAGTGGGACAAGGGTCATAAAGTACCAGACTTCAAAGTAGGGGACTTAGTTCTAGTTTCAGCCTTGAAGGTTAATAATATCAAAGGCCCAAAGAAACTTAAAGATTCTTATGTAGGAACTTTTGTTATTGTTGCTTTACATGGAACCAATTCAGTTCAAGTGAAATTGAGTGGTGAATTAGAAAATAAACACCCCACCTTTGCAGTCAGCTTGATAAAGCCTTATCCACCAGCTGACAAAGAATTGTTTCCTTTAAGAAACCCAACTCCTTTAACTGTACCACCTGTGGAACAGAATGAAGACAAAAAGATAAAGAAAGTCATTAAAGAAAGGAGACTTAGGGGTAAAAATCAAAGAGAATATCTTGTCAGATATAGAAATCCAGTACATGAAGATGAATGGATGGCAGAATCAGAAATACCTGACTCAGATAAACTCTTAAGAAGATTTAGACGTGAAAGAAGGCCACAAGCCTGAATATGTCTATAAATGTGCTTTAAATTACTTGATCTGAGTGATGTAAAGAGGTTGGACAGTGGACATTAAACCCCTTTGGGGCCTTATTTGTTTATCACTAATAAAATTGTAGTACAATTTTATTTTTTGGTGGGAGGGAATGTGAGCCTTGAGGTATATTTTACATACTCAAATAGGCCACAATTATCTTAAAAAGCAATTTTGAATTATATATAACTCATAAATCATGCATATATTCAAAATTCATCATTTTTGATTTCAGAAAAGATGAATAACCTTTTATTGAGTAAGTAAATCCATGGATTTAAGGCCAGATTTGGGTTCTACTCAGAAATTCACCTAGGGCAGCTCCATAGAGTGAATCAACCCAAATTAACTCTTTGAGGTGTTAATATGGAAAATACTTCAACACCACATCATTAATACCATATAAAAGATCCATGAAAACTTTTGTTTTTCTTGATTTTACGCCAAAATAATGGGAAAGTGAGAAATCCCATGTTGCATATACACTAAGAATAGTGTTATACATGTTTTGAGCACTTAATATTATGGTATTCTTACATGCACTTTTGGTACACCCATAGTGGATATCTCACTTGAAGCTTAAATTTCTATTTTGACGTGAAAAATAAGCAATGGGGACAAAAGACATCAAAGAGAGCCAGGGTACCCAACTTCTGAGGCCCCAGAGGCATGGATACCTCCAAAGATTGGTTCCATGGCTGATCTCGACCCAATTGGTAAACTAAACCTCTTTGGGAACTTGGTTACCAAGTTACAACTACTGTAAAACACCAGAAAATAGCAAATAACCTGCTATTTTGATGTGCCAAGGAGGTAAAGAGCTACTTACACTCCTGTAACCATGTCAATTACTAATGACTTTCCATGGATAAACCCCAAAACAGTAATTAAAACCCTTTTTGGACTTGTATCCATTGATTTACCTTATAGCAACCAGTCAAACACTGATATTTGCAATTCTATGTAGAAATGAGGTAAAAGCTTCAAAATTCATTAAAAATACAATTCTTAATGAATCTTTCTAAAACATTCAGGACCAATTGAGAGCTGTATGATCTATGGTAAAACCAAAAGGAATATTAGTTTTACTAGTAAAATTAAAAGTTTTACTTACAGTCCATTTTTGGTTATTCTGCGTGAAACACTGAATCTTCAAAAATTCACAGTAAATACAACCTGTGATGAAATTGTCAATAACATTGATAACCTTGGGAAATTAATGATTACTTTGGAATAAAAGAAGATTTACAAATGTTACTCCTTTTATTCTTAACCATATTGGGGTTGGTAGTCACGTAAAAGCATCAATTCAGAAATTATGACAATTTTATGTGACAACAGATGATTTAAGTACTAATTCAAAAGGGTTTAATGCTTTTTCACTCACTTGTTTTTCAGTTTGCTCTATGGCACGCCTCTGTGAGCTGTTGTTGACTTAAAAGAGGCCTTCTCTTGCTGTTTATTCTGCATCATCATCTTATTATCATTTTATATCATTGTTACCAACAAGTATTAGTTATACTATTCTTAAGTGTTTTAAATCTTTCAGAATCAATCAGAAAGACGTGAAATCATAGAATCCAACTATATATTGTTGTAATCCTGCTATAAATTATTTTTATCTCTTCAATCCACAATTCTACGTCAAATTTCTCTACTTTTATCTATCAATAAGTTCTTTGGAGTATTAGTGAGTCATTTATCTTCAATTCTTAAAGTTTTTCTCTAGTAATAGTTTTCTTCAAGGATTAGCTTTATAATTATTCTTGCAAAAGATAATTATATATTAAAATAATTTTATTATTTTAATAAAAGAAGTTTTTATTATTAAATTCTTCTTGTAATTGATTCTTGTAGACAATTACTTGCTCACTGTTAAAATCACTAGTAGTGCTTAACACGTGAAAGAAATAATTCTTTAATTATTTAATTGTGGTTATAATAATATTTTATTATTATATTTCATAAGAACAGACATAGTACTGTTGATTAATAGTAATATTATCATCAGTTTCATAGTCACATCTTACAAAAGGTCCTTCCATCCCTCTTCAGGATAACAAGAGACCTTTTTCTTTCCAAAAGAGGAATCCCCATCCTGCTTTTGAAATCCTATGTAGTACTATTTGAACAACAATAATACTATTGGAAAATAAATGGCTTATAATTTTAAAATTAATAATTTTAGTAGTTATTTTAATTCAAAAAATTGATATTTACTGAATCACAGGTTTTCAGAAGCACTCACCATCACTAGAAATAGTAAACCCCTTTTGAATCACCCTATTAACACCTTATTACTGTGTCAAACCAATAGTATGAATACTATTATCACTACTAAATATATTAATCCTGACATCTTGGGGGGATGTATGTGTTTTTTGGAATAATTAGGAATTTAAAAGGCATAAAAGTAAGTTTCTTATATTTTCTCTCCAAATTCATTATTATTTTAAGTATAAATTCCTTTAGTAAAAAGAGATAATATATTAAATCTCATATATAATTATACTTTCAGTGGTATATAGCATTATACCACTGTTGGTTTCTTATATTTTCACATGATTTAATTGGAATTTAATTGCAAAGAAAAAGTTTGGTGGATTTTGACACAAAATAATGTACCAAAAATAATATTATTTGTAGTTACAAATAATACCCCTTTACTGCAAATAAAAGGGTCAGAGGATGTGGCTGAATACATTAATATCTTCAATAATTCATATTATTACCCTTTTTTTAATATTATTTTGTTATTTACAAAGGATCTGTGAGATATTTGAGTACAGTAGTAGCTCATACATCTAAAAACCAGTATTTTTGATTTAAAATTGATAAATTTCAATTTCAAGTCATAAGAAAAGGATAAAATACATCCATATATTGTATTGGAGACTATTATTTGATGTGTGGAAACATCATAGGAGTCATAGCTGACATTAAGTCCCCATATCTTGTATTTCAGTGGAAGAAAACCACATCCCACATGAGAAAAAATTATAAATAAACCCCTCTGTGACGCTATTTGAAACAAAAAAACTTCAGAAGGCCAAAGGAAAGAGGAAAAGATATGTCCTCATGAGATCTAACAATAGGACACCAATTGCCACTCAAAGAACTAGGAAACCAGGTAGTTCTTCATCCAGCCAAGATAAAACAGACTTGGAAACTTTTCAAGGGAAAATAACATTTATTAACCAAGCTATAGCTTTAAAAGGAAAATTTCCAAATACAGTACCACAAGTTTGTAAAGAGCACAGTAAAAGGGAAATACCCTAGGAACAAAAGGTTTCTGACTAATTTTCCCTACTGATATCATGTCACCTGTACATCTCAGAGACCTTGGGGTCTCAGGGAAACAGCCAAAGGATTTAAAATGATTTTTCAGAACCAAAATATCACAGTTTGGTCACTATGTTTAATCGAAAGAAAATAAGAGAAATCATCCCCACTGTGCCATTCACCTTCTGATTCAACAGAAGTGTTAAGCCAGAGGACTGGACAGATATGGCTCAAGCTCTTCAGCTCTGGAAAACAGACCTGTTACAATGGATAATCAAGAAAAGAGGTTCAACCTAGCATCACACTGGGTAGAGTTTGGAGCAAGCTTTCAGAAGGTATGTCTTAAAGAGATAACCTCAAAAGATCTCATTGAGATCACCAAAGGGTGGAATTTCAACTGGAAGTTCAGACTCCTAAAGGAAAGGGAACTAAGGATAAGGGAGAATCAAGCTGCTATCCAAGCTATATAAAAAAATGGAACAATAAAGAGCATACTATGACTCCTTCAGGCCCACAGAGAGTGGTGAACCAAATATACTACCCATTGGCTTCAAAACTCCCAGAATAAAACAGATCAATGGATAAGGGTAGCCATTATTCCTAATCCCAGGTAGTTTCCAGGAGGAGTCAAGTATCACAACAAAAGAACAAGAATTTTTCCAACCAGAGGCCAAAAGAGTCAGACCCCATTATCCAGAAGTTGTAATTGGTGAAGGAAGAGCACAAGAGAAGTAAATAGTTACAAATACTCCTGATAGAATTAATAGTCACACTATTATAAATGACATCCCCCTCAGAATGAACATGGTGTTGTCACAACTGAGGATAACATAAATAGAAATGAGCTTTGGTTACAAATATCCCAATTTTCAGTAAAAACCAAAAAAGAGTTTGAAAGCATTCATGACAGTATCCCCACGTTACAAGAGGCTAAAAGGTTACAAAAAAAACCATCCATACTCTTCAAGAGGACTATAACAAATAAAATAGAGCCTCAGAATACTAAGCCAAGTCTTAGAGGAGAAAGCTGTTACAGGGGTTCTTGGGGAAGAAAAGAGTGGCCTGGAACTCAGTAATCAGGGAACCCACTTGGAATACTCCAAATGAATAAAGAAATGAAATAAAAGATAAGAATTTCTCTAAGAAGATATGAAAGTACAAAATGAGATGCAATAAAAGAAAAGAAGCCAAATGGCCAAAGTGCCAACAAAGTAGGTCCTTAATGACTGTTTCAACCTGCCATAAATAACAATGGAACTAGTGAGGATATGCCCACCAAATATTCACTGACTGGTAAATAAAGAAAGGTGAAAATGACTGGCTTAAGAATATCAGTATTCACTATCAAGACAAAAGAAAATCAAGATAGAAATAAATAAAAGTATATTAAGTAAATGGGGGAAAAACACCCCAGGGTTGAAAGAGAGGCAAATATATATGATAAGTTGAGAGATTGACTTGTTCAGGCTGAAAGCTGGTCTGTATTGAATCTTTGAAGCTTCATTTATTGCTTTATGAAGTGTATACCTTGCCAAATTGGGAAACGAACTAAGCTGAATGATCTTCCCAGGGAATATGCTTGAAATACAGCTCTTGATGAAACAAGATTTCATTGAAATAAATGTGGTTGCCAAGGTGGATTGATGGAGTGTTGACAGTTGGAAATTGTTTTTCAAATTACCTCTTGAATTTCCCCTGGGAATCAACTGCCAGTATTTGCTTGGAGGGATACTACATAATTGGAAATATCCAATGACTTCTTGATGGCCTGATTGGTATTTAAGAATGACACTTGCACTTGAGCCTTGATGAATCCTATGGATGATGTTATGCCTTGATGACATGAGGGCATGTGTAAGATGTGTCTATGAAACTGTTGATAATATTACTATTAATCAACAGTACTATAACTGTTCTTATGAAATATAATAATAAAGAATTATTATAACCACAATTGAATAATTAAAGAATTATTTCTTTCACATTTCATACACTGCTAGTGATTTTAACAGTGAGAAGTAATTGTCTACAAGAATCAATTACAAGAATAATTTAATAATAAAATTATTCTAATATATAATTATCTTTTTCAAAAATAATTATAAGATAACTCTTGAAGAAAACTAATTTTAGAGAAAAACTTTAAGAATTAAAGATGAATCACTCAGTAATACTCCAAAGAACTTATTAAAGATAAAAGTGTAGAGATTTGACATAAAATTGTGGATTTAATGGATCAAAATTATTTTATAGCAGTATTAAAACAATATATATAGTTGATTTCTATGATTTCACGCCTTTCTGATTGATTCTGAGAGAATAGATCACTTAAGAAAAGCCCTAACTAATACTTACTTGTTGGTAACAATGATATAAATGGATAATGTGATGATGATTTTGGAAAAAACAGAAAGAGGAGGCCTCTTTTAAGTTTCAGACAGCTCACAGAGGCATGCCATGGAGCAAAGTGAAAAACCAGCAAGTGAGAAAACAATTAACCTTTTTTGATTATTGATTGCATCATCTGTTGTCATGTAAGATTGTCATAATTACTTAATTGAGGTTTCTATGTGACTACCAACCCATTTATGGTTAAGAATAAAAGGAGTAACATCTGTAAGTATTCTTTTATTCCAAAATCATCATTGATTTCTCAAATTTATAAATGTTATTGTAAATTTTGTCTCTGAATGTTTTTTCGGTAAATTTTAAAAGATTCTGTGTTTCACGTGGAATCCTCAAAAATGGACTGTATGCAAAACTTTTGATTTTACATATAAAAGTATAATTCGTTTTGGTTTTGATATGAAGTATACAGTTCTTAATTGGTCCTGAAAGTTTCAGAAATATTCATTAAGAATTGTATTTTTAATGAATTTTTGAAGTTTTTACCTCATTTCTACATAGAATTGCAAATATCAGTCTATGACTGGTTGCTATGAGGTAGAAAAATGGATACTAGTCCAAAAAGGGTTTGAATTACTCTTTTGGGGTTTATCCATGGAAAGTCATTAAGAATTGACATGGTTACAGGAGTCTAAGTAGCTTTTTACCTCCTTGGCACGTCAAAATAGCAGGTTATTTGCTATTTTCTTATGACTTACTGTAGTTGTAACATGGTAACCAAGTTCCGAAAGGTTTTAGTTTACCAATTAGGCCAAGATCAGCCATGGATCCAAGCTTTGGAGCTTTCCACGCCTCTGAGGCCTCAGAAGTTGGGTACCCTGGCTCTCTTTGATGTCTTTTGTCCCCCTTGCTTATTTTTCACATTAAAATAGAAATTTAAGCTTCAAGTGAGATATCCACTATGGGTGTACCAAACGTCCATATAAGAATACCATGATATTAAGTGCTCAAAATATGCATAACACTATTCTCAGTGTATATGTAACATGGGATTTCTCACATTCCCATGATTTTGGCGTGAAATTAAGAAAAACAGAAAATTTCATGGATCTTTTATGTGGTATTGAAGTATTTTCCATATTACCACCTCAAAGAGTTAATTTGAGCTTATTCACTCTATAAATCTACCCTAGGTGCATTTCTGTGCAGAATCCAAATCTGGCCTTAAATCCATGGACCTACTTACTCAATAAAAGGTTATTCAAATTTTGCAAATCAAAAATGATTAATTTTGAATATATGCATGACTCATGGGTTATTCATAGTTCAGAATTTGTCTTTAAGATAATTGTGGCCTATTTGGGTATGTAAAGTATACCTTGAAGCTCACATTGCCTCCCACCAAGAAATAAAATTGTATTACAATTTTATCAATGGTATAAAGAATAAAAGCCCCAAAGGGGGGTTAATGTCCACTGTCCAACCTCTTTAAATTACCCAGATCAAGTAATTTAGAGCACATTTATAGACATACTCAGGCTTGTGGCCTTCTTTCATTTCTAAATGTTCTTAAGAGCTTATCTGAGTCAGGTGGTTCTGATTCTGCCATCCATTCATCTTCATGTACTGGATTTCTATATCTTACAAGATATTATCTTTGATTTTTACCTCTAAGTCTCCTTTCTTCAATGATTTTCTTTATCTTTTTGTCTTCATTCTGTTCCACTGGTGGTACAGTCAAAGGAGCTGGGTTCCTCAAAGGAAAAAATTCTCTGTCAGCTGGTTGATGAGGCTTTATCAAGCTGACTGGAAAAATGGGGTGTTTATTTTGCAATTCACCACTCAATTCCACTTGAACTGCATTGGTTCCATGTAAGGCTACAATAACAAAAGGTCCTACATAAGAATCTTTAAGTTTCTTTGGCCCTTTGATATTATTAACCTTCAAGGTTGAAACTAGAACTAAGTCCCCTACTTTGGAGTCTGGTACTTTGTGACTCTTGTCCCACTTCTGGTTTGCATAGTAAAAAGCTTCATTATTACTTTGTTTTGCATAATGTTTCACTTTATCAAGCATTAACTTGAAGCTGGAAGCTGTAGGATGAATTTCAATCAAGTCTTTCCTCAGTGTGTCTTCTGGGAGTCTTGGATTCCATCCTTTTTCTAACATAGCAGGAGTTTGACCTGTGGAGGAACAGACTGGTGTCTTATATGACAATTCTGACGCAGGTATAAGAGTGCACAAGTCACGGGTAAAGCCATCTGAGTCTTTGAATTCTAACCCATAAGCACAAAATCTCCTGATCATGTCTTCTGAAGTTTGAATCATCCTCTCTGCTAGCCCATCTGTTTGAGGGTGATATGCTGTAGAGAATGATAAATTAGTCCCAAACAATCTCTGAAGATTGGTCCAAATTGCAGATGTGAGCTTGGGATCTCTGTCACTTATGATATTCTTAAATAATACTTTATGAGAAATAACTCTACTCCATAGAAGAACAGCTGTATCCATAGAAATTTCATCTTTATGACATGGTAAGAATATGGGAGTTTTGCTATATGTGTCTACAATCACCAAACAAGAATTATAATGTTTGTCACCACTTGGAGGAAGTGCTGTGACCCAATCCATGTGAACAACCTCCCAAGGGGATTTTGGTTCTTGAATATGGATCAGAAGTCCAAATTTCTTGCCTGTACTCCTGTTTGCTTTTTGACATCTGTCACAGGTATGGCAATATTAAATGGTTCTTTTCTCCAAGATGGCCACCATGCACAGCTCTTTATGTTTTCAAGTGTTCTGTCCTCTGACAGGTGTCCAGAGTAGATGCTATTATGGCATTCATGAAGAATTGTATTGATAAGCAATCTGCTGCATAATGTCATTGCACAATAATGTTTGGTTCTGTGGTAAATAATCCCATCAAACAAGTGAAATCTTCCTTCAGAAGAGGAATTTTTCCAAACTTCATCCAGTGCATTGACTAAGGATGTATCTTTGCAGTCTTTATCTAACAAAGAAGTCAAGATATGGCAATTCCTGTCTTGCTTATAGGATTCTCTGACTTCTTCAAAGAATTCAGTCCCAATATCAGTTATGTTAATTCCTTCAATTGGAATCTGTGGTTCAGCTTCCAAAGGTACATAAGCTGGGTTATTGGTTGCACCATATCTGGTTTCTGCTGGTTTGATTTGTCTCGAGATGTAACAAACTGGTCCTTCTGTAGGTTTGTCATCAAAATTTGGACTTGATGAAGGGCTGCCCCTAATCCATCTCCACATGCATCAATGTACAATTTAAAAGGTATATTCCAGTCAGGTATGAGGAGTAAAGGTGCTTCTGTAAGAGCTTTCCTTATCTTCTCATAAGCTTTAATTCTCTCCTGTTGGATCTCAAATACTGTCTGTTGATCGCAGATTTTGTACAGTGACTTGGCTATAATTGCAAAGTATTTCAAGTTCTGTCTATAATAACTAGCAAAACCTATAGAAGACATAATTTCTTTCTTGTTCTGGGGTGTTGGCTTAAGTAACACTGCTGCTACTTTATTTTCTTCAATACCCAAGCTTAAACCAGAAACAATATGTCCTAATGCTTTGAGCTCTTCAAAACCAAAATTGCATTTCTTGAGTGAAATTTTCATGTTCGCTTCTCAAACTTTGTGAAGTAATCTTGAAAGTCTTTCAAGGTGCATAGACCATGAATCAGAACATATGATGATATCATCAATATAAATGATAAACCATCCTTCAGATGACTCTGTGGGGAATATGGTATTCATCATTCTTTGATAATTAGATGGTGCATTTTTAATACCAAATGGAATTCTAAGATACTCATGAATACCACAGTGAGTGATAATTCTAAGTAATTTCTTAGCTTTAGGCGTCAAAAAAATTTGGTGAAAGCCTTTAAATTAATCCATTTATGTTATATACTTGGCTCTAGACAATGGGGTCAAGGTTTCTTAAATTCTAGGAATTGGATACCTATCTTGGACTGTGTAGGTATTCAATGCTCTAAAATCTCCAACCATTCTTGATTTATCATTATGCCAACCAATAATAACAGGTGTTGTCACTTCAACCTCCTCATTATGGCCTACTTTCTTTAGTACACCAAGTTTGATTAGCTCCTGGATATGTTTTTCCAAGGCTTCTCTAGTTCTGGGACTGGCTGGATAAGCTGCTGTTCTAAGTTCTGGAGGATATGGTCTGTCAATATTAAGAGTAATAAAAACTTCATGTCCTTTTATAGCACCTAATGGTTCATTATCAGAGGCAAATGCATTATTGTATATGTATAACACATCAATAAGTTCATTCCTCATCTTTGGTGACAATGATGGATGAATTTGTGCTTCAACAAGTTTATTAGCCACAAATTCCTCTTGCTAAGTATCTTTCTTAGAAGATATCATTGATATTTGTTGTGTCATATTGGAAAAAGGAAATTTTTGTCTCCTGTTTTCTCCAATTGTAAAATATCTGTCTTTATAGTTATTGATGTCAATACCCTAAATTTTAAAGTAATCATTTCCAAGGATGATATGCTGAGATGTGTGATTGTCCATTACTATTATCTCTGTCTTCATTCTTATGTTTCCTGCAGGGTGTGGGAACACAATATTAGTGTTCAATATGCCCAAAGGGTACATATTTTTACTGGCACTACTAAATTGTACACCTTCTATTGGTAATAGATGGCTTTACCACTCAAGAAGTATAACTTGGAGATAATCTTTTCCTACACAAGTGCAAAATGCCCCTGTATCCAAATTTACTTTGGCTTAAACACCATTAATCAGAATTGATGTGATACAAGATGCTCCAGCAGTATAACCTTTTCCTCTAGCATGTTTGGTCTTACACATTCTGTCATCTTGGATATTGATCAGGTTATGAAAGTCCTCACTGTACTATGGAAAGTGAGTATGGACTTCTGTGACCTCAAAGAAAGCTGTAATGTTTTCAATGTTATAGTCCTCTACTGATGTATTCTCAGAGACTGCAGAATCTAGGTCAGATTCTTCTTTGCCTTCAGTACACTGAATGTCTTCAATGAATTGAACTTCATTGATTTTTGTCTTTTTGGTGCAGGTGTTAGCCGAATGTAAAGTGCTTCCACATTGATGACACTTCAAGACAGGTTTCTCAGGTTTTTTGTCCTCTCTGGGAACCTTTGAGATTATCTTGGATTCCGTAGGGATTTTAGTCCAAGTTTTACCAATTCTTGTTCTGTTAATGATATCTTCCATTGCATGAATGTAGTCTTCTGTTGAACAGGGTTCTACACATCTGCGTTTGATAGCATGTTCCAGTTCTCCTCCAAACTTTCTTAATATTTTCATATTAATCATAGTGTCAGACATATCTGGGTGTAAAGCAGATAATCTGTCTTTTTGCTTGAAGAACCAAGTAAGTGGTTTATCTTTCCCTAGGTTAAAAATGGAGTTTCAAAAAGCATTTTCCATTTTAAACCTCCTAGAATTATTGGCCTATTTGTTAATCACTTCAGATTTCCACCAAGACCAGTCATGCTTTCCATGATCTATTCTCATCTTGTAGTACCATTTCTTTGCAGTTTTGGTAAACATACAGTGTAATTTTCCCACTATAATTTCATCAGGCATATTAAAGTCTTCCTGCAACATATCAATAGTTCTGATGAGCTCAATATGGTTGTATTCACCTTCTCCAAAGAATGTTGGCCATTCTTCCAATTTGGGAATGTCTTTTTCAGAGATAACATTTTCTCCTAAGAGTGGGGTAAAACTCCCTTTAACAGAATGCTTTTCTTCAGTCAAAGGTGTAGCATTCCTTGGCATATGTGGTTCATAATTTTTATGAATTTGTTCCACATTTGCAATGATTTCATTCTTTAATTTCTGCCTTTCACTGTTACTTTTTGCTAAATGTGTAGCAAACTCATTGGTATCTTCAGATATTTCTAAGACATGGTCTTTCAGAGATTTAAGTTGATCATTAATGTTTAAAATGGAGAGATCTTTCATTTCATCAATTTGAGCTTGATATTTACTCTCGATTCTGTCACATGTATTGGTAAGTATTTCCAGTGTGATAATTACAGATTTATGCATTTCAGCAGACTGTTTGTCATTCTTTTTTAAGTCAGTGATGTTTAATGTTATTTCAGTTAACTTTGCATCAAGTTTACCAATATTTACATCAATATTGGATTGAACAAAATGTATTTCATCTATCATTTGTGTAAAACTTTTCTGTTCATCCTTTCCTTCTCCTTGGCTGTAAATTCCATAAAAGTCCTGGCCATATTGAACACACTGTCCATGGCTGAAGGCTCCAATTTGGGAATCCTGCACCCTTGTGGGTAAGGTCTGTGCCAATTTGCTTTGCGTTTTCCCATGCCTTTATGGTTCTTGGGATCTCTCTGTTTCTTCTGAGGTCCTTTGGGCTTGTCTTTGGACATCTCTGGAGCTGGTTTGGAGCTGGTAGACGCCAGCCTGCCTTCTGTCTCTAAAGCTGGAGTCATTTCCAGTTCCTTCCTCTGGTCTATGGATAAAAGACTTTGGCTCTTCAACCAATTATTTATCTTTTTGACCTTGTCTTTGCAACACAATGGGCTCCAACCTCCTAAGAGCTCTATGGTCTTCTCCTGACCCAGAAAGCTCTTCATGTGTAAGTAGGAGTTCATGGCCCCCTGCCAATGGCTTGGGCATATCTCCCACTCCTCTTATTTTGCTGCCCTGAACCAATTTTTGTATTGGAATTGATAGATTTCTATTTCTTCCACTTGAAAGTGGTTCAGCCCTTAAAATATTTTCATTAATCACTTTAGATTCAGAATTTGCATCAAAGTTTGTGGGTACAGACCTTGGGGAATGGGGGGCAACTTTGGCATCCTCCATATGTGTCTTTCTTGAGGAAGATTTGACACTTATGGATTTGATCTTGCATCTTCCTTGTCCACATCCATCTGGTTGGACTGAATATCTACTTCCATTTCTGGTATGCACCCTTTTCACGTCAATTTTGAGATAAAAAGTGAAAATATAAAGATGAAACACACCTTTTGGTGGTAATTTAGTCTTCTCAGAGTTGAATAAGGTGCTTCTTTTAGCAATTTGAACCTCAATACTGTCCTCAAATTCTGGACTGGTAATATATCTCTTACTGAGTCTGTTACCAACTGAACAGTATTTCATTAAAGACACTAGAAAAATTATAGAAAAAATTATTTTTTATACTTTTTAAAATATTTTTAAGATTTTTTATTAATTTTTATTTTTTATTATTAAAAAAATTATTCTTTTCAAAGAAAAAAAATAACATTTAAGATTTTGAATCAAAATTAATTCAGAGTACCTCAAAGAATAATTTTATAAGTTTTTGGATGTGAAAAAGCCACGTGTAAAAACAGTATAAAATGAAACCAAATTCCTCAATGAAAAAGATTTTGAGACAACTTAAAAAATACAATTATTTTAGCTTCAAATTGCAAGAGAAAAATATCATTAAATTAATATATTTTAGAAATTAAAAATATATTAATTAAGGGTACAAGGTTTAAAAAACATGGCCAGGCCCCCAAATGTAAGATGTGTCTATGAAACTGTTGATAATATTACTATTAATCGACAGTACTATGACTGTTCTTATGAAATATAACAATAAATAATTATTATCACCACAGTTAAATAATTAAAGAATTATTTCTTTCACATTTTATACACTACTAATGCTTATAACAGTAAGAAGTAATTGTCTACAAGAATCAATTACAAGAATAATTTAATAATAAAAACTTCTTTTATTAAAATAATAAAATTATTTTAATATATAATTATCTTTTTCAAGAATAATTATAAGATAACTCTTTAAGAAAACTAATTTTAGAGAAAAACTTTAAGAATTAAAGATAAATCACTCACTAATACTCCAAAGAACTTATTAAAGATGAAAGTAGAGAGATTTGACGTAGCATTGTGGATTTAATGGATCAAAATGATTTTGTAGCAGTATTACAACAGTATATATAGTTGATTTTTATGATTTCACGTCTTTCTGATTGATTCTGAAAGAATAAAACACTTAAGAAAAGCCTTAACTAATACTTACTTGTTGGTAACAATGATATAAATGGATAATGTGATGATGATTTTGGAAAAACCAGCAAGAGGAGGCCTCTTTTAAGTTTCAGACAGGTCACAGAGGCATGCCATAGAGCAAAATGAAAAACCAGTGAGTGAGAAAACAATAAACCTTTTTGGATTATTGATTGCATCATCTGTTGTCATGTAAGATTGTCCTAATTACTTAATTGAGGTTTCTACATGACTAGCAACCCATTTATGGTTAAGAATAAAAGGAGTAACATCTGTAGATATTCCTTTATTCCAAAATAATAATTGATTTCTCAAAGTAATCAATGTTATTGGAAATTTCATCTCAGAATGTTTTTTCTGTGAATTTTAAAAGATTCCCTGTTTCACGTGGAATCTTCAAAAATGGACTGTAAGTAAAGCTTTTAATTTTACATATCAAAGTATAATTATTTTTGGTTCTTGTATGAAATATACATTTCTCAATTGGTCCTGAAATTTTCAGAAATATTCATTAATAATTGTATTTTTAATGAATTTTTGAAGTTTTTACCTCATTTCTACGTAGAATTGCAAATATCAGTCTATGACTGGTTGCTATGAGGTAAAACGATGGATACTAGTCCAAAAAGGGGTTTAAATTAATCTTTTGGGGTATCCATGAAAGTCATTAAGAATTGACATGGTTACAGGAGTCTAAGTAGCTTTTTACCTCCTTGGCACGTCAAAATAGCAGGTTATTTGCTATTTTCTTATGATTTACTGTAGTTGTAAGATGGTAACCAAGTTTCCAAAAGGTTTCATCTTGCCAATTATGCCAAACTCAGCCATGGATCCAAGCTTTGGAGCTGTCTACACCTCAGAGGCCTCAAAAGTTGGGTACCCTGGCTCTCTTTGATGCCTTTTGTCCCCCTTGCCTATTTTTCACGTAAAAATAGAAATTTAAGCTTCAAGTGAGATATCCACTATGGGTGTACCAAAAGTGCATGTAAGAATAACATAATATTAAGTACCCAAAACATTCATAACACTGTTCTTAGTGTATATGTAACATGGGATTTCTCACATTCCCATTATTTTGGCGTGAAATGGAGAAAACAAGAATTTTCACGGATTTTTTATGTGATATTGATGATGTGGTATTGAAGTATTTTCCATTTTACCACCTCAAAGAGTTAATTTGAGCTTATTCACTCTATGGAGCTACCCTAGGTGAATTTTTGTGCAGAATCCAAATGTTGCCTTAAATACATGGATTTACATACTCAATAAAAGGTTATTCATCTTTTCTGAAATCAAAAATGATGAATTTTGAATATATGCATGACTTATGGGTTATGCATAGTTCAGAATTTGTCTTTAAGATGATTGTGGCCTATTTGGGTATGTAAAATATACCTCAAGGCTCACAGGATGTTGTAATAACCTTCTGAGATTGGTATCATTGGATGGCTTGTGAAAAAAGGTGCATAATGGTGTATAACACCATTTGTGGTGCTTTTTATTATTGAAAAGTGAAAGTCTCCAAAGGTCCTTTTGAATTACTGCCAAGAGGATAAAAATAAAAAAAGGAGTTTGGGTGGCTTTAGGACCTTCAGATGTGTTTTATGGAACGCTTTGGTGTTTTGGCCAAAACAAACCTATATGAATTTAGAACTGCATTTGTGCAAAGTGTCCAAATCGTGAATTTAATCCCCAAATGGCCTGATATGGCCATTTGGGCATATTTCACATATCACAAGGGAATAGGGAATTAGATTGCTAAATTCTCATAATTAACAAAATTGCATGAATTTCACAAAACTGTATTTCAAGCTTAAAAAGAAAATACAGACTTTTGGGCTGTATATCCCCTATTGACTGGGAAATTCTCAAAAGTGCCCAAAGGCAGAGAATGTCCATGAATTTAATGATGATTATTATGGGGCTAGGTTGGCCCAGATGATGAAATGTCTATAAAGGGTCATAAACATGAAAATGGCCAATCTGGACAACATTGATGGATATGGCCAAATTTCCATTAAATAAATATGGAATTGATATTACATAGGATGATCCAAGGGAGTATTATCCATTTTTGTGACAAAAGCTCACTCCAAACAGCACATGAGATGTCTCAGCAAACAAGTGGAAGACATAGATCAAGAAATAGAAGAACTGTTCAATGTTTGTCAGAACATATACCTACAAATACAGGAATTTTTTCAGGTAACATACCTGTACCATACCAACAGGAGGACATTAAACCAAATTCCCAACTGGAGAGTAGGCAGAGGCTTCAATTTCAATACCAATATGGAAATAATATTACTTACTTAGAGAAGAAAGCATTTAAACCACTTCAAGAAGCCTGAAGCCAGCCCAAACTTCTTGGTGTAGGAGAATATGATCACATAGAGATCATTCATTTAGTAAGAGTACCATACTACTGGAGAATAGCTAGACTAAATACAGAATTCAGCGGTCATTCTGATATATGGTACACTGAAATGAAAGATATCCTCGGCAGAAGGAACTGGCCATGGTGGAATAGTCATATTATCAAGAAGTACAACAATGGTACATGGATATGACAAAATACCATGTTGTTTGAAAATAAGAAGTACTAAGTAGAAAAAATACATATTAGTGGTGTTTTAAACAACCTAAGAGACTCAAAGCTATTGAGCCTTGCATGAATATTCAAATGAGGAATAAGAAAGTCCTGACACCATTACTGGTAGGATCAGAAAATACATTCAAATGCAGATGCAACAAATACTGTGCACTTGATGAAATTTCCAACACTTTACAATATGTAAGGACAGGGACTAAAATTTGGAAATAATCCTCCTACAAAAGCAGTATATCTAGATAAAAGAAACATTTTGCGGCTGACATCAAAGGAAACCACAATGAAAGATTTTCAGAAGAGCTCCTGTCATAATTGTGAATCCACAGAAAACTATACAGACAGCTTTCTTAAGGAAAAGAAAAAGATCTTTGCCATTGAGGAAGTCCCAGGGAAAGAGCTCCAGACAGATAATTATGAATTTGAAAGCATAGTAAATGCCATAAGAGAGAACTCTGAGGATGAACATGACCCAATAGAGGAAAATCTTGTGAAGTACCAAGAGGAAATAGAGGAAATAAAAGTGGAAGCAGTTCTACCACAGAATACCACTAACAGTAACCTGTGAGAGAAAACATATTAGGCACAAACATTAGTGGTTAAACCTATCAAGGGAATCAAATAAATTCATATTAAAGGCACCAATATGATAGTATGTGTTGAAAATGCTCAACACTCATTAATCAATGAAAGTGGACCACGCTACCCAATATCAACAAGAGATTACTTGAATAAACACTTCCAAAATTGGTAATAAAAACTTTTTCCAAATGAGGCAAAGAGGCTCAAGAGTGAATCAGGAAAGATGACCTCCATAGGGACCATTATCAAAGAGAAAATAATACTTCAAAGAAAAGAAAACACAAGAATAAACCCAGAGTTTTTAGTTCTCAAAGATGCCCACATCCAAGGATTCCTACTAGGGGAAAACTGCAAAAGGATGTATGTCACAGAAATCTAAAATATTAAAAACAGGAAAATTACCATAGTTAAAAACAAGGAGAAAACATTTTTCCTTGAAATATACAAGATATCCACCCAAGACCCTCTAGAAGACTTACTAAATGAATTCAAAGAGGGAGAATATGGCTCTAACCTCACAAGTAGACAAGAACTAAGCTTACTGAAAACCTTGAGAAAGAAAATACCAGCATTCACCATAAGGAAAAAACCATTAGAAAAATAAGAGTTCATGCTATAAGATTATATCCAGATGTGGAAAGTCCTTATCCACCTATTCTAAGAAGGCCTCAATACCCAGATGGTCTGGAAATCAGCAAAGATATTGAAAAGGATATCAATGAACTCCTGAAGATTTATGTGATAAGGAAGATTGCACAATGATATTGTGGAAGCTACCACACCAGTATTGATCAGCTGGAATGGTGGAAGATCTAAATTTTGTAGAGAGCTCAGAGAACCAAACAGATAAGCTAAAGCAGAAAGGTACCCCATACCCAGGATACCTCATGCTTTGGACAAACTGTCAAAAGAAAAATATATTACCCAAATTGATTTTATTAAATTCTTTAGCCAAAATGCAGTCAAGCCAAAGTGTATGAAACTACTCAGAACTGTATTCCACATGGGTATATATTGGTACATAGGAATGGCATTTGGCATTAATAAAGCACCAAACTCACTTCCAGAGGATTATGGACATAACATTTGAGGATGAAATATTGGAAGGCTGGATTATATTATACATAAATGATATTATCATATACTCAGAGTCATGGGAATAACATGTTTGGTATATAGACAGAGTCCTAAGTAAATTCACCCCCATAAATCTGAAAATCCCACTGAGAAAGTTCAGCTTTGGCCAACAATAATTGTTAGCATTTGTACACAAACTTGCAGGTCTAAGCTTGGCCATAGACCAGAATAAAGTAGTAGAAGTACTGAAAAAACCAGTAACAAAAAAAATTAAATAAATCAAATTCTCATTAGGATTTTCTAGCTACTACAGAAACAACACCAAAAGCCTTTCAAACATAATTAGTGGCCTCTACAGATTATGTTAAAAAAATGTAGTTTTGGAAATGAGAAAGTAAAGAAAGGATTCATACAAGAGGTTCAAGAATTAGCTCACTAATTTACCTGTCTTGATGTTACCTTACTTTGAACTGCCATTCAGGTTTTACATAGATGCAGCCTGCATTCAAGGACTAGGAGCATCCCTACACCAGCAACAAATTGTAGATGATGAACCTAGAGAAGTTTTCATCTTTTACATATCCATGAGACTGAAATATTCAGAGTATAGATATGGGGAAACCAAGACATAATTCCTATGTCTAGTATGGGATTTTGAGAAACCCCACTATTAACTGAAGGGTTCAGTATTTAAAGTCTACACAGACTGCACAGCCCTTGAATCATTAATAAAAATAAAAACAATCAATAGTCACATGTTAATATGGAAAATAGCCATCCATGATTATACAGATAATATCAAAATAATATAGAAAGGAGGAAAAAGCCACACCAATTCAGATGGCCTAAGTATATGGCCATTAATTAATGTCAAAAATAACCCAGATTATTACCCAGAGGTGGAAGCCAAAAATACCTATTCACTTCATGTGTGAGCCTTGAGGTATATTTTACATATTCAAATAGGACACAATTATGTTAAAAAGAAATTTTGAATAATGCATAACTCATAAGTCATGCATATATCCAAAATTCATCATTTTTGATTTCAGAAAAGATGAAGAACGTTTTATTGAGTAGGTAAATCCATGAATTTAAGGCCAGATTTGGATTCTACCCAAATATTCACCTAGGGTAGGTCCATAGAGTGAATAAGTTCAAATTAACGCTTTGAGGTGGTAAAATGGAAAATACTTCAATACCACATAAAAGATCCATGAAATTTTTTGTTTTTCTTAATTTCACGCCAAAATCATGGGAATGTGAGAAATCCCATGTTACATATACACTGAGAATAGTGTTATGCATGTTTTGAGCACTTAATATCATGGTATTCTTACATGGACTTTTGGTACACCCATAGTGGATATCTCACTTTAAGCTTAAATTTCTATTTTAATGGGAAAAATAAGCAAGGGGGACAAAAGACATCAAAGAGAGCCAGGGTACCCAACTTCTGAGGCCTCAGAGGCGTGGACAGCTGCAAAGCTTGGATACATGGCTGATCTTGGCCCAATTAGTAAACTAAAACACTTTGGGAACTTGGTAACCATGTTACAACTACAGTAAATCTTAAGAAAAATAGCAATTAACCTGCTATTTTGACATGCCAAGGAGGTAAAAAGCTACTTAGACTCCTGTATCCATGTCAATTCTTAATGACTTTCATGGATACCCCAAAAGATTAATTAAAACCCTTTTTGGACTTGTATCCATTGATTTACCTCATAGAAACCAGTTAAACACTGATATTTGCAAATTCTACGTAGAAATGAGGTAAAAACATAAAAAATACATTAAAATTACAATTCTCAATGAATCTTTCTAAAACTTTCAGGAACAATGTATAACTGTGTTATCTATAGTAAACCCAAGAAGGATTACATTTTTACTATTAAAATCAAAAGTTTTACTTACCCTCCATTTTTGACTATTCTACGTGAAACACTGAATCTTCAAAAATTCACAGTAATTACAACCTGTGATGAAATTGGCAATAACATTGATAACTTTGAGAAATCAATAATTATTTTGGAATAAAAGAAGATTTACAGATGTTACTCCTTTTATTCTGAACCATATTGGGGTTGGTAGTCATGTAAAAGCATCAATTAAGTAATTATGATAATCTTACGTGACAACAGATGATGCAATCAATAATCCAAAAAGGTTTATTGTTTTCTCACTCACTGGCTTTTCAGTTTGCTCTATAGCATGCCTCTGTGAGCTGTTTTTGACTTAAAAAAGGCCTCCTATTGCTGTTTTTCCATATCATCATCATCTTATTATCATTTAAATCATTATTACCAACAAGTAAGTATTAGTTGGAGCTATTCTTAGATGTTTTAAATCTTTCAGAATCAATCAGAAATATTTGAAATCATAGAATCCAACTATATATTGTTGTAATACTGTTATGAATTCATTTTTGATCCTTAAAATCCACAATTCTACATCAAATCTCTCTATCTTATCTTTCAATAAGCTCTTTGGAATATTAGTGAGTGATTTATTTTTAATTCTTAAAGTTTTCCTCTAAAATTAGTTTTCTTAAAGAATTGCCATTATAATTATTCTTGCAAAAGATAATTATATATTAAAATAATTTATTATTTTGATAAAAGAACTTTTAATATTAAAATCTTCTTGTAATTGACTCTTGTAGACAATTACTTGCTCACTGTTAAAATCACTAGTAGTGTTTAACACATGAAAGAAATAATTCTTTAATTATTTAATTGTGGTTATAATAATATTTTATTATTATATTTCATAAGAACAGTCATAGTACTGTTGATTAATAGTAATATTGTCATCAGTTTCATAGACAAATCTTACATTTGGGGGCCTGGCCGTGATTTTATCCATATAATTGGCTTTAATAATATTCTAGACTTAATTTTTGTGTTCTAAAAAACCACCATAGCTATCACATCTTACATTTCGGGGCCTGGCCGTGTTTTTTGAACCTTGTACCCTTGATTAACATATTTTTAAGCTCCAAAATATATTAATTTAATAAATTTTTTTTCTTTCATTTTGAAGTTGAAATAATTTTTATTTTTGAAATTGTTTTGGAAATCTTTTTCATTGAGGAATTTGGTCTAATTTTATACTGTTTTTACATGTGGCTTTTTCACATCCAAAAACTTATAAATTATTCTTTGAGTTACTCTGAATTAATTTTCATTCAAAATCTTAAATTTTAATTTTCCTCTTTAAAAAGAATAAATTTTTAATATTAAAAAATATAGAAACTTATAAAAAATGTCTAAAAAAATATTTTAAAAAGTATGAAAAAAAAAAGTTTTCTAGTGTCTTTAATCAAATACTGTGCAGCTGGTAACAAACTCAGTAGGAGATATATGACCAGTCCAGAATCTGAAGACAGTATTGAAGTGCAAATTTATAAAAGAGGCACTTTATTTAACTCAGAAAAGAATAAATTACTACCAAAAGGTGTGTATTTTATCTTATATTTTCACTTTTTATCTTTAAATTGACGTGAAAATGGTGCATACCAGAAATGGAAGCAACTATTCAGTCCAACCAGATGGATTTGGACAAGGAAGAGGCAATACGAAATCCAGAAGTGCCAAGTCTTCCTCAAGAAAGACACACTTGGAGGATGCCAGAGTTGCCCCCCATTCCCCAAGGTCTGTACCCACAGATTTTGACGTGAATTGTGAGCCTGAACTGATTGATGATAATATTTCCAGGGCTGAACCATTTTCAAGTGGAAGCAATAGGAATATATCAATGCCAGTACAAAAATTGGTTCAGAACAGCCAAAGAAGAGGAGTGGGAAATATGCTCAAACCTTTGGCAGGGGGCCATGAACTCCTACTTACACATCAAGAGCTTTCTGGATCAGGAGAAGACCATAGAACTCTTAGGAGGATGGAGCCCCCTGTCTTGCAAAGACAAGGTCAAAAAGATAAAGAACTGGTTGAAGAACCAAAGTCTTTTATCCATAGACCAGAAGAAGGAACTGGAAATCACTCCAGCTTTGGAGGCAGAGGCCCCAGTGGCATCTACCAGCTCCAAACCAGCTCCAGAAATGTCCAAAGGAAATCCCAAAGGACCTCAGAAGAAGCAGAGAGGTCCCAAGAACCATCAAGGCAAGGGAAAAGGCAAAGCCAAATAGCACAGACCTTACCCACAGGGGTACAGGATCCCCAAATTGGAGCCTTCAGCTATGGACAGTGTGTTCAACATGGCCAGAACTCTAATGGAAGTCACAGCCACAGAGAAGGAAAGGATTAACATGACTTTTCCATGCAAATAGATCATGTATAAAGAGGTATTAATGTAGGAATTGGTAAACTTGATTCAAAGTTAACTAAAATAACATTGGATATTAATGATTTGAAAAAACATGACAACAAATATACTGAATGGTATGAATTGAAAAATGCCAAATTTGATTCAATGTTCAATTCTTGTAGCAGAATTGAGAGTACATGTCAGATTCAGAATGATGAAATGGAAGATCTTTCTATTTTTCAAATGAATGATCAACTTAAAATTCTACAAGATCATGTCTTGAAGATAGTTGAAAATACCAATCAGTTTGCTACACATTTAGCAAAAAGTGACAGTGAAAGGCAGAAGTTAAAATTGAAATCATTGCAAATGTAGAACAAATTCATAAGAATTATGAACTACATATGCCAAGACATTCTAAAACTTTGACTGAAGAAGAACTTTCTGTTAAAGGAAGTTTTACCCCACTTTTAGGAGAAAATATTGTCTCTGTTAAAGATATTTTCAAATTGGAAGAATGGCGAAGAATGGCCAACATTCGCTGGTGAAGGAGAATATAACCATATTGACTTCATCAGGACTATTGATATGTTGCAAGAAGACTTTCATATACCTGATGAAATCATAGTGGGAAAATTACACTCTCTGTTTACCAGAGCTACAAAGAAATGGTATTACAAGATGAGGATGGATCATGGGAAACATGATTGGTCTTGGTGGAAATCTGAAGTGATTACCAAATGGGCCAATAATTCTTGGAGGTTGAAAATGGAAAATGGTTTTTAAAGTGCCATTTTTAACTCAGAGAAAGATAAACCGCTTACTTGGTTCTTCAAGCAAAAAGACAGATTATCTGCCTTACACCCAGATATGTCTGACACTATGATTAATATGAAAATATTAAGAAAGTGTGGAGGAGAACTGGAACATGCTATCAAGAGAAGATGTGTAGAGCCCTGTTCAAAAGAGGACTACATTAATGCAATGGAAGATATCATTACCAGAACAAGAATTGGTAAAACTTGGACTAGAATCCCTATAGAATCCAAGATGGTCCCATAGATTCCTAGAGAGGATAAAAGACCAGAAAGACCTGTCTTGAAGTGTCATAAATGTGAAAGTAGTTCACATTTAGCCAACACTTGCACCAAAAAGACAAAAATCAATGAAGTTCAGGTCATTGAAGGAATTCAGTGTACTGAAGAGAAAGAGGAATCTGATCAGGATTCTGAAGTCTCTGAGGATATACCAGTGGAGGACTATCCCATTGAAAACATTACAGCTTTCTTTGAGGTCACAGAAGTCCATACCCACTTGCCACAGTACAGTGAGGATTGCTGCAACCTGATCAATATTCAAGATGCCAAAATGTGTAAAACAAAACCTGCTAGAGGTAAAGGTTACATTTCTGGCGCATCCTGTATCACATCAGTTTTGATGAGTGATATTGAAGCCAAAGTAAATTTGGATACAGGGGCATTTTGCACTTGTGTGGGCAAAGATTATTACCAAATTATGCGTCCTGATCGGAGAAACCATCTATTACCAATAGAAGGTGTGCAATTTAGTAGTGCCAGCAACAATATGTACCCCTTGGGTATATTAGATACTAATCTTGTATTTCCACACCTAGAAGGAAGTGTAAGGATGAAAACTGAGATTGTGGTAATGGATAATTGCACATCTCAGCACATCATTCTTGGGAATGATTACTTGAATATTTATGGTATTGATATCAATAGCCATAAAGACAGATATTTCACAATTGGGGATAACAAAATACAAAAATTTGCTTTTTCCAATATGACAAAACAAATATCTGTGGTATCTTCTGTCAAGGATACTTATAAAGATGAATTTGTGTCTAATCAACTTGTTGAAGCACAGATTAATCCATCATTGTCACCAAAAATGATGAATGAACTTGTTGATGTGTTATACACATACAATAATGCATTTGACTCTGATAATGAACCATTAGGTGCTATAAGAGGACATGAAGTTTATATTACTCTTAATATTGACAGACCATATCCTCCAGTACTTAGAAGACCAGCTTATCCAGCCAGTCCCAGAGCTAGAGAAGCCTTGGAGAAACATATCCAAGAGTTAAT
Source organism: Austropuccinia psidii (assembly GCA_023105745.1). Lineage (NCBI taxonomy): Eukaryota > Fungi > Basidiomycota > Pucciniomycetes > Pucciniales > Sphaerophragmiaceae > Austropuccinia > Austropuccinia psidii. The sequence continues at coordinate 2,897,573 of JALGQZ010000001.1, forward strand.
TCAACTTGGTGTACTAACGAAAGTAGGCCATAATGAGGAGGTTGAAGTGACAACACCTGTTATTATTGGTTGGCATAATGATAAGTCAAGAATGGTTGGAGATTTCAGAGCATTGAATATCTACATAGTTCCAGATAGGTATCCAATCCCTAGAATTCAAGAAACCTTGCCTCAATTGTCTAAAGCCAAGTATATAACATCAATAGATGCATTGAACGCCTTTCATCAAAATGTTTTGGCGCCTAAAGCTAAGAAATTACTTAGAATTATCACCCACTGTGGTATTTATGAGTATCTTAGAATTCCATTTGGCATTAAAAATGCTCCATCCCATTATCAAAGAATTATGAATACCATTTTTCCCACAGAATTGTCTGAAGGATGGCTTATCATTTATATTGATGATATTATCATATGTTCTGATTCTTGGTCCTTACACCTTGAAAGACTTGCAAGAGTACTTCACAAAGTTTCAGAAGTGAACATGAAGATTTCACTTAAGAAATGCAATTTTGTTTTTGAAGAACTCAAAGCATTAGGACATGTTGTTTCTGGCTTAAGCTTGGGTATTGACAAAAACAAAGTGGCAGCAGTGTTACATAAGGCAATACCTCAGGATAATAAGGAAATGATGTCTTTTCTTGGATCTTCTAGTTATTATAGGCAACACTTGAAAGACTTTTCAATTCTAGCTAGGTCACTATATAGAATCTATGATAAACAGACTGTATTTGAGATGACACAGGAGAGAACTGAAGCTTATGAGAAGATAAAGAAAGCTCTTACAGAAGCACCTTTACTCCTCATGCCTGACCGGAATATTCCTTTTAAACTGTACATTAATTCATGTGGAGATGGGTTAGGGGCAGCCCTACATCAAGTCCAAATTATTGATGACAAACCTACACAGGGACCAGTTTGTTATATCTCAAGACAAATCAAACCAACAGAGGCCAGATATGGTGCAAGCCAAATGGAGTGCTTATGTTTGGTATGGGCACTTGAGAAATTACACTATTATGTTGATGGCAGTGTTTTTGAAGTGATAACTGACTGTAATGCAGTAAAATCACTTCTTAACCTGAAAACTCCCAACAGACATATGTTGAGATGGCAAATAGCCATTCAAGAATATAGAGGAAACATGACTATAGTTCACAAAGCAGGAAAAATTCATAAGAATGCTGATGGACTTAGCAGGTGGGAATTGGCCAACACTCCTGATAACCCAGCTTATTTACCTTTGGAAGCTGAACCACAGATTCCAATTGAAGGAATTAACATAACTGATATTGGGACCGACTTCCTTGAAGAGGTCAGAGAATCTTATAAGAAAGACAAGAATTGCCATATCTTGACTTCTTTATTAGATAAAGACTGCAAAGATACATCTTTGATCAATGCACTAGATAAAGTTTGGAGAAATTCCTATTCTGAAGGAAGATTTCACTTGTTCAATGGGATTATTTACCACAGAACCAAGCATTCTTGTGTAATGACATTATGCAGCAGATTGCTTATCAATACAATTCTTCATGAATGCCATGATAGCATCTACTCTGGACACCTGTCAGAGGACAGAACACTTGAAAAAGTAAAGAACTGTGCATGGTGGCCATCTTGGAGAAAGGAAACCATTGAATATTGCCATACCTGTGACAGATGTCAAAAAGCAAACAGGAGTACAGGCAAGAAATTTAGACTTATGATCCATATTCAAGAACCAAAATCCCCTTGGGAAGTTGTTCACATGGATTGGATCACAGCACTTCCTCCAAGTGGTGACAAAAGTTATAATGCTTGTTTAGTCATTGTAGACAGATATAGCTGGACTCCCATATTCTTACCATGTCATAAAGCTGACACTGCTGTGGATACAGCTCTTCTTCTATAGAGTAGAGTTATTTCTCATACAGGATTATTTAAGAATATCATAAGCAACAGAGACCCCAAGTTCACATCTGCACTTTGGACCAATCTTCATAGATTTTTTGGGACTAAGTTATCATTCTCTACAGCATATCACCCTCAAACAGATGGGCTAGCAGAGAGGATGATTCAAACTTTAGAAGACATGGTCAGGAGATTTTGTGCTTATGGGTTAGAATTGAAAGACTCAGATTGCTTTACCCATGACTGGTGCACTCTGATACCTGCACTAGAATTGGCATACAAAAAATCAGTCCATTCTTCCACAGGACAAACTCCTGCTATGTTAGAAAAAGGATGGAATCCAAGACTCCCAGCAGACAAACTGAGGAAAGACTTGATTGACATTCATCCTACAGCTTCCAGCTTCAGAATAATGCTTGATAAAGTAAAGAATCATGCAAAAAAAAGTATGAATGATGATTTTGATTATGCAAAACAGAAGTGGGACAAGAGTCATAAAGTACCAGACTTCAAAGTAGGGGACTTAGTTCTAGTTTCAACCTTGAAGGTTAATAATATCAAAGGCCCAAAGAAACTTAAAGATTCTTATGTAGGACCTTTTGTTATTGTTGCCTTACATGGAACCAATGCAGTTCAAGTGGAATTGAGTGGTGAATTGGAGAATAAACACACAATTTTCTCCGTCAGCTTGATAAAGCCTTATCAACCAGCTGACAAAGAATTGTTTCCTTTAAGGAACCCAACTCCTTTAACTGTGCCACCAGTGGAACAGAATGAAGACAAAAATATAAAGAAAATCATTAAAGAAAGGAGACTTAGGGGTAAAAATCAAAGAGAATATCTTGTCAGATATAGAAATCCAGTACATGAAGATGAATGGCTGGCAGAATCAGAAATACCTGACTCAGATAAACTCTTGAGAAGATTTAGACATGAAAGAAGGCCACAAGCCTAAATATGTCTATAAATGTGCTTTATGTTACTTGATCTGATTGATTTAAAGAGGTTGGACAGTGGACATTAACCCCTTTGGGACTTTTCTTTTTATTATTACTTATACCATTAATAAAATTGTATTACAATTTTATTTTTTGGTGGGAGGGAATGTGAGCCTTGAGGTATATTTTACATATCCAAATAGGCCACAATTATGTTAAAAAGAAATTTTGAATTATTCATAGCTCATAAGTCATGCATATATCCAAAATTCATCATTTTTGATTTCAGAAAAGACAAGAACCTTTTATTGAGTAAGTAAATCCATGCATTTAAGGCCTGATTTGGATTCTACACAAAATTTCACCTAGGGTAGCTCCATAGAGTGAATAAGCTCAAATTAACTCTTTGATGTGGTAAAATGGAAAATACTTCAATACCACATAAAAGATCCGTGAAAATTTTTGTTTTTCTTAATTTCACGCCAAAATCATGGGAATGTGAGAAATCCCATGTTACATATACACTGAGAATAGTGTTATGCATGCTTTGAGCACTTAATATCATGGTATTCCTACCTGGACCCTGGTACACCCATAGTGGATATCTCACTTTAAGCTTAAATTTCTATTTTAACGTGAAAAATAAGCAAGCGGGGCAAAAGACATCAAAGAGAGCCAGGGTACCCAACTTCTGAGGCCTCAGGGGCGTGAACAGCTCCAAAGCTTGGATACATTTCTGATCGTGGCCCAATTAGTAAACTAAAACACTTTGGGAACTTGGTTACCATGTTACAACTACAGTAAATCTTAAGAAAAATAGCAAATAACCTGCTATTTTGACGTGCCAAGGAGGTAAAAAGCTACTTAGACTCCTGTAACCATGTCAATTCTTGATTATTTTCTATGGATAAGCCCCAAAAGATTAATTAAAACCCTTTTTGGACTTGTATCCATTCATTCACCTCATAGCAACCAGTTAAACACTGATATTTGCAAATTCTATGTAGAAATGAGGTAAAAACTTAAAAAATTCTTTAAGAATACAATTCTTAATGAATCTTTCTGAACACTTCAGGACCAATGGAGAACTGTATTATCTATTGTACAACCAAAAAGAATTACAGTTTTACTAGTAAAATAAAAAGCTTTACTTACAGTCCATTTTTGACTATTCTATGTGAAACACTGAATTTCAAAAGTTCACAGTAATTACAAACTGTGATGAAATTGGCAATAAAATTGATAACTTTGAGAAATAAATGATTATTTTTGAATAAAAGTAGATTTACAGATGTTACTCTTTTTATTCTTACCCATATTGGGGTTGGTAGTCACGTACAAGCATCAATTAAGTAATTATGATAATCTTACATGACAACAGATGATGCAATCAATAATCCAAAACGTTTTATTGTTTTCTCACTCACTGGTTTTTCAGTTTTCTCCATGGAATGCCTCTGTGAGCTGTTGTTGACTTAAAATAGGCCTCCTCTTGCTGTTCTTTCCATATCATCATCATCTTATTATCATTTAAATCATTATTACCAACAAGTAAGTATTAGTTATAGCTATTCTTAAGTGTTTTAAATCTTTCAAAATTAATCAGAAAGACGTGAAATCATAGAATCCAACTATATATTGTTGTAATACTGTTATGAATTCATTTTTGATCCTTAAAATCCACAATTCTACATCAAATCTCTCTATCTTATCTTTCAATAAGCTCTTTGGAATATTAGTGAGTGATTTATTTTTAATTCTTAAAGTTTTCCTCTAAAATTAGTTTTATTAAAGAATTGCCATTATAATTATTCTTGCAAAAGATAATTATATATTAAAAAAATTTATTATTTTAATAAAAGAAGTTTTAATATTAAAATCTTCTTGTAATTGACTCTTGTAGACAATTACTTGCTCACTGTTAAAGTCACTAGTAGTGTTTAACATGTGAAAGAAATAATTCTTTAATTATTTAATTGTGGTTATAATAAAATTTTATTATTATATTTCATAAGAACAGTCATAGTACTGTTGATTAATAGTAATATTATCAACAAGTTTCATAGACACATCTTACATTTGGGGGCCTGGCTGTGATTGTAACCACAGCTTTGGATATAATCATATTCTAGACTTAATTGTTGTGTTCTCAAAAACCATAATACCCACCACATCTCAAATTTGGGGGCCTGGCCATGTTTTCTGGACCTTGTACCCCCAATTAATATATTTTTAAGCTCTAAAATATATTAATTTAATAGTTTTTTTCTTTCAATTTGAGGTTAAAATAATTTTTAATCTTGGAAATTTTTTTAAAATATTTTTCATTGAGGAATTTTGTTCAATTTTATATTATTTTACATGTGGCTTTTTCACATCCAAAAACCTATAAAATTATTCTTTGAATTACTCTGGATTAATTCTGAATAAGAATCTTTAATTTTAATTTATTTGAATATTAAAAAATAATAAAACTTATAAAAATCTTTAAAAAAAATTAAAAAGCATAAAAATAACTTTTTCTTTTATAAATTATTTCTAGTGTCTTTAATAAAATACAGTGCAGCTGGTGATAAGCTCAGTAAGAGATATATTACTACTCCAGAATCCTCAGAAGCAGAATTTGAAGAGAGCATTGAAGTTCAAATTGCTAAGAGAAGCACTTTATTCAGAACAGAACAAGCTAAATTACCACCAAAAGGTGTGTAATTCTGTCCTTTTATTTCACTTTTTCTCTTGAATTGACGTGAAAATGGTGCACACCAGAAATGGAAGAAACTATTCAGTCCAACCAGATGGATGTGGACTCGGAAGAGGAAAGACCAAATCCAGAAGTTTCAAATCTTCCTCAGGAAAGACACATCTGGAGGATGCCAGAGTTTCCCCCCATTCCCCATGCTCTGTACCCACAAACTTTGATGAGAATTCTGAATCTGGACTAATTCATGATAATATTTTAAGGGCTGAACCACCTCCAAGTGGCAGCAATAGAAATTTATCCATTACAATACAAGAATTGGTTCAAAGCAGCTAAAGAAGAGGAGTGGGAAATATGCCCAAGCCTTTGGCAGGGGGCATCAAGAGCTTTCTGGGTCAGGAGAAAACCATAGAACTCTTAGGAGGTTGGAGCCCATTGTCTTGCAAAGACAAGGTCAAAAAAGATAAAGAATAGTTGAAGAACCAAAGTCTTTTATCCATAGACCAGAAGAAGGGGTGGAAATAACTCCAGCTTTGGAGACAGAATGCCCAGTGGCATCTACCAGCTCCAAACCAGCTGCAGAAGTGTCCAAAGACAAGCCCAAAGGACCTGAGAAGAAGCAGAGAGGTCCCAAGAATCATCAAGGCAAGGTCAAAGGCAAAGCCAATTAGCACAGACCCTACCTACAAGGGTACAGGATACCCAAATTGCAGCCTTCAGCCATGGACAGTGTCTTCAATATGGCCAGTACTCTTATGAAATTCACAGCCAAGGAGCAGGAAAGGAGGAACAGAACCTTTCCATGGAAATAATACAAGAAATAAATCTTTTTAAAACTAGTATTAATGTAGAAATTGGTAAAATGATGCAAAGTTAACTAGAATTACTTTGGACATCATTGACTTGAAAAAGAATGACAAACAGTCTGCTGAAATGCATAAGTCTGTAATTGCCAAACTAGAGTTACTTACCAATACATGTGACAGAGTTGAGAGTAAATATCATGTCCAAGATGATGAAATGGGATATTTTTACACAAGAGACATCAAAGGTCAACTTAGAGTTCTGAGAGACTATGTTGTGGCAGTGGGTGAAAATACAAGTCAATTTGCCACACATTTGGCAAGGAGTGACAGGGAAAGGAAGAAATTAAAAGAGGAAATACTTGCACAAGTGGAGCAAATCCGTAAGAATTATGAATCATATTCACATATGCCAAGACATTCCACACCTTTGACTGAAGAAAAGCTTTTTGTAAAAGAAATTCTTACCCCTTTTCCAGGAGAAAATGTTATCTCTGCAAAAGATATTCCCAAATTGGATGAATGGCCAGCATTTGCTGGTGAAGGAGAGTACAATCATATTGAGTTCATCAGAACTATTGATATGTTGCAAGAAGACTTTCATATACCTGATGAAATTATAGCAGGCAAATTACACTCTCTGTTTACCAGAACTGCAAAGAAATGGTATTACAAGATGAGACAATATCATGGAAAACATGATTGATCTTGGTGGAAATTTGAATTGATGACCAAATGGGCCAATAATTCTTGGAGGTTTAAAATGCAAAATGCTTTTGAAAGTGTGATTTCTAACTCAGAAAGGGATAAATCGCTTACTTGGTTCTTCAAGAAAAAAGAAACATTATCTGCCTTACACCCAGATATGTCTGACACTATGATTAATATGAAAATATTAAGAAAATGTGGAGGAGAAATGGAACATGCTATCAAGTGCATATGTGTAGAACCCTGTTCAAGAGAGGACTACATTAATGCAATGGAAGATATTCTTACTAGAACAAGAATTGGTAAGACTTGGGCTAAAATCCCTGTTGAGTCCAAAATGGTCCCAAAGATTTCCAGAGAGGACAGAAGGCCTGAGAAACCTGTCTTGAAGTGTCATAAATATGGGAGTGCTTCACATTTAGCCAACACTTGCACCAAAAGGACAAAGATTAATGAAGTTAAAGTCATTGAAGAAGCTCAGTGTACTGAAGAGAAAGAATAAGCTGACCTAGATTATCCAGTCTCTGAAGACACACCAGTAGAGGACTATCCCATTGAAAACATTACAGCTTTCTTTGAGGTCACAGAAGTCCATACTCACTTACCACAGTACAGTGAGGATTTTCATAGCCTGATCAATATCCAGGATGCCATAATGTGTAAAACCAAACCTGCTAGAGGTAAAAGATACACTGCCTGAGCATCTTGTATCACATCAATCCTAACAAATGATATTCAAGCCAAAGTCAATTTGGATAAAGGGGAATTTTGTACTTGTGTAGGAAAAGATTACCTTCAATCCATACTCCCTGAATGGAAAAGCCATCTATTACCAATAGAGGGTGTACAATTTGGTAGTGGCAGTAATAATATGTACCCTTTTGGCATATTGGACAGTAATCTTGCATTTCCACATCCAGCAGGAAGTGTGAGGATGAAAACTGAGATAGTAGTAATGGCCAATTGCACATCTCAGCAAATTATTCTAGGAAATGATTACTTGAATATTTATGGTATTGACATCAATAACCATAAAGACAGATATTTCACAATTGGAGAAAATAAAAGACAAAAATTTGCTTTTTCCAATATGCCAAAACAAATATCTGTGATATCTTCTGTTGGAGATACTTATAAGAAAGAATTTGTGGCTAATCAGCTTGCTGAAGCACAAATTAATACATTATTATCACCAAAGATGAGGCATTACCTTATTGATGTGTTTTACACATATAAAAAGGAATTTGCTTCTGATAATGAGCGATTAGGCACTCTTAAAGGTAATGAAGTTGATATTACTCTTAATATTGACAGATCATACCCTCCAGTCCTTAGAAGACCAGCTTATCCAGCCAGTCCCAGAGCTAGAGAGGCCTTGGAAAAACATATCCAAGAATTGATCCAGCTTGGTGTACTAAGGAGGATAGGCCATAATGAAGAAGTTGAAGTGACAACACCTGTTATTATTGCTTGGCATAATGATAAATCAAGGATGTTTGGAGATTTTAGAGCATTGAATACCTACACAGTTCCAGATAGGTATCCAATTTCTAGAATTCAAGAAACCTTGACCCAATTGTCAAAAGCCAAGTATATAACATCCATGGATGCATTGAAAGGCTTTCATAAAACATTTTTGACGCCAATAACTAGGAAATTACTTAGAATTATCACTCACTGTGGTATTTATGAGTATCTTAGAATTCCATTTGGAATTAAAAATGCACTATCTCATTATCAAAGAATGATGAATATCATCTTCCCCACAGAATTGTCTGAAGGATGGCTTATCATTTATATTGATGATATTCTCATATGTTCTGACTCATGGTCTTTGCACCTTGAAAGACTTGCAAGAGTACTTGACAAGGTTACAGGAGTAAATATGAAGATTTCACTCAAGAAATGTAATTTTGGCTTTACAGAACTTAAAGCTTTAGGACATATTGTTTCTGGTTTAATTTTGGGTATTGACAAGAATAAAGTGGTAGAAGTGTTACTTAAGCCAATTCCCCAGAATAAGAAAGAAATTATGTCTTTTCTTGGCTTTTCCAGCTATTACAGGCCTCACCTAAAGGAAATTAAAATTCTAGCCAAGTCCCTCTACAGAATCTGTGATCAACAGAGAGTATCTGAGATGACACAGGAAAGAATTAAAGCTTATGAGAAGATAAGGAAAGCTCTTACTGAATCACCTTTACTCTTCATGCCTGACTGCAATATACCTTGTAAATTATACATTGATACATGTGGAGATGAATTAGGGGAAGCCCTACATCAAGTCCAAAATATTGATGACAAACCTACAGAAGGACCAGTTTTTTACATCTCAAGACAAATCAAACCAACAGAAGCCAGATATGGTGCAAGCCAAATGGAGTGCTTATGTTTGGTATGGGCACTTTAGAAATTACAATATTATCTTGATGGCAGTGTTTCTGAAGTGATAACTGACTGTGATGCTGTGAAATCACTCCTTAACATGAAACCTCCCAACAGACAAATGTTGAGACAGCAAATAGCCATTCACAAATATAGAGGAAACATGACTATAGTTGATAAAGCAAGAAACATTCACAAGAATTCTGATTGATTTAGCAGGTGGGCATTAGCCAATACTTCTGATAACCCAGCTTATTTACCTTTGGAAGAAAAACCACAGATTTAAATTGAAGGAATTAACATAGCTGATATTGGCACTGAATTTTTTGAAGAAGTCAGAGAATCTTATAGGCAAGACAGGAATTCCCATATCGTGACTTCCTTATTAGATAAATACTGCAAATATACATCTTTAGTAAATGCACTGGATGAATTTTGCAAGAATTCCTATTCTGAAGGAATATTTCACTTGTCCTATGGGATTATTTACCACAGAACCAAACATTCTTGTATAAAGACATTGTGTAGAAGATTGCTTATCAATACCATTCTTCATGAATTCCATGATAGCATCTACTCTGGACACCTGTCAGAAGACAGAACACTTGAAAAAGTGAAGAATTGTGCATGGTAGCCATCTTGGAGAAAGGAAACCATTGAATATTTCCACACCTGTGATAGATGCCAACACGCAAACAGGGGTACAGGAAAAAAATTTGGACCAATGATTCATATTCAAGAACCAAAATCCCCTTGGGAAGCTGTTCACACGGATTGGGTCACAGCACCTCCTCCAAGTGGTGACAAAAGTTATAGTTATTGTTGAGTCATTGTAGACAGATATAGCACAACTCCCATATTCTTACCATGTCATAAAGATGAAACTGCTATGTATACAGCTCTTCTTCCATGGAGTAGAGTTATTTCTCATACAGGATTAATTAAGAATATCATAAGTGACAGATATCCCAAGTTTACATCTGCACTTTGGACCAATCATCATAGATTGTTTGGGACTAAGTTATCATTTTCTACAGCATATCACCCTCAAACAGATGGGCTAGCAGAGAGGATGATTTAAACTTTAGAAGACATTATCAGGAGACTTTGTGCTTATGGATTAGATTATTAGAAGTCAAAGATTCAGATTCCTTTACCCATGACTGGTGCACTCTAATAGCTGCGTTAGAATTGGCATATATGACAGCAGTCCATTCTTCCACAGGTCAAACTCATACTATGCTAGAAGAAGGATGGAATCCAAGACTCCCAGCAGACACACCAAGGAAAGACTTGATTTACATTCATCCTACAGCTTCCTGCTTCAAGATAATGCTTGATAAAGTGAAACATCATGCAAAACAGGGTATGAATGACGCTTTTGACTATGCAAAACAGAAGTGGGACAAAAGTCACAAAGTACCAGACTTCAAAGTAGGGGACTTAGTTCTGGTTTCAACCTTGAATTTTGATAATATAAAAGGCCAAAAGAAACTTAAAGACTCTTATGTAGGACCTTTTGTTATTGTTTACTTACATGGAACCAATGCAGTTCAAGTTGAATTGAGTGGTGAATTGGAGAATAAACACCCCACGTTTCCAGTCAGCTTGATAAAACCTTATCAACCAGCTGACAATGAATTTTTTCCTTTAAAGAAACCAACTCCTTTGACTGTACCACCAGTGAAACAGAATGAAGAAAAAAAGATAAAGAAACTAATTAAAGAAAGGAGACTTAGAGGTAAAAATCAAAGATAATATCTTGTCAGATATAGAAATCCAGTACATGAAGATGAATGGCTGGCAGAATCAGAGCCACCTGACTCAGATAAGCTCTTAAGAGGATTTAGACATGAAAGAAGGCCACAATCCTGAATATTTCTATAAACTTTCTTTAAACTACTTGATCTGAGTAATTTAAAGAGGTTGTACAGTGGACATTAACCCCCTTTGAGGCCCTTTCCTTCTTTATACCATTGATGAAGTTGTAGTACAATTTTATTTTTTGGTGGGAGGGAATGTGAGCCTTGAGGTATATTTCACATACCCAAATAGGCCACAATTATCTTAAAAATAAATTGTGAATTATGAATAACCCATAAGTTGTGCATATATTCAAAATTCATCTTTTTGATTTCAGAAAAGATGAATAACCTTTCATTGAAGAAGTAAATCCATGGATTTAAGGCCAGATTTGGATTCCGCACAAAATTCCAGCTAGGGTAGCTCTATAGAGTAAATAAGCTCAAAACAACTCTTTCAGGTGGTAATATGGAAAATACTTCAATACCACATAAAAGATCCATGAAATGTTTTGCTTTTCTCAATTTCACACCAAAATAATGGGAATGTGAGAAATCCCATGTTACATATACACTAAGAATAGTGTTATGCATGTTTTGGAAACTTGATATTATGGTATTCTTAAATGCACTCTTGGTAAACTCATAGTGGGTATTGCACTTGAAGCATGAATTTCTATTTTTGATATGAAAAATAGTCAAGGGGAACAAAAGACATCAAAGAGAGCAAGGGTACCCAACTTCTGAGGCCTCTGAGGTGTGGACAGCTTTAAATATTGTATGCATGGCTGAGCTTGGTCCAATTAGTAAACTGAAACTTTTTGGGAACTTGGGTACCATGTCACAACTTCAATAAATCATAAGATAATTGCAAATAAGCTGCTATTTTGACATTCCAAGGAGGTAAAAAGCAGCGTACACTCCTTTAACCATGTCAATTATTAATTAATTTCTATGGATAAACCCCAAAAGAGTAATTAAGGGCCTTTTTGGACTAGTATCCCCTGATTTACTTCATAGCAACCAGCCATATATTGCTATTTGCAATTCTATGTAGAAAGGAGGTAAAAACTTCAAAAATTCATTAAAAATACAATTCTTGATGAGTCTTTCCGAAACTTTCAGGACCATTTGAGAGCTTTATACTTCATAGAAAAACAGAAAACAATTATGCTTTTATAGGTAAAATTAAAAGTCTTACTTACAGTCCATTTTTGATGATTCCACTTGAAACACAGAATCTTTAAAAATTTACAGAAAATACATTCTGTGATGAAAATTGCAATAACATTAATAGCTTTTAGAAATCAATTATTATTTTGAAATAAAATAAGATTTACAGTTGTTACTCCTTTTATTCTTAATCATAAATGGGTTGGTAGACATGTAAAAGCCTCAATTAAGTCATTATGATGATCTTATGTGACAACAGATGATGCAATCAATAATACAAAAAGTTTATTGTTTTTTCATTTTTCTACTTTGAACACCTCTGTGAGCTGTCTTAGACTTAAAAGAGGCCTCCTCTTGCTGTTTTTTCCAAATCATCACATTATTCAATTATACCTTTATTACCAACAAGTAAGTATTAGTTAAAACTTTTCATAAGTGTTTTATTCTTTCAGAATCAATCAGAAAGATGTGAAATCATAGAAATCAACTATATATTGCTGTAATACTGTTATATATCCATTTTTGATCCTTTAAATCCACAATAATCCATCAAATTTCTCTACTTTTATCTTTGATAAGTTCTTTGGAGTATTAGTGAGTGATTTATCTTAATTCTTAAAGATTTTTTCCTAGTAATCCTTTTCTCCAAGAATTATATTTGGAATTATTTCTACATAAGATAATTATATATTAAAAATAATTTTTATTATTTTAATAAAGAAGTTTTTATTGTTAGATACTTCTTGTAATCTATTCTAGTAGACAATTACTACTTACTGTTATAATCACTAGTAGTGTATAACATGTAAAAGAAATAATTAATCACTTATTTAAATTGTGTTTATAATAATTTTTATTATTATATTTGCTAAGAACAGTCATAGTCATGCTGATTAATAGTAATATTATCAACAAGTTTCATAGACACATCTTACACATATTTTCTAATTTGATCTACTTTATAGTTCTGGTTGAGATTATTAAGTCATATAAATTTAAAACAAAGCTTTATTTTCTTTATAATAGAAAAAAATATTTGAAGCAAATAGCTTATCAGAAACTAGAAACCCAATATAAGATTTAGAAGCTATATATGTAATATAATGGGCTTATTAAAACCTGAATCCATTCTTAAAAATATTGTTTATTTGTGAAATTTATGAACAAATTATATCATTTTTAAAAGGTATGAGTCTTAGAAGAGTTTAAGTTTGTAAAAATTGATTGGAATTAGTAAGAATCTCAGTATTAATATTCAGCTTTATCAGATAATACGTAAAAAATCCAAAATAAGTTGCTTTGGAATTGAATATTATATAAAGAATTAAAAAGAGTCATCAGTATACTTTTAAACCAGGGAAAAGGAGGTTAATTTAAAAAGTAAATCTCAGTTATTTGGGAAAATGGTTATGGAATATTATTGAAGGCTTGAACTAAGGAATTATCTTGTTTGGAATTCAATTTTGTTCTCAAAGGGGTATGAAATGGATCAAAACTTTATAGTACTTTTATCTCTTTAACAAATCTACATTTTGTTCTGCCAAGATTGGTTTTACAATTATCTGAATTAAATTGATATAAAATCCTTCAGTCTCATATATTTAGCTTCATTGTACTATGTCTGAAGCTCTCATAGTAATAGCTCTCAATTCATATTGGAAAGGAGTTTTTAAATGGAATTTTACAGATAGCCTCAATTAGTAACAAAATAGACTATTATTAACGTAAATAGCTCTCAAGTTAAAAATAACCAGAAATCTTTTATATCCTTAGGACTTTTTGGAGAATAATTATCAATAGATAAGATATTTCATTTGTTTAGAAAATTTGATGAATGGATGACGTGTTCTTATCAAGGGAGATATCCAAATTTAAGATAAATTGAGTTGGAATTATAAATCTTTAGATAAATTCTTGAAGCTTTCAATATGAATACCTAGCATAAATTTAATTGAGATTTTTCTCCCAATATTTGATATTAATAAAAAAATCTTTTTCAGATAAATTTAAGAATGTTTCTCAAAGCTAGATACCAATGATGACAAAAAATACCATAAATCATGGTATTAAATTAAAATCAATGGGAAATATTTTTTACAGGTTTTAACCTTGTTTATAACTTGTTAAATAGAGTTCATTTCTGTATTTCTACAGTAATTACGTGGTGACTTTATTTTTGCTTTATCACTCTATCATGTATATTTCAAAAGATATTAGCTAAAATCCTTGAATATATGTGTTGACCAAAAAAGTGCATATATTCAGCTTAACTCCTTAAGTATTGACTTTGGAGATTAGCTTCTTAATTGTTTTATGTGTGGAGCTTTATTGAGAATCTAATGGTACCATCTATTTTACATTTTGTTTCATTGGTATTTGAAATAATTAAGGATATATGTTTTCTATAAGGTATTATTACTTATAACTCATTAAATATTGACTTTACAGATATACCATAAAAATAGTATATGTGTATTTTACCATGGGGAATCCAATGGTATAGTTCATTTCACATGTTTATTCATTGGTGTTTAAGTTAAACCAAGTTTTATGCCTATTTATGGCATTTTTGTAGTTTTAAGGTAATTCTTTTTAATGTATAATTATTTTAAATATTTCTTGTGACCTTTTTGGGTATGTGGTCATATATCAAAGTTTCACATTCCCTACCACCAAAAACGATTGTACCACAATCTGATATGTGTGATTAGGGTATCATCCACTGTGCTACCCCTTCAATAGCCTTTGCTAGTCTTGAAGCTCAATGATGCTTAACTTTTCTATTCTTTAGGTTTTCTTTCGTGTCTGAACCTTCTTAGTAGTTTATCAGCATTTGTTATTTCTTTCTCAAGTAGCCATTCATCTTCTTGAGTTGAATTTCTATACCTTACAAGGTATTCTCTTTCTTTTTTTTTCTTGTCCTTCTTTCTTTAAGGACTTTTACAATTTTCTTTTCTTCTCCTTCTTCCAAGGGGGGAATTTCAAGTGGGGGTTTATTTCTTAGTGGAAATAACTCCTTGTCACTTGAGCTGTAAGGTTTTATCAGACTTACAGGGAAAGTTGGGTGTTTGTTCATTAATTCACCTGTGAGTTCCAATTGCACAGCATTGGGTCCATGAAGTGCTTTTATCATAAATGGTCCTGCAAAGAAATCTTTTAATTTCTTTGGACCTTTTCTGTTATTGAAATTAAGGGTTGATACTAGGACCAAGTCTCCTATTTTGAAGTCAGGTGGTTTATGACTTTTATCTTATCTTTCTTTTGCACATTTGAAAGAATATTGCATACATCTGTTTGCATGGTGTCTTGCTTTGTCAAGCCTTATCTTAAAACTGTTTGCTGTTGGATGTATATCCACTAAGTTCTTTCTGAGGGTATCATAAGGGAGTCTTGGATTCCAACCTTTTTCTAGCATTCCTGGTGTTTTGCCAGTAGAAGAATGGATTGATGTTTTATATGCCAGTTCAAGGGCTGGTATTAGTGTACACCAATCATGGGTAAAACCATCAGAATCTTTGAGTTCTAGTCCATAAGCACAGAATCTTCTGATCATGTCCTCCAAGGTTTGTATCATTCTTTCTGCTAAACCATCAGTTTGAGGATGGGTAGCTGTTGAGAATGATAATTTTGTCCCAAACAAGTTATGGAGATTTGTCCATAATGCTGAAGTGAATTTTGGGTCTCTGTCACTTATAATATTCTGGAATAAGCCTGTATGGCTAATGACTTTATTCCATATCATTATGGCTGTGTCCATAGCTGTGTCAACTTTGGGAAATGGTAGGAACATGGGAGTTTTGCTATACCTGTCAACTAATACTAGGCATGCATTATAGCTTCTGTCTCCTCCTGGAGGTAATGCTGTTACCCAATCCATATGAACTATTTTCCAAGGGGATTTTGGTTGTTGGATTTGGATCATCATTCCAAATTTCTTTCCTGTGGCTCTGTTGGCCTTTTGACATCTGTCACAGGTTTGGCAGTATTCTGCAACATTGTTCTTCCAATTTGGCCACCAAGAGCAGGTTTTCACCCTTTCTAGTGTTCTGTCTTCTGAAAGATGTCCAGCTGCAACACTATCATGACACTCATGTAAAATAGTGTTTATCAGGGTTCTATCTGTTAAGGCCATAACACATGTGTGTTTTGTTCCATGGTAAAGGATTCCATCAAGGAGGTGGAATATTCCTTCATCATATGCCTTTTTCCATGTTTCATTTAATTTTGACTAAAGTGATGGATCTTTGCAGTCTTTCATTAGAAGTTGGCTTAAGATATGGCAATTCTTGTCTATCTTATAGCTTTCTTTGACGTGGTTAAAGAATTCTGTGCCAATTTCTGTGACACAAATTCCTTCTATATGGTGCTCTTCCTGTGGTACCCATGCTGGATTGTCAGGGGTATTTGCTAGAGCCCATCTGCTAAGACCATCTGCATTTTTATGAATATTACCGGATTTATGAACAATAGTCATATTTCCTCTATTCTCTTGGATAGCAATTTGCCATCTCAGCATATGTCTATTTGGAGTTTTCATATTTAATAGAGATTTTACAGAATTACAGTCTGTAATCACATCAAATACTGTTCCAATCAAGGAATAATGTAATTTTTCTAAAGCCCACACTAAGCAGAGGCATTCAATTTGGCTTGCTTCATATCTTGCTTCTGTTGGCTTTATCTGTCTTTAAATAAAACAAATTGGTCCTTCCACTGGTTTATCATTGATAATTTGTGTCTGGTGTAGTGCAGCACCTAGTCCTTCTCCACAAGAATCAATGTAAAGTTTGAAGGGTATTTTCCAATCTGGAATTAAAAGAAATTGGGCATTTGTTAAGTAATTTTTCAATTCTTCATATTCCTTGACTCTTTCTTCTGTCATTCAATAGACTGTTTGTTGATCACATAGCTTATACAGGGATTTGGCAATTTTTGCGAAGTCCTTTATATGCTGTCTATAGTAACCAGCAAATCCTAGAAATGATTGCATTTCTTTTTTGGTTTGAGGAATTGGCTTAAGTAGTACTGCTGCTACTTTATTCTTGTCTATGCCTAGACTAAGTCCAGATACAACATGTCCTAGTGCTTTTAGTTCACTATATGCAAAATGACACTTTTTCAAGGAAATTTTCATATTCACTTGCACTATTTTTTGTAGTACCCTTTCTAGTCTTTTAAGGTGACTTTCCCAAGCTTCTGAGCAAACTATGATGTCATCAATATAGATAATCAACCATCCTTCTGATAATTCTTCAGGAAATATGGTATTCATCATCCTTTGATAATGGAAAGGTGCATTCTTTATGCCAAATGGCATTCTTAAGTATTCAAAAATCCCACAGTGGACTATTATCCTCAGTAGTTTCTTGGCATTGTCTGTTAAGACATTTTGATTAAAGCCCTTTTGTGAGCCTTAGAGGTAATTTCATATACCCAAAAGACCACAAATATAAAAAATAACATATTAATATAAATAAAATAAATTTATTTATATTATTAAAATAAAAATAAAAAATATAAATATAAAATTATATTAAAAATAAAAAATTAATTATAATTTAAAAATAAAATTACTTTAAATTTTGTAAATATAAAATTACATTTATACTTGAAAAATTTAAGTAAAAATGAAATTTTAACAAAATTGTGAAAAAATAAATAAATTTGGAAAAAAGTTAAATAAAATTTATTATAACTTTTTATCCAATAAATAAACATATAAATTTTATTTCACCATTGGATTCCTCATAAAAAATCAGGTGGGGTCACCTCTGAGTGAAATTTTTGTAACTCAACTCTAAATAAGCTTAAATTAAGTTTTTAGTATTTTCAATACAAAAGTTGAAAATCCTCAAAACCTTAATTTAATTCACACCACATGTGGTGTTAACCATCAATTTTTGTGTTAAAATTGAGGTGTTGTGTTTAGTTTAGAAGTTATGAGGAATTAAAGTATTTTCAATTGAATTCAATTGAAATGTCAAAATGTGCGCGTGTATTACATAAGTGAACTTTGATTTACATATGAGGTGTCAATTATTACTGTATTGTACTGTACAATTGAATTGAATTACATGTGTAAATTATAAGTATAATACATGATGAGGAATTAAAGGAAAAATAAATTGGAAAGATTAAATTTGGGGGGGAAAAGGAACTCCAGCTCTAAGGGGGAGCTAGACCCCCAAAATCCTTGCTGACAGGCGTGGGATGTCAAAATTCACGCAAAAGTTCATCACTTTTGGCCTGGAATTGAGTTACAGGGTCTGTGGACTCAATTGATGATGAGGTTTTGATACCAACTGGGGTAGTTTTAGCTGTTGCCAAGAAGGTAAAACTACCCTTAAGATAAAACAATCATAATAAAAACAGTTTTAACTGGTTTCTACGCCTCTGACACACATTCTGACGTGTTTTGAAGGCTCTAGGCCTGGTATTGCTATAGTAATGGCTGATTTAAGGGTCTAAAATGGCTAAAAATGGCTTAAACCAGCCCTTTTTGGTCTAAACCAGGGTTCAATGATGCCATAATTGGCTTTTCTGTTTTCAGACTGTTTTTCACGACTGACAAGAGTAAATTTTACTTTTGGAGTAAGAGAATTGATGGCTATAAAAGAATGTCTTCTTTGCCCCACTTTTCTCTTCATGTTAGAATCTTTTTCCTTTTATTAATTAGTTTAAAACTGTTAAACCAATCAATAAAAGATTCCAACCACCCTTTTTAAATCATTTTGAACCTTTTAACCACGTGAAAAAATCATTATAATCATTGTTTGTAACTCTTATAATCATTTTTACCCCTGAACCACCCCAAAAGTGAATTAAAGCATCTTTCATCACTGTAAACTTTGTCACTTTGTTTCCAAATTCACTCTGGTCACTTTTGGGCGTGTTTTCTCTTTAATATTCTTTTTAAAGACTTTGTTCTTTAATTAATTGCTTGCAGTTCTTTGCTCAATTAATTCCAATTGAAATTGCTCTTGAAGAAATTTCTTTTGTAGCCTTAAAATATCTCTTGTAGAGTATTTTTTGGATAAATCTTTATTGTTGGTAAAACAATAAATTTTTATATTATTGTTTTATACTAATAAAGTTATAAACAATAAAATTGGCGTGTTTTCTCTTAAAAATAATATTTCATACTATTTTTAACTGAATTTTACCTTATACAAATTTTGAGGACAGGAAAAGTACTTGATTTTTAATCAAAGTTTCATATCCACACCTTACATTTGGGGGCCCAGCCGTGATATTTTACCTGTGACATATTTTTTTTACTCTTTTTAAATCTTTTTTCTTATATTGAAAAATTTAAAAACATATAAAAAATACTTATAATTCAAAAAAACCCATAAAAAATAATTTTTTTCATATTATAAGTGAGGCTTAAATTTTTATTTCTTTTTTTGAAATATCCTTTTTTTACTTAATTAATTGGCTTTTTCATTAATTTTAGTGTCTGACAACGTGGTAAGACAAGAAAACATTGAAACAGCCTCAACAGTAACCAGCATTATCCCTGCCAGTACTGTTAATTCTGATCATAATAGTACTGTTATTGTGACTCAAAATAATCAACCTGAACCAATATCTTCTGAATTAATTAACTTGGATATAAGTAATACACTTCAGAAAGCCAAAAATTTGGCCAATAGTAAGTTTTTGACGTAAAAATACTATTTTAAGCCTTTTTTTAACCATAATTATGCCTTCAACCAGGTCAGGAGCCAGCTACAACCCCTCAAGCAGCTCCCAAAAAGGTAATAGATGTGATTATGGCAGAGGCCAATCAGGTACAGAAGGAAAAGGGTCAGTTGATGACTTCCAAACAACTAAAATGGGTCATTCTGAAGCTGATAATACCATTTTACCTTCAAAAAGAGCTGACACCGCCACAACAAGCCTCTGTGGACATATACAAAGCCAGCCACAGTGCATACAACAATGCACTCCAATTCAAGGAGTACCAGATCCTTGCAGACCTGTGGAAGAATTGCATGAATTCTTACCTGACAGTAAGAAAATTCTTGGGCCATCCCAACACTTGCAAATTGCTCAATGGATGGCATCCATTGATGGAGAAGAAAAACATGATGCTTTTGACACTAGAATGGAGGAAAAACAACCCTCCACCAGCCAAACCAGTGCCAAAAACAGCCCCAGTGGCCAGCAGCAGCAATTCCAACGTGAAAAAGCAGCCACAACCTCCAAACAAGGGCAAAGGGAAGGCACCAGCCCCAAAACCTTACAGCCAGGGCTACAGAATCCCAAAGATTCAGCAGGATGCCATGGAAAATGTATTTCAGATGGCCAGAACCATGATGGAATTACAGAAGAAGGAGGAAGCCAGATTAAGGTTCCAGAAATGATTTCTGACATATTTGATTCCATCCCAGAGTTGTATAATGCTATAAATGACATGAAAAAACATCTTTCTGATAAAAATGACACCATTTGTAACAACATTAAAACAAACAACCTGAGTCTGTGCCAAATTAATGAAACACTTATGTGTTTTGAAAAAGTTTTGAGAACAATTAAAAATTCCAATAATGATAATTCTTCTAACAATAAAATAAATGAACAATCTGCCATTATTAAAGAATTAACAGATAAATATTCTAAATTCAATATTGATGACATAATTGAAACAAGAATTAAACAAGCCATAAATATTATCAAGACAGATAACAAGAAAGTCCTTGATGACATTTCAAATTCATTTACTGAAGTGAAGACATATACCATTGCCTTGAAAAAGTGTTTTGATGCTTCACAAGAAGAAGTATCAAAATTATCAATGAAATTGAATCAAGTCACTGCTGATAATACAAGACAGACAGAGTTATGGAAAGAACTTACACATAAAGAAGACATGTATAAAATTGAAGTAATAAATTTAATACAAAGCTTCCAACATGAATACAGAAATTCCCAAAGGTGTAGCAACAGTAAAATGAATGACATTGAACAATTACTGAACACCTTACCAAGAATGTCTACACCTCTAAATCAAAATGACGGCACAAGAATTTCAAATACACAAGTATTGGATCCTGATAATTCACAATTAAAAAATGAATTATCCACTTCTTTTCATAACTTGGAACCATCAATGGGCCAAGCACTCTTGAAAGAAGTTCCAAAACTTAAAGAATGGCCTCACTTCAGTGGTGAAGGAGAGTATGACCATATGGAATTCATTAGAGGTATTGACATGATCAAAGAGGATTTTGAATTACCAGACAGATTGGTAACAGCCAGGTTTAACACCTTGTTTACCAGATCAGCTCACAGATGGTACATCAAAATAAGACAAGCACATGGACACCAGAGTTGGACTTGGTGGAAAACCCAAATCATCAACAAATGGGCAAATGATGCTTGGAGGTTTAAAGTTGAAACAGCCTTTGAATCTGCCAAATTTAATGCTGATAAAGACAAAGCTTTACCATGGTTTTGCCAACAAAAGGACAGATTAACAGCATTATATCCTGACATGTCAGAATTTATGATCCATAGAAAAATTCTGAGACAATGTGGAGGTGACTTAGAGCATGCTGTCAAAAGCAGGACTACTGAACAATCTTCAGCAGAGGATATTATCAATATACTAGAAGAAGTAACCACCAGAACCAAAATTGGTTCTAGTAGGGTGAATCTTAAAACAAGGTTTAATACACCTTGGAAAGATTCTGTGGACAAAAACCCCAAAGAAAATTCTAGTAATATTAAATATAAATCTGCAGATACAGTCAGAAAATGCCATATTTGCCAAAGCACCACCCATTTAGCCAATACATGTCCAAAAAGGGGGAAAATCAATGAAATTGACATTGAAAAAGAACCAGATGTTGAAAAGGAAGACATAATTGAAGACAATTCAGATGATAAGTCATCCATATTCTCTGAATCTTCAAAAGATATAGAAAATATCAATGCCACTTTTGACATCATGGAATCTTATTCCCACTTACCACAATTGAGCAATGGTCAAGTTGATTTATCAAAAGTTCAAGATGCACAACTTATGAAGACAAAACCAAACAGAGGAAAAGGTTATACAGCTGGTAACTCCTGTATAACAGAAGTGGTGATTGACAACAAGCCCACCAAACTTTTGCTTGACCCAGGAGCCTTCTGCTCTTGTGTTGGAAAATCTTTTCTTAAGACTTGTGTACCAAATTTTGAAGACCAATTGTTACCAATTGATGGTATAAAATTCAACAGTGCAAGTAACCCAATTAAAGCATTAGGAATCTTTGAGACCAATGTCATATTCCCACATATAAATGGGAATTTAAGGATCACAGTTGAATTTGTTGTTATGGAAAATTGCTCTAGTACCCATTTTATATTGGGAAATGACTATTTAATCATGTATGGGATAGATTTACATAATAACAAAGACAGATACTTTACAATTGGAGACAATAAGCGCCAGAAATTTGCCTTTTTACCCTTTAAAAGACAAATTACAGTAAACAAAGTATCACCAGTCAACTTAGAGTTAGAGAAATTCAAGTCTGAACAGTTAAATGAGGCTGAAATAAGCCTTCATCTGACTGATAAGCAAGAAAATGAACTTTCTTCCCTTTTGTATGACCACAGAGGAGCATTTGCTACAGACAAAGAACCCCTGGGAGCAATTATTGGTCATGAAGTTGACATCATTCTTAACATTGAGAGACCTTATCCACCACTCTTAAGAAGACCTGCTTATCCAGCAAGTCCAAAATCAAGAGAAGCTCTAGAAATTCATATCAAAGAACTTCTAGACCTTGGTGTAATAAGAAAGGTAGGCCACAATGAGGAAGTAGAAATAACTACACCAGTCATAGTGGCGTGGCATAATGGAAAATCCAGAATGGTTGGGGACTTTAGAGCTCTGAACACTTACACTGTTCCAGACAGATACCCAATACCAAAAATCCAAATTGCCCTTACTCAAATATCTCAAGCAGTGTATATAACCACTATGGATGCCCTTAAAAGATTCCATCAAAATGTAGTAACACCAAGAGCAAGAAAATACTTGAGAATTATTGTTCATTGTGGAGTGTATGAATACTTAAGGATGCCCTTTGGTATCAAAAATGCACCTTCACACTTCCAAAGAATGATGAATGAAATCTTCCCTAAAGAACTCTCAGAGGGATGGTTAATCATTTACATTGATGACATTATTATCTGTTCAAAGACTTGGGAGGAGCACATGTACAGATTATCAAGAGTTTTGACAAAAATCCAATCAGTAAACATGAAAATCTCCTTGAAGAAATGTCATTTTGGATTTAAAGAACTTAAGGCACTAGGACATGTTGTATCTGGTTTGTCCCTTGGAATTGATAAAAACAAAGTTGCAGCAGTATTGTTAAAACCCATGCCTCAGAATAAGAAGGAAATTCAGTCATTCTTAGGTTTTGCAGGATATTACAGGCAACACATTAAAGACTTTGCATCCATAGCAAGACCACTTTATAAGTTGTGTGACAAAGACACAGTATTTGAGATGACTGTTGACAGAGTCAAAGCTTTTGAGTCTCTAAGAGAAGCATTGACCACTGCTCCACTCTTACTGATGCCAGACTTTAAATTGCCTTTCAAACTGTATATTGATGCATCAGGGGATGGACTAGGTGCTGCACTTCACCAAGTTCAGATCATAAATGACAAACCTGTAGAAGGACCAATATGTTTCATATCCAGGCAAATCAAACCAACTGAAGCCAGATATGGAGCAAGTCAAATGGAATGTCTATGCCTTGTCTGGGCCTTAGAGAAATTGAACTATTTCTTAGAGGGATGTGTTTTTGAAGTAATAACAGATTGTACAGCTGTGAAATCACTTTTGAACATGAAAACACCTAACAGACACATGCTCAGATGGCAAATAGCCATACAAGAATACAGAGGCAATATGACTATTGTTCATAAGGATGGGAATATTCATAAGAATGCAGATGGACTAAGCAGATGGCCATTACCAAATAACATTGATAATCCTGCTTATGTTCCAGAAGAAGCTTCACCACAAATTCCAATAGAAGGAATAAGTGTTACAGACTTGAACACCACCTTCTTTGAAGAAGTCAGAAATAGTTACACTCAAGATAAGAATTGTAGCATCTTATGCCAATTACTTAACAAAGACTGTAAAGACAACTCTCTAATACATGCCTTGGATGAAGTATGGAGAAAATCTTATAATGAAGGGAGATTTCACCTACTGGATGGTATAATTTACCACAGAACCAAGCACACATGTGTCATGACAGTTGTAGACAGGTCATTAATCAATCTTGTACTGAAAGAATGCCATGATAGTCCCTTTTCAGGACATCTTTCTGAGGACAGAACAAGAGATAAAGTAAAGACCTGCATATGGTGGCCAATGTGGCAAAAAGATGTTGCAGAATATTGCAAAACCTGTGACAGATGCCAAAAGGCAAATAAATCCACTGGCAAAAGACTTGGAAATATGATGAAAATCCAAGAACCAAACAGACCTTGGGAAATTGTCCATATGGATTGGGTAACTGGCCTACCACCAGGAGGTGACAAGAGCTATAATGCTTGCCTAGTAATTGTGGACAGATTCAGTAAAACTCCAATCTTTTTACCATGTCACAAAGATGATACAGCCATGGATACAGCTCTTCTGATATGGAATAGAGTAGTGTCATGGACTGGGATATTTACAAATATCATCAGTGATAGAGATCCCAAATTCACTTCAGCTCTATGGACAAATCTTCACCAATTATTTGGCACAAAACTGTCTTTCTCTACAGCCTACCACCCACAAACTGATGATCTGGCTGAAAGAATGATCCAAACCTTAGAGGACATGGTGAGAAGATTTTGTGCATATGGCCTTGAATTCAAAGATTGTGATGGATTTACCCATGATTGGTGTACTCTGTTACCAGCACTGGAATTAGCATATAAAACATCAATCCATTCCAGTACCAATCAGACTCCTGCTATTCTAGAAAAAGGATGGAACCCCAAGTTACCCCAAGATTCCTTGAGGAAAGACTTAATTGAAATACATCCCACAGCTTCTAGCTTCAAAGGAATGCTAGACAAAGCTAGAAAGCATGCAGTGAGATGCATGGAGGACTCTTTTGCATATGCTAAAGACAAATGGGATAAATCTCATGCAACTCCAGATTTCAAAGTGGGGGACCTAGTTCTTGTATCCACCACTAACTTCAATAACATCAAAGGATGTAAAAAGTTAAAAGACTCCTTTGCAGGACCTTTTGTGATTAAGGCCCTCCATGGAGAAAATGCTGTTGAAGTAGAGTTATCTGAAGAACTTAGCAATAAGCACCCTACATTTCCAGTAAGCTTGATAAAGCCATACAAATCTAGTGATTCTGAGAAATTTCCCTTGAGGAATAAGATTCCCCAAGTTATACCTCCTATTGAGACATCTGGTACTAAGAAAATAACCAAAGTTCTTAAAGAAAGGAAATTAAGAACCAAGAAAGTAAGGGAATACCTTGTTAGGTACAGTGACCCAACTTGTGAAGATGAATGGTTAGAAGAGAAAGATATACCAGAAGCCACCAAACTCCTGAGGAGATTCAGACACACTAGAAACACCAATATTACAAAGTAATATTCTTTTTTAGGGGGAGGGAATGTGAGCCTTAGAGGTAATTTCATATACCCAAAAGACCACAAATATAAAAAATAACATATTAATATAAATAAAATAAATTTATTTATATTATTAAAATAAAGATAAAAAATATAAATATAAAATTATATTAAAAATAAAAAATTAATTATAATTTAAAAATAAAATTACTTTAAATTTTGTAAATATAAAATTACATTTATACTTGAAAAATTTAAGTAAAAATGAAATTTTAACAAAATTGTGAAAAAATAAATAAATTTGGAAAAAAGTTAAATAAAATTTATTATAACTTTTTATCCAATAAATAAACATATAAATTTTATTTCACCATTGGATTCCTCATAAAAAATCAGGTGGGGTCACCTCTGAGTGAAATTTTTGTAACTCAACTCTAAATAAGCTTAAATTAAGTTTTTAGTATTTTCAATACAAAAGTTGAAAATCCTCAAAACCTTAATTTAATTCACACCACATGTGGTGTTAACCATCAATTTTTGTGTTAAAATTGAGGTGTTGTGTTTAGTTTAGAAGTTATGAGGAATTAAAGTATTTTCAATTGAATTCAATTGAAATGTCAAAATGTGCGCGTGTATTACATAAGTGAACTTTGATTTACATATGAGGTGTCAATTATTACTGTATTGTACTGTACAATTGAATTGAATTACATGTGTAAATTATAAGTATAATACATGATGAGGAATTAAAGGAAAAATAAATTGGAAAGATTAAATTTGGGGGGGAAAAGGAACTCCAGCTCTAAGGGGGAGCTAGACCCCCAAAATCCTTGCTGACAGGCGTGGGATGTCAAAATTCACGCAAAAGTTCATCACTTTTGGCCTGGAATTGAGTTACAGGGTCTGTGGACTCAATTGATGATGAGGTTTTGATACCAACTGGGGTAGTTTTAGCTGTTGCCAAGAAGGTAAAACTACCCTTAAGATAAAACAATCATAATAAAAACAGTTTTAACTGGTTTCTACGCCTCTGACACACATTCTGACGTGTTTTGAAGGCTCTAGGCCTGGTATTGCTATAGTAATGGCTGATTTAAGGGTCTAAAATGGCTAAAAATGGCTAAAAATGGCTTAAACCAGCCCTTTTGGGTCTAAACCAGGGTTCAATGATGCCATAATTGGCTTTTCTGTTGTCAGACTGTTTTTCACGACTGACAAGAGTAAATTTTACTTTTGGAGTAAGAGAATTGATGGCTATAAAAGAATGTCTTCTTTGCCCCACTTTTCTCTTCATGTTAGAATCTTTTTCCTTTTATTAATTAGTTTAAAACTGTTAAACCAATCAATAAAAGATTCCAACCACCCTTTTTAAATCATTTTGAACCTTTTAACCACGTGAAAAAATCATTATAATCATTGTTTGTAACTCTTATAATCATTTTTACCCCTGAACCACCCCAAAAGTGAATTAAAGCATCTTTCATCACTGTAAACTTTGTCACTTTGTTTCCAAATTCACTCTGGTCACTTTTGGGCGTGTTTTCTCTTTAATATTCTTTTTAAAGACTTTGTTCTTTAATTAATTGCTTGCAGTTCTTTGCTCAATTAATTCCAATTGAAATTGCTCTTGAAGAAATTTCTTTTGTAGCCTTAAAATATCTCTTGTAGAGTATTTTTTGGATAAATCTTTATTGTTGGTAAAACAATAAATTTTTATATTATTGTTTTATACTAATAAAGTTATAAACAATAAAATTGGCGTGTTTTCTCTTAAAAATAATATTTCATACTATTTTTAACTGAATTTTACCTTATACAAATTTTGAGGACAGGAAAAGTACTTGATTTTTAATCAAAGTTTCATATCCACACCTTACACCTTTAAGGCATCCATGGCTGTAATGAACTTAGCTTGTGACAATTGTGTCAATGTCTCATGGATTCTGGGTATTGGATATCTGTCTGGAATGGTATAGGTGTTCAGGGATCTGAAGGCTCCTACCATTCTTCATTTTCCATTATGCCAAGTTATAATGACAGGTGTAGTGACCTCTAGCTGTTCATTATGTCCTACGTTTCTTAATATTCCAAGGTCCATTAATTCTTTAATGTGTACCTCCAAGGATTCTCTAGCTCTTGGACTAGCTGGATAAGCAGGTCTCCTTAGTAAGGGTGGGTAAGGCTTTTCCACATTAAGAATTATATCCACCTCATGCCCAATTATGGCACCTAGTGGCTCTTTGTCAGTTGCAAAGGAATTTTTGTACTTAAATAAGAGGTCAATCAAGTTTTCTTTCATTTTTTCTGTTAATTCTTGATTGAATTCTGCCTCTTTGAGTTGTTCAGATATAAAAAGTTCCTTTTCTGGACTTTTCTCTTCATTCTTAATACCTTTGATTTGTTTTTTGTTATTTAAGAAGCCAAAACTTTGTCTTTTGTTATCTCCTATGGTCAAATATCTGTCTTTTTGGTTGGAGATATCTATACCATAAATTGATAAGTAGTCATTTCCAAGTATGAAGTTATTACTAGTACAGTTGTCCATTACTACAAACTCTACTTGAATTCTGACACATTGTGAGGGGTGAGGAAAAATTAGTGTCAAGTCAATTATTCCCAGGGGCTTCATGCTCTCACTTGCACTACTAAATTTGACACCTTGTATTGGCATAAGTTTTTCTTTCTAATCTGGGACAATGGCTTTCAAATAACCTTTACCAACACAGGTACAATATGCTCCTGTATCCAAGTTCACTTTTCCCTCTTGGTTATCAACCATAACAATACTTATACTTGATTTTCCAGATGTATATCCCATTCCTCTTGCAGGTTTGGCTCTATACATTTTGGCATCTTGTATATTTTTCAGGTTTGTGTCAGATGTCCCAACTTGTGGTAAGCTTGAGCTAACATCTAGTACTTTATAAATTATATCAGTATTATTAATTTGTGCATTAATTATATTAATTTCATCACTTTCAGAGCTTTCTGACTCTTCTGTTTCTTTCTCAGAGTCAGATTCCTCCTCTTTGTCATTGTGGTTTTCTGTTTCCACAATTTCATTAATCTTTTCCTTTTTGAGGCAGTTATTGGCTAAGTGTCCAATACCTCCACATTTATGGCATTTTCTTTGCTCATTATTGTTGGGTGTATTGGGCTTGAAAGCTTCTTTTGATTTATCTTTTTTGATAAATGGCATATTTGGACTTTTAATATCTAATTTCTTCCAAGTTCTGCCAATTTTTGTTCTTGTCACTATGTCCTCTAGTGCATTGATATACTCTTCTGTGGAGCATGATTCTATACACCTGCTTCTTAGGGCATGTTCTAGCTCTCCTCCACATTTCTTAAGTATTTTCATGTGCACCATCTTTTGTGACATTTCTGGGTACAATAAATTGAGTCTTTCCACTTGTTTTAAGAACCAAGTTAAAGGTTTGTCTTTGTCTGGGTCAAAGAAAGAATTTTCAAATGCATTCTTTATCTTGTACTCCAGGCATCATTAGTCCACTTGGTGATTATTTCTCATTTCCACCAAGACCAGGTGTTTTTGCCATTTGTTTGTCTTATGCCATAATACCATCTTTTTGCACATTTTTCAAACAATGAATGTAATCTTTCAGTTATTAATTCATCTGGTATGGCATAATCTTCTTTTGCATGTCAATTGTCTTGATAAATGACATGTGGTCATATTCACCTTCCCCTGTGAATGTTGGCCATTTTTTTAATTGAGGTTCTTCCTTCATTAAGACTTGGTTATTGTCTTGGTGACTTAAGTGTGTTATGAATGGATCTGTTAATTCCTCTTTTGGTTTAACAGGGCTTCTTATGTGAGAAAATGCAGTTGATAACTTTGGCATATTTGAGTTATCCTCATTAATTTTATCCATTTTTTCACTAATAAGCCTTATTTCACTTTGAATGTCATCTTTCAGATGCATTCTCGTCTCATCACTCTTTTCCACATGGTCCAAAAGTAATTTTTGGTGTTATGAAGTCTTTTCTTCAAATTTTTCTACAGAAATACTTAGTTTGTTTAATTTTTCTGTAAGATTTTGAATACTCACATCATAATTGATTGTCAAAGTTTTATCTTTGATATCTTTTATGTATTTATACAATTCTTGTTGTCCTTGTATTAAATTTTGAGTGTTATAAATCAAAATGTTTGGCTTATTATTTTCAACAATAAACTTAATGTTGTCAATTTCTTTTTTATTTTGTACAACAGTTTTTGTTAAAGAAGATAACCTATTGTTTATTTCTTGTAATGATACTAAACTGTTTTTAATTTCTTTCAGAGGTAATATACAATTTTTAATTTCTGTTAAACTATTTACGACATCTTTGGGAAAAGTTATTTCTTTGGGAAATGAGGTTGTCTCATTCTTTGTTCTTCCTTGTCCTTGAATTCCATCAAGGTTCTGTCCATGGCATCCTTTTGGATTTTTGGAATCCTGTAGCTTGGGGAATATGGTTTTCTCCAATTCTTTTTCTTGTTCTTCTTCCCTTCTTGGGGAAGTGGATTGGCTTGGGGCTTCTTCCTTGGTTGCCTCCTTCTTTTTGGCATGTTACTCCTTGATCTTTTTGATTTGAGGTTTGGATGATAGTGTATTCCATCCATTGGAGTATCTCACTATTTCCTCCTCTTTGAGGAACTTTTTCAGGATGTGCCAGAGGTCCATCACTCATTGGTGTAGCTGGGGCAACATTTCCCAGTCCTTGTCTTTGCACACTGTGTAGTACTGTTTGTACTGGCTCATGTAAATGTCTATTTGAGCTCTCTGAATGTGATTTGTACCTTTTTTAGTCACTCATACTTAGTTCCAACTCTGGTTCAGATATCATGGGCATTTCTGGGACTTGCCTTTGGAATAAGGCACTTCCTTGTGTGGATTCAGTTCCACTGGGGATATTGCCCTTCCTTTTCCCTTTTGAGGAATCAATTCTACCTATGAGTCCAGCTCCATCTGATTGAATGTAGTATTGGGAGCCTCTTCTGGTAGTCATATTTTAAGAAAAATAAGAAATAAGAGAATTTTTGGAACAGGAATTCTTCTTATGGCGATTTATAAATGAGGTACTCACCTTCAGGGGCCTGAATAGTGGGTCCTGGAAAGTCCAATTTCTTGGCTTTCTTTTTCTTAGTGATTATTTGTGTTGTAGAGCTTTGACAAGTTTCTTCCACCAATCTTTCAACAGCGGTTTGGTTGTCCTCTGTTGGATTGTCTTCAAACACTAAAAAAGACAAATAAATATAAGTCTTTTATATAAAAGGTGTTATTTTTGGTAAGATATGGCAATTTTCCACGTAAAAATTGCTTTTATATGTTAAAAAATCAAAATAAATAAAGAAATGAAATTATAATGAATAAAAAATAACTTTTTTTTATTGGTTTTTATTTATTTATTTTTTTGTTTTTTATATTTTTATTTTTAAAGAATAAAATAAAAAATGAATATGATTCTTTTATAAAAGTAATTTATAATATAAAATTATTTTTAATTTATAAATTATCTTTTTTAATTACTAGTGTCACTTAAAGAAAGTTCTTGCAAGTCTAAGGATGTGAAAAACCATGTGTAAGACAGTACAATTGCTTTCCAAATGCCTCAATAGCATTTAAAATTAATAAATATAAAATTATTATATAATTTTATGATTATAATTGTAATTTATTATTGAATAAACCCAATTGGAATCTTTTTAAAGGTATTTTAGAGTAAATATCACAGCCAGGCCCCCAAATGTAAGGTTTGACTATGAAACAATAAGTAAAAATTACTAATATTTTACTTATTGTACTATGAATGTCCTTATAAATGCAATAAATAAGATAAAAATAATTAAAATAATAAAGAATTATTATAATTATGGCAGAAAAGAACTGTATCATTGAATAAATATAATAATATCATAAATAAATATATTAATATAAGATAATTTATATACTTAAAAGCACTTTATGATTGTTACCAACAAATAATAAAGGCATAAAAAATTGTTTTTTATTAATCAAAAACAATTAATAAAAATAATATTACTAATATTAAAGTTATAAATTAATATAAATACTATTTATATTAGTTATAGAATTATTAAAGTAATAATAGAGAAAAATTATTATAATAAGAGAAATAACCTACTTTTAATGCTTAATATAATAATTTTGGATACTTTTAAGCCTAAGAATGTAAATAAAACTTATTTAAATTGTAGTTACAATAGAAATTAACATAAATTGAAATTTTTCTTGATTTTATGTGGAATAGAGGTTTTTAAGAGAAATTTAAACAAAAAAATTGAATATTTGCAATAATCAGGTCAAAGATGATGATTATAATAATATTAACTTTGGTCTTTAATAATATAAGATTTTTATATATAAAGAATAAATAAATTACCTTTTTATTTAATGATTTAATGTTTTGTAAGCATCTGAGGGGAAAACAGAGTAAAAAGAGCTCTAATTATAGTAAATACCTCCCTCCTAGAGTGCAACAGGCTTCTAGTAGACATTTACTGATGCTTTCTACTAGAATTGATCAATAGTTTAAGGTTTGGTGATGATTACATCATGATCAAACCATTTTACCTCATAATTACGCCATTATTTAGAGTTACCACTATAACTCTACGTTTGATGACATCATAGGCTTGGAAGAAGCCTAAACTCTGTGGATTTTATTAGCTTTGATCATATTTCAATAGTATTCACCAGTTTTATCACTTATATGACTGTTAAGCTTAAAATAAGATTACAGTGAGTGATCTTATATGATCAAATTTAAGCTTAAACTTTGATCATTAATACCTTTTAAGTTATACACGCTACAGCTATTCTGAGAGTGGATTCTGATATCTTGGCATGTCCTCTTGAAGATGCCAAGAGAATTATATTACATAATCAAAACTGTATTTTTGATGATTTTTCTTGTAACTCCTCTTTTCTGTCTAAATTTAATATTTTAAACTTCAAACAATGATTTCAAGGGGTTATACCTTGAATATTGTAATACAAAATACATCATTCTTCACTAATGAACTATTAGAATCCAGCTGTCCACTTTTTCTAAGTTTGGACCACTTTCACAACAAAGTGGTCAACAGCTCTATTTATTTTAATCAATAATCCCTTACAGGTTTTAACCTTTTTTATAGCTTGTTAAATAAATTTCATTTCTGTGTTCCTACATTAATTACGTGGTGACTTTATTTTTGGTTCATTACTCTATCATGTCTATTTCAAAAGATATTAGCTAAAATCCTTGAATATATGCATTGACCAAAAAAGTGCATATATTCAGCTTAATTCCTTAAGTATTGACTTTGGAGATTAGCTTCTTAATTGTTTTATGTGTGGATTTGTATGGGGAACTCAATGGTACCATTTATTTCATATTTTGTTTCATTGGTATTTGAAATAATCAAGGATCTATGTTTTCTATAAGGTATTATTACTTATAACTCATTAAATATTGACTTTACAAATATGCCATAATAATGGTATATGTGTATTTTACCATGGGGAATACAATGGTATAGTTTATTTCACATTTTTATTCATTGGCTTTTAAGTTAAACCAAGTTTTATGCCTATTTATGGCATTTTTGTAGTTTTAAGGTAATTATTTTTAATGTATACTTATTTTAAATATTTTTTGTGACCTTTTTGGGTATGTGGTCATATCTCAAAGGTTCACAGAAATATTCTGAAACTAATCAAATGGGTGTTCAAATTGAATATCTCAGTCGGGTCTATCCAATGGTACTAGCAAAACTCAGCTAGCATCAAAACTACAGATGTTATAGCCAAATTAAAACCAAATTAGGGTGAATAAAACATTAAACTTTCATCTAGATTCTACTGTTTAAGTTTGAGATACTTAAGGTTGGATCATTTTGAGAAGAGCACAATAAGGGCTATCTGATAGTGCCTTCCATTTCCCCATAACTCATTTTAAACAAAAGTTATGGGGCAAAAAATTTCCATAAAGGATTTGATGAAAATCCATATTTGAATAATCAAAATTAAACATGGTATGACTTTTCCAAATTTAATTTTACCAATACCAAATGAGGTCCCACTGTTTAGACTGCATACAGGGATACACAATGAACCAACATTAGTCTCAATATCTGGAAAATTACAAATTTATGGCAGTTTTAAGGTTAAAATTCAACATTTGGGCCAATAGACCTTTA
The DNA here is from genome assembly GCA_023105745.1 of Austropuccinia psidii. Lineage (NCBI taxonomy): Eukaryota > Fungi > Basidiomycota > Pucciniomycetes > Pucciniales > Sphaerophragmiaceae > Austropuccinia > Austropuccinia psidii. Next base: position 2,931,790 of record JALGQZ010000001.1, read on the forward strand.
TTGTGGGATACTTTCCCATATCCTCGAATATGGGGTGTAAATTAGACAAAGGAGAATGTTTTTCCTTCAAAACCTCATATCTATTTCAATACAGGGGTCTAATATAGGTTCTGTACAGCATTCTAGGTGTCATACATGTCAGAAAAGGTCTATGTGGTCCCCACATGAAAAGGTTTACCCTGAATTGGTGAAAACTTCCCAGATGTGGTGTCAAAACCACACCTGATCCCTATAAACGCTATATATGCTTTGTGAAAACCACAATCTAGTACTTGGAAGTAAAAAATCTTCACTTCCTCCATGTGAACTGGTCTAGAGGACCTTTTCACCCATTTTCAGGATAAGAAGGGACCTTTCTCTTCTCAAAAGTTGAATTCCCATTTAGTAAAACTGTAAAAAACAGTTATACCCTTGTAAAACAAACAGGTATCATCTTAATTTTAATTATTTTAGCCATTATGTTAATAAACCAATCAGTAAATCTGTATCCAGGGCTTTCAATAGTGCTCACCACCATTATTTCCTCATAGTGAAGCCCTTAAAATCCTTTATAAACCTTTTTTATACTTATTTCACAGTTTCACAGTCATATTTAGAGCTGTAAATACTGTTCTTATTACTCCATCAGAGACTCAGCCTGATATTTTGGGGGCCTGGCCATGTTTTTTTGGCATTTTTGGTGTAAAAAGTGAGTAATTTCTTATTTTGAGCATGAAAATACCTTTAAATCAATATAATATATTATCTTTTCCCAGTGGTATAGAATTTATACCACTGTGTTTTTTGAATGATATTTTGATGTGGTTTAGGTACGATTCAATTACCACTGGCAGAATTTGGCATGTTTTTAATATTCAATGCTAAGACCCTTGTAAATTCTTCTTTTTTACATAAAAAGAAGACCCCTGTACCATAAATAACAGTTTCAGAGGCATGGTTGGACATATTTATAATTTCAATTGTTCATTACAGGACCACGTTTAAGGTTATACTTGTTAATTACAAGACAATCTGTGGGATATTGGGATAAAACAGTAGACCATATATCCACAACACAGTATTTTTGATGTGTAATTGATAATTTCAATTACAAATCATAATACAAGGGTACAGTATAGAAATATACTGTATCAGAGGCCATTCTTAGATGCTCAAATAGCATTATAAGAAGTCTTAACTGACATAAGCCCTCATCCTTTGATTCAGTGGAAGAATATTTCACACCACTTGAGACCCAGTCACAGGGTAACACACCAGTGGCACCTTCAGACACAGAAGGACAGAAGGGAAAAGGAAAGAGCACAGTGAAAGCCTCATAACCAACAAGAAATGAACACCAATTTCCAGTCACAGTACTATAAAACCACCAAACTCTGAATCTATACAAGGTAAACAAACCTTGATAACTTGTATGGGAAATATTACTATAAATAACCCAGTTGTAACCTCTGAAGGGAATCTTCCCAAAGCAGTTGAGAACAAATGTGTACAAGGCACAGTCAAAGGTAAATATCCTAAGAACATAAATTTTTTGAATTCTTTCAAGCACTAATATATCTTCTGTACACCTAAGGAATCTTGGAATCCCAAGGAACCAGACAGAGGACGGAAAAGGACTGTTTATAACCAGAAGACCAGGGTCTGGAAGCTATAGTGGATTGAAGGACACTGAGGGAAGTCATACCCATTCTTCCATTCACCTTCAAATTCAACAAGAACCCCAAACCAGAGTACTGGAAGGATATGTATCAAGCTCTTCAGCTCCACCAACTTCTCAAATATTTACTCCAATGGGGCATTGACAACAAGAGGTTCAACCTAGCTTCACACTGGGAGAACTTGTAGCAGGCTCCCAGAAGATATGTTTCAAAGAAATACCCTTTAAATATCTTATGGTAATCACCAAAGTATGGAATACCAACAGGTATTCCAGACTGCTGGAGGAAAGGGAGGCCAGGATAAGGGATAATAAAGCCATAGAAGAACAACTGAACTGGACAGAGCATACTCTTATTCCTTCAGGCTCACAAGGAGTAAGCTAACCAGACTCCCCAGTGGCTTCACATCATTCAGGAACCAGCATATCAGTGACCAAGAGTCGCAATTCTTCACAATCTCAGGTAATTTCCAGGAGAAGACAATGATTCAAAGGGGAAACAAGAATTCTTTTAACCATAGGCAGAAAGAGTCAGAACCAATCATTCATAAGCTGTTGGACTTGGTGAAAGAAGTACACAAGAGCCATAAATATTTGTAAATACTTCTGATATAATAAGTAGCCCTACTTCTAGAAATATTATCCCCACTCAGAATGAACATAGTGTTGTTACACCTGAGAGTAACATAAACAGAAATTAACTGTGGTTACAAATGTCCCAATTTTCAGAAAAAACTCAGTAAAAGTTTGAAAACCTCCATAAAAACAATTCAAGGTGACACCAACTGATTACCTTAAAAAAAGCCATCCATACTCTTCAAGAGGGCTATACTAAACTAAGCAAAGCCTCAGAAGAGACCAATAAAAGACTAAACCAATTCTTATAGAATCAATACCACTCTAAAGGGGACAAGGAATGTCTCTATCAAGACATTAAAGAATTGCGCAATGTCTTCCAAAACATACAGCTCCAATAACAGGGAAATGTTTTGGATAATACTCCATACCACCAAGAATACATCAAACCAGATTCCTTTTTGGAGAATAAGCCAAGCTCCCCATCACAATACCAAGATGGAGATAACATGACTTCTACAGAGAAGGAATCACTGAAGCAGCTTTCAGAAGCCTCAAGCTGTCCAAAATTCTCTTTTGTAGGAGAATATGATCATATGGAACTCATTTATTATATTGATGGACTCTTCATTGATGTGACAAGTATAAAAGACTACTGGATTACAGCTATACTAAATACATAACTCAAAGGAAATGCTAGTATTTGGTACACAGAAATGAAAGAAGGCCATGGCAGAAGAAACTGGCCATGGTGGAAGAATCAAATAATCCAAGAGTACAGTCATGGTACTTGGATATGGAAAAATTCCATGTAATTTGATAATGACAAATACTCAGTGTACAAAGATCCTTATTAGTGCTGTCTTAACCAGTATAAAATACTTGAAGCCATTGATCCTCATATGAATATTCAAATGAGGAATCACAAATTCTTGACAGAAATTCCAGGAGAGCTAGAGCACACATTAAAATGCATATGCAACCAGAAATTAACTCCAGATGAAATTGCAAACACCTTTCAAGATGTAAGGGAAAGAACAAATATAGGGAGATATTCCCCATGTAAAGGCAACAGTTTCAGAGAGAAACAGCCTTTCACAGTTATCAATAAAGGAAATCCCAAAGAAAAAAATTGCAGAAGTGACTAAGAAGAAGAACTATTGTCACAATTTTGGGTCAACAGACTACTATTCTAACAACTGTTCAAAGGCAAAGAAAAAAAATTGTGCCATTGAGAAATTCCCAGAGGGATAAATCCAAGAAGAGTATTATGAATCTGACTCTATGGGTTATGCCATTAGAGAAAGCTCTGATGATGACCAAGACCCAATAGAGGAATTTCTGGTGGAGTACCAAGAGGAAACACAACTAGGAATTCATTACATACAGTTGGAAGAAGGATTACCACAAGACACTTCCAATAAAAGCTTGTGCAAACACACACAAGATGCAAATACATCCCTAGTCACACCAACTAAAATAATGGCATGAATTCATGGGACAGCCACTAATAAGACTGTTGTTATTTACAATGCTCAACATCCATTGATCATTGACAGTGGTGCACACTGCTGAATAGTGGCCAGAGAATATCTGGACAAATGCTCCCCAAATTGGGAGACGAGACTCTTCTTCACAAAGGAAAAGAATTTTAAAAGTGAAGCAATAAAGATTACATCCATTGGGACTATTATTAAAGAGATAATAATACCCCATAGAAAGGGTAATATCAGACTCAACCCACAGTTTGTAGTGCTTTAAGATGCCCACATTCAAGGTTTTTTAGTGTAAACAGACTACCAAAGTATTTATGGAATTTATATTTACAATAGTTAAAAAGGCATATTACCATAGGTACAAACAAGGAAAACAAATTTTCACTTGACATATACTAGTTTTCTAACCAAGACCCCTTAGGAGTATTACTTAAATAATTCAGAGAAGAAAAATTTAGTGCTAACCTCACTAGTAAACAGAAACTCAGTTAACTCAAAAAGTTTAGGAATAATAAACCAGATTTTGCCATAGTGGAAGAACCCTTAGGCAAAATTAGAAGCCATGATATAAAGCTATATCTAGATGTGTAATGACCTTATCCACCCATTTTTAGAAGACCTCCATATCCAGAAATCCTGGAAACTAAGAAAGAAATTAAAAAACATGTAAACGAGCTCCTAGAAATGTATTTCATTATAAAGATAGAACACAATGAAATAGTGGAAGTAACCACACCTTCCCTTATCACATGGAATGATGGAAATTCTACAATGTCTAGAGACTTCAGAGAAATGAAAAACTACACAAAAGCTGACAGGTACCCTATACCAAGGATACCCCATGCTCTAGACAAGCTGTAAAAAGACAAATACATCACCAAGATGGATTGTATGAAAAGCTTCCCCCAAAATGGAGTTGAGCCAAACTCCATGAAATTGCTCAGAATTATATGTCAAATGTGTATATATTAGTACACCAGGATACCATTTGGCATCAGAAATGCACCATCCCACTTCCAAAGGATGATGGACACAATATTTCAAGAAGAAATATTGGAAGGCTGTAGGGTATTATATCTTGATGATATCCTTATATACTCAGAAACATGGGAAGACCATTTTCAGTACATAGAAAGAGTCTTAAGTAAATTCACACCCATTAAACTGAAAATTTCACTCAAGAAGTGTAATTTTAGCCAACAAGGACTATTGGACCAGGGACATAAAGTCTCAAGCCTTAGCCTGGCCATAGATAAGAACAAAGTAGCAGAATTACTGAAAAAGCCAGTACCAAAGAACATCAAAGATATGCAATATTTCCTTCTGTTTTATAGCTACTACAGAAACCACATCAAAATATTTTCCCACATAATGATCAGCTTATATAATTTATGTTAAAAATATGTAGTTTTTGATATTACCAAGGAGAGGAGGGATTCATATGAGAGTTTCAAACATAAACTCACCAATGAACCTTTCCTCATTCTACCTGACCTTGAATTACCATTCCAGTTTTACATAGATTCAGATTTCAGTCAAGGATTAGGGGCAGCCCTTCACCAAAGGAAAATTTCATATGGTGAGCCTAGGTAAGGGGTAATATGTCATATCTCCAGGAAACTGAAAGATTCACAGTCCAGACATGGATAAACCCAGACTGAATGCTTATGTTTTGTTTGTGCCCTAGAAAAACACCATTACTATTTGGAGGGTGCAGTCTTTGAAGTTTACGCAGACTTCCATGCACTTGAGTCTTTTCTCAACATACAGACTACTAATAGACACATCTTTAGGTGTAAAATAGCCATCCAAGAGTATAGAGAGAACATGAACATAATATAAAAGGAGGTCAAAGGCCATATTAATGCCGTTTTCCTCAGCAAATAGCCATTGGACAATTTCAAAATCAATCCAGCTCATGATCCAGAAGTAGCTTCTAAAATTCCTATCCACCTCATGAAAATAGAGAGGAGGAAAAACTTCAGATTATTTGAATGGGAACCCGGAAGTGATACCCCAGATAATAACAAGAGTGGACCAGAGGAGATAGAAACTCTCATATTGGGAATAAGGTCCTCTGAAATTCACAATGAGTTTTTCAATTCAGTTATTAAAAATTATGCCAAACACAAATGGTTTAGAATATTTTTGCAACTCCTTCAACAAAAATACAGGAGTCCAGAAGTGGAATCCCAGCTGGAGGAGCCCTGGTTGAAGTACTATAAGGACAATAGATTTTTTCTTATATATGAGCTCCTTTATTATGAAGAAATTGACACTAGTTCCCTCACAGTGATAGACAGGGACCATATCTCCCTGATACTGCAAGAATTCCATGACTGCCCCTACAAGGTACACATTAGTAAATACAGGACAAAAGAGAGGGTAGCAAGCTCATCTTGGTGGCCTCAATGGGAGCAAGAGTTGAGTAAATACAGCAGCACTTGTTAAAGATGCAAGAAGGAAAACATTAAACATGGGAAGAAATATGGGCTACTCCAGAACATGGAGGAGCCCAAGCACCCATGGGAAACCATTTTCATGGACTTGGTAACAGGACTTGTCCCAGGAGGCAAAGTAAACTTCAATTCTGTCCTAGTCATAGTAGACAGGTATAGAAAAAGTTTCAGATGCCTACCATGCCACAAAGAGGACACAGCTATGAAAACAGCTTTTCTATTCTTGAATAACATCATGTCCACATGTGGAGTCCCTAAAAGAATCATTAGTGATAGGGACCCAAAGTTCACATCAGAATTTTGGACTAACCTCTATGATATGCTTGGCACTAATCTTTCATTTTCTACGGCTTACCATCCACAGACATATGGACTAGCTGAAAGCATGATCCAAACAGCGGAAGACATCAGAAGAAGAATATGTACATATGGCATGGAATACAAATACCATGAAGGGTATACCCATGACTGGTTTACACTTCTACCAGCTATCCAAATGGCTTATAATGCAAGTCAGCACTCTACCACAGTAAAATTACCCTCACTGGTAGAAAAGGGGTGTAATCCCTTATTTTCTGTGGATAACTTGAAGAAGAACCTTCTGGATATCCACTTCACATCCAAAGACTTCCATGATACGTGTAAGAAGGCCTTTGATATAGCTGAAAGATGCATAGCTGAGGCAAAAGGATACAGAAAGCAGAGGTATGACAAGACCCACAAAGAACCAGACTCCAGAGAAGGGGACAAAGTGCTAGTGTCTACTTTGAATTTCAACAACCTCAAAGGCCCAAAGAGAATGAGAGATTAATTTGTGGTACCATTTATTATCATCATATTGATAGGGAAAAATGCAGTGGAGGTCAGACTCACACAATAATTCTTTACAAAACATCCAGTGCTCCCAGTCAGTTTAGTCAAACCTTACCACAAAACAGGAGAGGATAATTTCCCCTCCAGAAACAAAAGACACACTCCACAGGACATAGTGGAAGTAGAAGGCTCCCTTGGCCCAGTGAAGAAAATTATGAAGGCCAGGAAGATCAGACTTAATTTAAAAGGCCATAGACAATATTTGGTCAGATTTAAGACCCAAAAATCTGATAAAGATAAATGGTTGGTAGAAGATGCCATACCATATTGTGACCTTCACCTGAGAAGATTAATAGCCTCTAGGAGGACTGAACAGTATCATCAATGATGAGCCTTTTTTAGGGGGGGTATGTCAGCTTGTTACTCAAACCCAGAGTGCAAGCATGACAGCTAAAATACCATAAATCCCTGGTAGAGTAAAATACCACAAAAAAATGGAGCTGAGCCAAACCATCTCAAAAGGAATCAAAATAAAGAGGAAACTAATCTCTTTTAAATTATAAAACTCCCATAATCATAGGAAAAAGAATAACATAGCTATTCAGGCTCAAAGCATTTTCTGAGAATAAACCTTAATTTTAACCTCTCATCTAAAATCCAGAGAAAGAGGCTTAAGCCCATCAAGTTGGTGCTCAAATTGAGTTTCTCAGTCAGGGCTATCCAATGATATTAGCCAAGCTGAGCTAGCACCAAAACTACAGAAGATATGACAAATTAAAGCCAAATAAGGGTGAATAAAATATTCACCTCCCATTTAACTTCTACAGTTTTAGTGTGAGGTAATTGAAATGGTGTCATTTTGGGAAGAGAAAAATAAGGACTATCTGATGGTTCCTTTCATTTCCCCATAACTCATCTAGACCAAAAGTTATGGAGAGAACAAGTTCCATACATGATTTGAGAAAAATACATATTTGGATGATGGAAATTAAAAATGGTATGACTTTTGCACATTTAATGTTACCCATACCAAATGAGGCACCATTGTGTAGACTGCATCCAGGGCTACACAATGAACCACCATTGAGCTCAATATCTTGAAAACTGAAAAAGTTTTGGCGTTTTAAGATTAAAATACCACAGCTGGGCCAATACACCTTTACTTTGGGATACTTTCCCATATCCTTGAGTATGAGGTCTCAATTAGACAAAGGAGCCTTTTTATCCTTCAAAACATCATATATTTTTCCATACAGGGGTCTCATACAGGTTCTGTACAGAATTCTATGGGTCATACATGTCAGAAGAGGGCTGTGTGGTCCCCAGATGAAAATTTTCACCCTGCATTGGTGAAAACTTCCCAGCTGTGGTTTCAAAACCACACTTGAGCCCTATACAGGCTATACAGGCTTTGAGAAAATCACAAGCCAGTACTTGGAAGTGAAAAATCTTCACTTCCTCCATGTGAACTGGTCTAAAGGACCTTTTCACCCATTTTCAGGATAAAAAGGGACCTTTCTCTTCCCACAAGAGAAATCCTCATCCTGCCCTCAAATTCCTACATAGTACAACTGTAAAAAACAGGTAGAATTATATTTTAATTATTGTAGCCTTTATGTTAATCACCCAATTGGTAAAGCTGAATCCAGGGCCTTCAATAGCTCTCACCACCACTATTTCCTCATAGTAAATCCCTGAAAAGCTTTTATAAACCTATTTTATACTAATTTTACTGTGTCACGGTCATAGTCAGAGTTGTGAATACTTTTCTTATCACTCCAACATGGACTCAGCCGGACCAAAATCCTCTCTAAACAGAAGAGCCTTATATTTTTATATCAATGAAATAAACATGTTTCAAGTATAATTCTAGCTATAAATCAACCTTGTATACCTTCAATATCAAGTCATTCTGAAAGTAAATCATCAGATAGCCTACATAACACTCATAGTAATATAATAAATCTCAAGCTCAAAATTATCATTAATGAAATTGATTGATCAAAAGTTTATTACTTTATATATAACTGAAGCATATTGAGAATTGATCATTAGAAGAATTTCTAATAAAATACTATACTAAGGAAGGATAAATATTTATCTTTCTCGTATTTACAATAAGAACTATCTTCATTTAAATTTTCACTCATATTGTTTTGATTTTTAGTCCCATTTCCTTAGGTTTAAGCATATGTTAATAAGAATTTCAATATGAGTTTTTTGAATACAATGTGTGATTGATTTCAATGAAAATTCTTTTAAAATCTCAAATAATGATATAGTCCCAAGTAAGAGTACTTCTAACCTAATGAAGATTCATAGAAACAAAAACCAGTTCATAACTTATACTATCTATATAAAATTAAAAGCGTTTTCTTGGGTGTCACATAGAAACTAAATCATTTTCTTAAATTAGAAATATTAAATAATACCCTGCAGTCTTTCATCAGACTTATTCAGAAAAAATATTCATCATAAAACTGGAATTTTGAAACAATATATAGAATAAAAGATTTGAATTTTTTAAATTTTATTCTTCAATTTTTTTTGATTGTTTTTATATTTTTAAAAATATATTATTTTGATAGAAATTAATTTTTTTAAATTGATTATTTCTTTAAAAAGATATTTTTTGATGAAATAAAAACAAGTAAACTTAATTTTAATTTTTATTATTTTCAAAATATGAGGCTCTGTTTTCCAAATTTTTGGTTATTGTTTTATATAAGATAGTTTTTTGAAAAACACATTTTTAAAATGTGACTGCTAATATAATATAAACAGATTGAGTTCCTTTTTGATGAGGGCTATATGATCTAAATTCTTGATAAATGGTGTTATAGCTTGCTCCTGGCTTAAACTATCTTGTGCCTATTTTTTTAGTTTTTCTTGTGTTTGTAGTCCTGAAAAAAGTACTAAAGTAGATGTTCATTACAAAATATGAAACACCACCAAAATATGATTGAGTTTTCACCTCATTAGCTATTGGTTAAGGTATTCTTTGTAATTATAGTATCCACATGGAATCAATACAAGTCCTGGGAAATAAGATAGTGTTATAGTAACTCTGGGCCTATTTCCATGCAGTTTGGAGCATTTGGTTCATCTTTCTTATAGTTTATGGTGTTATATAGGTCCTTGATGTTAGGTATAAATAAGTATGATAGCTGATTTATTGGAGTCCAAAACATTTTTTGAGACTTATAAGATTATCAGGTAATGATAAATTTCATTTTAAAATTGATTATTGGGGTTGAGTATCAGTAAAAATTTAATTATTTATGGTTTAATTTGAAAGTTTTCGACAGCTTTGAGCTTGAAGCTGTTGGGGTACCTTGATAGGAGTGACAGGAGATTATCCCTACACCTTATTAACTATTGGCTTTGAAGTATGATGTAGTTTGCATATGCCTTAATCTATTTCCCCTATTTCCCTCAAACCACATCTTATTCATGAACATTTTGGGTTATTGAAAGTTATTTTATCATATCTTTGAGCATTCATTTATCACTAATTGCTATTTTTTAAGCTCATCACCAAATTTTACGCTACGTTTATTTATTTGCCCATGTGGAGAAAAAATGTAATTTCTTGATCAATTCACCATTTTCTCTGGGAGGATCATTTTTCTATTCTAGTAGCTATAATCAAGATAGCAATCTTTCATTTTCTTTAGGATCCAATCAGGATACATAGCTGGTGTGTTTTAGTGAAATTGGGGTTGTTCTCCTACCAATTGGTGTAGTTTGGAATTAAAGTTTTTGCTTTAGATTTTACCTCAGACTCATATTTCTATCCTTAACCAGACCACACATCAGGAATGGTAATATTGTACTTGAATTTTGCCTTAAAATTAATAAGTTCATATTTATTTGAAAATATCAAATATCAAGTAGCATTGGTTCCAAAGGTTTGTTTGAAAATTACTTAATTTTTTGGGCAAAATTTTGGCATGGCAGCTTATCTCATCAGCAAAAAGTTGTATTTCGGTCTAATTAATTGTAGTCCTTAGTAGAAATTTTCTCATAGCCCCACTCATATGAGAAGAAATGTAGCAAATCAGACTGTAGTTGAATTTTCCCCTTGAGAATCTAAAAATTCACAAGAACAATAAAATTCCAGGTGCTTCAAGAATCCATACTTGCACAGGACTTTGAAATATCAACATGCTGGCTGTAATTTTGGAATATGTGCTGAGAAAATCATGAGAAAGAGGTGTGATCAATTATTCCAGGGTTGAATGATATGTGGTGGTGTCAAGCTCCAGCTTTTCTTTAAATTAATCTCGAAAACTTTTAACTCAGCTGGTTGAGGGCGATCCAGTCTGTTTGCAACCCAACTAAACAAATCGTTCAGCATGTCCACCATTTCCCAATCCAATCAGGAACAACAACCACCGACGATGCTGAGTGCGAAGGAGCGTTATGAATTGATCACACGCAATCTTGGGGAAGTCTTGGGAAGTCAGGAGTTGCTCAAGTTATGTGAGGAAGAAGGAAGAATCATCAGTTGTTATTGGGGTCAGATATCTTCTTTCTTTCGCTGCTTCCTTTGAAGAATCAGTCTCCTTGCTTCGAGCTTGCTGACATCGACGTGATGCTTCTTTCTTATCGATTTATCAGGTACAGCAACCACAGGCAGACGTCGGTACCTTCAACATTGTCATCACTTTCTGACTTCGTTTGTATTATCTCATCAGAGCTGGATTCCTCTGGGAGCAAACTAGATGAAATTTTCTGAAGCTTTGAAATTGCTTGTTTTGCGACTGGATGTCCATCCTGATCGGTTCTTTAGCCCATATTGGTTACTTTGTGCCTTTAACTAAGATCGCCGATTTCCTCCGTGCTGGCGTCAGAGTTAAGATCTTACTGGCAGGTCAGTCTAATTTTGAGCTTTTCCAGACGAAAAGCAAACCCCATCGCCGTCAAACGCTAACCTTGTCTTCAATTGTCATAGACGTCCACGCCTTCTTGGATAACTTGAAGGCTCCACTGGAATTAATCAACCAGCGTGTGGCTTACTATTCCCATATTCTCCGAGCTGTATTTACTTCAATTGGTGTTCCTATCGATCGACTAGAGTTCGTCACAGGTTCCTCTTATCAATACTCAACGCCATACAATCAAGACTGCCTTAAGCTAGCTTCGCTAGTTTCCGAACGCGATGCGCGAAAGGCTGGCAGCGAGGTAGTAAAGGAATCAGATACTCCACCGCTATCTGGCTTGCTCTACCCACTTCTTCAGGCTCTCGATGAGCAGTACCTTGACGTGGACTTCCAGTTTGGTGGGATTGATCAGCGTAAAATTTTTACCTTTGCTGAACTCTATCTACCCAGATTAGGATATGCAAAGCGGATTCACTTGATGAATAAAATGGTACCTGGCTTGACGGGTACCAAGATGTCATCCTCGGATTCAAAGTCAAAAATCGACTTTTTAGACTCACCTGAGGACGTCAAGAAGAAGATTAAAGATGCAGTCTGTGTTCCAGGGGAGGTAGAGGGAAATGGTCTCTTAGCCTTTCTTGATTCGGTTTTATTTCCCATCGCTGATTTAAAGCAAAGCATGAGCGTCAATCATCACAGCCCCTTTGCAACCAGCGACGCACCTGAAGGAACTTTATTTTCAATCCCACGCAAGCGTGAAAAAGATGTATTACATTATTCAACCTATTCTCAAGTCGTCGCCGACTACCAAACAGAAGAACCTCCCTCCTCTGGAAATTTCAAGCTCTTCCCTTCCGACCTCAAGCTTGCTGTGACGAGTGCTCTTCAGTCACTGCTTGCACCTATTCTAGATATTTATAACAATGACCCTGTTTTTCAGGAGGCGAATCGGTTAGCATACCCCGAAGACTTTTCCAGTTCGCAAAGCAAAAAGAAAAAGGAAAAGAAATATACTCCCAAACCAGATTGGGTATTGGCAAAAGAGCGCCAAGATAAAGAAATTTCACTCAAAGAAGTTGAAAAGGCGATGGATTCAGTCTAATTCTGGGGTTGCTTAATCAATTTATTGACTTGTTTTTCTTCCTTTAAGCCAATTGTCACCTTAATTTACCAATTAATCAATAGACTTAACTTGAATAGGATTTGCTCATTCAAAAAGACTTTTCATTAATTTGAAATTCTTACCTTGCTTTTCTATTTGGACCTTTAATCCTCAAATTCATTATTCTACAACACAAAAATCTTTTGAATTTCATGTTTTCAATATTGCTTTGCTCAACAAAATAAGACATCTACATCATTGAAAAATGCGGTGCTGATGTTGCAAATAGCACGACACCTGACTTTACTCCTAAACACCCAAGCTCATTTATTGAGACCACGCGACTATTTTGGAAAGCCAAATTCAAATGGCGAAAGGAACCTCAAATGTGAAGAGGTACCATCAAATCACTTCAAAATGAAAGTGAAAAAGGTCGCATTTCAAATGAAAGTTGAAGGCAACAAAGACATTCGAGTTTATGATTTTGACGCTGAACAATAACATAAAATGTGGTGAAATGTTAGCTATTTACAGTTCCTTGGCAAGAGCCAGTCTACCTATGAAAGAAATTGCATTGGATTTGTCTCTTCACTGCGAAAATTTTGTGTTTAGGTTTTCTCACGTTGACCTCTACTTTGATACTATTACCAATCAAATACTCAGAGCAAAAAGTGAGCTAAATATTTCCCACAATTGGAAGGTCCTGTACACTTTTTTAAGATTACTTTGGTGAAGAATTACTTAAAACAATTTTGTTTGATTTCACTTATGGAGGGTTACTTTTTGAAATCTGATTGAGTTGAATTGAATAATTTGAAAGGGAAGTTCCTTTGGTGTGAATGGGTCTTTAAAATATTAATAGATAATTATAATTGATTTAAGTCATTAGTAAATGGCATTAATTTGAAGAATAGTTCATTAACATTTCTGTTGGAGCTCATTAAATTGTCTTGAGAATGAGAATCTAATTAAATCATAGTGAAAATACATATGTTTCTTTTAATAAGAATGTATGCAGGCCAATAAGTTACAATTTAACAGGTTTGAAATGATAATTAGTCTAATTATCTGGATCATGTTATAAATTTGTCAGTGATTAGTTTCAACTTAGTATGAATTATATTTATTTCATTCAAGAAGGTTTTTTTATGGTGATATAGGCTAGTATTTTAATGAAATATTTAAATCAGTATTACTGTATGAAATTAATATTGAAATCCTGATATATGACAAAAAAAAGCTTCTTTTACCCCCATAGAACTTTAAGATGTTGTTAGCTCCTTTTCATGGTTAAAGTGTGAGCACTTACAATTCAGGTAGTTCACTCATTGCTCCAATTGCTCAATACATTCTTGGTATGTGATTATATTATTGTTTGAATCCTTCTGGAATCTTACAATACCAGATTCTTAATTTACAAGGTGGAAGGTTTAATTCAGGATCATCCCAAAGATGACTGGGAATATAAAGAAAGTGCCTAAAGTGGGCATTTTTAAAAAACTTGATGCCATATTGGATTTCAACTTAAAGATATCTATGATACAGAAAAGGACTATTAGTTAGTCAACTGAAATCGACACAACTGAAGATATTAAACTTGAATATGGAGCAAATACATATTCCAACTGAATTTACCACAACATAAAGCCATCTGTAACTCACATTTTCCCACCATTAAAATCAGTTCTGAAACAGTCTGCTGCGAAAAAGTCCTTCTCTCCAACTCCAGCATCATTAATCCAATTCTCACAGGACAAATTTTTTATTTTGTTAATAATATTCATATTGTCAGAAAATTATACCAAAGTTCACACCAACTAACTCAATTTATACATATTATTTGGCATGAAATAGAAATAATAATTAATATATCCAATGCTTCGCCCCAATGAAAAAAAGAACATCTTTTCAAGAAAAACAATTTCTAATATAAATATCCAGTTATCAGGACCAAAAAACTGAACCCTAAACTTGTTTATTAATATAGACAATTTACAAAGATGAGAAAGAAACAGCTTAAGCAAGTCAAATAATTGAATAACAGAAAAAGAAATTATAATAATTGAAAATGGCTGTTTCAATCAGGAAATTATCATGAATGATGGGGAGATTGCAGAAGGTTATAGTCAGATAAATACTATTATCAGTAAAATCGGTTTCTGTTTGAATTATGATTATTTTAGGGTAATTTGATAAATTCTTATATAGTATATTAAATAATATAATGAAAAAACTAATTTTTGTATGTTTTTAACGAACAAGGACAATGGTATGAAGATAAATTGAAGTATCGTTACTTATATCCATGCAATCACTATACAGAAAAAATAAATATTTCTGGCCATAATAAATAAAACCTTAACAAGCACCGTAGCACTTGTAAAGGGAGAATTTAAGGCTTGATAAAATCAATCACCTGTTCCAATTGACTCGGAAATAAATGATAATCCATTGGAAATTTTCAACACCAAATTAAATTTATGGTCATTTTAGGTTTAGTAGAGAAGTCTTTTCCTTTTGCATTGTTTGATAGTGGTATATTACAAACAACATTATAAGAAATGGCCTCAAATTTCCGGTGGCCTTGATGTAAAACATCTACAGACATGGTCAAAAAGCTTTAATACAAGTATAAAAACAAAATTTTACCTATTTTCTCGCATTTACCTGTCCAAGTTTTATTTGGTCTTGCTCTTGATACATGGAGGTCTAAGGATACGGCTTCTTCTTACATGGAAATTTTGGCCCAATTATTCAACCCATTGCAATTTAGTTTTCAAAAGACTATTACGTCTTTCGGAACACTAAATGGAGCCCCCTCAGGTATAGAAATGGCTGAATCATTTTGGGATGCTTTAGAAGACCAGGAAATTATGGATCATTGCTGCCTTTTAACTGAAAAAAACACTTCAAATAATGTGAAGATGGTCCTAACATTGAATTCCAGACTTAAATATCAAGTTATTCTATTGCCACAAATGAATATTCTACACTTCTGTGCTTTTAATTTTATATATCTTGATGTCTATCGTTTTTTGACCAAGAATCACAAGTATTTTGAACATTACATATCAACTAACGACCACAAATTATTAGAATATTAATATGAACTTAATAATGAAGTCGCTAAAAGAGATATTTACCAATATTGGGTTTATATATTAAATTAATTCTCAATGATATGCAAATTTCCGATTTAATGAATTATTAAAAAAATGAAACATTGCTAATTATATACCAAAAATGGGGTGAAATCACAATTTAAACAAACTGGTTTTGGAGACTCAAAAGCAGACAGTTTATGATAAGATAAATTTCCAGGTCCCTGTAGCAGTGCGTTTCAACAAAGATGAGCTTTATTGATCTACTGTAGCTCACTTATTAATCAAAAATGATATTTTAAATAGAGACAAAGCTGATCGTCAAGCTCATAGAAGAGCTCTTCTCTCATATTCAGACATCACCAGAACAGCGGGAAATCTTCCAACAAATCAGAAATAAAACTCAAAGTCACCAGTTAATTCAAATAAGTATACCAATTACTAATTTGAACTTATCTTTACAAAAAATTGAAAAAATAATTTTGCTCAATACTTCTTTAATATTATACACGCAATCAGATGAAGTTAAACCATGTGCAGTAACTGACCAATATGTAAAATTCCGATAGTTCATGCAGCAAACTCTAGAAATATCGGAGAAAGCATAAAATGAATTTCAAATAAATAGTTCATCCAAACACCTTTTTATACCATTCTACAATTACATACAAGATTGATTCAATTCTTTTCCCCACAATCAAGTACCAACATGGCAATCAGCTTATCAAGCAGGGTATTTGAAGATGTCAAGATACATTGAGTATGAACAAAAAAAATAAAGACTCTGTAATTAATACATATTTCAGCCCATTTTACAGGCAAAACAATTTCAAAAAAAAAAACAAGAATTCCTCATAATTCATCAGAAGAGGAATGGGCTCAATTGTTGGCTGTATATTGAGAACAGTCTTCCTTTTCTCAACATGAGACAGATTCACAAGAGAAAAAAATTATACCTAATAATATGAATGGTGTAGCTCCTTGTTCTCATGTAATGAAATTCTAAAAAGTTGTAACTGATCTCAATCAAATCTGTTGTATTTTCCATGGAAATGAAGATGAAGTTCATGCATACATTCAGACTAATTTCCCCATCATTGAAGATGAGAGTTTCAGGGAATATTGGAAAGTAGGAAAATTACTTCCTCAAATAACTTCTCCTTATTTCTGATCTTGGATAACTCGTTGTCAAATCCCAAGTTGCAAATACTCTATTTTAGGACACATTGTATTATAATACATATTAATGCCATAGAATTTGGCCTCATTAGAGCACATTTCCTCTCAAATTTAGACGGTTTCAAGTATGGGATGGTATTAGTCCTAAGGACATTTCTTATTTGAAATTTCTGAAAGAGTGGCTACAGAATGAAAAATTGAAGGTTTTTAGAACTTCAACTTAGTCTTATATACCTTTTTAATTTCACTTTTTTAGCTTTTGTTTGCGCTTTTTGTTGATCTCTAACGCTTGTGCATCCCTAACCAGTTTATAAATTTTGAACTAGTGCATAAATTCTAACTTGAATAAACAATTGAAAGAGGAATTTCTCACTATTTTATTTCAGTCTATTTCAAAAAGAAATGAATTTTTTTATTTTATTAAATTTATTTCTTTCGAATATTTTTTAAAGTGTTGGAGATATTAAAATCTTGTCTGTAAATATATGAGGTTTTATAAGTCCATTTCTTTTACTGAAATAAAACTTTCATTCCTTCAGTTAGTACTTAAGATGTTAATCCAACTGAATTGGTGCCTTAAGATTTGAAATTTATATGGGTATTGACTTATTCAAAATGGAATTGAAATTATCAGTTTCACTGTACTTAAAAATCTAACTGAAATTAATTTGCTGCTATACTAAAAACTGGTTCATACTTTTTAAAAACTAGTTATAGCTTGTAAATAACTCTCTCACTGGAAGCATCCTGGACAAAGTTGAATTAACAGTGGAAGTGAACTAGGTAATTGAAAATTTTGATATCATCTTTTTCCCCTCCTTTATCTTTGAAATAATTATTAAAGAATTAAATTATTCTTCTTTAATATTGAATTACTTTGAGGAAATTTATCTTATTCATATTTAAATATACAAACAGTCTAATAAGACAGATGTGGAAGGCTTAAGGAGCTTATAGTTTTTTATCCATAAATTTATACCTTGTGTTGAGAATGTGAGAAATGTAATGATTTCAGGTCTCATAAAATATTCATTTTGGCTATAAAGAATCCACAAAATTAATCTCAGCAATACTCTTACATAAAGATTTGAATAAATTGATGGTTAAAGAAAATAATTAGGTAGGTAGCTTTATTATATGCTTGAAGTTCAATTTACTAAGAATAAATGAATATTTTTACTCTAAAATTGAGGAATAGTTAGTCATTTTATCTACCCCTTTAATAGCTTACTCTAGATATTCAAAATATTTATGTGTGGAACTGTTAGCTGGCGCCTCTTTCGTGGCTTCCAGACTAAAATACTAGTAATTTAATAAACTAATTGAGAAGTGGAATACTATTATTTGAAGTAATAGACGCGTCACTTGGTTTAATATGATGTACTGTTGGAATTGAGGCTTCAACAGTAGTAATAATTTGTAAAAGTGAATTTAATCACTTTAAAAGTGAGAGCACTAATATTTCTAAAATAAAATTTAAGTAATTTTAATTGTAAAAATATATTTTGTTAAGAGCTCTGAGGATTAATTCAAAGAGAATTAATCCTCTTTAAATATTGTATTTACAAATTCAAAATCAAAATAATATGAAATAACTTTGTTTTAATAGAGAATGATTTGTTATGGTAACAGGAGCAAATATAACAACAAAATTAATGACATAGTGGGAACATATACTATGACACAATAAGTAATCAGTCATAGCAACAAGATTTAATTCATATTAAAATAATATGAATTGAAGTATTTGAAATTTATAAAAAATAATAAAAGAAAATGAGACAAAAATTTAAAGAAAGTAATTGGAGTCTGTATAGCTGGTAAAGATTTACAAGCTTGCAGGCTCACAGGAACCACTTTTTATATATGAGCTATTGCAAATAAAATTCCCTCAATGATGATTCTCTAGCTAAATATATAGATTATACATTGGAAATTGATTTTACCAACACACTTCATGATCCTCAATTTAACTCTGATATTTTTCATATATATCATTTTTTATCCATAAATTTATACCTTGTGTTGAGAATGTGAGAAATGTAATGATTTCAGGTCTCATAAAATATTCATTTTGGCTATAAAGAATCCACAAAATTAATCTCAGCAATACTCTTACATAAAGATTTTCATAAATTGATGGTTAAATACAATAATTAGGTAGGTAGCTTTATTATATGCTTGAGCTTCAATTTACTAAGAATAAATGAATATTTGTACTCCAAAATTGAGGAATATTTAGTCATTTTATCTACCCCTTTAATAGCTTCCTGTAGATATTAAAAAGATTTATGTGTGGAACCACTTTTTATATATGAGCTATTGAAAATAAAATTATCTACATGATTATTTTCTAGCTAAATAGATAGATTATGGATTGGAAATTAATTTTACCAACCCACTTTGTGATCCTCAATTTAACTCTGATATTTTTTATATATATTGAATTTCTTATTTGATATAAATAGAGTTATATATTAACAAAAAATCAGTTTTTTTTCTTTCAAAAACATAAAAAAATAAACTTTCTGGGTATAATTTTATTGGAGTTAAGTTTGTTTCAATTTTTGTCAGGGTGAGTCTATGTAGTAGCTTAAAAATAATAAATACAAGCAAGCACTTTGACTGTGAAACAGTAAAAATATAGATAAAAGTTTGTCCTGTTGAGTGATAAAAGTGGTTATAAATCTACTGACAATCTTGGTTGCAATAACTCAATATCTATTTACTGTAAATTTACTACAATAACAAATGAATTTAGTTACATCAATATTATCTTAAGAGTATTACTTGTATAAGACAGTTTTACTAAATAAGGATAATAATTAATTGATGATGAGGTCCTTTCCCAGTAAGAAAGGGCCGAATTTTATCCCTTTTGAGGACTGTGAGGGGCTGGTAAGCTCTTTACACATCTGAAGAGTAAAGGTTTTCGCTCTGCAGACTGGATTGCGGTTCTGTACCATGAATTCTGAAATGAGCATAGTCAGAATTGTGGTTTTTGGACCACAAATAATCATTAAAGGGTGAAAGAACTCCTCAAAGGCAACTTAAGTAATCTTATGACACATCTAGAGTTTTTGGGTGACTAATATTAGTCATTCTGGGTGGGTTTAAGCTTTAAACTACCATTAGATTAAGTATTAAACCAGAACTGTATTGTACAGACCAGTATTGGTCGAAAAACTTTGAAACAAGATATCTAAGTGAATAATTGAGATATAGAGAATACTAGAGCACATAATTGAAGGTATCTATTAGATATTAAATTTTGTATGTTTCATGCTTACCCTTTCAAATATTAGAAAAATTCATAAGGGCTTCAAGGTTTTTGATGTATTTTTGTACATCAGTATGTGGCTTCAAAAACCTCCAGGCCAGATATATCTGTCAATTGAAAATATATCAGAATTCCAAAAATATATAACTGTAGAAATTTATTGAATCTTTATCTTGGTATACTTTAAAGTAAAGCTGTATGAGCATATGGAAAAGATAC
The DNA here is from genome assembly GCA_023105745.1 of Austropuccinia psidii. Lineage (NCBI taxonomy): Eukaryota > Fungi > Basidiomycota > Pucciniomycetes > Pucciniales > Sphaerophragmiaceae > Austropuccinia > Austropuccinia psidii. The sequence continues at coordinate 2,952,558 of JALGQZ010000001.1, forward strand.
AGGAGTTTATTTATATTTATACTTTCAGGAATACTGTATTTTGTATAATAAATATTTTAGCCAAGATCCCTTATCCAATTTGAGAGATACAAGTATCTAAGAGATGAAATATTAAATATCTCATTTGGATATCTAATTTGGTTATACTTTTTTTACAGTTTTTTAAAAGCCCTCTTATACTTTAAGGGGTGATTGTGGTATTTCCTGAAGTAGGAGTTCTAACAGAAAATGGATGATACCATCAGACAGCTCTAATTGAGAGCCTTGAGAAAAAAACATTTGCATAGTTTTTTCACTAAATATGCATGAGATATATGAGAGGTAAAAATAAGGTTTTCTGCTTATTTGGTCTTAATACAATCTGAAAATGGTTATATCCTTGCTAATTATTATAAAATTTGTACAAGAGTCATATATTATCAATTGGTACAGCTTACTCTTTAATTATATCTGTATTGGCTTTATTTTTTCAGTACTTTCTATAATACCCAATTAAGAAGAAATTTTGATTATGGTAGCTTTTCAGGCATGAAAAACTCATAATTGCTTTTCAAACTCAAAGATTGACATTTTCCATTAATGAAAGGATGTAGAAAATAATTTGAGAAGTGAATCCATTTATTTCAATCCAAATTTTGATTCTACTAAGCCTCTCACCTATGAAAGGTTCATAAAATGTATAGGCAAAAGTTAATTTCATTAGGTGTTCAATTTGAAAACAATTCAACACCCCATCAATTTCACATAAAAAAAATAAAAAAGTTTTTTCTTATTTTCTCATGTATAAAGAATGAAGTTGTTAACAAATGAATATCACATACGCAATGAAAAAAGTGGCTCCACCTGTGTGAGCCTTAGAGGTATTTTCATATACCCAAAAGACCACAAAAGATAAATTAAGATACAAATATAAATAAAATAAATTTATTTATGTTATAAAAATAAAAATTTATATTTAAAAATCAAAATTTAATTATAAATTAAAAATAAAATTACAATAAAATTTAAAATTATCAAATTATATTTTTACTTGTAAAAATTAAGTAAAAATGAATTTTTAATAAAAATTGTGAAATTAAAATATTTTTGGTAAAAATTTATATAAAATGTATTATAACTTTTTATCCAATAAATAAACATAAAGAAATTATCACACCATTGGATTCCTCATAAAAAATAAAGTGGGGTCACCTCTGGATGAAATTTCTGTAACTCAACTCTAAATAAGCTTAAATTGAGTTTTTAGTATTTTCAATACAAAAATTGAAAGTTCCCAAATTCAATTTAATTCACACCACATGTGGTGTTAACCATCAATTTTTGTGTTAAAATTGAGGTGTTGTGTTTAGTTTAGAAGCTATGAGGAACTGAAGTATTTTCAATTGAATTCAATTGAAATGTCAAAATTTGCGCATGTATTACATAAGTGAGCTTTGATTTACATATGAGGTATCAATTATCACTGTATTGTACTGTACAATTTAATCAAATTACATATTTAAATTACAAGTATAATACATGATGAGGAATTAAAGGAAAAAATAAATTGGGGGGGAAGGAACTCTAGCTCTAAGGGGGAGCCAGACCCCCAAAATCCTTGCTGACTGGCGTGGGATGTCAAAATCCACGCAAAAGTTCATCACTTTTGGCCTGGAATTGAGTTACAGGGTCTGTGACTCAATTGATGATGAAGTTTTGATACCAACCACGGTGGTTTCAACTGCTTCCAAGAGGGTAAAACTACCCTTAAGTTAAAACAATGTTAGTAGAAACAGTTCAAACTGGTTTCTACGCCTCTTACACACATTCTGACGTTTTTTGAAGGCTCTAGACCAGATATTGCTATAGTAATAGCTGATTTAAGGGTCTAAAATAGCTAAAAATGGCTTAAACCAGCCCTTTTTTGGTGTAAACCAGGGTTCAATGATGCCATAATTGGCTTTTCTGTTGTCAGACTGTTTTTCACGACTGACAAGAGTAAATTTTACTTTTGGAGTAAGAAAACTGATGGCTAGAAAAGAATGTCTTCTTTGCCCCACTTTTCTCTTCATGTTAAAATCCTTTCCTTTTATAATTAGTATAAACACTGTTTAACCAATCAATAAAATATTACAACAACCTTTTTTAAATCATTTTAAACCTTTTAACCACGTGATAAAATTATTATAATCATTTTTTGTAACTCTTATAATCATTTTTACCCCTGAACCACCCCAAAAGTGAATTAAAGCATCTTTCATCACTGTTAACTTTGTCACTTTGTTTCCAAATTCACTCTGGTCACTTTTGAGCATGTTTTCTCTTTAATATTCTCTTTAATGACTTTGTTCTTTAATTAATTTCTTGCAGTTCTTTGCTCAATTAATTACAATTTAAATTGCTCTTGAAGAAATTTCTTTTGTAGCCTTAAACATCTCTTGTAGAGTATTTTTGGATAAATTCTTATTGTTGGTAAAACAATAAATATTTATAATATTATTGTTTTATACTAATAAGGTTATAAACAATAAAATTGGTGTGTTTTCTCTTGAAAATAATATTTCTTACTATTTTTAATTGAGTTTTACCTTATACAAATTTTGAGGACAGGAAAAGTACTTGATTTTTAATCAAATTTTCATATTCACACCTTACAACCTGACAGAACGTTTTAAATTTGAAAATTTGCTTCAAACCTTTCTGTGAACTGGTTTGGATACAGGACTCAAATCTAGATTAATATTCCAGTTTATTCCAAGCCACTAAAATATCACAGACTTTTCAAGATTCCCATATTTTTGATTGAATAAAGTAAACATAGTGTATATTATATAAGCTTTTTATCGATTCAGATTTTCATATTCATGAAAATATCATTCACAATTAGAATTGGAATTAACAGCTATATTCTTGATTTGATGGAAATATTAAGCGTAAAATTTAACCATTATGATTCCAGGAAATGTTGAGATTAAGAGGTAATAATAACAATCACACTTAAAATATCAAAACCTATTTAGGCTCTATGCTCACCTCTTATTAGTATAGTAAGCATAAATGCTGTCATCTATAAATAGAGGTTCATGAAATTGTGTCTTCTCATCAGCTCCATTAAATTTCTTCATTATTCACCCCCCATAGGTGTTTCTAATCCCTTATCAATTTCTAAATTTCCTTTATAACTTGATGTGTGCACCTTATTAATCATATTCTATTAAATTTAAACACTCATTTTTGTTTTTTCAAGGAAATGATTATTTGAATTCATTTTTCAAAACTAAGAAAGCCTTTATCTCACTTTATTGGTAACCTATCATTTCTTCATAGTCATATTACTTCTAATTTTGGATTTATAATATGGCTTTAAAATATTAGCTATTTTAACTTAAGCGCTCACCTTGAACGACTCAATTATTTTATCCTTATTTTTGGCTTTTATAGTGAGATTTCTGTTAGCTCAGAAAGAGAAAGAAATCTTCCCAAGTTTTTTTTGAATGAAATTATTTTTTAAAAGAAAAAATACATAAAAAAAATTTCTTCTCTATTGATGATAATTCTTTCACTTCCATAATAATTTGAGCTCTTCTCATTTTATAATCCCTTTTATTATTAATGGAGCTCGTAAATTCTTTTCATGAGGAAGACTATCAGTTCTATTTTTCAGAGGAAAAATCTTTACTTGTGCTTTTGCGAAAGTTTTTTTTTGCTCAAGAGAAGTAGCAGGCTCTTTTAAGTACAGAACCTTGTTCTGGGAAAAGGTTTTGAATTGTGAAAGAACCAAAAAAATAAGGAATTAAAGGGTCCACTACTGTAAAATTGATCATTATTTTAAGAGATCTTACAGTAAAAGGAGCTAAAGAGCCCACTACTAGCGCAAATTCAATGTTCTTAGAAAAATTTACAGCAGGACTCCTTTAAAGTCAAACTACTATAATTTTTGATAGAAAAATTAAACATAATGGTCAATTCAATCTGACTGAAACAATAACATCAACATGAAAAAATCAAGAAAAAAACTCAAAAAAATTCAAAAAAACATTTGTAAGTAAGATTGAATAATATCAGAAACTAATATATAATCATCAAAAAATGGGTAATGAATCTCAAAGAATTGAGTAAAAGTAAGTAAAAGGAATTATTTTGGAGTAGCAGGAAGACAGTTTTTCGACCTGGCTTCAAAAAAAATATATAAAGAAAGACAATTATAATAGTAAAGATACATACGGCTCGTTTTTAATAAATTCTCTCATCATCTACTTTTTAAGGTAATATTATCTTCTCAGTTTAATTATTTATAAAAAAATTTATCAATTCATTATTTGTGGGGTTTTTTCTTTCCGTTTTCTCTTTGAATAATCAAGAGAGGAATTATTTTAGATAGAAAGAAAACCTGTAGGAGGGACCAATAAGAAATCAACAGATGTTATTTTTTACTGATAATCTAAGTATTAATTTTTAATATTTTGTTTGATTTTAGGAAACAAAAACCAATTCACTAAAGCTTTGAAATCTATCTACACACATTACTCATAATATGAAGTCAAAAATATTCCAAAACAATTATTTCACAGTACTCATTTTCAAAGGAAAATCAATGTTCAAATTAATAAATGATTTTAATTTTGAAAAACTTAAAAGAAATCTTTCATTATCAAAAGGATAAATTTCCAAAATTTTACTGCATTTTCATAGATGCAAACAGATGATTCATGATTTCAGTGCATAATAAATCCAGTTTATTCAAAAATAAGTGATACCATTTGTGGTTCTGCAAATTTATGAAAAAATTACTTTCAAGAAATTCCATCCAAGGAGGGAATAAATATGGAGAAATTTCTTTGGAATTTTTTGATAATTAAGGGAAACCCCTTGGAATGTCATTAGGACTGTGATTTGAAGCAGGTCCTACATTGATCTCAAGTTATATTTTTATTAATTCAATCTTACTTAATAAGCTTTAAAGATTATTTATATGTCCTTTCTCTAATATATATCAATTTATTCAATATTCTGTTCTCTTCTTTAAATATCAATATCAAAAAAAGAAGAAATATTCTCATATTACATCTTCCAAATACTCAAATTAGCTTCATGTATAATTACATCAACTACACCTTATTAGTAGCCAATGATCCTCAATTAATTATTATTTTGGTTTTTTAATGATTTATCAAAGTAATTAAAACTTGGGAAGCTTTCCAGAAAGCTTATGATAAAGCCCTAAGAAATGAATTTGATAAGAGAACTTATTTATCCCAGGTATTTTCTTTCAATATAATAATGGATCCCAGTTATGGAAAAAAAATGCGATAGATTTCTTTATTTATTTACAAATTATTAATCCTAAGTTACTTTAAATAGCTATGTAGTATTCATATTATTTTCCGTTGAGTTATTAATAATAATGTATGCAGGTTTCCTCCATATATTTGAGGAAAAATAAAAGAAGAGAAATCGGAAAGTTATTTTCCAATTTATATTTCATATGTTTATGTTCTCTTTGTGTATTATGGGTAAGGTTAAAGAATTGTTTTGAAATAGTTGATTCTATCAAATCTTTAATTAAATATACAATTTTAAATTTTCCATAAAATGGAGAGCTCTTCATATCTCCTAATTATAACAGGACTTATTAAAGTTTCCTTTACTCTAAAGTAAAGCTCACAGTTCCTAGAAAAGATTTATAAAAATAATTCATTAATAAATTGAAGGGAAATATTTTAAAATGAAATATTTCGCAATCAGAAAACAATTGATAAAAATAAAGGATTACCATAATAATTCATGAAAACTGCCTTTTTAAAAATTTCATATATATACTTTGATTGGAATCATATACACTATATAGATATAATAAGTTATATCACTCTTTCACTTCTTTCTATAGCTACCCTTTAGTCTCATTGTGATAATAACTCACAAGAGCAAATATTTTTAAGAATATTTTCTTAGTTTCTCAAATATTCAATTAATTCATTATATCAAGAAGATGAATTCAGGATCAATGATATTTTAACAGTGAAATAAAAAGTTATATATTAATTTTTATCCATAACTAAAAGCATTAGCTTCTCCAAGGAATTAAAGAGCCCAATATTTTATATTTCTATTAACTTTTACTATTCTATTATTAATTCATGTTCTTCTTATGAAGATCAGAATTATTTACAATTTTTACCACAGGATTTTATAATAAAAAGTATCCAATGATACAAAAAAAATTATATTCTTCAGATCTTTATATTACATTTAAAAGTGAATTAATCTCCTCTAAATAATTTCATGGGCTGAGATACTGTTGAGATTCATTTAAAATATGATATATTTATATAATCCTTTCCTTAAAATGACTTCTTCATTGAGCTTTAGTGTTTTTCTAAATATTAAATCAATAATTACTTGAAAAGAAGAAAAATGAGGCATATAATATTTCACTTAAATCAGATTTTCGTAAAAGAAAACAGCTTGATGAAAAGTTCTCTCTTTTCTAATATCTATATGCCTAGAAATTAATAAATTCCTTGAGAGATTTTCTCATTAATAAAAATCTTGTTTTAAAATACAAGAATTATAGTTTTAATAAAATTTATCTATGAGATTTTATGAATGATATCGAGAAAATATTAATATTGAAAATTCAAAATTTGAGGCTATATATGAAAATACATCAAAGGTTGAAAAAAATTCATGAAATGATCATAAATAAGGAACCAATTAAAAATACATGAATAATGAAATGAAGCATTTTTATAATTTATTGTTAGAATATTAAGCTTATAAAAGCATTTCTAAGAATGCATATTTATCCAACTGAATTAAAAAATTTGTGGCTTTTATATGTGGCTTGAAATTATCCGGAACTTTTATTTCTAAATTCAATCTCTTTCCTATCTTCTACCTCTATCCAATCAACCTCACCTGTAAAATTACAAATGCAAAATCTTCTGAAAGCTTTAGCCACTTTTCTAATGGAAATATGCACCCATATCAGCTTATTAAGTAGTTCTGGAATTCAGAACTAACTTATTGATAAATATACCAGAGTTATAAATCTACATATTTAATTATAGTGAATTATTTTTCCATTTAATTCTGAGGCAGTTTTTTTCCACAAAATGTTTCATAAGTTTCTTAATTGATAAATTAATTTTTAAGTAATTTTCGATATTATATAGCCTGTAAAAACTTTAATATAAATTATTGACAATGCAGAAATTGGCTTTTTAGCTCTTTTTAGATGATAAATACCAGTTAAAAATCATTTTTTATCTTTCCGCAGGATTAATGAAGGAATAGGTTAGCTATTTTCAATTTTCTTTTCTCATGAGTTTTATTGTTAATATAGTTTGTTTTTTCTCTCCCATTCCTTCTTTTTGTCATAAAATAAATGACAATTCCCACAAAAATTTTGATGTTAGGAATAAAGAGCGCACAAATACCATTTAGCTCCTGATATAAAGCCCAAAAATCAGTTTCAATTTCAATCATAATACCAAGTCATCAAAATAAGTAGTTAATATAGGCTTTTGAGGGGGATAGATAGACAGAAATAATTTTTCACTTTACATAAATCTTTGGGATACCCTTGAAATACTATAAAGTTCAGAAAAAAATGAACTATTTTACACAAAAGATATACAAGCGAAAATACCAGCAATGACATAAAAAGTGTTCCACATTATAAAACCTCTGGAAAATATCAACCCTCAAAGATATTAGAAAGATTGTTTCATAGATTGAGTGTCAATTAAACCCCTTTTTGAAGCTGGCTCAATAAGGCAAAAATTTATTAATTCATGAGAAAAGACAAATAAAAATTTCTTTTTGATGTTCCAAAGTGGTGATGAGAGCCTTATAGTCCTTAAAATTTTAAAATATGAAATATTAATTATATATATGAATAGATTATTGAGTTAAAGCCCCTCAAGTACAATCATCAAACGCCTTATTGAATTAGGATTTTATTTTACTTAAAAGCCCTTATCATGTATAAAGTGATAAAAACCACAAAATTTAAATAAAAATAAGATTTTTAAGAAATCACTTTAAGAAGCTTGAAAACAATGGAAAAATTCTCATGTTTTTATCAATAAATAAAATATTTATAAGCTCACAGGCTCAATTTAAATTTATTTACAATCCATTTTTGAAGATTTCAAATCAACAACAAGAGCTTCCAAAATTCACAAAAAATACAACCTGTGGTGAGATTCAAAATAAAATTGATGGTTTTGGTAAATTCATGTTCATTTGAAAATCAAATTATATTCAAATAACTATATTTGACTTTTCTTAACCATAAATGGGTTTGTGGTAATGAAAACTCACATAGCTCAGTGATTATGATATGCTTTCATGACAAAATATGATTCAATCAAAACTTCAAGTGATTTAACTTATATTCCATCAATTATTTTATATTTTACTCCCTTTCATTTCTCTCTGGCTATTTTAAAAGTCCTAAAATACGTCTTTGGTAGCTTCTTTTCCAAATCATCATTTTGGAATTACTCAACTAACTATATTGTTGATGTAATTAATCATATTCTATATAATATGAATATCATGAATTTTTAATATTCTCAGCTTATTTAAAGCTATTTAAAATAAATGAATATTACTATCTAGAATAGGTTTTTAGCTAATTTTTTATGGTTTATATTTAATTAGCTTTTGATTATTAAATAAACAATTTTTTTACATCAAATATTCTTTTTAATTTTCGTCTCAAGTAATATCTTGAGATCTATTTATTCTTCTTTCTTAAATTTTTAATTTTCCTTATCTGTGTATTTTCTATCAAAAACCTCATAAATAAAATTATTCTTTTGAAAATTAATTATAGCTCAAAGTAGTTTTATATTATTTTTATAAGATGCTATATTAGTATATAAGTCCTGTAGTTTACTTTAGTAGAAAATCTATTCTTACAATTAAATTTTCAGAATAATACAAAAGGAAAAGAAAAATTAATAAATTTATTAGTTAATAAATTAATAAATTAATTCTCGAAAATGTGGTTCCAAAAATATTCTGTTATCTTTCTGATAAAAATGGTTGTGGTAATTTGTATTAATTTGATTTTATCGAAAATAGGAAAATATAACGTTTTTTTCTCTAGATGGAGATTTTTGGGTCAATTAAATTAATAAATTCAATATTAAAGTTTTATGCGATTTTAAAATAAAATCTGCCAATTATTACTAGTAAATCTTGAAAACCTCCTTCAGTATACTTTATAGATATGTTCTGGAAGCAGTGGTGGACAATAATCCAATAATATGAGTTTATATCCAATGAGTAATACTGCATGGTAATAAATAAATATTTTAATTTTTAATTCATACATTTTCTCAGTATTAAATAAAGTTAATTATCACTATGTATTATTAATAACATCAAATGAAGTCATTACTGGACATCCAGAAGAAAACTTAATCTCCAAACAAAAGAGTTATTATATGGTTAGGCTAATTTTATGAAGGATTTCATTTTACTTTTCATGGAATATTCTTAATTTTGAGTACTTCAAAAATGGACGAATTGTCGAATCCATAGGCTCTGGCTATCTTCTAGAATTAACTTTATAAACCTACATTCCCCATGATTCCCATAGAGAAACATTGCTTTTCTTTATCAAAAATTTGATTGAATAAAGCTCCACCAAATGAATAAAGAAATAATTAATTCCATTCTTATTTAACTACTCATTTCCTTTCTCCATTTTATCCCAAAAAACAAATAACATGCAAGGGATATCTATTTGAAAAATGTATTTTTGATTTAGACTGAATGACTCTTTCAATGATATACCTACCTTTCTTTTAATGATTAAGAGAAATAAAAGAATAATGAAGTAACTCCAATTAAAGAAAGTATTTTTAAATTCAAAATACCTAAGCTTTAAGCAAATAAGCCCAATGGTCATTTATACGATTTATTCCAGTTCAGTATTTTTGGTTTGGTTGGAATATGCCTAGTAACTCTGATATGTTTTTGATTTTGTGTCAGATTATTGGCTATGGTGATGTTCAGGATCAAGGTAAGCTGCACATTTAATAGATTTTTAAGTGAACTTATTTTTCTTAAAAGATAAATATTTCTGATTTTAATCAAAAAAGAAGATTCTGTAAGGGGTGATTCAATGCTTTGTCATTACAAAGTCCTGTTTCAATAGATGCTAGCTGTCATTTAAAGATCCTCACAGTTTATTAATAAGAAATTCAGATATAATTGACCCTAGCTTTAATACAAGGAGTACTGGCCATTTAAAGATCTCTAGGAGGGGATTTTGGGAAAAGTTAAAATGAAACTAGCCCCCAATCAAAAATAAAAACACCGGAATAGGGAACGTATAATTAATTGAAACACATAATCATTCAGTAATTTCATGAGTTAATTTTTGATGATTTAATATCATTTTAAGTAAATTTTTGGACCAACAAGGATATGAATGAAAATTATTTGGCAATAGATATGAAGTATTTTAATCCAGACACTTTTCAGTTCAATCAATCAATCTTACTTTTGGAATAAATTAATGGAAATCATAATGAAAAAGAAATGCCCAATATTTCTTTGGAGTGTATGCAGGAATGAGATATCATTAACAGGATTAATTCAATAGCTTGATATAATAAATTAACAAATACTACAATTACTCCAGAAATCGAGTTGAAGTATCAAAAGTTTGGGTAAGGTATTCTAGGGTTGAGAGATTCCATTTCTGTTCCTTTTATATTATATGTTTCATTAAAATTCTTCTTGAGCCACAAGGGTGAACTCACAGTGAAAGCTTATGAGTTCTTTTAGAATTATATTTCAGATCATAAGGATTTACTTAGTGACCCAGATGACTAAATTTAATATCATTAAGGACTCAGTAAATTTCTGCGAAACAACTTCTTATAGCTCTGGATTAATAAGACTTATCTGATATTATATTTTTTATACCACTGGCTTTTAAATTTTAACGCCATACTAAAATTAGGAAAAGGAATATCTAAAAAACTGTATGAACTGACTCGTGAAAAAAAACAAGATATATTACCAGATCTTCTACTCGGCTCAAGTCGTAAAAAACTCTCACCAGTAGGGCCATTAATAAAGACTCAAATAAATCACGAATTTTAGTGTGTATCCTAGGGGATTAATATATTTGTTATTTCGTGAAATAATTTTTTATTGCTTCATTAAACTAACAGTAATATGAATGGGTATGATAATCTGTAGCTACAAATATTAATTGATCTCCCCTGAGATTAGCGTACCTATTTATCAAGTAAAGATATTTAATCGTTAGTTCAAGATAATAAAAAATTAAAATAATTAAATTAAAAAGTTTTAATCGAAAGAAAGATCTCCCCTAAGGAGTAGATCTTTCTTTCTCAATGTAAATTCTAAATAGTAAAGTTTGTGTTATGCATATTCAATAATAATATCACTATGTTAGGTTTCTAGTATGAGTTTGTTATTTGTATTATTACAGCACTCCCCTCCATAACACAACATAACCAGTTCACATTGTCACAGAATTGTTTGGTCTTGATGGAACCCGTGGCCTTTGTCAGAATGTCGGCAAGTTGGCTGTTTGTAGATACCCACTCCAGCCAAATCTTTTGACAAGCAATATACTCATTTATTAAATTAAATTCTTGTATTAGGTGTCTTTTTGGTTTCCTGCTCATTGATGAGGTAGAAATTTCAAAAGCAGTTTTATGATCTAGAAGAATTGTTGGAATCATATCTCCCCATATTGGTTGAAAAAGATTGTATATCCAAATGCATTCTATTGCTGCGAAAGACAATTCCATATATTCTGCCTGTGCAGTTGATGAGGCTACTTTTGAATTTTTTTTTGATTGCCAAGAGATGGGGTTCCTTCCATGCAAAATGATGTAACCTTGTGACAATCAATCTCCTTCTCCCCCCAAGTTTTCATTGAAATAGCATTGTATTACCCGTGACGCATTATCATTGGCTATCAAAATAACTAATTTCCTCATTCCCCTTACATACGCAATAAGGTGTTCAAGAGCCTCCCAATGGGAGGTGTTGGTTTTCATTGAAAATCTCGCCAAATAGATGACGGAATAAGCGATTTTGGGTCTAGATGCTTGTGTGATGTAAATTAAAATACCAATTCTTTTTAGATATGGCTTGTCCATACTTGACGGAGGGTTGTATTGAAGCTTACAATCAATGGGTAAGGGAGATTTAGATGTGACATTTCTGGGATTAAGCCAAATTTGTGAGAATTTATAGCCCTGCGGTACTTTTTCAATGCAGATACCTACCAGGCCACTGATGATTTCATCTCATTTGAACTTGAGTTTCTTGTTAATTCCATGAGCTATTTCCTCCATCAGTTCCTTTGAAGATGCAGTGATTGCTCCATCCTCAACATGAACCCATAGTATAGCCTTTTCAGTTCCCTTGTTTAGCATGTATGTACTTGGGTCTTCATTGTTCAATGTGAAACAAATTTAAAATAATACTTCTCTCAGGTGTAACTACCAGCATCAAGCGGCTTGTTTTGTCCCATACAAAGCCTTTTTTAGTGCCAGTACTTTAAGCTTTGGAATGTTCATTCCTTGAGTGTTATTACTTTATATATTTTACTACTATCATTTTAGCTTATTATTGTAATTACAGGTATATTGAGTATAGCTAATTATTTAATTTATTCTGATCTCCCCTTTGGGATACGTACCTGTAGTTACGACAAATAATTATAAGTCAAGTAGTAAAAAGTAAGCGATGGAATTGATCAAAGATCTCCCCTGAGGAGACCTATTATCAATTTTCGGTTGAGGGTTAAATACAAATAAAATATGTTATGTAAATTTTTCTCTATAATCTATTAGGTTTCAGTTTCAATATAAGCATAGTATAACCTGTATCATGATGAAAAAACACTCCCCTCCATAACATATATCAACACCGGCACATAATAGAATCAGTTACATTTTTCAGAGAGACATAACCAAACTCTTAGTCATGATATCAGCGACTTGGTCCTTGGTTGAGATTCAGTCAAGAATTATTTCTCCTTTCATGATATATTCATTTATCATGTTGAATTCTCTGATTAAATGACGGGTTTGTTTACAACTAACGGTGTCTGTTGCTATTCCTATTGCAGTTTTGTTTTTGGATACTAAGAATGGAGCTGGAGATTTCAGAATAGGAGAGAAAAGATCCACAAGCATTCTTTAGCGGCAAAAGATAACACCAAATATTTGGCTTGAGTGGTGGAGGCTGCAACTGTTTCCTGGCGCTTTGATTGCCAAGCAATAGGGTTGGTCCCATGAAAAATGATATAACTGTGGGTGGATCTGCTGGCCTCACCCCCCCCAGTTAGCATCCACATAACAATGTACCAATGGTTCCATTTATTTGGAAATAAGAACTCCTCTATCAGGAGTAAAGCAAAGATAACCTATGAGGTGTTAGAGAGCATTCCAGTGATTAATGCTAGGTCCCATGGAGAAGCAAGCTAGGTAATTCACAGCATAAGAAATATCAGTCCAAGAATCTTGCGTGATGTACAGTAGCATGCCTATTCTCTGCAAGTATTCTTTGTCCATTATACCATGGCTCTGTGATTCAAGCAAGCATCTTATTGGCAGAGGTGAATGGGTAGTGATGTTGCTAGCATTGATATCTAGGAGTTTATGAACGAGGTCTGGCTGCTGCAATTTAAAACCATCAGCCAAAGGTTTTATGGAAATACCCACCAGGTTGTTGATACTTTCATACCACTTAATCTGAAGTGCTTCATCTAGCTTCAAGTAAAGAAATCTCAGCAACTCCGCTGAGGAGGCTGTCAGTGTACCATTTTCGACATGAATTCATAACATTGCTTGACCCAATTCCAAATCCAGATAATAGGTACTAATGTCTTCTGAGTTAATTCTAAAACCAATATCTGTAAGGATATGCTGTAAGTGCAGCCACCTGCTTGGTTCCATATAAAGCTTTCTTAAGTTTCAGAACAGAATTAGCGGGTAAATTCATGCCTTGAGGTGGCCAAATATAAACTGGCTTATCAATGAGACTGTTGAGAAACGCAACTTTAACGTCAAAGGTCCTCACCTTCCATCCTTTATTCATAGCCAGAAAACACAAGATCCTCAAGGAGGCAAAGGTAGGTGTTGGTGCAAAAATTTCCTCAAAATTGATACCCTGTATCTGGCCAAAACCACAAGAAACCAATCTAGCTTTTGATTGAATTGGCTTCAATTTCTTAGTGAAAACCTATTTTGTACTTAATATACTCTCATGTGGAACCTCCATCAGAGAGTTCCTTATGTTAGATATTTCAAAAACCTTCTGTTCCTCCTTGATAGCAGTGTGCCAATTATCACCCTCTGCAGACCCAATCACCACACTATAATTGATAAGAGAAGCAGTTATTGGGTCATACAAAACATTTGCCCAATTGATTATTTTGTCTTGTTTATCAATTTTTTTGATCATGGAGTCATCAAAAATGTTGTTCACCTGTATCAATAAAGTGGAGGGTGCCAATGGGAAGTTATTCTTCAAGAAGCATTGTTCATCAAGCTTAACACTGGCGCCTTTAACTATTTTTTTCCAGTCAGGGACCCAGAACAGCCAGCCCTTTGAATCAGGTGCCTCACCAAGGTGGTAACCAACAATTTCCCACTCCAATAAGTTCTTTCAAAATAGGTGATCATGTATGTAGCTTTTTGCACCAAAAACACACAAAAGGAGCAAGGATGGCTGCTTCTTTGAAATTAATTCATAAGGAGTAAGCGTGTCATCAGAATGTAGGGTGCAGTTAAAAATGTAAGCCGCATAGCAAAAGGCATAAGGCCAAAAAAAGCAATCAACATTTTTCTAGCCATTTCTGAAATGGAGTGATTTGTCTTGTCAACATTTCCATTTTGATGATATTCATAGGGGATGGAGGTTTCATGGATAATGCCCCAGTCATTAAGGAAGCTAGATAAAACAATATTCTTGAGCTCAGAACCATTTTCAGTTCAAAAGTGCTTGATTTTGATCCCAGTAACTTTCACAAATTTAATCATCCATAAACGTAATTGGTGCTTAGCATCAGCTTTATCTCCACAGGGTATTACCACTACCAGTCTGGAAAAATGGTCTTGAATAATCAAAACAGATTTCTTCAAGCCAAGGCTAGGAGGGAGAGGACCCATCAAGTCAGCAACAATAACATCACCAGGCTGTGTGATCATTTGGCAAGAGGGGTACTGAAATGGTTGATGTTAACTTTGAGAAAGAGAGCAGGGGTGACATAGCTTAATGTCATTTAGTAGTAAGGGAGGAATGCCATCAGCAGCATTAAATTTTGGCAATTTTTTAAGGTTTTGAATAGATAAATGGCCCAATCTTTGGTGCCATAGATAGCTAGTATCAGAAGTTTAATTGGTTGGGCAAGTAAGAAAATTAATAGGCGGTGGAGGGGTTTGATAGATATTTCAGGAGAACCAGGGAAAGATACAGGAAGAAACCATTGATTTTTTGGGTGAAAGGATGAAAAATTGATGTTTTTCTGACAAAAGGAAAAAATTTTAGATGAGAAAAAAACATGTATCCATTGGAATATCATTTGACTGATAGAAAGAATGATACCGTCAATGGCCTTGCAGTATCACACATATTGAATGTGTAGAATTCCAGTAGGTGTGTTCAATTGGAGTTCTCCAATTCCTTCTACATGCAATTGGTGTGAGGAGGGGACAGATAAATTAATTTCAGCAGACTAAAGCTCATCGAGGAGGGAAATGTTGCCTACAACCAAATGCGTGGCACCAGAGTCCAGAAATGCTTCAGTATTTTAAAACATAGGGATAACACAAATTGCAGCGACTGGAGCAGATTGCTGAGAAGATTGAGCTTGAGACACAGAACCTTTTCTTTGTGTTGGACAGTCAGGTGCCCAGTGGCCAACCTCACCACAATGGAAACATGGATTCTTTGAAGTCAACCATTTCTTCTTCCATTCATCAGAGTGCAATGCAATAGGAGAGGGCTGTCACAGGGGCTCTTGGACAGAGAACAAGAGTGGTCTGGCACTCAGGAATCAAGAACTCACTTGGAAGGCTTCAAAAGTATAAAAGAGATAAAGCAGAATTAATTTCTTTAAGAAGGATAAGAGTAAGAATAAGGACAAGTATGTCAAAGATAAGGAAGAGTAAGTGAAGCAAATGGCCAGGGAAATAAGAAGGCCAAAAGCCAAGAAGCAAACCAAGTTAATCCCCAATTCACTGTTTCAACCTGCAAGAAAAGAAAATGGAATTTAGTAAAAGATATGACCACCAATATCCACTGACAGGCAAAGAAGAAAGGTGAAAATTACTTACTTAAGAACATCAGTATTTACTTGCATAAATGAAAAGAAAAATAAAGATAAAAATAAATCCAATATATTAATGAACTGGGGAAAAAGTCCCCAGGTGCTGAAAGGTAGCCAGTATATGTGAAAAGCTGAAAGGCTGATCCTGGAAGGTGGGTCACCAGCTGTATTGTCTGAATTGAGCCAATACAGTTATGGCCATCTTGAAAACTGAACTGTGGGACTGAATTGCTACAGTGGGAATGAATTGGCCCAATTGGGCCAAGGCCATAAAGGATATTTGAGTATTACCTGTATGGATCAACTGAATTGTCCAAGGGATGCTGAAGTAATTGCTTCCTTGACAGCTGATTGAAATAATGTAATACCTCTGAGAATGGCCCCTTTTGAATAATACTGAATTGAATCTCCAACCCAACTCCTGCAGGGCCAGGTGGTTGGGGTACTTGAATAGTCTTCTGATAGCCGCCATGGATTACCAGACTGATGAGCCAAAGAGTCCTCCTTTGAAATGGGCGTTGGATTTTGGGACCTTGATTTGGAATCATGGAATTTGGTCCTGAAAACATCACCATTGAATTTCTGAGCACAAATGGTGCATAATGGTATATAATACCATATATGCACCACTCCTTCAACCTGGAGTACGGGGTGCATGGAGGAATGGGAAGAACTCCCCTTAAGTTGAGGGGGAGGATTGAGCTGAGCTGATCTGGTGGCCTCTGGTGGTTACCAGAGGCCATGGGCTTAAATGTGGTCCATGGTGGTCATTGGCCAATTTGGGGCTTATGGTGGTTTATGGCCATTTTTGGTGTCATGGTGATTGTGGCCAAATTGTGGTTTGGGACCCACCTGGCCTTCCCCCTTTGGCCCCTTTTAGCCTCATTGGATTAGGCCAAAAGGGGCCTAATCAGCCCACGGACCATGGGACGTGGATTACGGCCCACAGGGGGCCTAAATGGCCCTAAACCCCCTAATGAAAAGGGTTGGCCCAGAAGTGATGGTGAGGGCTAGGAGACAAAAGGAACCCCCAGGCCTGAGGGTTGGAGATATGGAAATTGGCCAGGAAGGCCAATGATGGCAGGATATGGCCTGAGGCCATAAAAGGCCAGGGGGAGGTGCTATGGCCATAAAAGATATGGTGTGGCCAATTGGCCCCAACTTGGTTCCAGGCTAAATTGCCGTAACACCCATGGAGGGGGGTCATTCCTTGTGGTAGCAGATTGAGATGGCCTGAAGGGCATATTTGGGGGAGGTCAATACTTTCCCTTATCAGGTGGGGACCTAGAGGCGTCAATTTGGGTGAGTTTAGATGGCTCATAAATGGGAGAAAGTGAAGATTGAGAAGACATTTGGCAAACAATATCCAGAATATCCTCTGGCTGAGTAGTAATTGAAGGATTTACTGCCATCCTGGCGTTGAGAGCAGAGGTTATTTGATTGCCTAAGTGAGGCATAGAGAATAATAGTGATAGCATGATGATTTTATTACTGTCAAGCACCCCAATTTGATTTTCAATAGCTTCTATTGCCTCTCCAAGGCGCAAAGTTTGTTGAGTGATATTAGAGGAATGATCCATGGGATTAAAGATAATACTAGCATGGTGAATGATGGAAGACCAGGATGCCTGATTGAAGCGGTTTTTTATTGCTTGATAAACATTTCTGGCATTAGGCATAAATAGTCATGAGGTAATGGAATCAAATAGAGGACGCTCAACACTATGTCGAATGAAAGCCAATGCGATAAGGTTTTGTTGATAATCAGAGTCTTGGGATGAGCTATCCAAATAAGTCATGTTACCAATGAAAACAGTAGTTCAAGCTTCCAACATGTTACAAGACCAAGTGTTGAAGTTTGCACCAGTAATCAACAATTTTGGTTTAATTTTCTCAGAAATCGTTACAAATAGGTTAATCAAATCAGCTTGCTTTTTGGCCCTGGCCACAGCATCACTTTCTTCATGAAGCTTCAAATTTGAAATATTGGGGATATCCGTTGTTGAATCACCCATGGTAGATTTATAAAGTTTCCCAGAACGAGTAGTTGATGCTAGTGTTCAGGCACGGAAGGATTAGAAATATAGGTTCAGTAAGAGGGGGATAAGAGAAGATAACAACAATAGCAATCAAATATTCAACGCTGCTGGCAGACGAAGGCCCATAACCTGTTATTACTTTATATATTTTCATACTATTATTTTATTTTATTATTGTAATTACAGGTATATTGAGTATAGATAATTATTTAATTTATTCTGATCTACCCTTTGGGATATGTACCTGTAGTTACGATAAATAATTATAAATAAATTAGGAAAAAGTAAGTGATGGAATTGATAAAAGATCTCCACTTTGGGATACGTACCTGTAGTTACAATAAATAATCATAAATGAATTAGTAAAAAGTAAGTGATGGAATTGATAAAAGATCTCCCCTGAGGAGACCTATTATCAATTTTTGGTTGACAGTTAAATACAAAGAAAATATGTTATGTAAATTTGTCTATATAATCTATTAGGTTTCAGTTTCAATATAAGCATAGTATAACCTGCATCTTGATAATACAACATTGTGGACACCAAATAAATACAGGCTTGTTGATTACACTTTGTAAAAATGCCACTTTGACATTGGATGCTCTGATGGGCCATTGTTTTAAAAGCGCTGTTGAGAATAGCAGTTGCAACGCATTAAATAGGGGTTCTCAAACATTGCCGAAAATGAGGCAAAATGAATTCCGGATTTACCAAAGGAAATGAGCGTGCCAAAGGCTGAATTAGGAAATCCAGAAGCCTTTTCCAGCAGTCCCCGATTTACCTTGGGTTTCTCTTACCACAGGTCTAACCATGGACCCATCAATCTGATTAATCTTTTCTCCCGCCTCTTACAATAATGTTTCCAATTTTCCTCACTTCAAATCCTCTATTTCTTGATTTTCTCCTTCTTTGATTTATCAACGATCAATTACGGCTCATTATCTCTGGTATTTGACCCATTGATTCATTGTTTTGGCTATCAATGATCAATTACGGCTCACTATCTTTGGTATTTGACCCATCAATTCATCATTTTGGCTATTAGGATTCTTTGATTTTGTCTGATTGTGTTGAATGTGTTTTAGGAGGTCAACACGGTGATAAGGATATTTTTATTCTTCATTAAATGATGCTGATGCTAGTAAATAGGAATATTTCAGATTATGCCAAATCAATCAAACAATCTACCGAAAAGAGATGTATATCTACAAGAAATGCCCACCCAAATACCAGTAACTACGCCAGGAGAAGACATTGAAAGATGTTCAACTTAAGAAAACAATCACAATTGGTCATCTTTTACTCATGGGCAAACCCCAATGAGATCATAAATGATGATGTCACCACCCAGTCCATCCCAACATCAATTTATGATGCCATTAATTCAGGGAAACATACAACACCAACTCCCCCTACCAATGCCACACATTTATGGAACATCGGCAACAAGACATTCATTTTTGGAGGACTACCATGATAGGCCTGTAGTCTATAAACCTTGCACACACAGCCCCTTGAGGGTGTTTTTGGATGGTGCGCCAACTGGAAATCAATCTAGCACACATAGCCCCTTGAGGGTCTTTTTGGATAATGTGCCAGCCGGAAATCAATTGGGTTGTACATATAGTCCAGGCCCAATTACTCAATCCGTGGAAAGGATGAACTTGGCTTCATTGTGATCAGAAAGTGCAGTAAGCTGGACAACAACTGATAATTCTCCTATAAAAACCAGTGAAAAACAAGTGAAGGAGAAGAAGCACAGACGCTAAAATCAAGAAAAGAAAAAGATACAAATCCAAAATTTGCTCAAAAGGAATACAGCAATATTTGTACATACATAAAATATGAAGGGAATTACAATCACCTCTTTTGAAAGACAAGAAAAACTAATGTGGGAAAGCGACTCATAACTAGGGCGGTAGCTTACAATGCTTTTTCGGCTTATCTCAATTTGCTCAATCCAGGTCTTTCCCTTACAGGACGTCATTGTTCACAATGGTTTACTACTTACAAGAGGAAGTATATGGCCACCCGAGATTGGGCAAATAATACTGGTGCAGGCTTAACCAAGAAAGAAATTGGTATTAAACTTATGAAAAAGCTAGAAGAACTGTGCCCATGTCTTGAACGGATGGATCAGTTATTTTGTAGAAAGGAAAATGTCGTTTGTTTAGATCAATTCGATGCAAGCATCAAAAGCTACGTAATTGACCTCACAACTAGTCCAGATGAACCCACTAAAGATGTCTCAGATTCTGATTTGATGAGTGGTTCAGAATCTGACTATTCAGCATACGAGGTTCAACAAAGAAAGTCTGCAAAAGCCCAACAAAAACCAAAGGCAGATGAGCTTATTACAGAAGATCCAAAAATAAAGGTTGAATCAGATTTGGAGCCATCATTCTCGCAAGTCAGAAAAGGAAGGCGCAAAAACGTTAAACTGGCTAAAGGTAGTCCAAAAGTTAAGGTGGATTCAGACTCCACCCCATCAACGTCTAATGTCACCAATCGAGGGCGCAAAAACTTGAAACAATTGCAATATGAAGAGGAACGTGCTGAACTACAGAGGAAATGGAAGTTTATGGAAGAATGTGTTGTGTTACAGAGAAACAAATGGGAGGAAAAGAAAGAATTATTAAAGCAGAAACAAGAACACAACTACAAGTTAGAGCAGGAGCAAATTAGTGTTGAATGCAAAAAGATGGAACATGAGCTTCTCTTGAAACAAAAGCAAGCAGAGCATGATGCAGCTGCAAGGGAAAAACAAGCAAAGTTGGAGTCAGTAGAGAAATTGTTGATGGCTGGGAAGTCAAGTGCTGATATTGAAGTGTTACTGAAATTAGCTTGAGTCTGTTATCTGACGTTTTGTGTATGTTGGTCTCAACCATTTCATTATGCTATGCTCTAGAAATATACGAATAACTAGTTAACATTTTAAAGCCAACAAGCGCAAAACAAAATATAATAATAAATAGCAAGAATTAAATTTGTTCTTTTTTTGTTAATTTGCAATTAATGAATCATTTTGAATGGTTTTATTCATTAAGATTATTTTGATTAGTAAGCCCATCAATCCATGCTGATAATGGAACCTAAGGTCATTCATGCTAAAAATTGAAAGAGTCAAATTGAACTTTTGTAATGTTTACCACAAATGGCATCATAACAAACAATAGTCTTTAGTTTTTTTCGTCCTTTTTAAGCTTTTTCGCAAACAATTTCAAATACTTTTTATGTCTTTATTTTATTTAAACAGGAAATGAAGCCAACTCTCAGTGGGGGATTTGTGATGCTAATCAATAAATTTCAGCTAATCTCGAAAAATGCTTATCATTGCATTTTTTAATTCGTATAAGTAAAGAGATTGAAATAAATTTTTGAAACAAAAATATTTTCAAATATCACCATGGAACCGCAAGCAAGCCATTTGGACATATTGGAAATGATCCAAAGCCTCTAAGCTATCAGCTCTTAGATCACATTGGACCTTGTCATTGGGAATTTTTGGACCATCAACTAAATCCCACCAGTCCCCTTATCAATTAAGATGTTGTACAAGATAGCACAAACGTATATCCACCATATGTTCAGGTCTATTGCATAACAATCGGAGGTTCCTGAGTGAAGCCCATCAAGCCTTAAGGATACAAATAAAATGTTCAATTTGAACTCTTGAGTGAGCAATGTAGTAGTTGAAGAGTTGATTATCATGTCATTCTGCCGCTGTGCCCTTATAACATGGGATTAAGCTGGGCCCTAATGGGTAGGCCAAGTCGCTAAGTAAGTGTTGACCTAAAATATCACATCAGACTAAGTACCAATTCAAATTTGAGATGACATTAATTTATGCATACATACCTCTGTCAAAGAAGTCATGTGGGCGCAAATAAATGCCCATTCTCTTGTAGACTGAGCTATCACCACAGGATCCTGACCAACCACTCAAAAGGCCAATAATTAGCTTTTGTGAATCACAAACCAATTCTAAATTGAAAGAGTATTGTTTCTTTTGATTGTAAAAGACCGGCCCAACTATCCCAGGTCGTTGAAACAATGGGATCGTAGTCCCATCCAAAAAACCAACACACCCAAGGAATCCTTCACTGGCCATATCATTCAAAATTTCTTCCTGCATTTCCTGATTGGGCCATTGAAGAAACTGACAACCCAATGCAAACAATTCTCTGATTACCCTTCTGGCAATATTTACCACAGCACCCTGACTAATCTGATATGTCCTTGCAAGACAACTAATGGATGCCCCATTCCCATTGCTTCCAAGACGCTCCAGGGTCATTTCCAATTGGTGGCACAAGTCAAGTTGAGGACAATCACTGCTGTTTTGAAAGAGATGACTTTTCTTGATCTTGTCATAAATCTGAAAAAAGCTATGTTGGCTCATCCGTATCGACTCCTTAAAGTCTCTTTCAGACATATCCAACAAACGAGCCAAACTAAAATCATCACGTGTAGTGTATACATCATGGAAAGAAAGATAACTACAAAACATCAACAACAGTAATTGCAAGCAGTTAAAGCAAAATCATTATTAAATATGAAAATATCGACTGCTTGTAACCCTCCTCAGAAATTGATTTCATGAATCCTCCTGACTAATCATCCACTCAACAATAATTGCAAAAATTGGTTTATTATCAGATATCATCATTCCAATGCTTGGTAAATCTGGTGTCACCAAAATTTTCATCCATGTTAGTAATGTTTCTTCTTGTGATTTCCTTTTTTCCTGAGCAGGTATTCCAGAAATTTGTGTGCCATGGTTTCTGGAAACAATAGTTTCAAAATATGAGTTTGGTTGATGATGAAAATTTGAAACTTAATTCTAAAAGAAGAGCAGGATCTTTGGATAAAAGACTGAGGGCCTGAGGGCCAAAATAATTGCTGAGAGAGAGAAAATACTGGGATGAAAAATGATGTTAAAAAAGAGAAACAGGATTCCTGTCAGGGATCTCAAGTGTTATGGCAAATACAGCATGGGTAGATAACCAAATCCAGCAGCCGTATTTGGTGCTATCACATGGACATTTTCAGCAATGTTTGAGCACCCCTAATTTAGGTTTTGGTGAAAATGTCTCATCATAATTGATACTGTTAATCGGTTTGAAACCCCTAGCAACTAGCCTTGCCTTGTAACGTTCAGGATTCTTTACAAACACCCACTTGTTTCTGAGTATACTTTAATGAGAGACTATGGATAGTACATATCATAAGTCCACCACATTGAATACCTTCTCTTTATTCATGCTTTTGAGTTTGTCACCAATAGCTCTAAACCATTCATCCTTCTCTGGCAATTAAATTACTTCACAATATGTCATTGGTAAGATATTTTGTGGATCACTTTCTGCAACAATGGAATCAGTCATCTTGTCTTCTTTCTTTATCTCATTTATCATTTATTGATAAAAAAGGTTTGTTGCTTGTATAGATTTTAAATTCAAGTTTTCAGCGGTGGTAGAGGCATAAAAAATACTCTTGTCAAGCATTTCATTTGCTTCCCTTACCACTATCTTTTTTCCAGGGACCCAAAAAAGCCAACCTTTCAAATCTTCAGTCAGAACTAAGTGATAACCCACAATTGCTCTTGAAGAAAGGTCCTTCCTATAGTTGTGATTGTAGATAAACTGTAAGGTTTGTCGATGAAACTATTTATAATAGTAACAATATCAAGAGTACTATTACTGTCCTCAGTAGAAAGATATAATATAATAAAATATTATAGCCACAAATTTAATCATAATTATTAAAAATAATTATATAGAAAAAAATAAATTTAATTATCATTATATAAAATGATAATAAAAAAAATAGAATAAGAAGTGTAAAGCTCTTAATGAGACAACTACACATGGAAAATATGAATATTTAACCACTTATAAATGATATATAAATATTATTTAGAAAATAATTATAACACACACTGTACAGAAATAATTCTTATAGAAAAATTCTATGTAAAAAACCAATAATAGATAAAAGAATTATAGAATTTTTAGAGAAAACTTACTTATAATATTTATTCAATACAACAAGTAAAACAACAACAGTTATGATATTAAATAATAACTATAAGTTGAAAACACGCCAAAAATCAATGTTTTCAAAGATAAAACAACTTTTTATAATAAAAATTATGATTAAAGAGTTCTTGAGAGGAATTTGTGGATTTTTAAAAGATATTTTAAGACAATAATTTTATAAAATAAAATATATTATTGGTGATTACAACAATAATCTAATTTCTATGATTTCAATTCTTTAACTTAAGGCTTATAAATAATGAAATACTTAAGAAATATTTTAATAATAAGATTTTATATATAATAAAACTTTACCTGTTTAAATTTCTAATATCATTGGATTGATAATTGATGATGGACAAAAACAGTGATGAAAAGACTCTTTTTATGTCTACAGAGCAGCTCTCATAATTCATAATGGATATAGAGGGTGTGCTCAGGTCAAAACCTAAAAACAATGCTTAAAAATAAGTTTCTTAGCTTAAGGTAACTTATTTTTAATTCTAATTTAAAGTTACCAGTGTTATTCTTAGCTCCAAGTACCTTTAATCCTTATTTAAGTTAATTATTTCAAGTTTCAATATAGAATAAGTTTACTTATATTGAATTTCATCGCATTAACAACCTAAAAATAGAGTTTCAAGCAGAAATCTCTTAAACTCAATTTTTAAAGAAATCTTAATTTTTTTTAAGTATAGCTAAAAGAGTAAATTTCCAGGCTAACTACCCAGGAAATCTGCCTATAAAGTAGACTTGAAATTCAATTTATATATAAAAAATGTTAGATTGTAAGCTGTGTGAAATGTTCAAGCAAATCCATTAAGAATTGGATTTTCAATGAATTTTTGAAGTTAATACTATTTTTCCACATAAAATAGCAATACACACTAAAACTTAACTTTTGATAAGGTTTTAATGCTTGTAACCTTAATGTTTTAAGCTTATTTAAGCTTTGAAAGTTCATAAAACCTTAATTTCAAGCCTGCATACTGGGATTTACCCTTTGGCAGCTTGAAATTCCTGTCCAAATTGGGATAAAACCAGTTTAAAATTTGAGGTTGGATCAAAGTCTAATCTTAAAGTTTAAATAAGGTTGAAAATACTCCAATAAAGGTGGAAAACCTTAATTTAATCCTTGAAGATCCAAAAAGTTGGGTACCCCAGCTCTGTTTGGTCTTTTTCCTTTGTCCCCCCTTTTTGCATGAAGTTTGCCCTTTTATTTATTTAAAGCCATACTATGGCCTTGAACACTTTTAAATTGAGCTCATGCAGGATTTACATTCTGTATGGAAAATCCTTAGCCAATTCAGTAAATATATAGAACACCTCAATCTTAACTAAAATTTTGGTAAGCTTGCACAAACCTTATGCAACTTTAAATTCAAGCTTATTCAAGCTTAAATTCAACAAGTTTAAAAAATTGTTAAAAAAGTTACATTAGTACTGTTAAACTCTTAAATCTTCCAATAACATAATAAATAGGCATTTTTTGGTATAACACCCTGTGAGTGTACCCTAGGTTATTTTTGGTTTAGAATCCAAAAATGACATAATATTTATAACTTCCTTTATCCAAAATAAATTTATACTTATTTTTTGTTATTTTTTATTTTAAATTCAATTGAAAAGTCTGTTGAGGACCAAATAAGCTGTATATAAGATCATTTGTGGCCTTATGGGTATGTTATACATACCTCACAGGCTCACATAAACAATTTTGCTCCAAATACTTGTAAAATTTCTAATGATGGCTTCTTGTTACCTAGAATTTTGAATGGTGTTTTTGTCTTGTCACAGTGTAATGTCCAATTAAAATTCCACATGGAATTTCTAAAAGCCCAAGGCCATAATAAAGTAGGTAGGTTGGAGGAAATAAGCATTGTTCTTGCCATTTCAGATATAGTGCGGTTGGTTCTTTCAATCTTCCCATTTTGATGATGTTCATAAGGCATTGAAAATTTGTGAATTATTCCTCTTTTTTTTAGTAAATTGTCAAGGATATTGTTTTTAAATTCAGATCTATTATTGGTCCTGAGAACCTTTATGGTGTTGTCATTAAAATTAATAAACCAAAAAATCCATTTCTGTAGTCTAGAATTTGCTTGACTCTTATCCATTAATGGGATAGCCACAATGACTCTTTAAAAGGCATCCTTAATCATCAGGATTTACTTCATTTTGTTCATACTGAGGTGCAAGGGCCCCATAAGGTCAGCTACTATTGCATCACAAGCCTTCTTTATCATATTACAAGATGCATTATTTATAGGTATTGTGTTATTCCATACCATTCTTTTCACCAGGCTCAAGCTCATAGTACCCCATAACAGCAGTAAATCCAGCCTACAGGAAGACTTACACTCAAATTTTACACCAAAATGTCAATTTTACAGCAAGAAGCTGGATGTATTCATAAAATCATGGCACAGGCACCAAAGGAAGTGTATGTGTTTAAATAAGTTATTCAGTTTCATTATGCATATGTAAAGATCAAGTTACATATAGAAAACTAGTTACAACAAATAAGGTACCAGCCTTTAAATTACACACCCCACCCAGCTTTACACCTTCTCTATAGCCACAGGACTCCTACAGCATGAAAATGACACATGCATTAGCTACACAGCCACCTTGCATTCAAAATATAAAGTCACATGATGCAAAGGCTAAACCCCATGGAATTAATACAAGTCATTTACAACACAGCCACAGGAGTACCTTATCTTATATCCACAGTAAACCCACTTGCAACCTTAAAAAGCATCAAAATTCTTTACAGCACTTATCACCTCATGCAAGTCAAAGCTAGTTACAACAGGCTGCATGCAGTATACATTATTATTTAAATCTCAAACAAATTACTATGCACAGCATATGTCAAACTAAAAATCACATCATCTCATACACAACAGTAAATTCATCAGTTCAAGAAATTATCACCTAATCTCATTTTAGAGTTCAAGAATAAGAAAACAACCATGACACCTGCATAAATTAAACAGCCACTTCTACCAAGCCTAAAAAATGACACATGCAAAGGAAATACAAAGTCATCATGTGATACTACACCTACCAACAGAATATCATGTGACAGAAAAAAGGCTGTGCACAAGAAAAATCCTCATCCAAAATGAAATAACCTCATGCATGCAAGGAAAATCCAAGAATATCATATCATAATTAGTTCACCAAAAGAAAATCATGTGATGAATGGAGGCTGTGCCAAGGAAAAATTATCACCAAACCTTAAATTACCTGACCCATTCAAGAAACATCCTCAACAAAAATAAAGTCACATGATGGAATCAAGATGAATTAAAGTGCAAAAAGACAGCTCCAATGGAGGGCCGCCTGGGCTCCCAAAAGGTATAAATAGATGGGCTCTCTCCCCCCATGCACATTATATCCCCTGCCCAGTAGGAGAATAGGAATAATTCATCCCTCACCTGGGAGGTAGTCCAGTATATTATAGTAAATTTACTTGCCCAGTAGCTAAGCTCAGTGGAAGTATAGTGTTTAAGATTACCAAGTAGCTAAGCTCAGTGGAATATTATTATTATTAAAATGAAAATAAAAATAATCCACTACCCAAGATTAGGGTTACTACTCTATTAAAATATTTTATCCAGTAAAATTAACACCATTTATCAAGACTCAAAAATAACTTATTCCTTTAAAAATACAATATCAGGGAATCTTACCTCTTAGATTTAACAAATACAATTTTATTTTATTATTAAACACTCTCAAAAAAATAAAAAAACCTTTAAACATTATTTTACTCCAAGTTAACTTTAACTTAACAAAATTACCTTTATCAACACTCACCAAATTGTTTTGAAAATCTTAAATAACTCATCTTACCAAACTTTTATCACCAAGAAGAAATCAGTCACCCCAATCACACTAAAAAATGAAAATTATTTAGACAAGTGTTTCATTAAAATCTCAAATTTAACCAAAATCACTAACATTATATTTCATATTATATATTGAATAGGTCTGATCTGAGATTGCTGAATTTTGTCTTCTGCAGTTGTAAAGCCACTTACTAATTTCATTTTTGGTTTGTGAGATCCAAGGAATATTTTGTTCAGTATTTTAGGAGGGGCAGGCAATGCACCCTTTCCACCCTTGGTTACAGGAGTTATTATCAATTCAAAACTAGTTACCTGTGATTTCCCCCTCCATGTACTGCCTCATTTTAATCCCACACAGGAGGAGTTCCCACAGTATATGCTTACGTTTTTCAATAGAACATGGGTGGCATATGCCAAAATTCTGAAGTGTGAGAGGTTTCATGCCAACAATGGTGTTAAATTTCATCATGCAGTTAAGATTCCTAATTGATAGATGGCCCATTCTTTTATGCCATGATAAATTCAAATCAATGGTATCAATTTTCTTTTTTATTGTGTTTTTCATTGAATACAAGAGGACTGCATGGAATAGGTGTAATAGCAGAGATATTTGAGGGGGAAGATACAGGAAGGAACCACTGGGAGTTCTTTTTGAAGCTAGTAAACATATTTCCCAATTGACAAGGAACAAGTTTATTGTTGTAGAGCTTGAAATCAATTAACTGATCCAAAATTTTACCAATCAATAAGATTATCCCAGCAATTTTCTTACAATAAAGAACTTAATTAACTCCCAGAAGGGTATCCCCAATTCTCAAACTAATTTGTCCAATTCCGACTACCATGAATTTGTAATTTGATTCAACAGATAGAATAATTTTAGTCAGTGATGTTCATGTGAAAAAAGAGGGGTTGCACCAGAATCCAGTGATTCCTCAAGGTATTCAATAAATGGTGTGGTATCAAAGCTTTCTGCATTATCTGAGTGTTCTTTAAATTTGAGCCTTGCATCATTGGCTTTGATTTTCACTGGGCAGGTTGGTGTCCAATATCCCAGTTCACCACAATAATAACATGGCCTTGAAGGATCATAAATCTTCTTTTTCTTTGCTGTTTAATTGCTACTAGGCATAGGCTTTTGGTGTTGTGAAGCTGATCTTGATTTCATGCTATCCCCCTTTGGTTTTTGGCCAGGAAAGGAATCATTCATACAAGCAAGGTTTGTTCTATAATCAAAACTAGGGGATGAAATGTTGTTTTGTTGGATCATGTCTAGCAAGTCTTCAATGTGGGATTTTATATGAGGATTAGTGGCAAGTCTAGTACTGAGGGCTGCAGTGATGTGGTCATGAAGCAAAGGTACTGAGAAATAGATTGCAAAAGCTGAAATTGTTTCTGAATTCAAAGTACCAATCTGGTTCTCAATTTTCAAAATTGCCTCATGGACCAAAATCGCGTACTTTTCTATGTTATCAAGCCTATTGGATGGAGTAAGAATTGTCTTGGCATGGTGAATAATAGAGGACTACAATGGTTTTCTGTATTTTTGTCTTATTGACTGATAGATTTGTCTGGCATTGAGTTTTTCCATAGATGAAGTAATTGAATCATAAACATTGTGGTCAACACTGTTTTCAATAAATGATAGAGCCACTAGGTTTGGAAGATGGTTCTCATAATTGGTTTCTTATTAAAAGTATTCAATCTTGCGGTTGTAGTATATTCTCTAAGCATTGAAAAGACTCATTTACTTTGAACCTTTGAGATATGACCACATACCCAAAAAGGTCACAAGAAATATTTAAAATAATTATACATTAAAACTACAAAAATGCCATAAATTGACATAAAACTTGGTTTAACTTAAAAACCAATGAATAAGCATGTGAAATAAATTATACCATTGGATTCCCCATGGTAAAATACACATATACCATTTTTATGGCATATCTGTAAAGTCAATATTTAATGAGTTATAAGTAATAATACCTTATAAAAAACACAAATCCTTACTTATTTCAAATACCAATGAAACAAAATGTGAAATGAATGGCACCATTAGATTCTCCATAAACATCCACATATAAAACAATTAAGAAGCTTATCTCCAATGTCAATACTTAAGGAGTTAAGCTGAATATATGCACTTTTTTGGTCAACACATATATTCAAGGATTTTAGCTAATATCTTTTGAAATATGCATGATATAGTGATGAACCAAAAATAAAGTCATCACATAATTACTGTAGGAATACAGAAATGAAGTTTATTTCACAAGCTTTAAACAAGGTTAAAACCTGTAAGGGATTATTGATTAAAATCAATAGAGCTGTTGACCACTTTGTTGTGAAAGTGGTCCAAACTTAAAAAAAAGTAGACAGTTGGATTCTACTAGTTCCTTCGTGAAGAATGATGTATTTCTTATCATAATATTCAAGGTATAACCCCTTGAAATCATGGTTTGAAGTTTAAAATATTAAATTTCAACAGAAAAGATGAGTTACAAGAAAAATCATCAAAAATAGAGTTTTGATGATGTAATAAAATGCTCTTGGAAACATAATACGGTTATTCCAAGCTATTAGAATTCACTCTCTGAATTGCTGTAGTGTGTAAAACTTCAAAGTTATTAAGGATCAAAGTTTGAGCTTACTTTGATCATTTATGATCACTCACTGTAACCTTAAATTAAGTTTAACAGTCATATGAGTGATATAATTGGTGAATAATGTTATTTTATGATTAAAACTAATAAAATCCACAAATTTTTGGGTTCTTCCAAGCCTTGACATCATCAAACTTAGAGTTATAGTGATAACTCTAAATAATGGCGTAATAATGAGATAAAATGGTTTGATCATGATGTAATCATCACCAAACCTTGAAATATTGATCGGTTCCAGTGGATATGATCAGTGCACGTCTACTAGAAGCCTGTTGGACTCTAGGAGGGAGGTATTTACTATAAATAGAGCTCTTTTTACTCTGTTTTCCCCCAGACGCTTACAAAACATTAAATCATTAAATAAAAAGGTAATTTCTTTATTCTTTATATATAAAACTTTTATATTATTAAAGACTCAAGGTAATATTGTAATAATCTTCATCTTTGACATGATTATTACAATTATTTAATTGTTTTGTTTAAATTTCTCTTAAAAAACCTCAATTCCACATAAAATCAAGAAAATTTGTAATTTCTCTTAAATTTTATTGTAACTACAATTTAAATTGTGAAGATTAATTAAAAGAAACCCTTTTTGTTTTTGAACTCTCAGTACTTTCTTAATCGTGTCTTTATTAGTTTTATTTAGTTCTGTCTTTCTCATCTCTTTATTTCTTTTCATTAGTGTAATCACTGAGGAGTTACTCTTCAGGACACCATCACAATCTTGTACTAATTTCAGTGTCATATGGTATATAAGCAATACCATTTGACCATTATAATGTTTCCCCATCTTTTGATGGTGTTTCTATTTTGTTTATCTCTTAAAACTTGTGAGCCTTAGAGGTCATTCATATACCCAAAAGACCACAAATACAAAAATAACATATTAATATAGATAAAATAAATTTCTTTATATTATTAAAATAAAAATCAAAATATAAATATAAAATTATATTAAAGATAAAAAATTAATTACAATTTGAAAATAAAAATACATTAAATTTTGTAAGTGTAAAATTACATTTATACTTGAAAAAATTAAGTAAAAATGAAATTTTAACAAAATTGTGAAAAAATAAATAAATTTGGAAAAAAGTTAAATAAAAATTATTATAACTTTTTATCCAATAAATAAACATATAAAAATTATTTCACCATTGGATTCCTCATAAAAAATCAGGTGGGGTCGCCTCTGAGTGAAATTCTTGTAACTCAACTCTAAATAAGCTTAAATTAGGTTTTTAGTATTTTCAATACAAAAGTTGAAAATCCTCAAAACCTTAATTTAATTCACACCACATGTGGTGTTAACCATCAATTTTTGTGTTAAAATTGAGGTGTTGTGTTTAGTTTAGAAGTTATGAGGAATTGAAGTATTTTCAATTGAATTCAATTGAAATGTCAAAATGTGTGCGTGTATTACATAAGTGAACTTTGATTTACATATGAGGTGTCAATTATTACTGTATTGTACTGTACAATTAAATTGAATTACATATGTAAATTATAAGTATAATACATGATGAGGAATTAAAGGAAAAATAAATTGGAAAGATTAAATTTGGGGGGGAAAAGGAACTCCAGCTCTAAGGGGGAGCTAGACCCCCAAATTCCTTGCTGACAGGCGTGGGATGTCAAAATTCACGCAAAACTTCATCACTTTTGGCCTGGAATTGAGTTACAGGGTCTGTGGACTCAATTGATGATGAGGTTTTGATACCAACTGGGGTAGTTTTAGCTGTTGCCAAGAGGGTAAAACTACCCTTAAGATAAAAAAATCATAGAAAAACAGTTTTAACTGGTTTCTACGCCTCTGAAACACATTCTGACGTGTTTTGAAGGCTCTAGGCCTGGTATTGCTATAGTAATGGCTGATTTAAGGGTCTAAAATGGCTAAAAATGGCTTAAACCAGCCCTTTTTGGTCTAAACCAGGGTTCAATGATGCCATAATTGGCTTTTCTGTTTTCAGACTGTTTTTCACGACTGACAAGAGTAAATTTTACTTTTGGAGTAAGAGAATTGATGGCTATAAAAGAATGTCTTCTTTGCCCCACTTTTCTCTTCATATTAGAATCTTTTCCTTTTATAATTAGTTTAAAAATTGTTAAACCAATCAATAAAAGATTCCAACCACCTTTTTTAAATCATTTTAAACCTTTTAACCACGTGAAAAAATAATTATAATCATTGTTTGTAACTCTTATAATCATTTTTACCCCTGAACCACCCCAAAAGTGAATTAAAGCATCTTTCATCACTTTAAACTTTGTCACTTTGTTTCCAAATTCACTCTGGTCACTTTTGGGCGTGTTTTCTCTTTAATATTCTTTTTAAAGACTTTGTTCTTTAATCAATTGCTTGCAGCTCTTTGCTCAATTAATTCCAATTGAAATTCCTCTTGAAGAAATTTCTTTTGTAGCCTTAAAATATCTCTTGTAGAGTATTTTTTGGATAAATTTTGATTGTTGGTAAAACAATAAATCTTTATAATATTATTGTTTTATACTAATAAAGCTATAAACAATAAAATTGGCGTGTTTTCTCTTAAAAATGATATTTCTTACTATTTTTTATTGATTTTTACCTTATACAAATTTTGAGGACAGGAAAAGTACTTGATTTTTAATCAAAGTTTCATATTCACACCTTACAAAACTCCTCAGGTGAAGTTTTTTCTCTTTATTACTAATTTATGCTTCAATATCTGCAATAAACCTAACCCCATCTTTCAACGGTGTTTCTATTTTGTTTATCTCTTGAAACTCCTCAGGTTATGGGCCCAGAAGCGATATCTAATCAAAGAAATAAGTTTCTTTTACCATTCAGAAAGATCCTACTACTGACGTAGTAGTAATAAGCTTTACATGAGAATTCCTAACTCAGACAGCTACTCAGAATACAAATCAAATTTAACTATGGATCCAAGTGGCATCCCTCCCAATGTGCAGCAAGCTGCTGGCTCAAATAAGCTTATCAACGCTAATCTACTTCATGACCTATCCCAAAAAGGTCTGTCTCAATCCTTGGAAAGGATGAGAATAATTGACCATCTTACTTCAACAAACTATGCAGTCTGGAGCAACAAGGTGAAACTGGCTTTAAGCATGTGTAATCTTGATGCATTCCTAAATCCGGAGTGGACTTCTTCTCTTAGAGAAGATGAAAACGAGGAAACCTGCTTCCTCAGAAACAGTTTCAAGCAAATATATTTCTGGATGGGGGATTGTTTAGATCAGAAAAACTTTTACAAATTCTATGAACATGATCCTGCTCTAATGTGGGTTAACATAGAAAATCATTATTCTGCCTCCTCCACCAAAAATTGTGCTTCCATCTTCAGGAAAATATTCAGCCTGTCAATGTATGAATCAAATGTTAAAGATTTTATTATAGAAATACGACATTAGTTCAACTTGTTAAAAATGGTGGGGAAGAAGATTTTTGATGTCAATACTCTCACTAAGGTTCTGGCGTTCTATGTCCTTCAGTCCCTTCCCTCAACCCTTCAAATGACTGCCAACAATATTTACCAATTGACTGAGATATCTGGAACCATTCCTACCCTTGGCAAAGTCTTATCTGAAATTGAAATCTCTCTATCTCATAAAAATGAGCAGTCAAAGGTTATCTTCAATGCTCTAAGAGCTCAAGAAAACAAAAACCATAAATGGAAAACACAACCCGACTGCACCCCACAGTGAAGAGGATTGTTTCAAGCTGCATCCTGAAAGACTTGAGGCATTTAGGGCTAGGAAAATAGGGAGAGAAAGCAAAAGATTCTTCTCCAAAAATCTTTGCAGCTTACTCTGCTAGTGCAATCTCCAGTAGCGCCATTTTGGATAGTGGAGCATCCTACTCCATTTTCAAGGACAGTAGTTGTTTTGTATCGGTGAAAGGAATCCGAATCTCTCTCTCATTGGCAGATGGAAGCAGTATAACTGCTTCTGGAATTGGAACCGCAATCATTCTTTCTAATGACGGCCAGCCTATCTATCTTCAAAATTCTCTGGTCATCCCTTCAATCTCCGTGCCCCTAATTCCCCTGGGTCCCTTCCTTAAGAAGAACTGCTGCTTGATCGGTAAAGGGGATGTGGTTGAATTAGTCAGCAGTAATGGGGAAACACTTTTGACAGGGTCTCTTACTGATAGGGTAGTCTGTGTCGAGGTCGTGGAACCAAAGGCCAATCATATCTCTTGTAGGGATGATGCTCTTGCAATCCACAAAGCATTGGGTCATCCTAGTTTGCAGTATGCCACCAGGATGAGGCCGGACGTGGACTTCTCATCAGTCAATTGTGAAGGTTGTATTCTTTCAAAATCTCATTGACTTCCTTTTTCCGGTTCCTTTCCATTGGCAAAGATGCCTTTAGAATGTGTTCACATGGACCTGTGTGGACCTGTATCTCCACTTTCTAGAGGAAAGAACAGATATATTCTTCAAATAGCTGATGGTTATTTGTGTTACAGGCTTTCTTTCTTACATGTTAAGTCAAAAGTCTTTAGCATTTGAGGCTTTTAAAGCCTTTAAAGCTTATGCTGAAACCCAAACTAACTTTAGGGTCAGGCAAGTGGTTACAGACAATGGAGGAGAATTCATTGGGAACAATTTCAAAACGTTATTTGCAAATGAAGGGATTGAATACTTGCTAACTACTCCTCATACACCGCAACAAAACCCCTTTGCTGAGCGGGCTAATAGAACCTTGCTCGAAAGAACAAGTTTTCTACTTCTGGACTCCAAATTAGATCACTCTTGGTGGGGAGAAGCCCTCTCCACAGAAACTTACTTGCTAAACGGAACTCCCATTGCATCAATTGGTTTCAAGATACCGTTCTCACTATTTTTTGGGAAAAATGCAAAGACAGACAATCTGAATCCTTTTGGATGTCTTGTCTACATCAATATTGATAAAGCAACCCCCACTTCTAAGCTTTCTTCTTGGGTTACAATAAGGGCCACAAAAACTACAAACTCTTTAATATGGTGACTGGTAAGCTGCAAATCACTCATTACTGCATCTT
Organism: Austropuccinia psidii; assembly: GCA_023105745.1. Lineage (NCBI taxonomy): Eukaryota > Fungi > Basidiomycota > Pucciniomycetes > Pucciniales > Sphaerophragmiaceae > Austropuccinia > Austropuccinia psidii. The sequence goes on from JALGQZ010000001.1 coordinate 2,988,518, forward strand.
CCATGACACATCCGTTGGCCTAGAAAATCCCTCTGAGAATCCTGAAGTAGTCTTTACTATTCCATCTGTTGAAGCATATACTCCTGTTCCTGTCTTGACTGCTGCAGAGGTTGAGGATAGTGGTAACCTTTCTTCTTGTAGCTCCTCACTGTCTCCAATCTGTGCTCAGTCAGGTCATACTGATAGCGAATCAGCTTCTGATGTGGCTGAAAGTCGGTCGCTTGAGCCTACTCGTTCACTACCAAAAGGGTGGGTAATGGAAAATGTACCCATGGTAGCTCCAAATAACATATCTTCTTCAATTGATATGTCAAACATATTGAACTTGAAGAGGAATAGAGGTCAAAATGTTTCTATGGCTGCTTCTATTCCTAAAAGCTACTCTCAGGCCATCTCTCATGAAAAATCAGTGGATCGGAAGAAGGCAATTGCGAACGAGATCTCAAGCATTGAAGAAAATGATGTCTGGGCACCAGTTAAGACCCCTTCAAATGCTAACATTTTAGGATCCACATGGATTTTCAGGGAAAAAGAATATCAAGATGGAAGTATTGTGAAGTACAAAGCTCGTTAATGTGTGCAAAGATTCTCTCAAAAGGAAGGGGTGGATTTTAATGAAACTTATGCGCCTACGGGAAGAATGACCTCCCTCTGTTTCTTACTAAGCCACTACGCAAGCTTGGATCTTGAAATACATCAGATGGATGACAAGACAGCTTTTTTGAATGGGGTACCTGAAGAAGAAGTGTTCATGAAGTACCCTGAAGGATATCCTCATGAAAAAGAGTCTTGGACATGTTTAAAACTAGTTAAATCTCTTTATGGTCTTAAGAAGAGCCCAAGATGCTGGTACAGAAAACTTACTGATGTTTTTTAAGCACTTAAGCTTAAAGCAAGCAGTGCCGATCAATGTGTTTTTGTTAATTGGGAAGGGGAAATACCTTTGATGGTTTTCTTGCATTTAGATGATATGATGATAGGGGGAGACATCAAGTCCATCAAAATATTCAAGGAAAACATTCAGGCTCATTTTAAGATGGAGGATTTGTGTGAAATATGATATGCATTAGGAATTAAGGTTTCTTGGGACAGAAAACTGAAAACAATCAGCTTATCTCAAGAACTATATGTCAACAAGATACTCCCTGAATTTGGGATGATGGATTGTAAGTCAGTTGCCACTCCAATGATTCAAGGAACTCATCTTGTTCCTTCCAACAAAGAGGACTTAAGCACCGACTTTGAATATTGCAAAGCAGTTGGCTTGCTCAACTATTTGGCATCATGTACTAGAACGGATCTTTCATATTTAACCTCTTCTCTCTCTCAGTTCCTGGAAAAACCTTTGAGAGACCATGTGGCGGCGTTTAAGCAAGTCCTGTGCTATCTACAAGGAACAAAATCCTATGAACTAACACTAGGCAGCAATGTACCAACTGAAATCCAGGGATACTCAGATTCTGACGGGGGTAGTAATTTTGATGGAAAGTCTTTTTCCGGTAATGGAATAATTTATGGAGGCCTTATTTCCTGGAGAACTAAGAAGCAATCAACAGTTGCTTTATCAACAACTGAAGCTGAGCTTGGAAGTCTGGTTGAATTAACCCAGGACACTTTATGGTTTAAGAAATTATTGGACGACTTAGGCCCGGTTTATGTTTGGGTTTTCAAAAAAAAATTGAATTTATTTCAAAATTAATTAATTATCTTTATTCAATTTTTATTCAAAATTAGTCCCAAAATCATTTCAAAACTCACAAAGTCTATTTCTCAAATTGTTTCAATTTTATTTTATTTGATTTTGTTTGACCTCATTAATCATCAAGGAATTCAAAAACATGGCCAACCTTATGCCCGATTCTCAATTATCATCATATGAACGCCTTAATCGCCTCCTGAGTGGCAATCATAAAGAAAATGAAGACATTCACTTGGTTGAAGTGAGCCCCAATCTCACCAATGACAATATAGAGCAACAAATAAGTGGACCAATTGTTGAACAAAGTAATTTTGAAGGATCGCCAAGCCAATCCTCAAGTCAAAGGCAGAAAAGACATACAAGTGAAGAAGCACGATTGTATCGACAGAAATTAGAACATGAACGCATGCTTAAGAGAAAACGACGGGAAAATGACAGAGTTAATGCTGAAGCACAAAGGCTAAAGCAAGTTGAACATCGTCTGGCACATGAAGAAAATGAAAGAAATCAAAAAAGCCGATTTTTTTGGAATGAAGATAGTACTCGGCAATTATTGGAGATGATGCAAGAATTACGTATTGATTTTGTCAACATGGATGAAACCATGTCTGGTTTCATCCCATGGACCCGATTTTTCAAGATGAATGAAAATCGCAAACGGGAATTCGCCCTCTTAAAAGAGCTTGGATTTGAGACAATAGAGAGGCAATACAAGTCATTAATGACTATATACAAGGTATGATTTTTGATTCATCATTATTAAAGCTAAGCTGATACACAATCCTCTTTAGAATATAAAGGATTCTTGTGATGCCACAGGAGGCGGAGGCTTATACATCCAACTGCAGCGGCATCGCATGACAATGGAGGTAAGTCCTATTGTCTGATCATAAAATATTGTTACTAAATGTATGGCATATTGGGTGTTTGAGTTGCTTAAAGAGATAAATCGGAAGAATTACAGTACAAATGAGGTGGGCTTTGAGTCAGGAGAATTCCCACCTGCATCGAATAATAATATTGAAGAGGCTATTCATGAGGACTTTGAGGTACCCACGGAACCATCAGGTAATAAAGTGGGGCATTCAGGAAGTGAAAATGGTGAATCAAGACCCAGGGAGGGGTTGGATGATTGGCCAGATGATCCGGAGAATATCCCAAGTCAGCCCGAAGGGAGCCATAGAACTCAACAGCTTTGGGGAACATCTTGTATGGTTTGTGGTAATTCTTCAAGTCAAATGTCGAGTATCAGCAGAGGAATTTCACGTCGTGCTCGGAACTTTTTGAATAATATGAATACCAGTATGCAAAATGTTTTATTGCCTTTGATGCTTATGTTACAGCAAAGCCAGGATTGTGCTGAAGAGAGAGATCGAATGCAAAGATCTCGAGACGATGAAAGGCAAATGTTGATGCGTGAACGAGAAGAGGAACGTTGCCTACAAGAAACGCAAATACGGGCTGAAGAACAAAGAAGAAACAATCAGTTGAATATGTATATGATGGCAATGCTGTCAAAAATGACAGGAGTGCCATTGGACGAGCCTCCATCCGGCTTGCATTTGGGTGAATAGAATGGATGTTGATTAAGGTATGTGTTTCATATACAATTTTAATAATAATGGCGAATTAATATTCTGAAAGACTGTGAGTTTATAGCGCTGGGTGTGGGGTGATTGTTTGTAGATCTATTTCTTTTGACAAGACACGTGTATACTGATCACCACTTAAAAAATGTAATCTGCACGCTTGTTTAATCAAAAAGGCTCTTTTGTGTAATAATAGGTCGTCTAGTTAACTCGTCGGCCTCAAGATAAATATCAATGCTCTGTTGTATCTGTTACACATTCTCATCTTTATAGCTGGCCAAAAAATTCTAATAAATCTAATTTTCTATTGATTAGCGTTTAAAAATTAATATTTTAATTCATAAGCATTTTGTTAACAGGCAAAAACATTGAAAATTATGAGTGCTACATCATCAAGTACAAATGGTACCCTTTCTCATACTCAAAACACAATTTTCAGCGAGGAGTATCTCCACAATATTGCTGAAATAGATAAAATGCAAGTGCGCATGCGGCAAATCCTGCATCAAATTGCTCTCCTTCAGAGGGCAAATGACGGGCATGACACAGAAATTGCCTTACTCCTAGGTGAACTCGATGTGAAAGACAACATTATTCAGGAATTGCAAGCAGAAGTGCTCAAAGAATTGAATGCTATGGAAGCACGATTACAAAGGTTATTAGATTAAGATACTAGTCTTACGTCACAGTAAGCTTCATTTGGCTCTCTATTTTCACCTTTGTGTTATATTGGAACTAAATGTTCTACTCTCATTGGAACATTGCTAAGGGCCTGTTGATCATGCTTGCCAAAGTGTGGAGTTACTCCTTTTTTATTCAATTTCATCGTAATCACCATGATTTTTATACCATTGAGTTGTTTAAAAATCATATCCACTCAAATTGTGACCAGACACGAGGTCACATCATTACAACTACATTACAAAGAGTTTTTGCAAATAGACATTTAAATAAATAAGAATTGTATCCTATCATAACCTATTTCCTTGAATATCGCGCTGATTCCAATGGGCCAAAAAGGTCCCTTGATCACTGTTCAACATGTTGTGCAGTATCATACATGGAATTGTTACTTTTGCTGTATGTAGTGGCACTATGGCCTGTGGTCTCAGGAGACATCAAAATCAATTCTTCAAACGCCCGAATGCCTGCTCCACCACAATTCTGTCATGCAGAATTTCCTATTAGTTTATATAATAATATTACAATTGAAAATCTTACCTGGTTGACGAATGAATATTGTTAAAATGTGCGCCCTCTTCATTTTGTGGATTCCTTTCAGGCACAAGTATTGGAAGTCTTGATGAATAACCTGAATCGCCAATGAATAAGCAATTTGGTGGAAATCTGGCCACACCATTAATCAGATCTTGGCCAAACTTTGATTTCCTGAAAACATGGCTATCATGTACTTATCCCGGAAGGCCGCCATACACCTGCATATAGAAGGTCAATCATATAGTAACTAATTATTCAATATAAAAAAATCTACTGACATTGCAAAAATTCCCATGACCATCAACAATACATTGAAACACAATAGAATGCCACCCCTTCCGATTCACATATGAGCTCCATTCATCATTTGCTGGCGGGATTACTGGAATGTGAGTTCCATCAATGGCCCCAATGATATTTCTGAGTACATGTTGTTGCCTAAACGATTTCATGATTTTTGCCCATTTTTCTATTTCATCTGCCGCTGGAAATCTACATAACCACATTAACCCCTTTTTTTGAAACTGTTGAGTCAAATGAATTACTAACATGATTGTTGAATCGTGTAATGCCGCCAAAATTGCATGAACCACGGCCTTGGTGACTTGATAAGCTGTAGCTTTCCCCACATTGAACACATTTCCCATGACCCAATCTATATAAAGTAATGCCTACCTTCTCTTCAATAGTTAGCCCCCGTGTATCTTGTTGAAAGGCGGTGGGAATGTAATTTAATAATAATTGTATTAATTGATAGAAATCCTGACGTCCCATTCGAAAAAGCCCAATGAATCGATTTTCATTGTATAAATCCTCTTCGATCCACGGGTTGAAATGCCTTCCTCGTCTAATTACATGACGCGGTTCACGCCCACTTTCTGCATACCATGTCAGATGAAATGACCATGCAACTACCAAACTCAAAATAATATAGATTATAGGTGAATTATTCATAATATATATGGAAATGACAACAACCACCCAAAAAAATTGCAGAAAAAAAAAGACATTTTGGCCTACTGAGTATAAAAAAGAAACTATAATTTGCCAACATAGATAGAACATAAGCATCAAATCCATTTGAAAGGCAATTTCAATTTTTTTTGAGATATTTTTTAATTAAAAATTAATTTTGAAATAAATTCAAAAAAAATTTGAAAACCCAAACATAAACCGGGCCTTAAAACTTTGTCCTATTATCAAGTTGAGCTATGATAATCAAGGAGCCATTGCCTTGTGTAATAATCCCCTGTATCATCATAGAACTAGGCACTTTAACATTTGTCTTAACTGGCTATGAGATCTAGTTCTGTCTAAGTTTGTTTCTCTAAGCTACGTTCCTACTTCTAACATGTGGGCTGATATTCTCACCAAAGGACTTGGAAGTATTAAGCATCAAGAATTCAATCAGGTCTTTAAATCTATTTCAGTATTTAGCAAGAGGGCGTGTGAAGATTAATTAAAAGAAACCCTTTTGGTTTTTGAACTCTTAGTACTTTCTTAATCGTGTCTTTATTAGTTTTATTTAGTTCTGTCTTTCTCATCTCTTTATTTCTTTTCATTGGTGTAATCACCAAGGAGTTACTCTTCAGGACACTGTCACAATCTTGTACTAATTTCAGTGTCATATGGTATATAAGCAAAACCATTTGACCATTGTAATGTTTCTATTTTGTTTATCTCTTAAGACTCCTCATAAATAAGCTGTATCTACATTTCTAGGCGTAAATTTATTCAAAATTATTATATTAAGCATTAAAAGTAGGTTATTTCTCTTATTATAATAATTTTTCTCTATTATTACTTTTAATAATTCTATAATTAATATAAATAGTATTTATATTATTTTATAACTTTAATATTGGTAATATTATTGTTATTAATTGTTTTTTATGAGTAAAAAAAAATTTTTTATGCCTTTATTATTTGTTGGTAACAATAATAAAGTGCTTTTAAATATATTAATTATCTTATATTAATATATTATTTCTTATAATATAAATTATATTATTATATTTATTTAATAATATAATTATTTTATGCCATAATTATAATAATTCTTTCTTATTAAAATTATTTTTATCTTATTTATTTCATTTATAAGGACATTCATAGTACAATAAGTAAAATATTAGTAATTTTCACTTATTGTTTCATAGTCAAACCTTACATTTGGGGGCCTGGCCATGATATTTACTCTAAAAATACCTTTAGGAATATTCTAATTGGGTTTATTCAATATTAAATCATAATTAGAATCATAAGATTATATAATAATTTTACATTTATTGATTTTAAAAGCTATTGAGGCATTTGGAAAGCAATTGTACTGTCTTACACATGGTTTTTCACATCCTTAGACTTGCAAAAACTTTGTTTGAGTGACTCTAGTGATTAAAAAAGATATTTTATAAATTAAAAATAATTTCATAAAAGAATCATATTCATTTTTATTTTATTCTTTAAAGATAAAAACATAAAAAATGATAAAAAATATTAAGAACCAATAAAAAAGTTATTTTATTCATTTTAATTTCATTTCTTTAATTATTTTCACTTTTTAAAAGATATAAAAGCAATTTTTACGTGGAAAATTGCCATATCTTACCAAAAATAACACTTTTATATAAAAGACTTATATTTATTTGTCTTTTTTAGTGTCTGAAGACAATCCAACAGAGGACAACCAAACCACTGTTGAAAGATTGGTGGAAGAAACTTGTCAAAGTTCTCCAATACCAATAATCACCAAGAAAAAGAAAGCCAACAAATTGGACTTTCCAGGACCCACTATTCAGGACTCTGACGGTGAGTACCTCATTTATAAACTGCCATAAGAAGAATTCCTGTTCTGAAATATTCTTATCTCTTATTTTTCTTAAAATATGACTACCAGAAGAGGCTCCCAATACTCCATCCAATCAGATGGAGCTGGACTCAGAGGTAGAATTGATTCCTCAAAAGGGAAAAGGAAGGGCAATATCCCCAGTGGAACTGAATCCACACAAGGAAGTGCCTTATCCCAAAGGCAAGTCCCAGAAATGCCCATGATATCTGAACCAGAATTGGAGCTAAGTATGAGTGACTCAAACAGGTACAAATCACATTCAGAGGGTTCAAATAGACATTTACATGAGCCAGTACAAACAGTACTACACGGTGTACAAGGACAAAGATTGGGAAATGTTGTCTCAAATACACCAAGGAGTGATGAACTCCTGGCACATCCTGAAAAAGTTCCTCAAAGAGGAGGAAATAGTGAGATCCTCCAATGGATGGAATCCACTATCATCCAAACCTCAAATCCAAAAGATCAAGGAATACCATGCCAAAAAGAAGGAGGCAACCAAGGAAGAAGCCCCAGTAGCTTCTACCAGCAAGCCCCAAGCCAACCCACTTCCCCAAGAAGGGAAGAAGACCAAGAAAAAGAATTGGAGAAAACCATATTCCCCAAGCTACAGGATCCCCAAAATCCAAAAAGATGCCATGGACAATGTCTTCAACATGGCCAGAACTTTGATGGAATTCAAAGACAAAGAGGAGCAAAGAATGAGACAACCCCATTTCCCAAAGAAATAATCTTGTCTCCTGATGTTGTAAATACTTTAACAGAGCTTAAAAATAGTATTTTACCTCTTAAATACATTAAAAATAGTTTATTATCTTTCCAAGAAATAAATAATAGCTTATCATCTTTAACAAAACTTGTTGTACAAAATAAAAAATAAATTGATAACATAAAATTTATGATTGAAAATAATAAACCAAAAGTATTAATTGATAATACTCAGAAATTAATACAAGGACAACAAGAGTTGTACAAATACATAAGTGATATCAAAGAAAAAACTTTGACAATCAATTATGACGTGAGTATTGATAATTTTACAGAAAAATTAAACAAATTAAGCATTTCTGTAGAAAAATTTGAAGAAAAGACTTCATCACACCAAAAATTACTTTTGGACATGTGGAAAAAAGTGATGAAGCAAGAATGCATCTTAAAGATGACATTCAAAGTGAAATAAGGCTTATCACTGAAAAAATGGATGAAATTAATTAGGCTAATTCAAATATGCCAAAGTTATCAACACCATTTTCTCCCATAAGAAGCCCTGTTGAACCAAAGGAGGAATTAAAAAATCCATTAATAACAGACTTAAGTCACCAAGACAATAACCAAGTCTTAATGAAGGAAGTACCTCAATTAAAAGAATGGCCAACATTCACAGGAGAAGGTGGATATGACCACATTTCATTTATCAAAACAAGTGACATGCTACAAGAAGATTATTCCCTACCAGATGAATTAATCACTGCAACATTACAATCATTGTTTGAAAAATCTGCAAAAAGATGGTATTATGGCATAAGGCAAACAAATGGCAAAAATACCTCGTCTTGGTGGAAACAAAAAATAATCACCAAGTGGGCTCATGATGCCTGGAGGTACAAGATAGAAAATGAATTTGAAAATTCTTTCTTTGACTCAGACAAAGACAAACCTTTAACTTGGTTCTTAAAACAAGTTGAAAGACTCAATGCATTGTACCCAGAAATTTCACAAAAAATGGTGCACATGAAAATACTTAAGAAATGTGGAGGAGAGCTAGAACATGCCCTAAGAAGCAGGTATATAGAACCATTCTCCACAGAAGAGTATATTAATGCACTAGAAGACATAGTGACAAGAACAAAAATTGGTAGAACTTGGAAGAAATTAGACATTAAAAGCCCAAATAAACCATTAATCAAAAAAAATAAATCAAAAGAATCTTTCAAGCCCAACACATCCAACAATAATGAGCAAAGAAAATGCCATAAATGTGGAGGTATTGGACACTTAGCCAATAATTGCCTCAAAAAGGCAAGGATTAATGAAATTGTGGAAACAGAAAACCACAATGACAAATAGGAGGAATCTGACTCTGAAAAAGAAACATAAGAGTCAGAAAGCTCTGAAAGTGATGAAATTAATATACTTAATGCACAAATTAATAATATTGATATGATTTATGAAGTACTAGATGTTAATTCAAACTTACCACAAGTTGGAAAATCTGACACAAACCTGACAAATATACAAGATGCCAAAATTTATAGAACCAAATATGCAAAAGGAATGGGCTATACAGCTGGAAAATCAAGCATAAGTATTGTTATGGTTGATAACCAAGAAGGAAAAGTGAACTTGGATACAGGAGCGTATTGCACCTGTGTTGGTAAAGGTTATTTAAAAACCATTGTCCCAGACTGGCAAGAAAAACTTATTCCAATACAAGGTGTCAACTTTAGTAGTGCAAGTGAGAGCATGAAGCCCCTTGGAATAATTGATTTAACACTAATTTTTCCTCACCCTTTACAATGTGTCAGAATTAAAGTAGAGTTTGTAGTAATGGACAACTGTACTAGTAATCACTTCATACTTCGAAATGACTACTTATCAATTTATGGTATAAATATCTCTAACCAAAAAGACAGATATTTTACCATAGGAGATAACAAAAGACAAAAGTTTGGCTTCTTAAATAACAAAAAACAAATCGCAGTTATTAAGAATCAAGAGAAAAGTCCAGAAAAGGACCTTTTTATATCTGAATAACTCAAAGAGGCAGAATTCAATCAAGAATTAACAGAAAAAATGAAAGAAAAATTGATTGACCTCTTATTCAAGTACAAAAATGCCTTTGCAACTGACAAGGAGCCACTAGGTGCCATAATTGGGCATGAGGTGGATATAATTCTTAATGTGGAAAAGCCTTACCCACCCTTACTAAGGAGACCTGCTTACCCAGCTAGTCCAAGGGCTAGCAAACCCTTGGAGGTACACATTAAATAATTAATGGACCTTGGAGTATTAAGAAAGGTAGGACATAATGAACAGGTAGAAGTCACTACACCTGTCATTATAGCTTGGAATAATGGAAAATCAAGGATGGTAGGAACATTCAGAGCCCTGAACACCTATACCATTCCAGACAGATATCCAATACCCAGAATCCATGAGACATTGACACAATTGTCACAAGCTAAGTTCATTACAGCCATGGATGCCTTAAAAGGCTTTCATCAAATTGTCTTAACAGACAATGCCAAGAAAATACTGAGGATAATAGTCCACTGTGGGATTTTTGAATACATAAGAATGCCATTTGGCATAAAAAATGCACCTTCCCATTATCAAAGGATGATGAACACCATATTTCCTGAAGAATTATCAGAAGGATGGTTAATTATCTATATTGATGATATCATAATTTTCTCAGAAACTTGGGAAAATCACCTTACAAGACTAGAAAGGGTACTACAAAAGATAGTGCAAGTGAATATGAAAATTTCCTTGAAAAAGTGTCATTTTGCATACAGTGAACTAAAAGCACTCAGACATGTTGTATCTGGACTTAGTCTAGGCATAGACAAGAATAAAGTAGCAGCAGTACTACTCAAGCCAATGCCTCAAACCAAAAAAGAAATGCAATCATTTCTAGGATTTGCTGGTTACTATAGACAGCATATAAAGGACTTTGCAAAAATTGATAAATCCTTGTATAAGCTATGTGACCAACAAACAGTCTATGAAATGACACAAGAAAGAGTCAAGGCATAGGAATAATTGAAAAATTCCTTAACAAACTCCCCATTTCTTCCAATTCCAGATTGGAAACTACCCTTCAAGCTTTACATTGATGCTTGTGGAGAAGGACTAGGTTCTGCACTACACCAGACACAAATTATCAATGATAAACCAGTGGAAGGACCAATTTGTTTTATTTCAAGACAGATAAATCCAACAGAAGCAAGATATGGAGCAAGCCAAATGGAATGCCTCTGCTTAGTGTGGGCTTTAGAAAAATTACATTATTACTTGGATGGAACAGTATTTGATGTGATTACAGACTGTAATGCTGTAAAATCTCTATTAAATATGAAAACTCCAAATAGACATATGCTGAGAGGGCAAATTGCTATCCAAGAATACATAGGAAATATGACTATTGTTCATAAATCTGGCAATATTCATAAAAATGTAGATGGTCTTAGCAGATGGGCTCTAGCAAATACCCCTGAAAATCCAGCATGGGTACCACAGGAAGAGCACCATATAGAAGGAATATGTGTTACAGACATTGGCACAGAATTCTTCAACCAAGTTAAAGAAAGCTATAAGATAGACAAGAATTGCCATATCTTAAGCCAACTTCTAATGAAAGACTGCAAAGATCCATCACCTTCATCAAAATTAGATGAAACATGGAAAAATTCATATGATGAAGGAAGATCCCACCTCCTTGATGGAATCCTTTACCATAGAACAAAACACACATGTGTTATGGCCTTAACAGATAGAACCCTGATAAACACTATTTTACATGGGTGTCATGATAGTGTTGCAGCTGGACATCTTTCAGAAGACAGAACACTAGAAAGGGTGAAAACCTGCTCTTGGTGGCCAAATTGGAACAAAGATGTTGCAGAATACTGCCAAGACTGTGACAGATGTCAAAAAGATAGCAGAGCCAAAGGAAAGAAATTTGGAATGATGATCCAAATCCAAGAACCAAAATCCCCTTGGGAAATAGTTCATATGGATTGGGTAAAAGCATTACCTCCAGGAGGAGACAGAAGCTATAATGCATGCCTAGTATTAGTTGACAGGTATAGCAAAACTCCCATGTTCCTACCATGTCACAAAGATGACACAGCTATGGACACAGCCATAATGATATGGAATAAATTCATTAGCCATACAGGCTTATTCCAGAATATTATAAGTGACAGAGACCCAAAGTTCACTTCAGCATTATGAAAAAATCTCCATAACTTGTTTGGGACAAAATTATCATTCTCAACAGCTTACCATCCTCAAACTGATGGTTTAGCAGAAAGAATGATACAGACCTTGGAGGACATGATCAGAAGATTCTGTGCTGATGGACTAGAATTCAAAGATTCTGATGGTTTTACTGATTATTGGTGTACACTAATACCAGCTCTTGAACTGGCATATAAAACATCAATCCATTCTTCTACTGGCAAAATACCAGCAATGCTAGAAAAAGGTTGGAATCCAAGACTTCCTTATGATACACTCAAAAAGGACTTAGTGGATATACATCCAACAGCAAGCAGCTTTAAGATAATGCTTGACAAAGCAAGACACCATGCAAACAGATGTATGCAAGATTCTTTCAAATATGCAAAAGAAAGATGGGATAAAAGTCATAAACCACCTGACTTCAAAATAGGAGAATCGGTCCTAGTATCAACCCGTAATTTCAATAACTCAAAAGGTCCAAAGAAATTGAAAGATTCCTTTTCAGGACCATTTATGATAAAAGCACTTCATGGACCCAATGCTGTGCAATTGGAACTCACAGGTGAATTGATGAACAAACACCCAACTTTCCCTGTAGGTCTGATAAAACCTTACAGTTCAAGTGACAAGGAGTTATTTACACTAAGAAATAAACCCCCACTTGAAATTCCCCCCTTGGAAGAAGGAGAAGAAAAGAAAATTGTAAAAGTCCTTAAAGAAAGAAGGACAAGAAACAAGAAAGAAAGAGAATACCTTGTAAGGTATAAAAATTCAACTCAATAAGATGAATGGCTACTTGAGAAAGATATAACAAATGCTGATAAACTACTAAGAAGGTTCAGACATGAAAGAAAACCTGAAAAATAGAAAGGTTAAGCATTATTGAGCTTCAAGACTAACAAAGTCTATTCAAGAGGTAGGACAGTGGATGATACCCTAATTACACACATCAGATTGTGGTCCAATCCTTTTTGGTGGTAGGGAATGTGAACCTTTGAGATATGACCACATACCCAAAAAGGTCACAAGAAATATTTAAAATAATTATACATTAAAAATAATTACATTAAAGCTACAAAAATGCCATAAATTGACATAAAACTTGGTTTAACTTAAAAACCAATGAATAAACATTTAAAATAAATCATACCATTGGATGCCCCATGGTAAAATACACATATACCATTTCCATGGCATATCTGTAAAGTCAATATTTAATGAGGTATAAGTAATAATACCTTATAAAAAACACAAATCCTTAATTATTTCAAATACCAATGAAACAACATGTGAAATAGATGGTACCGTTGGATTCTCCATAAAAATCCACATATAAAAAAATTAAGAAGCTTATCTCCAATGTCAATACTTAAGGAGTTAAGCTGAATATATGCACTTTTTTGGTCAACACATATATTCAAGGAATTCAGCTAATATCTTTTGTAATATGCATGATATAGTGATTAACCAAAAATAAAGTCATCACGTAATTACTGTAGGAATACAGAAATGAAGTTTATTTCACAAGTTATTAGCAAGGTTAAAGCCTGTAAGGGATTATTGATTAAAATCAATAGAGCTGTTGACCACTTTGTTGTGAAAGTGGTCCAAACTTAAAAAAAAGTAGACAGTTGTATTCTACTAGTTCCTTCGTGAATAATGATGTATTTCTTATTATAATATTCAAGGTATCACCCCTTGAAATCATGGTTTGAAGTTTAAAATATTGAATCTCAACAGAAAAGATGAGTTACAAGAAAAATCATCAAAAATAGAGTTTTGATGATGTAATGAAATTATCTTGGAAGCATAATACGGTTATGCCAAGCTATTAGAATTCACTCTCTGAATTGCTGTAGTGTGTAAAACTTCAAAGTTATTAAGGATCAAAGTTTGAGCTTAATTTGATCATTTATGATCACTCACTGTAACCTTAAATTAAGTTTAACAGTCATATGAGTGATAAAATTGGTTAATACTGTTACTTTATGATTTAAACTAATAAAATTCACAAATTTTTGGGTTCTGCCAAGCATTGACATCATCAAACTTAGAGTTATAGTGATAACTCTAAATAATGGCGTAATAATGAGATAAGATGGTTTGATCATGATGTAATCATCACCAAAACTTTAAATATTGATCAATTCCAGTGGATATGATCAGTGCACGTCTAGTAGAAGCCTGTTGGACTCTAGGAGGGAGGTATTTACTATAAATAGAGCTCTTTTTACTCTGTTTTCCCCTCAGACGCTTACAAAACATTAAATCATTAAATAAAAAGGTAATTTCTTTATTCTTTATATATAAAGCTTTTATATTATTAAAGACTAAAGGTAATCTTATAATAATCTTCATCCTTGACGTGATTATTACAATTATTTAATTGTTTTGTTTAATTTTCTTTTAAAAAACCTCAATTCCACGTAAAATCAAGAAAATTTGTATTTTCTCTTAAATTTTATTGTAACTACAGTTTAAATAAGTTGTATTTACATTTCTAGGCATAAATGTATTCAAAATTATTATATTAAGCATTAAAAGTAGGTTATTTCTCTTATTATAATAACGTTTCTCTATTATTACTTTTAATAATTCTATAATCAATATAAATAGTATTTATATTAATTTATAACTTTAATATTGGTAATATTATTCTATTAATTGTTTTTGATTAATAAAAAACAATTTTTTAGGCCTTTATTACTTGTTGGTAACAGTAATAAAGTGCTTTTAAATATATTAATTATATTATTATATTTATTTAATAATATAATTACTTTACGCCATAAGTATAATAATTCTTTATTATTACAATTATTTTTATCTTATTTATTTCATTTATAAGGACATTCATAGTACAATAAGTAAAATATTAGTAATTTTTACTTATTGTTTCATAGTCAAACCTTACATTGACCATGAAGTGAAATTAGTGCCATCATATTGTCACAGGGGCTCTTGGGGATAGCAAGAGTGGCCTGGAACTCAGGAATCAAGAAATCACTTGGAGGGCTCCAAAGGATAAAGAAAATAAAAGAAGAACATATTTCTTTAAGAGAAAATGAGAGAAGTACAAGATATTCCAAAGACAAGAATGAATCCAAAGGCCAAAGTGCCAACCAAATGAATCCTCAGTTCACTGTTTCAACCTTACAGAAAGAACAATTGAATTAGCAAAGGATATGACCACCAATATCCACTGACAGGCAAAGTGAGAAGTGCAAATTACTGACTTGAGATTATCAGCATTTACTTTAATAATGAAAAAGAAAATAAGGAGAAAAATAAATACATTATATTAATTAACTGGGGAAAAGGTCCTCAGGGAAGAAAAGGTGGCCAGTATATGTGAAAAGTTGAGTACTGATCTTGGAGGGTTGATTACCCAGCTGTATTGACTATTTTGGGTCAATACAGGTCTTGCCAACTTGAGAAATGAACTGTGTGTCTTGAATTCCCACAGTGGAATATGAATTGTCCCATTTGGGCCAATGCCATACAGGCTGTCCAAATACCACCTGTATGGACCAATTGAGTTGTCCAAGGAGTGCTGGAGTGCTTTATGCCTTGAAAACTTATTTTAATGATTGAAAACCTCAGGAAATTGCCCTTGAAGAATCCTGGGCCAGTATTCCCTTGGGAGGAATGCTGTTGTAATGAAATAAACTGCACCTGTAAAGGCAGGGAGTCAGAGTCCTCAAATGGTCTTCTGGTAGCCACCATGGATTGTAAGACTGAGGGGCCAAATCCTTCCTTCAAAATGGGTTATTGGCTTTGGAACTTGATCTTAAATGACATAATGGAGTCATGAAACCATAACCATTTACTTTCTGAGTAAAAATGGTGCATAATGGTATATAATACCATATATGCACCACTCCTGGTTCCTGCAGACTTTCATCCATTGAGCTGGGTCAAGGGCTTCCCTTATCTTGAGGAAAAGCTCCTTATTGAAGGTGGCTGGTCACCTCTGGTTATTTCCAGAGGTCACAACTTGAATTTTTGAGGGCTATGGCCATTTATGGTCTTTCTGGGTGCCTTGGGACTTTTTGGGTCTTCTGAGATTTTTGGCCAAAATGGGCTCAGGTGGGCCCATTTGTGATTTGGGGGCTTCTGTGATTCCCCCTTGGCCCCTTTTGGCCTCATTGGAATTGGGCCAAAGGGGGCCTAAACTGTCCCACAGCCTGCAGGTCATAGAGGCCATAGGGGGCCTAAATGGCCCAAATCTTCCATTTAGGCCATAAACCCCCTAATCAAAGGGGGTGGGTCAGTGGACCTGGATATTGCTAGAGGGGACAGAGGCCCCTGGAAGACTTAATGACCCCCAGGCCCAACTTCAGAGGTATGATCTGGGGGTTGGTCAGTTTGGGAATTGGCCAAAAGGGCCAAAGAAGCAGGATATGGCCTGAGGGGCATGAATGACCATTCCATGCTATTAGCAGTAAATTGTCCTAGGGTTGATAATATGGCCAATGAGCCATGTATTGGTGGAGTCTTGACTTGCCATAAACAATAATTGGGAGGGTTTTTTTCTGTGGTTGTGACACATATGTAACTCAGGGTTGTATTCTTTCAGCCAATTGAGGGAATAAATTAAATATCTCAGCTTGTCTGCCAGATTGAATTAGGAGCTCCATCTCTGTGCCAGAGGCTGTTGCGTTTGGTTTGTTAATTATAGGGGATACTGAGAAAGCTTTACTGGATTTAGTGTGTGTTCAGGATGTAAGGTTGTTTGCCCTAAATTTACCAGTCACATGATTATTTGAGGGTATAGTTAATATGCAATCTTCTGTTATTGATAATTATCACACTGCTTGCAGTCAGCCCATAACCTGTTATTTTTTTTTAATAATGTTTTATTTCTTTATTAAAATAACAGTAATATAAATAGGTATGAGAATCTGTAGCTACAAATATTAATTGATCTCCCCTGAGATTAGCATACCTACTTGTCAAGTCAAGATATTTAATTGTTAGTTCAAGATAATAAAAAGTTAAAATAATTCAAGTAAAAACCTTTAATAAAAAGAAAGGTCTCACCTAAGGAGTAGATCTTTCTTTCTAAATGTAAATTCTAAATAGTAAATTTTGTGTTATTCATATTCAAAAATAATATTACTACATTAGGTTTCTAGTGTAAGTTTGTTCTTTGTATTATTGCAACAACATTCAAATTCATGACTCTCCAAAGAAGTGAAGATTATTTGAATTCTTTCAAGCTAAAACATATTAAGCTGAGCCTTTTCCAATCAGTATTCCCACCACTTTGTGGAATCATTCCCAGTATCAAATAAAATTGGCTAAATTAATCAAATCATTGATTCTCTTATATATATGATATTGTGAACCTCCCTCCTTTGATATAAGTCAGAATATATTTTTCCATAGACTTTATATATCTGATATTAGATATTTTTGATAATACTTGCGGAAAATTTAAAGGAAATAAATATAAAAAACACTCGGTACTAACATTTTATCATTCCATCATAGAAGAGCTACAGAACCAAGCTGTTAAAGAACAACCTACTAGGAGAGCAGAGTGCCATGTTGAAATGAAGAATCTGGGATAGTAATCAGAAGTTAAAATTTATATGTTTGACTTCCTCATTGAGTTCATACTTAAGCATGAGTATTTCCAATCATCTTTTATTCAATTAGAAGTAAAATTCAGTCTCTATATAAAATTCTTCTAAAAAATCTAATGGGTTAATATGATTAAAATTTTGACTTATTAAATGAAAATTTATCTTCTAGTAAAGTTACTACCCTTGAGAGCATATTTAGTTATTTAGAAAAACATTTTGTATCAAAAATTATGCCAAAGTTCCCTTAGGTAAAAATAAATCATGCCTATTTTCTCATTTGAAATCAGATGAGATTTCATTATATTTATCTAGTAGCTGGACTATAGACCCAATAAATATTTTTTCAATATTGTAAGCTATACTTTATATCTAATTATGATATAATTTTCATAACACTTTGGCTAAATATCATATTCTTAGGAGTAGATGAGTCCTGTAAATCTCAAAATTGTAGGAGGTATTTCTTTAAGATATCTATTCATTCTTTTATCCTCTGCGTATTTGAAATTATTTCTCTCAAAAAGTGGTTGGATGGTCACATCCATGCATCTGTAAATGTATTGCAAAGCAATTTCTCATCCCACATCTTTAAAATAGGTGATAAATAAGCTTAATGTAATTTTGGATTAAATTTGTTTTAATGAAATACAGTAGAAGCTTTACCAGTCCATAACCTGTACTAAGCCATTCTAAACCTAGTCCTCCAACACTGTTCTTGCTTAATTTTTTAACCCATAACCTGTGGCACACAGTACCCCATGCAGGTCTCTTTTGCAAAACCAAAAAATACCTGTCTTACCCCATACAATATTTCTCTTATTCCCTAATGTACTTTTTTTCTTTGTAAATACTATCCAGGAGGTCACTCACAATCAAGTTCCCTCTATAGTATGGCTATTTGGAGGTTAATTTGGTAACCAGAAATGATTTAATTGTAACCATAGAGTTTATTCTTAACATTAAAGGAAGTAACCCCTGAAACAATCAGAAATTCCAGGATTAACACAGAAAATCATCCCTGAATTCAATCCAGTCAGTGAAAATTTAGGAGTGAGAAATTTTGAGGCATTTTTAGAGAAAGAAAGCCATAATCTCTACAATATGGGCTTAATCACATCTCACAACCAAATTTCCATTTCTGATCTCTTGAACCCTAGTAAAGAAAAAAAATGTGGTCATCTTTCCACATCAGAAATATTTGACAAAAAACAGACCTTCAGTAAAGAAATTGAAGAAAATAATCATGAAGAGCCAAGTATACCTGTTCCACCACTTATCAAAGTCTGAGTTGTGTTGTCTTATATAGAGTTAGACTCATCCAAGAAAGCTGATAAAGTGAGTTAATCACTTGATTCTTACCTAAGGAGTATTGAAACAAATCTTTTACAAAAATTTAAGCAAAGGTCCCGACTGGACTACTTAAATTCTATTTGAAGACATCTTCTGTATTAGCCTTTTATGATTTATTTCTTGTTATTTCATTTTCTTTCTTTATCAATTTTCCATACTCTACTTACTTTGGTACTTTAGTGTTATTTTTTTCTTGATGGCCTGCATTTGTATCTCATTAAAGCAAAAATTCTGTATTTTGTTGTGTGAAATGTATGGATTTAAGCAGGTTTGAGATAAGTAAGACCCTAAAAAAATTATGGCCTTAGACGAAGGCCTTCCACAGGTACTTTCCTATACAATAGCCTTTCCTGACATATGCAAAATGGTGTCCACAAACATTTATGGCTTGAGACAGTCTCTGATTTATAACCCTTCAAGTGTTACATTTACAAGTAGCTTCTTTATTGGTAAGAAATTGCTAATTGGGTGTTCATATGTTGTAATTATCATATTTTCAATTTTATTTTTACTAATCCCTGTTTCTTGAACAGACTAGAATTTTTTGAATTTTCTTATTTTAATTATGGCTTTTATCTTATTTTTCCTCATGTTTATTATTAAAGATATACTTTACTATTATTTTTAGGTTGTAGATTTTCACTAACTTCATTTGACTCCGTTTTCCATAAATAAAACAGAAGTTAGGGTGAATTAATTACTGAATGCAGTAAATACTGTAGTAGTCCAATACTCCAATTTTCATTGACTTAAGTATTATCATTAAAATATGGTACTGACTGAAATTATAAACTTTATAATATAAACTGAATACTGCATAATTATTATTTTTCTACTCTGTTCTGAAACCCTGAACATTTAATGAGCTCTACAGGGCACAGATTGAGGGCTCTTATTGGTCCGTTTATGAGAAATAAGAGTATAAAAAGCCTCTTTCTATGCTTAAGAATAAATCATTAAATGTTTTTAAATTTCCCCAAAATATGGACCTGTATGGGCTTGTGTGAGTTTATAACCTTAAATCTAAGAATTCTTAATCACTTTGTCATCTTGAAACATAAATAGCTCATAATAGGCTCAAAATGTGGCCATGAGTAACTTCTAAGACGTGTTAAACTCATGACCCACTTAGAACTTCCTAGGAAAAAGATATACAGGCTCAAAACTACTTTTAATTTTTGTAAGAAAGTATTTTTCCTATTTTGAGAAAATAATCTTAGTAAATTTTGACTTTTATGTGATACAAAGGTAACCATGAGCAAAGTGGTTACACCTGAAAGCAAGTGTTGCATTTGGAATTTGACATTGAAGGTAGATTTTATTCAGGTTTAAGATAGGAAATAAATTGAATTCATAGATAGAAGCTTTGGAATAAATTAAAGCCACAATGTATTAATTGACTTGGCTTAATATCAGTGTTTGATGAGGATTTTTAAACCTCAACAATTCAACAATACATGATGAACAGATTCATTCTTATTTTTCTTTTGTTCAAATATTATTTATTTCTTTCTATCATTTTATTTGCAAAAAATTCAGCCTCTGGGTATTTTCCTATAGATGTTCACATATATATCACACTTTCAATATGAGCTTTCTGTCAGGCTCACTCATTGGAAAAATACATAATCATGAAATTGGAACCATTTAATTTGAAATTACGCTCAAAATTAATCTTAGAATCTCTTGGGGACTTTGTGACTTTTTGAATATATAAATATTATGAGAAATATGCCATACCATTTAACTGTTTCCTCTTATGAAAGTCTGTATCTTGTGAGGCATTATATGGCTTATTTTTTCTCTCTTTTAAGACCAAGGGTTTAATCAAAATTGAAAAAAGATTAAGTATTTTTGGTGAAGAGTAATTTTAAGGATATGCCAATCAAAATTTAGTTTATCTTGAAATAATATCACTCTTATTTTAGCCCATAAACTGAATTGAAGGAAAACCTTACCCTTAAAGTTAGATGAAATAAATATTTAAAGTAAAATATATGGTTTTAGTTTTATTATTGAGGAAATTTTCATTATACTATTTCATGGTTTAATCTAAAAATTATTTTTATCTTCATATAAAACAATTGGCTTAATAATATAGCTGTGGATCTTAATCAATATCAAAAACATCAGATTCTTTAATTCTGTGGAGAATTAAATTTTTATTTATTAATAAAAATTTAGCTTAGGTTGGCATATTTCTGTGGAGAAATTATGAGTTCTAAGATAAGTATATTGAATTAATGTGTTACTCAAATATGTGAAAACCAATATAATTTTAATTTCTGTCTTTGATAGATGATGGTAGTATTTGTATAAAAAGGTTAAATGAAGATGGAAGAATGCAATTTTTTTTTTAAATTTGAGGAAATATAATCTTCATGTGTCAATATGAACAGCCATTCTTTTCATCAATTATTTAATTATGTAAAATATTTTTATTAAGAAAACTTTTTACATAATTCTTGTGCTAATCTTTAATTTATTCTAAAGAATTTTTTCAATTTAAATTCAACACACTTAATTTTTGAAAAAAATTTAGTGATTAGGGTATATGGAGAGCTCTCCATGGAATGAAAGATTCAACATCTCATATGAAATTTATGGTTTTATAACCTCAATTGTATTGGAATAGATTTTTTACTTTATAAATACTACATAATTAACACTCAGATTATCAGGAGCAATTCAGATAATATAATTTACTTTCTCAAAACTGAAATTTCCTCAAAATTTTGCAGGACAAATTTATATTTTATATTTTATCACTTAATTCAAACTGATATATAGATTAAATATATTTTGGAAATAATTAAAAGCTACATCTTTATGGATACCTGAGACAACTCATTCATCTTTCTTTGATAAAATAGGGTCCCTATGAAATATTAACAAACAAGAACTTGTATGAATAGGTTCTTTGAACAAATTTATTTCTAAAAATATCTTAATAAAGCTCCTGTGAGCCTTTTAAACTCGTAATTATGTCAATAAACTCATAAAAGATAAAGGTATGATAAATTGATAATAATCAGCTATTTAGAAATTGGAGGTAAGCATATAATATAACCATCTCTCTCAAGTGCTTTTAAAATATAATATTAGAGCATTTGGTGTTTTCCTTTGATATTTATCCTTCCAAAAATTGATAAAGTATTGATTCAATTCACATCTTAAAAAGGAAGGCCACAGAAATAGGTTGGAACTTTTAGGAAATCGGGCTTTTAATGGAACAAATATCATTTCAGAGCCATGTTCAATAAGAATCTAAAATGGCCTGAATAAGGTCTCAAGTATTGAATCTAAAATATCAAGAATTTATCAAGGAATTGACCCTATTAATATTTGTTTTTTGATGGAGATTTATAAACAGTTTCTTTTCAGGAATTTTTCAAACCCATATTTGAATTTTTTTTACAGACAATCAATTGATTATTAAAAAGAATAATGAATAATTTTCTTTTATCAATGAAAATATGATAAAAATTTTCAGATATTTTTTTTTTTGAAAATGAAGGAAAACTCTGTTGAACCTGCAAAAAATTATGAAATATGATCAATCTAAATCTTGAAAACATTTGAACCAGCTTACAGGGAAACTAAGATTTTATGTATTTTTTTGACATAATCCTATTCTATATTGTAAGATAGCTATCATATATTAAGTTAACTGGCCCTTTCTTCTTGAAAAAATGAAGATTATTCTCATTTTTAATTAGTTTTATCAGCATGCTATCAAATTTAAAAGCTCCAACTGTTTTTTCCAGAATTATTTTATAACGTAAATATTCTTGAATTTGATTGTTGAAAGGGAAAAAATAAACAAAAAAACCCAAAAAACTCTCAAAAAAATTTCTTTAGCAAAGATTTTGAATAGAATGAAATGAAGACCTCAAAATAAGAAGGATACAAAATTGGAAAATGTGCAGTTCATTTGTTAATATTATTAAAATGAATATTTTTTTTCATATTTTTTAATAAAAGCAATAGGGAAAAAATTCTTCTAGGCTAAATCCATTTTGACCATTTTTTTTCACTTTTTTGAGTGTTTTTAAAAATGTTTTAGAGTGATGTTTTATTTTGATTATTTTGTCAATTTCTTTTTTCTTTTGTTTTTTATTTTTTTTCATTTTTCTTTAGTTCCTTTTAAATATTTTTAATTTGCTTAATATGATTTTTTTTAGTTTTAAATTAAAATTACAGTAGCAGGTTGCTACTGTAAAATTATTTACACGTGTCAATTTTGTTACAGTAAACGGCCTGTAATAGCGTCTACTGTAAAATTGTCAAAAATCATTGACAAATTTACAGTAGGAACCATTACAGGTCCTGTACTGTAATTCCCTTTGAAAATCTGCATTTCTTCCAGTTTCAGAGGCTGTAATTTATGAAACCCACTAATTCACTTGTGAACTAAGAAATACTACTCTCAAACAAGCAAGAGTAAGGTATTTTCTCTTTAAAAAGAGAAATTTTGGTTTTTTTTAATGAAAATTGATTCAAAGCTTTGAGGATACAAAGAAATCAGAAAATGAAAAAATAAAAAAATAAAACTTGAATTCCAGAAATTCAAATAAATAAAGAAGAAAAAAATAGACACATTTTTTCTATTTTTTTAAAAATAGTTTCATTGAAAAGACTTTCAAAGCCTTCATATTTTGCTTTTGAGGATCCATAATCTTAGCCATTTTTAAAACAAAAATATTCAAAAATCTAGTTTTATTAGAAAAGAATTCAATTTAGAACATCTGATATACATATTTTCAAGCCATGTTTTGAGATGGAAATGAAAAATAAAATTTTCATACAGTAACAATAGGTTATCAATCAGTAAAGATAAGATATTTAATCATCTTATAAACTGCCTTTCACTTATTTTGTATTTTAAAAAAATGGAGTTATTTAAATTGAAAATATATTTGAAGATTAAATTTTTTATCATAGAGGGTATTCATTTGACGATGAAAATAGAAATGGCAACAATTTTCATATAATATACTATATAATTGGTCCATACCATTAATAAAGGAAGGAAATCCTTGAAATTCTGTAATATTAAAGTGCCTTGGAATAACTTGGAATACTAAAAAACATTGAAATCCTGGGTTCAACCTAATTCACAAGAAGGGTCCAAGTTCTGTCTAGGAGAGGTCCAACCTAACTTCCAAATGCAACACCTGTTGTCAGGTATAGCCATTTTGCTCATGGTGGGTGTGAGTGCTATTATTGGATAGGCCTAATTACAATCTTCCACAAGATATTCTATCTGTTGGGTTCATATCAAAACTATTGAGTTTAGATTACAGGTGGAAATATCATGTTTTCTTTTTTACTATCCTAAATGATTGTGTGGGGTGTTGCTTCTGTTCTGTTAATTCTACAGGCTTGAAAAGAGTACCATTGGATAACCCTCAGTGAGAGCCTCAAAAACTTCCACATGGTTGGGCTCTGATCAAAACTACAGATTTTAGGTGAGAGCTGAAAATTAAGTATTATCCTCAGCAAGAGTTTTACAACTTATAACTCAATCATTTTTTTTCTTATGGTGATTAGAATATACATTCTGGAAGGTGAGATTGTCCTCTTTCATATGTTCACCCATAAGAGATGTATTGGCTTAGTAATAGTCTTGGTAGTCATGACCTTATTATCCCTTCACTTTGTATAATAAAGGCAAAAGAGGTGTATTTCACTCTTTTGTTCTAGTACCATTACTTATGACATTTTGGGGGTTATGCATGTGCTCCAGTTTGAGTCACTGGCTGACATCTGAGCTGGCATAGGTATACCACAATGCATAATAATATGCAATTTCACTCAAGTTGAAATTTTGATTCAAATTAAATAATATCAAACAATGATGGACTCAGTATTATTTTCATTTTTCTCTTAAAATGTTGATTATAATTTTTAATTTTTAATTTCAATTTTATTCTTTTATATATCATTAACTTTTGCTTTTAAAATTGAAGATTGAAGTAATTTTATTACATCCAAAACTTTTGAAAAAATCCAATTCAATGGTTTTATATTATTTTTTCATAAAAGGGCCAATTTATTCATGTAAAATTGATTTTACATTAAACTGGTCAAGATGTCAGAAAATCACTCACTGGTAACTACTTTGAAATCAAAAAACTAATTTCACTTAATTTTAAGCCAAATTTTGACATAGTTTTTTCTATAAATTTTCATATTTTCCAAAATGATCTCTTAGCCTGAAAGTAATAAAGTTATACTTTGAAGAAGTAAACCAAGATTTTTAAAGATGCACTCTTTCACTGGAAAAAGTTCTAAATCATGGCTTTTTTTATTATCCTTTCCAAGCAATTGACAAATCTCATTTTGAAAAGATGCTTTCAAAAATATAGAATTTGTATTTTAATATCTCTTTCCTTGATAAATTGCCATATGAGATAACCTTTGATAACCTTTGAGGCCAAAATGGCAGAAGTGATGCTGATATTTTGTTGATGGGTTTGTCAGCTATTCCTCCTGATAGCTTCACCTGAGAACCTCTTCACTTATCAAGCCTTCTTTGAGACACCATCAAAGCATCAAATGACTTGGAATCCAGATTTCTTGGGTTGCTCTCCAAAGCAGCCTTGATTAACTCAATTTGGCTGGGATGATTGCCCTTTGAGTCTCCATAGCCCTGTTTGGTCCCACAAGTTACTGGGAATTCTCTTGATTGGCACCATTTGCCGTATTTTGAGGAGCATTTATCCTAAACTTTTCATCAGCGCCAACAATTTTATCGATTTGAAGCACCAATCTTGCAATATTTATTGGGCGCCTGGCATTCAACTCCGTAGCTCTGGGCTGGATCATCTCGGTTCTTCTGGGTTTACCTTCGGCTTGGCTTCGCCATCCCCATCCAGCACACCAGGCCATCGACCAGCCAACTCACCAACATCACTCAGGACCTCCTTCAGTCAAGCATCGAACTATCAGTCTTCCATCCCTCGTTGATATCGCCTGGGATCTGTCTTCGTCTTGCTCTCAATGGCTTCGACAGTGCTGCCTTCCCGTCTTCGGGAACCATATGGTTAGTGAGTTCATTCTCTATGCTTGCTCTTCACCCAACATTCTACTCATTGATTTTCCCTGATTTTCATTAATCCAGTGCCTGTCACTTGCACTCATTGCCAAGCCCAACTTGAATACCTGAAACCAAAGTCGACGGGTTCAAGTACCGAACCATATGTGATCAATTGCCAAGCTTGTTCTAAAAACTTTCCTGTTAGTTCAACCTCTTCTGGAATGTCAGACTCGGCCAAACCTACAGCCAAAAAGAGCGCTGCCGGTCGCCGAATCGGCACCGACGAGAGGCCTTTGGAAACAGAATATTATGATATTCTGGGAGTCAAGCCCAAAGCTACAACCAATGAAATTAAATCTGCCTATCGAAGAATGGCGCTCAAAATGCATCCTGATAAGAATCCAAACGATCCCGTTGCTGAGGAAAAATTTAAAACTGTTGCGTTGCTTTCTCATTGAAGGCTTATCTTTTAACTTGTGTTGCTAAATGATCCTTTTTTTTAGCTTGCAATTGCCTACAATACACTGACTGATCCTCAACTCAGGAAAAAATATAATGAATTTGGTAAACAGCAAGAAAGTGAGACAGGTTTCGTTGACCCAGAAGCAGTTTTTTCAACGTAGGTTTCCCTCATCCCAAATTTTTACCAACATATTTAAAAAACTTCTCTTTACCCCATTGCTTCTTCCAATTTTCGGTTAGGTTGTTTGGTGGCGAAAAATTTCAGGATATTATTGGTACAATATCCTTGGGTCAAGAGATGAAATCAGCACTTCAAAAAGAATCTGAAACTGATGAAGACGAACCTAATGACCAGCTCGTCTCAACTTCAAATCCCCCTCCTCCAAAAACTACTTCAAAGTCCCCATTGACTGTCGAGCAGAAGGCTAAACGTGATGCAGCAGCTAAAGCAGAAGCCCAAGAACGAAAAAAAGTTCGCGACGCTAGGGTGGCCAAACTGACTCAGGCTCTTTTGCAAAAACTTTATTTATACACCGAACAGGCTGAGACAGAATATGATCAACCAGTCATGAATAGCGTCAAGATGATTTGGGAGGTAGAGAGAGACTCGCTTTGTGACGAAAACTTTGGGCCTGAACTACTTAGAACAGTTGGTTCAGCTTATACTGCAAAAGCTAAGAGGTGTCTTACAGCAACCGCCAGCGGTGCCTGGGGAAGTGTCGCTCTCGTAGGCGGTTGGTATCACAGCGCAAAATCAACGGCACATGTTTTTTCTGAAACAGTTGGAGCTGTCCGAGCCGCTTACGACGTCAAAGCAGTATTTGATGAAATTTCAAAGGCTGAGGCGGAGGGTGGCCCAGGCATGACTGAAGAGCGTAAAAAGGAACTTGAAGAGAAAGCTGCCCGAAAAGGCCTTCGAGCACTCTTCATGGGTGCTAAACTTGAGGTTGAAAGCGTCATTCGAGAGGTATGCGATAAAATCTTGGAAGAGCCAGGAGTGAGCCGTGACAAAATTCGCAAACGAGCTGTCGCACTAGGTTAGTTTTCTCACCTTTTCTGCTGATTAGAAACCCCACAGTCTCAAAAAGTTTCGTGAAAGTCAATGGCTGAGGTTTTTTTTGTAACGAAAAACCTGGAATTAGAAATTTTGGGTTCAGTATACGAATCTGCTCAGAATAAGAATGGTGAAGACACTTTAGCAGAATTAGAAACTGGTTATGTCAAAGTCGACACCTCAAAAAAAGCTGCGAAAGCGGATTCTGCAAGCCCTTCAAACAAATAAAAACTACCAACAGCCTCGTCACAAGAAATGTAACAACCCTTTTTTTTTCGCCCAGTTTGTTTTTTTAAACGGCAACTATATTACCCCTTGGACTTTTTTTAGAGGAGCTAACTCCCCAAAAAAAAACCTTTCGCAATATTTCTTTGAGAAACAAAATACCCTCTTTCAAATGAATATTGCAATGTTACTGTAAGAAAAGCATAAAAAGATTGGTTGTCATTTTGTTAATTAATAAAACTTTAATATAAGGATTTCTAATCAAAACAAAAAAAGACTTTTGTGAAAAACTAATATATCATATATACAGTAGAAACTGTTTGTATGAAACATAGTCTCACCAACACAATGGTACACTTTTATCTACCAGCTCAACAACCACTGAAAAGGAGTCCTTTTATTCGAAAAATTCGAAATAAAATTGGCTAAATCTCTAGTTTGGAAAGTGCATGTCAAGAACATTTATTTTTATTCAATGTAATATTAATATTTTCAGCTTTTTTTTGAAAGCTCAAAATTTCCAACTTGTGACCATCTATATATTTTCGGGCTTGGATGCAAAGAACAAAAATTGAAAAGACCAAAAAAAACCAAAAACCAAATATTGAGACTTCATACTGCAGGTAACTTTTGTTCCAATGATATACTAAAAAACTCAAATCTGTAAAAAAAATGATTTCATTATTATGATAAATGGTAAATTAATTTAAATTCTTTGAGATTTGGTTTATTAATAAACAAATCAATGGGTCCAGTAAACTGATACGGTACTAGGTTTTCATGTGAGTCATTAAGATTTTTAATTCAGAATTGTTTAAATTTGATACCACTTGATGGATAATAAAAGTTTTATTAAATTAAAAGAAAAATTATATGAATTGGTAAGAATATCAAAAAACTAAAAAGAGCTTTTATCAATTATTTAGAACAGATGGGAAGTTTATTTTAATTGAAAAAGAAGTTATGTATTGTCATTATTATTAATATATTTTCATAAATTTTTTTTGACGAATTATTAAATTCAAAAAAAATTCTATTGATATAAAAAAAGTTCTTCTAATTTAAACAAAAGAAAAAACCTTTATTTTAATTTATTTTAAATTTTAAAAAAAATTCCTTTTAAGATTAAAATTTAAATTACTATGTTTGAAACTTAATAATAACTTAAAAAAATTATTAATTTTTTTTTTTTTTTTTGCTTTTTAGATTTATGATGTTAAAAAAGATTTTAATGAATTGTTTTAAAATATAAAATTTAATAATTTTTATTTTTATGTAATCAATAAAATTAAGTATTCAAATTATTATTATTTTTTTTTTTTTGAAAATCTCTAAAATTAATTAAATATCATCAAAAATTAAATTTTAATTTTTAAAAATCAAAATTTTTATCTATGTAAAAAAAAAAAAAAGTAAATTGAATTTATAGTAGGGGGTGTCAAAGTCACCAAATCCCGCCTTAAAATAACGTGGGCTTTGGAACCCAAATCCCAACACTAAATCCTGGGTTTTTTATGTGTAAATCCCATGGCATTTTAACTGAGTCCTGTAAGGTGTGGATATGAAAATTTGATTAAAAATCAAGTACTTTTCCTGTCCTCAAAATTTTTATAAGGTAAAAATCAATTAAAAATAGTAAGAAAAATTATTTTTAAGAGAAAACACACCAATTTTATTTTTAATAACTTTATTAGTATAAAACAATAATATTATAAAGATTTATTGTTTTACCAACAATAAACATTTATCCAAAAATACTCTACAAGAGATATTTAAGGCTACAAAAGAAATTTCTTCAAGAGCAATTTCAATTGGAATTAATTGAGCAAAGAACTGCAAGCAATTAATTAAAGAACAAGGTCTTTAAAAATAATATCAAAGAGAAAACATGCCCAAAAGTGACCAGAGTGAATTTGGAAACAAAGTGACAATGTTTACAGTGATGAAAGATGCTTTAATTCACTTTTGGGGTGGTTCAGGGGTAAAAATAATTATAAAAGTTACAAACAATGATTATAATGATTTTTTCACGTGGTTAAAAGGTTTAAGATGATTTAAGAAAGGTGGTTGGAATCTTTTATTGATTGGTTTAACAATGTTTAAACTAATTTTAAAAGGAAAAGATTCTAACATGAAGAGAAAAGTGGGGCAAAGAAGACATTCTTTTATAGCCATCAATTTTCTTACTCCAAAAGTAAAATTTACTCTTGTCAGCTGTGAAAAACAGTCTGACAACAGAAAAGCCAATTATGGCATCATTGAACCCTGGTTTAGACCAAAAAAGGGCTGGTTTAAGCCATTTGAGACCCTTAAATCAGTCATTACTATAGCAATACCTGGTCTAGAGCCTTCAAAACACGTCATAATGTGTGTAAGAGACATAGAAACCAGTTAAAACTGTTTTTACTATGATTGTTTTATCTTAAGGGTAGTTTTACCCTCTTGGAAACAGCTAAAACTACCCCAGGTGGTATCAAAACCTCATCATCAATTGAGTCCACAGACCCTGTAGCTCAATCCTAGGCCAAAAGTGATGAACTTTTGCGTGAATTTTGACACCACATGCCTGTCAGAAAGGAATTTGGGGGTCTAGCTCCCCCTTAGAGCTGGAGTTCCTTTTCCCCCCCAAATTTAATCTTTCCAATTTATTTTTCCTTTAATTCCTCATCATGTATTATACTTATAATTTACATATGTAATTCAATTGAGTTGTACAGTTCAATTCAGTAATAATTGATACCTCATATGTAAATCAAAGTTCACTTATGTAATACATGCACACATTTTGACATTTCAATTGAATTCAATTGAAAATACTTCAATTCCTCATAACTTCTAAAATATACACAACACCTCAATTTTAACACAAATTTTGGTGATTAACACTACATGTGATGTGAATTAATTTGAAGTTTTGAGGATTTTCAATTGTCATACAGAAAATACTAAAAACTTAATTTAAGCTTATTCAGAGTTGAGTTACAAAATTTTCACTCAGAGGTGACCCCACCTGATTTTTTATGAGGAATCCAATGGTGAAATAATTTTTATTTAACTTTTTTCTAAATTTATTTATTTTTTTTACAATTTTGTTAAAAATTCATTTTTACTTAATTTTTTCAAGTATAAATGTAATTCTATAATTTCAAAATTTAATGTAATTTTATTTTTAAATTGTAATTAAATTTTTAATTTTGAATATAGTTTTATATTTATATTTTGATTTTTATTTTAATAATATAAATAAATTTATTTTATTTATATTTATATGTTAATTTTGTATTTGTGGTCTTTTGGGTATATGAAATTACCTCTAAGGCTCACATTCCCTCCCCTAAAAAAAAGAATATCACTTTGTAATATTGGTATTTCTAGTATGTCTGAATCTCCTGAGGAGTTTGGTACCTTCTGGTATATCTTTTTCTTCTAACCATTCATCTTCACAAGTTGTGTCACTGTACATAACAAGGTATTCCCTCACTTTCTTGGTTCTTAATTTTCTTTCTTTAAGAACTTTGGTAATTTTCTTAGTACCAGATGTCTCAATAGGAGGTATAACTTGGGGAATCTTTTTCCTCAAGGGAAATTTATCAGCATCACTAGATTTATATGGTTTTACCAAGCTTACTGGAAATGTAGGATGCTTATTACTAAGTTCTTCAGATAATTCTACTTCAACAGCATTTTCTCCATGGACGGCTTTAATAACAAAAGGTCCTGCAAAGGCGTCTTTCAGCTTTTTACATCCTTTGATGTTATCGAAGTTGGTGGTGGATACTAGTACTAAATCCCCTATCTTGAAATCTGGAGTGGCATGAGATTTGTCCTATTTATCTTTAGCATATGCAAATGAGTCTTCCATGCATTTTACTGCATGCTTTCTGGCTCTGCCTAGCATTCCTTTGAAGCTGGCAGCTGTAGGATGTATTTCAACCAAATCTTTCCTTAAAGAATCTTGGGGTAATTTGGGAATCCATCCTTTTTCCAAAATAGCATGAGTCTCATTGGTACTGGCATGAATGGAGGTTTTGTATGCCAGATCCAGTGCAGGTAGAAGAGTACACCAATCATGGGTGAAACCATCACTATATTTAAATTCAAGGCCATATGCACAAAATCTTCTCACCATGTCCTCTAAGGTTTGGATCATCTTTTCAGCCAGGCCATCAGTTTGTGGGTGGTAGGCTGCAGAGAAAGACAGTTTAGTGCCAAATAATTGGTGAAGATTTGTCCATAGTGCTGAAGTGAATTTGAGATCCCTATCACTAATTATATTTGTAAATATCCCAGTCCATGACACTACTCTATTCTATATCAGAAGAGCTGTATCTATGGCTGTATCATCCTTGTGAAATGGTAAAAATATTGGAGTTTTACTGAATCTGTCTACAATTACTAGGCAAGCATTATAACTTCTGTCACCTCCTGGTGGTAGGCCAGTTACCCAATCCATATGGACAATTTCCCAAGGTCTGCTTGGTTCTTGGATTTTTATCATATTTCCAAGTCTCTTGCCAGTGGATTTATTTGCCTTTTGGCATCTGTCACAGGTTTTGAAATAGTCTGTAACATCCTTCTGCCACATTGGCCACCATATGCAGGTCTTTACTTTCTCTCTTGTTCTGTCTTCAAACAGATGTCCTGAAAAGGGGCTATCATGGCATTCTTTCAGTAAAAGATTGATTAATTACCTGTCTACAACTGTCATGACACATGTGTGCTTGGTTCTGTGGTAAATTATACCATCCAGTAGGTGAAATCTTCCTTCATCATAAGATTTCTTCCATAATTCATCCAAGGCGTGTATTAGAGAGTTGTCTTTACAGTCTTTGTTGAGTAATTGGCATAAGATGCTACAATTCTTATCTTGAGTGTAACTATTTCTGACTTCTTCAAAGAAGGTGGTGTTCAAGTCTGTAACACTTATTCCTTCTATTGGGATTTGTGGTGAAGCTTCCTCTGGCAGATAAGCAGGATTATAAATATTATTTGGTAATGGCCATCTGCTTAGTCCATCCACATTCTTATGAATATTCCCATCCTTATGAACAATAGTCATATTGCCTCTGTATTTTTGTATGGCTATTTGCCATCTGAGCATACGTCTGTTGGGTGTTTTCATGTTTAAAAGTGATTTGAAAGCTGTACAATCTTTTATCCCCTCAAAAACACATCCCTCTAAGAAGTAGTTCAATTTCTCCAAGGCCCAGACAAGGCATAGACATTCCATTGGACTTGCTCCATATCTGGCTTCAGTTGGTTTGATTTGCCTGGATATGAAACATATGGGTCCTTCTACAGGTTTATCATTTATGATCTGAACTTTGTGAAGTGCAGCACCTAGTCCATCCCCTGATGCATCCATATACAGTTTGAAAGGTAATTTAAAGTCTGGCATCAGTAAGAGTGGAGCAGTGGTCAAGGCTTCTCTTAGAGACTCAAAAGCTTTGACTCTGTCAACCGTCATTTCAAATACTGTGTCTTTGTCACACAATTTATAAAGTGGTCTTGCTATGGATGCAAAATCTTTAATGTGTTGCCTCTGATATCCTGCAAAACCTAAGAATGACTGAATTTCCTTTTTGTTCTGAGGCATGGGCTTTAACAATACTGCTGCAACTTTGTTTTTGTCAATTCCAAGGGACAAACCAGATACAACATGTCCTAGTGCCTTAAGTTCTTTAAATCCAAAATGGCATTTCTTCAAGGAGATTTTAATGTTTACTGATTGAATTTTTGTCAAAACTCTGGACAATCTGTACATGTTCTCTTCCCAAGTCTTGGAACAGACAATAATGTCATCAATGTAAATGATTAACCATCCCTCTGAGAGTTCTTCAGGGAAGATTTCATTCATCATTCTTTGGAAGTGTGAAGGTGCATTTTTGATACCAAAGGGCATCCTCAAGTATTCATACACTCCACAATGAAAAATAATTCTAAAGTATTTTCTTGCTCTTGTTGTCAACACATTTTGATGAAATCCTTTAAGGGCATCCATAGTGGTTATATACACTGCTTGAGATATTTGAGTAAGGGCAATTTGGATTTTTGGTATTGGGTATCTGTCTCAAACAGTGTAAGTGTTCAGAGCTCTAAAGTCCCCAACCATTCTGGATTTTCCATCATGCCATGCCACTATGACTGGTGTAGTTATTTCTACTTCTTCATTGTGGCCTACTTTTCTTATTACACCAAGGTCCAGAAGTTCTTTGATATGAATTTCTAGAGCTTCTCTTGATTTTGGACTTGCTGGCTATGCAGGTCTTCTTAAGAGTGGTGGATAAGGTCTCTCAATGTTAAGAATGATGTCAACTTCATGACCAATAATCGCTCCTAGAGGTTCTTTGTCTGAAGCAAATGCTCCTCTGTGGTCATACAAAAGGGAAGAAAGTTCATTTCCTTGTTTATTGGTCAGATGAAAGCTTATTTTGGCCTCATTTAACTGTTCAGACTTGAATTTCTCTAACTCTAAGTTGACTGGTGATACTTTTTTTACTGTAATTTGTCTTTTAAATGGTAAAAAGGCAAATTTTTGGCGCTTATTGTCTCAAATAGTAAAGTATCTGTCTTTGTTGTTATGCAAATCTATCCCATACATGATTAAATAGTCCTTTCCCAATATAAAATGGGTACTAGAGCAATTTTCCATAACAACAAATTCAACTGTGATTCTTAAATTCCCATTTATGTGTGGGAATATGACATTGGTCTCAAAAATTCCTAATGCTTTCATTGGATCACTTGCACTGTTGAATTTTATACCATCAATTGGTAACAATTGGTCTTCAAAATTTGGTACACAAGTCTTAAGAAAAGATTTTCCAACACAAGAGCAGAAGGCTCCTGGGTCAAGCAAAAGTTTGGTGGGCTTGTTGTCAATCACCACTTCTGTTATACAGGAGTTACCAGATGTATAACCTTTTCCCCTGTTTGTTTTTGTTTTCATAAGCTGTGCATCTTGAACTTTTGATAAATCAAGTTGACCATTGCTCAATTGTGGCAAGTGGGAATAAGCTTCCATGATGTCAAAAGCTGCATTGATATTTTCTATATCTTTTGAAGATTCAGAAAATATTGATGACTTATCATCTGAATTGTCTTCAATTATGTCATCTTGTTCAACATCAGGTTCCTTTTCAATATCAATTTAATTGATTTTTCCTTTCTTTGGACATGTATTGGCTAAATGGCTGGTGCTTTGGCAAATATGGCACTTTCTGACTGTATCTGCAGATTTATACTTAATATTATTAGAATTTTCTTTGGGGTTTTTGTCAACAGAATCTTTCCAAGGTGTATTAAACCTTGTTTTGAGATTCCCCCTACTAGAACCAGTTTTGGTTCTGGTGGTTACTTCTTCTAATATATTGATAATATCCTCTGCTGAAGATTGTTCCGTAGTCCTGCTTTTGATAGCATGCTCTAAGTCACCACCACATTGTCTCAGAAATTTTCTATGGATCATAAATTCTGACATGTCAGGATATAATGCTGTTAATCTGTCTCTTTGTTGGCAAAACCATGGTAAAGCTTTGTCTTTATCAGCATTAAATTTGGCAGATTCAAAGGCTGTTTCCACTTTAAATCTCCAAGCATCATTTGACCATTTGTTAATGATTTGGGTTTTCCACCAAGTCGAACTCTGGTGTCCATGTGCTTGTCTTATTTTGATGTACCACCTGTGAGCTGATTTGGTAAGCAAGGTGTTAAATCTGGCTGTTACCAATCTGTCTGGTAATTCAAAATCCTCTTTGATCATGTCAATACCTCTAATGAATTCCATATGGTCATACTCTCCTTCACCACTGAAGTGAGGCCATTCTTTAAGTTTTGGAACTTCTTTCAAGAGTGCTTGGCCCATTGAGGGTTCTAAGTTATTAAAAGAAGTGAAAATTCATTTTTTAACTGTGAATTTTCAATATCCAATACTTGTGGATTGGGAATTCTTGCATCTTCATTTTGATTCAGAGGTGTAGACATTCTTGGTAAAGTGATTAGCTGTTGTTCAATATCATTCATTTTACTGTTGTTACACCTTTGTGAATTTCTTAATTAATGTTTCAAGTTTTGTATAGAGCTTATGACATCCTTTTTAAGATCATCCTCTTTATATGTTAGCTCATTCCATAATCCTGTTTTTTTAGTATTATCAGATATAACTTCATTTAAATTTGTTGTTAATTTTGATATTTCCTCTCTTGAGGTATCAAAATGCTTTTTCAGGGCAACTATATTTGTCTTTACTTCAGCAAATGATTTTGAAATATCATCAAGAGCTTTTTTATTATCTTCTTTGATAGTGCCTATGGCTTGTTTTATTCTTGTTTCAATTATGTCATCAATATTGAATTTAGAATATTTGTCTGTGGATTCTTTAATAATGGCAGATTGTTCATTGATCTTAATGCCAAAAGAATTATCATTATTGGAAGTTTTGATTGTTCTTAAAACTCTTTCAAAGCATTTAAGTGTATCATTTATTTGGCTCAGACTCAAGTTATTTGTTTTAAGATTGTCACAAATTGATGTATTTTTATCAGAAAGATGACTTTTTACGTTGTGGTATTCCATACCATTAGTACCAGTTTCAAGCTTACCAATAAAACAAAAGAAAAAAATGATAATAAAACAAACTACGCAAAACATTTTTACACATTACAACTACAGATTTCAAACAGAAATATACAATACGCAGCCTCAAGATCTTATCAAAACAGTATAGTATCAAAGGATATATCCACCTTATCGCATCATCAATGACAAATTACGTCATTAAAGGTAGTTAATCTAAATAAAGGTATATGAAAATAGACCAAAGCATCAGAAGCTGTATTTTCCCCACCTTGATTCAATTGAAAGAAGAAATACCTCAAGGCTATGAATAAAATTTCAATATATTTTCCAAGAACAAATGCTTCCTTAGTAATAATAACACGCATCAAACTTGATAGAAATGATACAATACTAAAATAAAACCACCAGCATAATTCTCTCAGAACATACGTAAAAAATAGAAACAAAAAGACTTTCTCCGCCTTCAAGAAAACATCACCAGCCAAATTATCTCAAAGACATCACATGATTTTGATAAGAAACAGAAACACCAGCATAATTTTCTCATATACATCATATGACTAGAAGACAGTTCAATTGTCAGGAGCTGTATTTTCTCCACTTTCTTGGCAAAAATAAAATCCCACCAGCCAAATTATCTCAAACACATCACATGATTTTGATAAGGAAAAGAACCACCAGCATAATTCTCTCATAACATACGTAAAAAATAGAAACAAAAATACTTTGCCCACCTTCAAGAAAACATCACCAGCCATATTATCTCAATGACCTCACATGACTCTGGAAAAAAGAAAATCTCACCAGCCAAATTATCTCAAATACATCACATGATTTTGATAAGAAACAGAAACACCAGCAAAATTTTCTCATATATATCATATGACTAGAAGAAAGTTCAATTTTAAGGAGCTGTATTTTCTCCACTTTCTTGGCAAAAAAGAAAATCTCACCAGCCAAATTATCTCAAATACATCACATGATTTTGATAAGAAAAAGCACCACCAGCATAATTCTCTCAGAAAATACGTAACAAAGTCACCAAAAATGAAAGTGTCACCAGCAAAATTATCTCAAATACATCACATGATTTTGATAAGGAAAAGAACCACCAGCATAATTCTCTCATAACATACGTAAAAAATAGAAACAAAAATACTTTCCCCACCTTCAAGAAAACATCACCAGCCATATTATCTCAATGACCTCACATGACTCTGGAAAAAAGAAAATCTCACCAGCCAAATTATCTCAAATACATCACATGATTTTGATAAGAAACAAAAACACCAGCAAAATTTTCTCATATATATCATATGACTAGAAGAAAGTTCAATTTTCAGGAGCTGTATTTTGTCCACTTTCTTGGCAAAAAAGAAAATCTCACCAGCCAAATTATCTCAAATACATCACATGATTTTGATAAGAAAAAGCACCACCAGCATAATTCTCTCAGAAAATACGTAACAAAGTCACCAAAAATGAAAGTGTCACCAGCAAAATTATCTCAAATACATCACATGATTTTGATAAGAAAAAGCACCACCAGCATAATTCTCTCAGCAAACACGCTGCTACACCAAAACTACATGTCTCACTAGCTAAAACCTCTCAGCTATGATTTTTTCTAAGTACCCTATTTTGAGAAGCTCTATGGAGGCCCAAAAGCTATAAATAGAGGTCCTCTCTCCCTCATTTTTCCCATCATCATGGAACAAGTTCCCACTATCCAGGATCATAACCATCCCTGAACTAGCAGGATATCTAGAATAGTAGTAGTGTTTTAGTAGTGAAAAGCTCAGTAGCTTAGTATTAGTGAAGAATAGTAGTATTAACGTAGTAAAAAGCTCAGTAGCCTTGCTCAGTGGCTTAGTATTATTAAAAAAAAAAAGTAGTAGTGATATAAAACCCAGTATTAAAAAAAAATCCTAAAAGAATCAAATCCAGTAGTCTTATTATTAGTACTCATATCAAAAAAAATCATTATAATCAACCTAAAACCAAAAAAAATATATATATTCTTATCATTCTTATTAAAAAAAACAAAAAAAATATTCTTATTAGTTTCATTAAAATAACAGAAACCCAAAACATATATATATATATATATTATCATTACTTTTATTTAAATAAAAAAAATCTAGTGTTTATTTTATCAGAAATTTTAGATCAGAATTTTTACTGTAGTGTTATTGATAGGTCTGATTTAGAGACTGCTGATAAGTCTTCTCTATCTGTTGAAGCCACAAATCTTATTTTATTTTGTGATTCTCTGTAGGCTGACTATTCAGTATTATTTAGAGGGGCAGCTAATACACCTTAGCACCCATGGTTATTGGACAATTCTGAAATTCAAAACAGACTTACCAATAATTTCCCCCTCAAGGTACTTCCTTATTTCATCCCACACCAAAAGGAGTTCCCACATCTGGTGTCCCAACAGTGGCCAACAACAACTTCAACCATCAATAATCCGTCAATTATCAAAAAAAAAAAAAAAAAAAATTCAAATTTAGTCCATATAAAAAAGAAGCCTTTTATCAATAAAAAATTTCAAGCACCTATCAAGTCAATCTGGAATCAGAAAAACCACAAAGTTCTAAATCATTGTCACCATCAAGTGCTTCAACAAAATCATTTCATTATTATTATCCAAAAAGAGGAGAAACACCACCTGGAGAAGAATCACCTATAGATTATAGTATACCAGTTGGTACACCAAGAACTAAGAAGAAAGATCAAAAGATAGTTACAGAATATTTTCAGAAATTACTCAAGGAACTATTTGAAATTAAAAAGAAAAGTGAAAAAGAGAAAATCAACAAAGAATATATCAATATGGATTCAGCATCATCATCAAAGATACCACACAATCCAGATGAATCCAAAGAAGAAATAATAAATGAAGAGACTATGCAAGGACAAGAAGATATTTCTGATGTAGAAAGACTTCATCAAAGAATGTTGGAAATGCAACAAGAATTAATTGAACTCCTTAAAAAAGAAGGGAAAAGGAAAGAGTCAAGTTTTACCCCAGAAAACAGCCCAATGGAAGAAACTACGAGCATGCCAAGAATCTTTAGACAAGAAGGGTCACCATCACCATTTTCAAGGCCTATGGCCTCATCAACTCCATTCACTTCACAAAGACCAAATACTCTACCAAAGCGGGTTAATATTCATGCACAGGCTTCAAGCCCATTGCAACAAGAAATCCCACAAAACAATACACCCATTGTCAAGATCAGACCAAAGGATTATAATTTATGGTTTGATGGAAAGGAAGTGGAAAGATTTATTAAAAGAGTAGAAAATATAGCAGAAATTGAAGGAGCAAGTGGAAGGGATATAGCAAGACAGATATCCTTTTGGACTAAAGATCAAGAAATTAGCTACCATATTGAAGGAATGCCTGGATATGAAACTGGCGATTGGGAGCAATTAAAATTGGATATGAAGAGGAGATGGGTAACAGTGTCACCTGAAAGAAGATACAAGCTGTCCTCAATTACTCAATTATTTACAAA
This sequence comes from Austropuccinia psidii, assembly GCA_023105745.1. Lineage (NCBI taxonomy): Eukaryota > Fungi > Basidiomycota > Pucciniomycetes > Pucciniales > Sphaerophragmiaceae > Austropuccinia > Austropuccinia psidii. The sequence goes on from JALGQZ010000001.1 coordinate 3,028,668, forward strand.
GATTCAACAAGAAGGAGGAATTAGAAATATGACCCAATATAAAAAGTTCATTGGTGAATATGAATCCATTATTAATTATCTCAGAAGGTACCAATATATACAAGGAGATATCAATCACAATCAAGAAATTTTGGCCAGTCTTTCCTCAAGTGTTCAAGAGTCTATTTACAAAGAAATTATTAAAGATAAGGCCATGGTGCAAGCCTTGGATGGTGGTTATATTATTCCAAGATTGGAAATCTTAAAGTTATATATTGAACAAGATTTAGAAGCCAAAGTCTTAATTCAACAGAAGGAATTTTCACAACCAAAGTCACAAGAGAAGAAAGCTAGGTTTGAAGAGGAAAGCTGGGAAGAAGTCTTAAAGCAAATGAAAGATCTTACCCAAAAAATTCAAAATCCTCAGCCGCAAGGGCATCAATCAAAGGATACTGGGAAGGAATCAGTTAAGCAAGTATTGAATCAGCTCAAACACCTTTCAGAAGTAGTTGAATCTCCAAATAAAATACAAGCAGGCAATAATCAAGATCAGAAAGTTACACAAAACTCACAGCCACTCAGGCCAAGATATCCTTTACTACCCATATCTTCTGGTTATCAACCATATGTTCCAGCACAAATGGCTCCAAGACAGCTACTGAAGTGTTATTACTGCTTAGAAGAAGGACATTCCGCAATAAGATGTAATCACCTCACAGAAGACTTGGAGAAAAGAATTGTCTTGAAGCGTGGAGGAACATATCTTTTTCCAAATTTTCAAAGAGTACCCACAGAAGGCCCTAAATCTGCAAAAGAATTAGTTAGACATTTTGCCAAAGAGCAGGAGGATTTTACAAAGAAAATGATGGAACAATCAAATCCACCCCAAAAGAAGCAAGAGACAACAGTAATTGAGGAAAGCAAAGAAGAGAAGGCAACTGCTATAGCTCAAATAGAAGAATGGGGAAACTGGAAACCTCCTCAAATGTCACCAGCAAATGAAAATATTCAAATAAATGTTGGGCTTAGACAGACAAGGCAAAGAGCTTCAAGACAGGAAACTCAAAGTCAACCCCAGCAAGAGGATAAAAATGAAACACACAAACCCTTTAAAAAGAAGATACCAGGTGCCTACCACGAGGAAGATGAGGCAGAAGAAGAAATAAGAGTTCTAATTCCAACAAAATACAAGAAAACACAAGAAGGAAAGGAAGTAAATAATGATATTGAAATCATTTCCAAGGAAAAGAATAAGGAGGTACTTAGACAGGATTCACAAAAGATGGAAATAAAAAACAAGGTAAAATCTACACCCAATAACCCAAAGATAATAATTGAACATGTGATGAAGAGAATACTTGAACAAAAGATAAATCTTACTCTTGAAGAAATATTATCAATGTCACCAACCTTTATTGATAAACTACAAAATTTAACTACCCAGGAAAAAGAAGTAATAAAATCAGTCAATACGTCAAATATTCAAGAAAGACTACTTTCAGTAAAGCTACGGGACTATGATACCCCAAGATTACATTATGCATGCCCACTTGGATTTATGGAAGTATTTATTGGAAGAGAAGAATATCCTACAATGGCATTGGTGGAGACTGGATCAGAAATTAATATAATACCAGAGGAAATTGCAATTCAAGCCTCACTTACAAGTAGAAAGCTCAATATGAATCTCAGAGGAATTGGTGGACATACCACATCTTTGGTTGGACTCTCAGAATTTACACCAATTACTATGATAACAGGAGAAGAAAAAGAAATTCATTTATTCATAGCAAAAGGAGCTGTACACACCATACTTGGAAGACCATTTTTAGCAGATAATAATGTTAAATTGGAATTTTCACACAAGCAAGGGGAGATATTTAGTTATCCAGAGCAAGATGGACGTCGATTATGTTTACCAATATGTAACCCTCAAGCTATGGGCTGGCAAATTTCTCCACCAAGAGGTATGGAGCTTTGTGCATCTTCAGAGATCGGAAAATGGTCAATACATGGAGCAGAATCATCCAAAAGAAAAGAAACCGAGGAAACAGAAAGTCAATCTTCAACAATAGTGAAGACAGTATTTATTGGACCAAACAAAATACCCTTCTCAGCTATTTTTGATGCAAAAAATCATTTGAATGTAATAGCTCAGGAAATAGCCCTAAAAGCAGAATTAAAAATCGGCCCTTACACCTCAAAATCAACAGATAACTTTTTGAAGCCAATTGGTCAAATTAAAAATCTTGAAGTCACTTTTGAAGGTGAAGAGAAAACCTACCTGGACTTCTTAGTATTTGAAAATTTCAACCAGATAATAGATGAAGAAAAGTCAAGCATATTATCTTCATCTAAAGAAAGTATTCCACCTCAAACTGAAACAAAATCTAAAGGGAAGGATCCAGAAGAGGATGAATTGAAGGTAGAAGATAGTGAAGCAATAGGAAAAATAAAAATGGAACTGAAGAATATGAGAAGAAATTTGGACATGGCCATAGAAGACCCAGAGAAATGGCTAGCACTTGAGCTAAGTGGTATGAATGAAGAAGATAAAGTAGAAAGCCCACAGAAGAAATTTAAAATGGATCTGAAGCCACCTGAAGCAAATTCCTCAGGAATTGCAGAAGATTATTCAAATTTATTTCAGGAGAAAGCTTGGTACATTAGTGATACTGAAAAAATAAAAAATGACATAATCAATCCATTGGCAAAAAGAAAATTTGAAGAATTGGAAAAGGAAAGTGCCATAATTACTGAAGACAAAATGGATCAAGTTTGGGATAGAAATATTCAAAAGAGGATTGATAAAAAAATGGAAACAGCAGAATCAGAAGATGACTTGAAGTTATACAAACAAAATAATGAAGATTTGGAAGATAAATATAAGCAAGGAAGAATATTTGAAGATCTAGAAGAAGGAGAGTTATCAGAAAATACACAAAGGCTAGCTGGACTTAGCATTCTAGAAGAATTTAATCATTCCTATGATCAAATATTCTGCTTTTCAAGCGCAACTGATCTATTTAATCAAAATAAAGGAATTACATCTGAATTACCAAATGACTCCCAGAATCAAAATGGCATACAGGAAGACATACCAGAATATGAAGGACTGGAAGATTACATAATACTTCCAATAATAACATTTAAGGAACTGTATGATTATGAGCTAGATTCACCAATAATTCAAACCAAATATATTTCAGAACTACCTGGATCAAATCTTACAAATGTTGATTTTCTGGAATTACTAACCACTATTGGAATCAAAGGAAATTTAAGAAATCCTTACTGGAAGAAGCCTTATGGATATTATCAAATGACAATAGAAGGACTGTATCACAAAATGTTATGGGCTCAAGAAGATTTGAATCTAGATGGTTTGGAAATCTTGGGAGGAACTCTTTGCTGGTGTGATTTTGGGTATATGTTTATTCATGAAGTCAAAGGTTTTGTTTCTGAATGGAAAGGAAATACACAAAGAAAACAACGCAACAAGATCTTTGGCGAAATATTGAAGGACATATGTCTTTCAGTAATTTACAACAGAAGGTTGAATATTTCTCAATAACAACTGAAGTAATCCAATTTCAATCTCCAATTAAAAAAAAAAAAAAAAAAAAAAACCACCATAAAAAATAGCAAAAATAATAAAAAAAAATAACCTAAAAAAAAAAAAAAAAAAAAAAAAGAGAATTTTTTTCATATCTGTATCAGTATCAGGGCAGTGACCTCCTGCCTTATCAAAGAGGAATTTCAAATAATTGAAAAACATAAAAAAAAATCTTTTTTCAACATTCTTATAATTCAGGGCAGTGACCTCCTGCCTCATCAAAGAGGAATTTCAAATCATTCAAACTAACTTATAAAAAAAAAATCTTTTTTAAACACTCTTATCACTCAGTGGCAGTGACCTCCTGCCTTACCAAAGAGTAATTAGTCTTTTATCTCAAAACTCAATAATCTCACCAAACCTCAGAAAGGATCTAGACAGTCATGGATGCCAAAATTACACATGAAAATGAATTGGAATGGAATCTTGGTTGGAATGAAGAAGGCTGGAGAGACGTAAATTGCAAAATTGTAGGAAATACAGAAGAAGTCAATTACTGGGAAACACCATTTGTTGAAGAAGGAGAGGATTTATTTCAGATATGGATTCCATACTTAGAATTTGAAGAATTGTTCAATTTTACAGAACTGCATCAACATATTCAAGAATCTAAAGATTGGCAAGAGCTTCCAGGATTCTCTCTTTCAAGACTGGAATTTCTAGAATTACTTACATATGATGGTATCAAGGGAAATTTAGGAAACACATATTGGGAAGAGGATACATTAACAGATTCAGAATGGAGAAGAAAAATCTATTTTGGGGATGTGGAAGCCTCAAGAGGACTGTTTCTGGATTTACTGGACATACCAGAAGGAAGAATCTTATGGAAGCGTGGAAATTATGTAATTGAAAAGGCCAATTGGAATGTCTTATGGGAAGAGGTGTTTATACTTGGAATTATCAGTCTCAAGGCACATAATTATAATATCAATAAGGATTGTTGGAGCTTTATCTGGGAAGAATTATTTGAAAAAAAATTAAAGAAGAAAAAAGAAGATTCATATCAAAACTCAAGAAACAGCTTATACAATGGATTCAGAAGAATATTATTTACAAACTATAAAAAAAAAGGAAGAAAAGATAAAAAAAAAAGAAAAAAAACATTTTTTTCAGGTTATGTATCAGTATTCAGGACAATATTTCAAATTTGGAAGTGTTAAAAAAAAAAAAAAAAAAAAAAAAAAAAAAAGTACAAGTATCTCAATTCAATAAAAGAAAAAGAAAAAGAAAAACAGGGGTGGTTATCTGTTCTTATGCCACCTCATATATATTAAAAATGGCACAAGTTTGGGGAAGTGTGGGCCCATAAGCCTTTATTAATGTTATTTCTCTTTTTTTTAGAAAAAAAAACAAATGAAAGAATGGTGTGCAGATACAGCAAAAGAAGATACATATAGCTCAAAATGTCAAAATTATGACCGCTGGTCATAATTTGCCATAAAAGCAAGAAAACTATATCAAGACAGGGAAGAAAGACCAACCAAACAGGCTAGGCCCTTCAGATACAGAAAAAGAAGATAGAAGAAGTTAAAAATGTCAAAATTATGACCGCCAGTCATAATTGGGTCAGTGACTTCAGAAAAAGCAAGCAAATAGTATCTGGGATAGGAAAAAAAGAAGTAACCAAACAAGAAAAGGTATTCAGATACAGTAAAAGAAGACACTGGAATATCAAAATAATCAGAAAATTATTTCAATTTATGGCACAATTAACAAAAAAAAACATCACACACAGAGGTATACTGGATAACGTTAGCCCAATATTATTGGTTTAGCCACTCTTCGACATACTCCCATACATCCACCTCAGAAATTCAAATTGAACACAGTAATCATAGATATGAAAGAGGGTGTGGGCTCCCCAAACATAGCCAGAATATCATTCAATTAGTCCTAACAGATCACCATAACTCAACAGATACTAGGCCATCAGTACAGAGCACCCCCCACAGAGTGATGAACATGATGCCAGCATGATTGTAGTTTGACGACACTGCTGCCAGAGGCGGGAATTGAACCCAGGACCTTGGTGAAAGTTGAAAGCAACCCGGAATCACTAACCACTACACCATTTCAAAATATAACATCACTCCTCAAATTGAAAACTCATTCAACATCACTCATCACTTTAATCACTCTTAAAAAAAAAAAAAAAAAAAAAAAAAAAAATTTTTTAACAAAAAAAAAAAAAAAAAATTTTTTTTCAACAAAAAAAAAAAAAAAAAAAAAAAAAAAAATTTCAACATAAAAAAAAAAAAAAAAAAAATTTTTCACTTAAAAAAAAAAAAAAAAAAAAAAAAAAAAAATTGTTTCAACATAAAAAAAAAAAAAAAAAAAAAAAAATATTTTTTTCAACATAAAAAAAAAAAAAAAAAAAAAAAAAAAAAATTTTTTGACATATAAATAAAAAAAAAAAAAAAAAAAATTTTTTGACATAAAATAAAAAAAAAAAAAAAAAAAAAAATTATAATAATAAAGATACATAAAATAAAAAATATTGATTAAAATTAAGGATAAAAGATCAGACCAAATAAAATAAAGCAAAAAAAAATTAGTCCTTGTATGACTTTAAACTACAGGGTAGCAACCTGAAGGCTAAAATTAGTCCTTGTATGACTTTAAACTACAGGGTAGCAACCTGAAGGCTAAAATTAGTCCTTGTATGACTTTAAACTACAGGGTAGCAACCTGAAGGCTAAAATTAGTCCTTGTATGACTCAAATTACAGGGGTAGCACACCAGAGGGCTGAAGATGCAAGTAAAATCAAGGAATCAAGAAAATAAAAAGAAAAGAGAAGATATGAAGAGTAAAACAAAAATGAATAATAGAATAATGAAAGACTCAAGTAAAACAGTAAACTCAGGACTAGCATTCACAAATGTCCTTGTATGACATTAAACTGCAGGATTTGGTATACCTAATATACTGGGTTTTATCCACCTAGAGGTAAAGTCCTTGCATGACTTAAAACTACAACACAAATTTAATTATGAACAAAAAGGAGAAACTGAAGAGACTGTTTTTATTTCAACTAAAAAATTATTATTAAAAAAAAAAAATTATCAATTTATGCTTTAAAACCAGACTAATAATCATGGAAGCTCAAGCCAATGCTGCAAAATATAAGTCAGTACTCAAGAAGGTTAGACCAGTCAATGAAGCTATGCCTCAAGATCTGAATCCACCTTTGGGAAGACCTGAATTATCAAGAGATCCATATGAAACACCCCTATCACCTAACCCACCTCCATTTTTTGAAACATCAAAAGTTACAGAAGAAAGAATTTCAATGATAAACTTTGGACCATCTGGATGGTTATCAGAAGAAGAGATTAATTTATTAAAGAATGTTATATTACTAAGGCAAAAGGCTATAGCATTTTGTGAAGAAGAAAGAGGCGTACTAAAACATTCTTATGGAAAACCTTATAAAATACCAATTATACCACATGAACCATGGCAAAAGAAACCAATACCAATACCAAAATCAATTTTACCTCAATTTATTGAACTAGTCAGAGAAAGAATACGTACAGGACTCTATGAACAATCAACATCAAGCTATAACAGCCCAGTATTTTGTGTAGCAAAGCCCAATGGAAAACTTAGAATAGTTCATGATCTTCAAGACCTCAATAAAGTAACAATAAAAGATGCAGGATTGCCACCAAATGTTGATGAGTTTGTAGGATCATTTTCAGGAAGAGCATGTTATGGATTGGGAGATATTATGGGAGGATACGATGAAAGAGAATTGGATATTACTACAAGACCCCTTACAACATTTGAAACACCACTTGGAAGACTTCAGCTTACAAGACTACCTCAAGGAGCAACAAACTCTGTGGCAGTTTATCAAGCACAAATGACTTGGATACTTCAGGAGGAAATACCAGAGCACCTTGGAATATTTATAGATGATGGAGGAATTAAAGGACCCAGATCAACATATCAGCATGAAACATTGAAGGAGAATCAGCTAATAAGAAGATTTGTTTGGGAATATGCAGTAACATTAGAAAGAATACTTTTCAGGATAGAAGAGGCAGGACTCACAATTTCAGGATCAAAATTTGCATGTTGTGTTCCAGCACTTGATATTGTGGGGCATGTTGTGTCTTTGGGAGGAAGAAAGATTTCAAAACAGAAGATAAACAAGATACAAAACTGGCCTAGACCAACAACAAAGAAGGAAGTTAGAGGATTCTTAGGATTATGTGCATATGTCAGAATGCTTATCAAGGACTTTTCACAAGTTGCAGCACCATTGAGAATATTGACAAGGGAGGATGTATTGTGGAAATGGGATGAAAAATGTGAAGAAGCTTTTATAAAACTCAGGAAGATAGTAGGAGAAGAAATTACTTTGAAGACATTGAATTATGATAAAGGCTCAGGGAAAATAAAATTAGCAATAGATTCAAGTTATATTGCAGCAGGTGCAGTTCTTATGCAAGAGGATGAAAATGGAAAGGATAGGCCAGTACTAAATGAATCAGTAACATTTTCCAGACTAGAATCTAAATACTCTCAGCCAAAATTAGAGCTTTGCGGTGTAGCAAGAATACTCAAAAAACTTCAAACAATATTATGGGGTCAACACTTTGAACTTCAAGTAGATGCTAAAGCTTTAATAGAAATGATCAACACACCATGTTTACCAAATGCACCCATGACAAGATGGGTGGCATTCATTCAACTTTTTTCATTTGATCTTGTACACAAACCAGGAAAAACATTTACTATGCCGGATGGGTTATCAAGAAGACCAAAAGGAGAAGATGAAGAAGAAAGTGAAAGGGATGATTTTGATGAAGAGGAAGATTGGATCAAACCACATCCAGGATTTGGCCTAAAAGAAGTAAATACAAGCAAAGTGGGAAAATTATCAAGGAATAAAACAAAAAATATTAAAATTCCAATAAAACAGGAAGGATTTGGAAAACATATGCAGGAATATTTGAATACTTTGAAAAAGCCACAATGTGTTGGGGAAGAATACTTCAAGAAAATTAAGAGAAGATCAGTGAACTTCTATTTAGAAGGAGGGCAGCTGAAAAGAAGGAATCAAGCACATCCACAAATAGTTGTATACAATGAAAAAGCTCAGAAACAGATACTAAAGAAAATGCATGAAGAGCTGGGGCATAGAGGGGAAAATGAAACATACAGGAGAATCAAGAAGAGATATTGGTGGGAAGGAATGAAAAAGATAGTTAAAAAATGGGTAAAATCATGTCAAGAATGTCAAAAAAGGAGTCATTTGCAACAAAAAGAAGAAGCAAAGATATCTGTAACATCTACTTTATTTGAAAGAGTCAGCATGGATGCGGTTCACATTAAGGCAGGAAGATGGAAATACTTAGTTGTAGCAAGAGATGACTTTTCAGGATGGCCAGAAACTGTTGCATTAACTAGGCTAACGGCAAAATCAGTCTCAGAATGGTTTAATTCAGAATGGATTTGTAGATATGGAGCACCCAAAGAAGTCACAGTAGATGGAGGAGCAGAATTTGGAAAAGAGCTACAAGAAGCAGTCAAAAGAGCAGGATCAAGAATCAGAATAACTACACCTTACTACCCAGAAGCACAAGGAATGATTGAAAGAGGCCATAAGCAATTGAAGGATGCACTTGTAAAAATGTGTGGTGAAAATGGATCCAAATGGAAAGAATACTTACCAATTGTAACCTTGGCAGATAGAATTTCGGTAAAAAGAACAACAGGATACTCACCATTTGAGCTTCAGTTTGGTCAGCAGGCTGTCTTACCAATTGACATAGAAACAAACACATACCTGGCCATAGAATGGAATAAAATCTCAACAACAGAAGAGCTATTGGAAGCAAGAGCATTACAGATTGCAGCAAAAGAGGAAACAAGATTAGCAGCAGCAGAGAAATTAAGAGATTCAAGACACAAATCAGTTCAATATTTGGACAAAAAGATGGCACATAGACTGAGAAATCCACTTGAACCAGGGGACTTGGTATTAGTTTATAATAAACCACTTGAGTCACAGTGGGGATTACTCTTCAAGAACCGTTGGAATGGACCTTATAGAGTCATAAATCAAGTTAATAATGGACCTTATGAGCTTGAAGAATTGGATGGCACCAAACTTACAAGAAAATTTGCAGCAAGTCACATCAAGAGGTTTTATCCAAGAGGAAAGGAAGCTCAATTAAGTTCAGAGTCAGAAAATGAAAGCAGTGAAGAAATTGAAGATGAAGAGTTAATATTGGAGGGAGAAGAAATTGAACAAAATGAATATGATTGATAATGGCAAGCTTTTCAACTGGAATGCTGGGGACAGCATTAAATGGAGAGGGGGATGTGGTATTCCATACCATTAGTACCAGTTTCAAGCTTACCAATAAAACAAAAGAAAAAAATGATAATAAAACAAACTACGCAAAACATTTTTACACATTACAACTACAGATTTCAAACAGAAATATACAATACGCAGCCTCAAGATCTTATCAAAACAGTATAGTATCAAAGGATATATCCACCTTATCGCATCATCAATAACAAATTACGTCATTAAAGGTAGTTAATCTAAATAAAGGTATATGAAAATAGACCAAAGCATCAGAAGCTGTATTTTCCCCACCTTGAGTCAATTGAAAGAAGAAATACCTCAAGGCTATGCATAAAATTTCAATATATTTTCCAAGAACAAATGCTTCCTTAGTAATAATAACATGCATCAAACTTGATAGAAATGATACAATACTAAAATAAAACCACCAGCATAATTCTCTCAGAACATACGTAAAAAATAGAAACAAAAAGACTTTCTCCGCCTTCAAGAAAACATCACCAGCCAAATTATCTCAAAGACATCACATGATTTTGATAAGAAACAGAAACACCAGCATAATTTTCTCATATACATCATATGACTAGAAGACAGTTCAATTGTCAGGAGCTGTATTTTCTCCACTTTCTTGGCAAAAATAAAATCCCACCAGCCAAATTATCTCAAACACATCACATGATTTTGATAAGGAAAAGAACCACCAGCATAATTCTCTCATAACATACGTAAAAAATAGAAACAAAAATACTTTGCCCACCTTCAAGAAAACATCACCAGCCATATTATCTCAATGACCACACATGACTCTGGAAAAAAGAAAATCTCACCAGCCAAATTATCTCAAATACATCACATGATTTTGATAAGAAACAGAAACACCAGCAAAATTTTCTCATATATATCATATGACTAGAAGAAAGTTCAATTTTCAGGAGCTGTATTTTCTCCACTTTCTTGGCAAAAAAGAAAATCTCACCAGCCAAATTATCTCAAATACATCACATGATTTTGATAAGAAAAAGCACCACCAGCATAATTCTCTCAGAAAATACGTAACAAAGTCACCAAAAATGAAAGTGTCACCAGCAAAATTATCTCAAATACATCACATGATTTTGATAAGGAAAAGAACCACCAGCATAATTCTCTCATAACATACGTAAAAAATAGAAACAAAAATACTTTCCCCACCTTCAAGAAAACATCACCAGCCATATTATCTCAATGACCTCACATGACTCTGGAAAAAAGAAAATCTCACCAGCCAAATTATCTCAAATACATCACATGATTTTGATAAGAAACAGAAACACCAGCAAAATTTTCTCATATATATCATATGACTAGAAGAAAGTTCAATTTTCAGGAGCTGTATTTTCTCCACTTTCTTGGCAAAAAAGAAAATCTCACCAGCCAAATTATCTCAAATACATCACATGATTTTGATAAGAAAAAGCACCACCAGCATAATTCTCTCAGAAAATACGTAACAAAGTCACCAAAAATGAAAGTGTCACCAGCAAAATTATCTCAAATACATCACATGATTTTGATAAGAAAAAGCACCACCAGCATAATTCTCTCAGCAAACACGCTGCTACACCAAAACTACATGTCTCACTAGCTAAAACCTCTCAGCTATGATTTTTTCTAAGTACCCTATTTTGAGAAGCTCTATGGAGGCCCAAAAGCTATAAATAGAGGTCCTCTCTCCCTCATTTTTCCCATCATCATGGAACAAGTTCCCACTATCCAGGATCATAACCATCCCTGAACTAGCAGGATATCTAGAATAGTAGTAGTGTTTTAGTAGTGAAAAGCTCAGTAGCCTTGCTCAGTAGCTTAGTATTAGTGAAGAATAGTAGTATTAACGTAGTAAAAAGCTCAGTAGCCTTGCTCAGTGGCTTAGTATTATTAAAAAAAAAGTAGTAGTGATATAAAACCCAGTATTAAAAAAAAATCCTAAAAGAATCAAATCCAGTAGTCTTATTATTAGTACTCATATCAAAAAAAATCATTATAATCAACCTAAAACCAAAAAAAATATATATATTCTTATCATTCTTATTAAAAAAAACAAAAAAAAAATATTCTTATTAGTTTCATTAAAATAACAGAAACCCAAAACATATATATATATATATATTATCATTACTTTTATTTAAATAAAAAAAATCTAGTGTTTATTTTATCAGAAATTTTAGATCAGAATTTTTACTGTAGTGTTATTGATAGGTCTGATTTAGAGACTGCTGATAAGTCTTCTCTATCTGTTAAAGCCACAAATCTTATTTTATTTTGTGATTCTCTGTAGGCTGACTATTCAGTATTATTTAGAGGGGCAGCTAATACACCTTAGCACCCATGGTTATTGGACAATTCTGAAATTCAAAACAGACTTACCAATAATTTCCCCCTCAAGGTACTGCCTTATTTCATCCCACACCAAAAGGAGTTCCCACAACATCAGAAATAGCTTTATACAACCCTGGAATACAATCAAAAGTATCAGAAATCCTTTTTGATATTTTAATCTGGATTCCTCTTTCTTTTGTAATTCCATGATGGTTCTGGCCATCTGAAATACATTTTCCATGGCATCCTGTTGAATCTTTGGGATTCTGTAGCCCTGGCTGTAAGGTTTTGGGGCTGGTGCCTTTCCTTTGCCCTTGTCTGGAGTTTGTGGCTGCTTTTTCACGTTGAAATTGCTGTTGCTGGCCACTGGGGCTGTTTTTGGCACTGGTTTGGGTGGTGGAAGTTTGTTTTTCCTCCATTCTAGTGTCAAAAGCATCATGTTTTTCTTCTCCATCAATGGATGCCATCCATTGAGCAATTTGCAAGTATTGGGATTGTGAGCCTTGAGGTATATTTTACATACCCAAATAGGCCACAATTATCTTAAAAAGAAATTTTGAATTATGCATAACTCATAATTCATGCATATATCCAAAATTCATCATTTTTGATTTCAGAAAAGTTGAAAAACTTTTTATTAAGTAAGTAAATCCATGGATTTAAGGCTAGATTTGAATTCTACACTAAAATTCACCTAGGGTAGCTCCATAGAGTGAATAAGCTCAAATTAACTCTTTGAGGTGGTAAAATGGAAAATACTTCAATACCACATAAAAGATCCATGAAAACTTTTGTTTTTCTTAATTTCACGCCAAAATAATGGGAAAGTGAGAAATCCCATGATACATATACACTGGGAATAGTGTTATGCATGCTTTGAGCACTTAATATCATGGTATTCTTACATGGACTTTTGGTACACCCATAGTGGATATCTCACTTTAAGCTTAAATTACTATTTTGACATAAAAAATAGGCAAGGGGGACAAAAGACATCAAAGAGAGCCAGGGTACCCAGCTTCTGAGGCCTCAGAGGCGTGGAAAGCTATAAAGCTTGGATACATGGCTGCTCTTAGACTAATTGGTAAACCAAAACCTTTTGGGAACTTGGTTAGCATGTCACAACTACCGTAAATCTTAAGAAAATAGCAAATAACCTGCTATTTTGACATGCCAAGGAGGTAAAGAGCTACTTAGACTCCTGTAAACACGTCAATTCTCAATGAATTTCCATTGATAAACCCCAAAAGAGTAATTAAAACCCTTTTTGGACCTGTATCCATTGATTTACCTCATAGCAACCAGTGAAACACTGATATTTGCAATTCTATGTAGAAATGAGGTAAAAACTTCAAAAATTCATTAAAAATACAATTCTTAATGAATCCTTCTGAAACTTTCAGGACTAATGGAGAACTGTATTATCTATAGTAAAACTAAAAATAATTACATCTTTACTAGTAAAATTAAAGGTTTTACTTACAGTCCATTTTTGACCATTCTACGTGAAACACTGAATCTTCAAAAATTCACAGTAATTACATCTTGTGATGAAATTGGCAATAACATTGATAAATTTGAGAAATTAATGATTATTTTGGAATAAAAGAAGATTTACAGATGTTACTCCTTTTATTCTTAACCAGATTGGGGTTGGTAGTCACATAAAAGCATCAATTAAGTAATTATGATAATCTTACGTGACAACAGATGATGCAATCAATAATCCAAAAGGTTTATTGCTTTCTCACTCACTGGTTTTTCAGTTTGCTCCATGGCATGCCTCTGTGAGCTGTTGTTGACTTAAAAGAGGCCTCCTCTTGCTGTGTTTTCCACATCATCATCATCTTATGAATCATTTATATCAGTATTACCAACAAGTAAGTATCAGTTATAGCTTTTCTTAAGTGTTTTATTCTTTCAGAATCAATCAGAAAGACGTGAAATCATAGAAATCAACTATATATTTTTGTAATACATCTATAAATTCATTTTGATCCTCTAAATCCACAATTCTACGTCAAATCTCTCTATCTTATCTTTCAATAAGCTCTTTGGAATATTAGTGAGTGATTTATCTTTAATTGTTAAAGTTTTTCTCTAAAATTAGTTTTCTTCAAGAATTATCATTATAATTATTCTTGCAAAAGATAATTATATATTGAAATAATTTTATTATTTTAATAAAAGAAGTTTTTATTATTAAAATCTTCTTGTAATTGATTCTTGTAGACAATTACTTGCTCACTGTTCAAGTAACTAGTAGTGTTTAACACGTGAAAGAAATAATTTTTAATTATTTAATTGTGGTTATAATAATATTTCATTATTATATTTCATAAGAACAGACATAGTACTGTTGATTAATAGTAATATTATCATCAGTTTCATAGTCACATCTTACATTTGGGGCCTGGCCGTGTTTTTTGAACATTGTACCCTTAATTAATATATTTTTAAGCTCTAAAATATATCAATTTAATAATTTTTTCTTTCATTTTAAAGTTACAATAATTCTTATTTTTGAAATTGTTTTGGAAATCTTTTTCATTGAGGAATTTGGTTTAATTTTATACTGTTTTTACACGTGGCTTTTTCACATCCAAAAACTTATAAAATTATTCTTTGAGTTACTCTAAATTAATTTTCATTCAAAATCTTAAATTTTAATTTTTTTTCTTTAAAAAGAATAATCTTTTTAATATTAAAAAATATAAAACTTATAAAAAATCTTTAAAAATATTAAAAAAAAAAAAGTATAAAAAATAATTTTTTCTCTTTTATAATTTTTTTCTAATGTCTTTAATCAAATACTGCACAGCTGGAAAAAGCCTCAGTAAAAGATATATCACTAGTCCAGAATCTTCAGAAGCAGAATCTGAAGACAGTATTGAGGTGCAGATTGCTAAAAGAGGCACCTTATTTAACTCAGAAAAGGCTAAATTACCACCAAAAGGTGTGTATTTTATCTTATATTTTCACCTTTTATTATTAAATTAACGTGAAAATGGTGCATACCAGAAATGGAAGCAACTATTCAGTACAACCAGATGGATGTGGACAAGGAAGAGGCAAGACCAAATGCAGAAGTGCCAAGTCTTCCACAAGAAAGACACATTTGGAGGATGCCAGAGTTGCCCCCCATTCCCCAAGGTCTGTACCAACAGATTTTGACGTGAATTCTGAGCCTGAAATGATTCATGACCATATTTCCAGGGCTGAACCATTTTCAAGTGGCAGCAATAGAAATATATCAATGCCAGTACAAAAATTGGTTCAGAGCAGCCAAAGAAGAGGAGTGGTAAATATGCCCGAGCCTTTGGCAGGGGGCCATGAACTCCTACTTACACATAGAGAGCTTTCTGGGTCAGGAGAAGACCATAGAACTCTTAGGAGGATGGAGCCCCCTGTATTGCAAAGACAAGGTCAAAAATATAAAGAATTGGTTGAAGAACCAAAGTCTTTTATCCATAGACCAGAAGAAGGAACTGGAAATGACTCCAGCTTTGGAGACAGAGGCCCCAGTGGCGTCTACCAGCTCCAAACCAGCTCCAGAGGTGTCCAAAGACAAGCTCAAACGACCTCAGAAGAAGAAGAGAGGTCCCAAGAGCCATCAAGGCAAGGGCAAAGGCAAATCCAATTGGAACAGACCTTACCCACAAGGGTACAGGATCCCCAAATTGGAGCCTTCAGCAGTAGACAGTGTATTCAATATGGCCAGAACTCTCATGGAATTCACAGCCAAGGAACAGGAAAGGATGAACAGGACTTTTCCACGCAAATAAATCATGTAAAAAGAGCTATTAATGTAGAAATTGGTAAACTTGATTCAAAGTTAACTAAAATAACACTAGATATTAATGACTTGAAAAAACATGACAAGAAATATAATGAATGGTATGAATTAACAAATGCCAGATTTGATTCAATTACCAATGCTTGTAGCAGAATTGAGAGTGCATGCCAGATTCAGAATGATGAAATGGAAGATCTTTCCATTTTTAAAATGAATGATCAACTTAAGATTCTACAAGAGCATGTCTTTAAGATAGTTGAAAACACCAATCAATTTGCTACACATTTAGCAAAAAGTGACAGTGAAAGGCAGAAGTTAAAGAATAAAATCATTGCAAATGTAGAACAAATTCATAAGAATTATGAACCACATATGCCAAGACATTCTAAACCTTTGACTGAAGAAAAACCTTCTGTTAAAGGAAGTTTTACCTCACTTCTAGGAGAAAATGTTGTCTCTGTCAAAGATATTCCCAAATTAGAAGAATGGCCAACATTCTCTGGTGAAGGAGAATATAACCATATTGAGTTCATCAGGACTATTGACATGTTACAAGAAGACTTTAATATACCTGGTGAAATCATAGTGGGGAAGTTACACTCTCTGTTTACCAAGACTGCAAAGAAATGGTATTACAAGATGAGGATGGATCATGGAAAACATGATTGGTCTTGGTGGAAATATGAAGTGATTACCAAATGGGCCAACAATTCTTGGAGGTTTAAAATGGAAAATGCTTTTGAAAGTGCCATTTTTAACTCAGAGAAAGATAAACCACTTACTTGGTTCTTCAAACAAAAAGACAGAGTATCTGCTTTACACCCAGATATGTCTGACACTATGATTAATATGAAAATATTAAGAAAGTGTGGAGGAGAACTGGAGCATGCTATCAAAAGCAGATGTTTAGAGCCCTGTTCAACAGAGGACTACATTAATGCAATGGAAGATATCATTACCAGAACAAGAATTGGTAAAACTTGGACTAGAATCCCTATGGAATCCAAGATGATCCCAAAGATTGCCAGAGAGGATAAAAGACCAGAAAGACCTGTCTTTAAGTGTCATAAATGTGGAAGTACTTCAAATTTAGCAAACACTTGCACCAAAAAGAAAAAAATCAATGAAGTTCAGGTCATTGAAGAAATTCAGTGTACTGAAGAGAAAGAAGAGTCTGATCAAGATTCTGCAGTCTCCGAAGATACACAAGTCGAGGACTATCCCATTGAAAACATTACAGCTTTCTTTGAGGTCACAGAAGTCCATACCCACTTGCCACAGTACAGTGAGGATTGCTGCAACCTGACCAATATCCAAGATGCCAGAATGTGTAAAACAAAACCTTCTAGAGGAAAGGGTTATACTGCTGGAGCATCCTGTATCACATCAGTTTTGATGAGTCATATTGAAGCCAAAGTAAATTTGGATACAGGGGCATTTTGCACTTGTGTGGGAAAAGATTATCTCCAAATTATACTTCCTGAATGGAAAAACCATCTATTACCAATAGAAGGTGTGCAATTTAGTAGTTCCAGTAACAATATGTACCCCTTGGGTATATTGGACACTAATCTTGTATTTCCACACCCAGCAGGAAGTGTAAATATGAAAACTGAGATTGTTGTAATGGATAATTGCACATCTCAGCACATCATTCTTGGAAATGATTACTTGAATATCTATGGTATTGACATAAATAACCATAAAGACAGATATTTTACAATTGGAGATAACAAAAGAAAAAAATTTGCTTTTTCCAATATGCCAAAACAAATATCTGTAGTATCTTCTGTCAAGGATACTTACAAAGATAAATTTGTGTCTAATCAACTTGTTGAAGCACAAATTAATCCATCATTGTCACCAAAAATGAGGAATGAACTTATTGACGTGCTATACACATACAATAATGCATTTGCCTCTGATAATGAACCATTAGGTGCTATAAGGGGACATGAAGTTGATATTACTCTTAATATTGACAGGCCATATCCCCCAATACTTAGAAGACCAGCTTATCCAGCCAGTCCCAGAGCTAGAGAAGCCTTGTAAAAACATATCCAAGAGTTAATCCAACTTGGTGTACTAAGAAAAGTAGGCCATAATGAGGAGGTTTAAGTGCATGGCATAATGACAAGTCAAGAATGGTTGGGGATTTCAGAGAATTGAATACCTACACAGTTCCAGATAGGTATCCAATCCCTAGAACTCAAGAAACCTTGACTCAATTGTCTAAAGCCAAGTATATAACATCAATGGATGCATTGAAAGGCTTCCATCAGAATGTTTTGATGCCTAAAGCTAAGAAATTACTTAGAATTATCACTAACTGTGGTATTTATGAGTATCTTAGAATGTCATTTGGCATTAAAAATTCTCCATCCCATTATCAAAGAATGATGAACACAATCTTTCCCACAGAATTGTCTGAAGGATGGCTTATCATTTATATTGATGATATTATTTCATGTTCTGATTCATGGTCTTTGCACCTTGAAAGACTTGCAAGAGTACTTCATAAAGTTGCAGAAGTGAACATGAAAATTTCACTTAAGAAATGTAATTTTGGTTTTGAAGAACTTAAAGCATTAGGACATATTGTTTCTGGTTTAAG
Source organism: Austropuccinia psidii (assembly GCA_023105745.1). NCBI lineage: Eukaryota > Fungi > Basidiomycota > Pucciniomycetes > Pucciniales > Sphaerophragmiaceae > Austropuccinia > Austropuccinia psidii. The sequence goes on from JALGQZ010000001.1 coordinate 3,047,360, forward strand.
CTTGGGTATTGACAAAAACAAAGTAGCAGCAGTGTTACTTAAGCCAATACCTCAGAATAAAAAAGAAATGATGTCTTTTCTTGGGTTTGCCAGTTATTATAGGCAACACTTGAAAGACTTTGAAATTCTAGCCAAATCACTTTATCGAATCTGTGATCAACAGACTGTATTTGAGATGACACAGGAGAGAATTAAAGCTTATGAGAAGATAAGGAAAGCTCTTACAGAAGCACCTTTACTCCTCATGCCTGACTGGAATATTCCTTTTAAATTGTACATTGATGCATGTGGAGATGGATTAGGGGCAGCCCTACATCAAGTCCAGATTCTTGATGACAAACCTACAGAAGGACGAGTTTGTTACATGTCAAGGCAAATCAAACCAACAGAAGCCAGATATGGTGCAATCCAAATGGAGTGCTTATGTTTGGTATGGGCACTTGAGAAATTACACTATTATCTTTATGGCAGTGTTTTTGAAGTGATAACTGACTGTAATGCCGTAAAATCACTTCTTAACATGAAAACTCCCAACAGACACATGTTGAGATGGCAAATAGCCATTCAAGAATATAGGGGAAACATGACTATAGTCCACAAAGAAGGAAACATTCACAAGAATTTTTATGGACTTAGCAGGTGGGCATGAGCCAACATTCCTGATAACCCAGCTTATGTACCCTTGGAAGCTGAACCACAGATTCCAATTGAAGGGATTAATATAACTGATATTGGGACTGAATTCTTTGAAGAGGTCAGAGAATGCTATAAGCAAGACAAGAATTGCCATATCTTGACTTCTTTGTTGGATAAAGACTGCAAAGATACATCTTTGGTCAATGCACTAGATGAAGTTTGGAGAAATTCCTATTCTGAAGGGAGATTTCACTTGTTTGATGGGATTATTTACCACAGAACCAAACATTCTTGTGTAATGACATTATCCAGCAGATTGCTTATCAATACAATTCTTAATGAATGGCATGATAGCATATACTCTGGACACCTGTCAGAGGACAGAACACTTGAAAAAGTAAAGAACTGTGCATGGTGGCCATCTTGGAGAAGAGAAACCATTGAATACTGCCATACCTGTGACAGATGCCAAAAAGCAAACAGGAGTACAGGCAAGAAATTTGGACTTATGATCCATATTCAAGAACCAAAATCCCCATGGGAAGTTGTTCACATGGATTGGGTCACAGACCTTCCTCTAAGTGGTTACGAACGTTATAATGCTTGTTTAGTCATTGTAGACAGATATAGCAAGACTCCCATATTCTTACCATGTCATCAAGATGACACTGCTATAGATACAGCTCTTCTTCTATGGAGTAGAGTTTTTTCATAAAGGATTATTTAAGAATATCATAAGTGACAGAGATCCCAAGTTCACATCTGCACTTTGGACCAATCTTCATAGATTGTTTGGGACTAAGCTATAATTCTCTACAGAATATCACCCTCAGACAGATGGGCTAGCAGAGAGGATGATTCAAAATTTAGAAGACATGATCAGAAGATTTTGTGCTTATGGGATAGAATTAAAAGACTCAGATGGCTTTACCCATGACTGGTGCACTCTGATACCTGCATTAGAATTGGCATACAAGACATCAGTCCATTCTTCCACAAGACAAACTCCTGCTATGTTAGAAAAAGGATGGAATCCAAGACTCCCAGCAGACACACTGAGGAAAGACTTGATTGACATTCATCCTACAGCTTCCAGCTTCAAGATAATGCTTGATAAAGTAAAACATCATGCAAAACAAAGTATGGATCATGCTTTTGATTATGCAAAACAGAAGTGGGACAAGAGTCATAAAGTACCAGACTTCAAAGTAGGGGACTTAGTTCTAGTTTCAACCTTGAATTTTAATAATATCAAAGGCCCAAAGAAACTTAAAGATTCTTATGTAGGACCTTTTGTTATTGTTTCCTTACATGGAACCAATGCAGTTCAAGTGGAATTGAGGGGTGAATTAGAAAATAAACACCCCACTTTTCCAGTCAGCTTGATAAAACCTTATCAACCAGCTGATAGAGAATTGTTTCCTTTAAGGAACCCAACTCCTTTAACTGTACCACCAGTGGAACAGAATGAAGACAAAAAGATAAATAAAGTCATTAAAGAAAGGAGACTTAGGGGTAAAAATCAGAGAGAATATCTTGTCAGATATAGAAATCCAGTACAAGAAGATGAATGGCTGGCAGAATCAGATATACCTGACTCAGATAAACTCTTGAGAAGATTTAGACATGAAAGAAGGCCACAAGCCTGAATATGTCTATAAATGTGCTTTAAATTACTTGATCTGAGTAATGTAAAGAGGTTGGACAGTGGACATTAAACCCCCTTTGGGGCTTTTTTCTTATTTCTATCATTGATAAAATTGTAGTACAATTTTTTTTTTGGTGGGAGGGAATGTGAGCCTTGAGGTATATTTTACATACTTAAATAGGCCACAATTATCTTAAAAAGAAATTTTGAATTATGCATAACTCATAAGTCATGCATATATCCAAAATTCATCATTTTTGATTTCAGAAAAGATGAATAACTTTTTATTGAGTAAGTAAATCCATGGATTTAAGGCCAGATTTGGATTCTACACTAACATTCATCTAGGGTAGCTTCATAGAGTGAATAAGCTCAAATTAACTCTTTGAGGAGATAAAATGGGAAATACTTCAATACCACATCATCAATACCACATAAAAGATCCATGAAAATTTTTGTTTTTCTTAATTTCACGCCAAAATAATGGGAAAGTGAGAAATCCCATGTTACATATACACTAAGAATAGTGTTATGCATGTTTTGAGCACTTAATATCATGGTATTATTACATGGACTTTTGGTACACCCATATTGGATATCTGACTGAGCTTGAAATTGTATTTTGACATAAAAAATAGGCAAGGGGGACAAAAGACATCAAAGAGAGCTAGGGTACCCAACTTCTGAGGCCTCAGAGGCATTGACAGCTCTAAAGCTTGGATACATGGCTGATCTTAGACTAATTGGTAAACCAAAACCTTTTGGGAACTTGGTTACCATATCCCAACTACTGTAAATCTTAAGCAAATAGCAAATAACCTGCTATTTTGATGTGCCAAGGAGGTAAAGATCTACTTAGACTCCTGTAACCACGTCAATTCTTTATTAATTTCCATGGATAAACCCCAAAAGAGTAATTAAAACCCTTTTGGGACTTTTATCCATTGATTTACCTCATAGCAACCAGTGAAACACTGATATTTGCAATTCTACATAGAAATGAGGTAAAAACTTCAAAAATTCATTAAAAATACAATTCTGAATTAATCCTTCTGAAAATTTCAGGACTAATGGAGAACTGTATTATCTATGGTACAACCAAAAAGAATTACAGTTTTATTTACAGTCCATTTTTGACCATTCTATGTGAAACACTGAATCTTCAAAAATTCGCAGTAATTACATCTTGTGATGAAATTGGCAATAACATTAATAACTTTGAGAAATCAATGATTATTTTGGAAGAGAGAAGATTTACAGATGTTACTCCTTTTATTCTTAACCATATTGGGGTTGGTAGTCACATAAAAGCATCAATTAAGTAATTATGATTATCTTACGTGACAACGGATGATGCAATGAATAATCCAAAAGGTTTATTGCTTTCTCACTCACTGGTTTTTCAGTTTGCTCCATGGCACGCCTCTGTGAGCTGTTGTTTACTTAAAAGAGGCCTCCTCTTGCTGTTTTTTCCACATCATCATCATCTTATTAATCATTTATATCAGTTATCTTTAATTCTTAAAGTTTTTCTCTAAAATTAGTTTTCTTCAAGAATTATCATTATAATCATTCTTGCAAAAGATAATTATATATTAAAATAATTTTGTTATTTTAATAAGTGAAGTTTTTATTATTAAAATCTTCTTGTAATTGATTCTTGTAGACAATTACTTGCTCACTGTTAAAATCACTAGTAGTGTTTAACACGTGAAAGAAATAATTTTTAAATATTTAATTGTGGTTATAATAATATTTTATTATTATATTTCATAAGAAAAGGCATAGTACTGTTGATTAATAGTAATATTATCATCAGTTTCATAGTCACATCTTACAGGGATGGCCCAGGAATTTTCTCACAGTCAGGTAAGAATGCATGCAATTCTTCCACAGGTCTGCAAGGATCTGGTACTCCTTGAGCTGAAGTGCATTGGTGTATGCACTGTGGCTGGCTTTGTATATGTCCACTGAGGTGTCACAGGGGCTCTTCTAAAATGAAGAGGGCCTGGCACTCAGTGAACAGACTTACTTATGGAGGGCTCAGAAGAAAATACTCAAATGATGAGAGTAATGGAGTAAGAGGATAAATTCCTAGTCATAAAATAATAAGCATAGAAGATAAGAGAGACAAAACAAAAGCAATAATAAAGAGCCAACCACAAATAATCCTGAGTCACTGTTTCAACCTGTTCAGAAAAGAGAAAAGGAATTAATAAGGATATGGCCACCAGGACTCTACTGAACAGGTGAGGGAAGGCTAAGACTAACTTAATAAGTAATAAAATAATATTCCAAAAGTGAGAATAAAATAATATTAAATAATAAATCAACTATTTTAATTAACTGGGGGAAAAACCCCCAGGTGGGTGAAGAGGGGCTGGTATATGTGAGAAATACCAGCCTTGGAGTTTGAGTGCTGAGATACTTGTCTGTATGCTGGAAGAAGTTGGATGTGGGATTGAATCCTGTATTGGTGAATCCAATACAGGTTATACAGTCAATACAGGTATTTGCGCCTGTATTGATTACAGGACTGTATTTGGTGAATCCTGTATTTGGGTCTTGCCTGTATCAAACTGTATTGAGGTCTGGAACTGTATTTGGAGACTGTTGAATGAAACCCCCTTGCTGATTGGGTTTTGAGGGGTAACAATGAAGTAATGATTGTAGAATATGATTGGTAATGCCCCTGCCTCCTTGGCTGTGACATTATCCCCCTCTTGAAAATGGTGAGCTCTGAGCACCATAAGTACAGTGAGTCTTGATGAGCTTGAAACAATCCATACAGTTCTTTCCCCCAATTCCTTAAATTATCCCATTAAGCCTTCTTCTTCAACAATACTCAAACAAACCTTCACTTGATAACTTGTAGGTATTTTCCCCTTGATCTTGATTCTGAATTCCCTCTTTTACTTCAAAATACTTTCATTCTTCTTAAAATTTCTTCATTCTTGTCTTGAGTGTCTTCACCAAAACTTTTCTTGAGTCCTCATGGCTTTTGAAAAGTGGGTGACCTGGGTTTATGTCCCAAGAGCACCTGATATAATCATAATTTTCATCTTGAGAGTGTTGGCATAAGGTGGCCAATACTTGAGGTTATGGACCATTTCAGAGGTCCTGGCCAAAATCCTTGATTTTGTGTTTAAAAGGGGATTTTAGCCAATTTGCGCAAAAATGCGCAAAGTGCGCAAATGCGCATATATGCCATAATGGCATATAATATTGAAAAAATTGAAAAAACTTGATTTTTGATGAAAAATTGGCCTTATAGAGTGTCCTGGCCATTTTGCGCATTTTTGCGCAAAATGTGCAAATGCGCATATATGCCATAATGGCATATAATATTGAAAAAATTGAAAAAAACTTGATTTTGATGAAAAATTGGCCTTATAGAGTATCCTGGCCATTTTGCGCATATTTGCGCAAAATGCGCAAAAATGCGCAAAGTGCGCAAATGCGCAATCATGATGAAATGGGAAAAAAAGGCCTTTTGAAGCCTTTTGACAAGATAAAAGGGCCCTTTGCGCAAAATGCGCAAATTTTCCAATATGCCTAATTAACCATATTTTGATGGAAAATGATAAAAAATGAGCTATTTTGAAGTTTTGAGGTCTGATGTGGCCATTTGTGCCAAAGTGCATAAATCCATGAAATTGGCCAATTGGGCCATTTGAAGCAGTTTTTCTTCTTTTAATCTTGACATTCTTCTTGAATGTCTTCCTTCTTATCCCCTCCTTGACTGGTCAATTGCCATAAATGCCTTGCTGACTTGCAATTGCCCATAACTCTCTTGGTCTTGAATTTGAAATTTTGACTTGAAGATGAGTTCAAGGCTGACTTCCCTTTGTGATTCCAATCACTCTGATTCCCCACCTTCTGTACTTTATGGTCCTGGTGTTTTTGATAACTTGAGGGAGCTTTCTGAAGAGAGTATGGCCCCTACAGAGATTTGGGACATCAAGAAAACCTATAATGGTTTTAAATCTGTCAGAGTTATTGAACCACCCTGCACCAATTGTAAGAGGAAAGGGATTCCTTGTGTGGAATCTGCTACTGCTAGGTCCACCAGGTGTCAATTTTGCAATCTTGGAAAAAGAAATTGTTCTCAAGCCCACTATAGCTTTCCTGAAGATGCCAGAAGATTATGGAGCAGCATCAAGAAGGGTGGAAGATTTGGATTGGAAGCTCCTGTTGATGAACCTCCCACCTCTGATGCCACCTCTGGTCACTCCAATTGTGAGTTGATTGGCCATAAAATTGATGGGTTACTGACTTCTATGTTTTATTTTCTTCTTCTTCAGTGACTGGATCTAGAATGAGAGGTGTCCAACAATGGAATAATACCAGTGGTTCCTGGGCAGCCATTTGAGGATCAATTCACCCCCAAGGAAATCCCATTGGAGTGGCCCCAGAGGTTCCCATTTTGGTTACCAGAAAGGATAGAAAACTTGGAAAATTGAAGAGAAATTTGGTGGTTCAAGATGAAAATGATACTGATGCTGAAGGTAGTGATGAGATTGATGGAGAAGAGCTTGAAATGACTACCCCAATCCAGAAAAGAAGAATCCAATCCACCTCACAATCCCCAGTCCAAGCCAGTACCACCAATAATGAAGTGATCAGGTCCCCCCAACCACCTCAGCTTCCAATTAGATCCCCAACCAGGCCCTCCACACTTGCCTCCACCTCTACCAATATCCAACCACCAGTGGCCAGCACTTCTAGAGACCCAATGTCTCCAGAGCCTGAATCAATCTTTGAAAACCGTCGCCGCTGGAATATTACTGGCAACTTCACTGATCAGAAAAGGGTGAACAAGAAGGTGGTCACCAATCTATTTGCTGAAGTTGATGCTTTGACTGAGGTGTTTGTTGATAAGGCTATGAAGAGTTCTATTCCAGGGGAGCCCACTGCTGCTTTGGCCAGGGAGGCAGTTGCTTATGAAGATGCCATGGTTGCTAAGTTTAGAGAAGCCTTGAAGAAATTTTGATTAGGATTATCTGTAGCTGGTCTTTACCATTACTAGTGTTTGCTCTTGATTATTACATAAATTGACTCCCCAAGCAAGATATGGGAGTTATGATTGCTGCTTTTGAAACAAGAAATGAAAAATAAATCATACAAGTAAAAGAAATAAAAATAAAAAATAAAAATGAAAAAGAATTGAGAGAAAAAGAGAGTAAAGAAAGAAATAAGAAATTCCTGAGGGTTGTCCTTCTTGTGGTGAGTTTCTTGATTTTGGCCAAAATGTTCTGAAAGATGAAATCAAGCATTTGATGCTCACAGCGTGGCCAAGGTAATGTTTTTACAAGAATTAGACCCCTCAGGGATGCATACCAGGAGATGGAACTTACTTTCATAACTTCCACTCCCCACCAAGCACCATAAATGAAAATTGAAATATGCCATAAGATGAATTTGATAATGAATGTCTTGAAATATAATTTATGGCATGATTAAAGAAAGAAGAGAAAATAAAAGGAAAGATTGGGCCAAATATTGATGAAAGGTCCAAATCTTGAGGGTATTATGTTGCAAGGCCTTCTGAACCTGTCCAAAAAATTGACAAGTGCTCACAAAGTGGCCAAGGTGATGCTTACAACAAATTTGGGTAGAATACCCCCTTAAAGGTGCATTCCAGGAGAGGAACTTACTTTCATAAACTCCAATCCCCACCAAGCACCATAATCAAACTCTTGAGGCATTTGGGCCAGGCTTGTCTGGATAAAAATTGTGAAAATCCTTGACAAGGTCTGGGGACTTGGTAAGGTTGGAAGCTGGTTCCCAAGTTGTTCTTTCTGGGTCTTCATTGAATCCTTTCCACTCCACTAAATACCATAATGAACCTCTCTTGAGGTTTGAGTCCAGAACCTGAGCCACTTTCCATTCTTCTTGCTCTTCCACTATTACTGGTGGTGGTGGCAATTGATGTCCATTTGAGATAGTTGATTGCTTCACTGGTTCTAACAAAGAAATATGGAAAACAGGGTGAACTGACTTCCATTGTTGAGGCAACTTGAGGTGATATGCATGGCTGCCAATCTTCTTCAGAACTTCAAAAGGTCCCAACCATCTTTCTGAAAGCTTTTTGGTGGGTCTTGTTGTCTTGATGTTCTTGGAAGCTAGCCATACTTTGTCCCAGGTTGGGAATCAGGTGGAATTGCTCTATTTCTATCTGCATACTTCTTAAAACGCTTTATTGCTGACTCTAATTCTTCTTTGACAACTTGCTGTACTGATTGGAGTTTTGTTGATAACTTTCCAGCAGGTGTATCTTGAGAAATGTGAATTGAATCAAAGCTGGGATTTCTTCCATAAATGGTGAAAAAAGGTGATTGCTTTGTGGATGAATGTTCTGCATTATTATAGGCAAATTCAGCCAGAGGGAGCCAGGTGTGCCAGTCATCTTGATGGTAACTGACATACATCCGAAGATACTGTTCTAGAATCTGATTTACCCTCTCTGTCTGTCCATCTGTTTCAGGGTGAAATGCAGTTGAAAGATCTCTTGATATCTTGAGCTGCTGACATAATTGGGTCCAGAATGATGAAACAAATAAGGAACCTCTATCACTAACAATACTGATTGGAAGACCATGTTTGGAAAAGACATGATTAATGAATATTTGAGCTAAGTCCAAAGCAGTGATTGCTGAATAAGTTGGAATAAATATTGCCATTTTTGAAAATCTGTCTACAACTACTAAAATTGAATCAAAGTTGCTTGACAAGGGTAATTGAGTGATAAAGTCCATTGATAAAGAATTCCAAGGACCAGATGGAATTTGAAGAGGCTTGAGTAATCCAAACTTCTTATGGTGGATGTTCTTGTTTCTTGAACATTGCTGACATGAGGACACATAGTCCTTGATGATTTGATTCATGCCAGCCCAATAAAAATCCCTCTTGATGAGCTTGAGGGTCTTCTCCTGGCCAGGATGGCCAGCCAACGGTGAGTCATGACGCTTTTGAAGAATGTCCAATTGAATTTCATGATTGCTTGGAATGACTACTCTATCTTTGAACAATAATAATTTTGCTTGAGGTTCAAGAGAATAGTCTGGGACTGATTCTCCTCTTGCTAATTTCTTGAGGATCTCCTTATAGTCTTTGTCTTGCCATACTTGTCTTTGGATCTGATCAACTAAATCTGAAAACATTTCAACTTTTATGGAAAAGAATCTTGACTCTTGAATTTCATTTTGCTTGAGAACTTGATGAAAGTTTTGAGGATTCTTGCTGATGAAATCCACCCCCCTCTCTGGGTACACGTCGTCCCGACGTGACAAGGCATCTGGTAAGGTGGCCAGCCTGCCTGGGCGGTAAGTGATAACAAAGTGAAATTCAGACAAAAATTCAGCCCAACGGGCTTGACGACGAGTAAGGACTTTAGAGGACATAAAATATTGGAGAGAACAATGGTCTGTCAAGACCTCAAAGGAATCAGAAAGAGAAAGGAGAAAGGCTCTCCAGCGTTTGAGAGCCCAAACTATGCCAAGGAGTTCCTTGTCATGAACTTCATAGTTGAGTTCAGCTGGTAAGAGCTTGCGACTATCAAATGCAATGGGATGCTTTCCTGAGTCATTCACCTGACTCAGTACAGCACCCAAGGCATAATCAGAGGCATCAGTCTCTACAATAGTTGGGAGAGAAGGATTAAAGTGAGAGAGGATAGGAGCAGTGGTGAAAGCTTCTTTGAGTATCTGAAACTGGCTAAGAGCTTCCTCATTGAAGATGAAGGGAGAATCTTTTTTGAGAAGGGAAGTGAGAGCAGAGATTTTTTTGGAATAATTTTTAATGAAACGACGATAAAAGTTGGCAAAGCCAAGAAAAGATTGGAGGGCCTTGATGTTCTTGGGCTGAGGCCAATTGAGTATTTGTTGAACTTTTGAAGAATCCATCTTGAGGCCATCACTTGAAACAACATAGCCCAAGTATTCCACACTTAAGGCATGGAATACACACTTGGAGGCTTTAGCAAACAAATTATTGTCTCTCAGTCTTTGGAGAACAGAGGCCACATGTTTAACATGTTCATCCAAAGAGCTAGAGAAGACCATAATATCATCTAAGTACACTACAACAAAAATATCCAAATAATCTGCAAAGATATCATTCACAAGATTTTGGAATGAAGCCAGAGAATTGGTTAAGCCAAATGGCATAACCAAATACTCATAACTGCCATATTTGGTTCTAAAGGCAGTTAAATGCTCATCCCCCTCTTTAATTCTCAGGAGATTATAAGCACCACGCAGATCTATCTTGGAGAAGATAGTAGCACCGTTAAAGACGGTAAGAAGCTGATTCATTGGAGGAACAGGATACCTGTTCTTCCTAGTGACAGCATTAAGTTTGCGGTAGTCAACACACAAACGAAGACCACCATCCTTTTCCTTAACAAAAAGGACAGGTGCTCCTGTTGAGGAGGAGCTTGGTCTTATGAAACCTTTCTCTACATTCTCTGAAATGTAGGCCCGCAGTGTTTCTGACTCATTCTTTGATAAAGAGTAGATAACACCAACTGGAGGTAGAAGACCCTCCAGTTCGATATGATGATCACAGGAACGGTGTGGAGGAAGCTTCTCTGCTTTCACTTTGGAGAATACATCCAAATATTTGTCATAAACAGGAGGGACTACCTTCAGCACAGTTTCAATCTCTTCCGGCTCTTCCTCCTCATCCCACTGCTCCTCCAGGTAGGCATGAAAAGATAAAGGAGGAAGGTCCATATCCCCTTGAAAGAGATGAAGTGAAGATATAGCAACATCTTCTCCAACATCTTTTATCTCTTTGAAGACTTCATCTCTTAATGGAAGTAATGACTGAGAGGGAAAAATGGAGGGGTTATGGACAGAAGGAGGAAAGGAAGGTGTCTTAAGTTCACCAACCAGAGCAACACTGTTGACAGCAGTGGATAAGTCATTACTAGTAGAAGAAATAATACCACTAGAGTCCTTATGAATAGAAACATAGGTGATCAATCCATTTTTCCAATCAATAATGGGATTAAAATGGTAAAGAAAATCATAGCCCAATATTAGGTCTTCTCCCTTGGGTGAATCTATGATAAAGAAATCCCATTCAAAGCTTGGGAAGGAAGGTAAATCAACAACCCACTTGGTATAATGGGTGATGAACAGGGAAGTGGATTCATTAGAATCCGGAATGAAAAGAGGAATCTTTTCAGGGAGCTCTGACATGGTCAAGGGGTACTTGAGAACAAAATTCTTTGCAATAAAGGAGTTTGTAGCACCAGAATCAATGAGAATACTATAAAAAATATCAGAGATTGAAGAAAAAATAAGAAATTTTAAAGATTTCTTGACACTAGTATTCAGAGTGCACAATTGTGCTCTTGAAGGAAATAAGTGAGAACCATTGAACACATCATGATTCCCACTCAGGCTTTTCCCTGCTTGCTAGGGAAGCCTTTTGAGGACCCTTGCCTATTTTCAGGCCTCTTGAAGAATTTTTCAAATGGGTGCTTTCCACCACAATAATTGCACAAGCCTTCTTTAATCCTCCTCTCCTTTTCAGAGCCAATTAATTTGTTGTCCTTATTGAGGAGAGCAGCATGAGGCTTGTCTTTGGACACTTGAAAATTCTTCTCCTTCTTATTCTTCTTATGATAAGGCTTCTTTGATGATGAACTTTGAGGAGGCTTGGAGGAGTTGGATCCACTGATTGGAGGCTTCTTCTCTTGATGACTGCCCTTTTCCTTCTGCCTCTCATGGTACCTGGTATTTAATTCCAAGGTGATATCCATGAGTTCTTGAATACTATCAAAAGTTCCAGGGTGAGAAGCCAATTGGTCCAACAATCTTGATGCCAAACCTCTTCTATACACATGAATATAGGCCCTTTCCCCCCAGTCTCCAATTCTTGACATTAAACTTCTGAAATCAGCTATGTACAAGGAAACTTGACCACTTTCCCTCATCCTCAAATTGTCCAACTCTTGTTCAGCTTTTCTGACTTCATTGGGATCACCAAACAGAGTGAATAACTGAGTTTCAAATAACTGCCAGTTATTGAGGAGATAAGAAGGGTCTTAATTGGAGATATTTGAGAGGTAAGGTTCAATCCATTTGCCAGCTCTACCAGTAAGCAAAGAAGTTGAATAAAGCACCTTCTTCCTGTCAGAGAAGAAGTTTGCTGGGTCATTATGAAAGATTAATTTACAGGATTGAATGAATCCTCTCAATTTATGAGCTTTAGCACCATCAAAAGAATCAGGTGCCTTCATTGATGGAGTCTTGAATGCAGGGACTTTTGAAGTGTCCCTTGGGGCAACTGCTTGAGTGAGTTGTCCCATAAACTGAGTCATTTGCTCCATCATCTTGAGGAAATTTGGTTCAGCTTGAGAGACAGAAGGTTGATTAGAAAGGGCTAGATTTGGAGCCTCAGGAGCTTCAGTAGCACCTGCCAAGGCAGCTGCCACTTCAGTCTCCTCAGATTCTTCCTCTTCCACAGACTCCTCCCCCTCCTCATCTTCAGCTTCCCCCAATCTACTTCTAGGCCCTTGAGAAACACCAGGATAACCACCCAATAGTCCAGAGAATGATCTTGATCTTCTAGACTTCACACCTCCTCTTCTGGAGGGTGCTGCTCCTTCCATTGGTGGTCCTCTGTCCAAATTTGCACTCAGTTGATGAACTGATGGTGTGCGGTCAAGAGGAGCCCTTGGTGTAGTAGTGAGAACAGCTTTATGTCTCTGGGATCTTGTATTCTTGGCTGGTGGGCTATGCTGAACTGGCATCTTGAAAGAAGAATGAATAACAACTTGATGATACTTTGAATAAAATAAGGCTTGACCAAATCAAATTAAATGAGAATCTTGATGATCTTGAAGAATCAATAAACAGTCTTGAAGTGAATCAATATGAATAAATCTTGAAGAGTGAAGATGACAAAGTCAAATTCTTATGAATAATCAATTTCAATCAATAAGTCAAATCAAGTCAATCAAAATCAAATCAATTAAGTCTTGAGGAATTCAATCAATATCTTCAAAAATCAATTCAATTTTCTTGAGGAATCAAATTCAAATCAATAAATCAAATCAAATCTTGAGGATAAATCAGGTATCTTGAAGAATCAAATCAAGTCAATCAAATCAAATCAGATTAATCAGGTCAATTCAAAATCTTGAGGTGAAATCAATGTCTTGAAGAATCAATCAATAATCTTGAGAAATTTCAAAATCCAAATCACTGAATACCCCAAATCAATAAATCCCTGAATAATGAATCAATTAACCCAAATAATTCCACTCAAATAACCTGATAAAAACCTGAATTCAGACAAAAGAGAAATTAGAATGATAAAGAATAAATTGAAATGGTCAGCAGAATTTTTGAAATGAGAAAGAGAATCAATTTTCATTTGAATAAAATGAATGAGATGAAAATTGATAAGAGAGAAAAATCATAAAAATCATAAAAAATCATAAAATCATGAAAAAATCATAATTGAAGAATGAGATAAATGAATAAAATGAATGAAAAGAAAGAAGCAATTATGAGTTAATTAAAATAATGTCACAGGGGCTCTTCTAAAATGAAGAGGGCCTGGCACTCAGTGAACAGACTTACTTATGGAGGGCTCAGAAGAAAATACTCAAATGATGAGAGTAATGGAGTAAGAGGATAAATTCCTAGTCATAAAATAATAAGCATAAAAGATAAGAGAGACAAAACAAAAGCAATAATAAAGAGCCAACCACAAATAATCCTGAGTCACTGTTTCAACCTGTTCAGAAAAGAGAAAAGGAATTAATAAGGATATGGCCACCAGGACTCTACTGAACAGGTGAGGGAAGGCTAAGACTAACTTAATAAGTAATAAAATAATATTCCAAAAGTGAGAATAAAATAATATTAAATAATAAATCAACTATTTTAATTAACTGGGGGAAAAACCCCCAGGTGGGTGAAGAGGGGCTGGTATATGAGAGAAATACCAGCCTTGGAGTTTGAGTGCTGAGATACTTGTCTGTATGCTGGAAGAAGTTGGATGTGGGATTGAATCCTGTATTGGTGAATCCAATACAGGTTATACAGTCAATACAGGTATTTGCGCCTGTATTGATTACAGGACTGTATTTGGTGAATCCTGTATTTGGGTCTTGCCTGTATGAAACTGTATTGAGGTCTGGAACTGTATTTGGAGACTGTTGAATGAAACCCCCTTGCTGATTGGGTTTTGAGGGGTATCAATGAAGTAATGATTGTAGAATATGATTGGTAATGCCCCTGCCTCCTTGGCTGTGACATGAGGCTTGTTGTGGCGGTTTAAGCTCTTTTTTAAGCTAAATTGGTATTATCAGCTTCAGACTTACCCATTTTAGTTGTTTGGGAGTCATCAACTGACCCTTTTCCTCCTGTACCTGATTGGCCTCTGCCATAATCACATCTATTACCTTTCTGGGAGCTGCTTGAGGGGTTATAGCTGGCTCCTGATCTGGTTGAAGGCATAATTATGGTTAAAAAGGCTCAAAATAGTAATTTTACGTCAAAAAAACTTATTATTGGCGAAATCTTTGGCTTTCTGAAGAGTATTACTTATTTCCAAGTTGACTAATTCAGAAGAAATTGGCTCTGGTTGAATATTATGAGTCACAATAATAGTGCTATTGTAAGATGTGACTATGAAACTGGTGATAATATTACTATTAATCAACAGTACTATGTCTGTTCTTATGAAATATAATAATAAAATATTATTATAACCACAATTAAATGATTAAAAAATTATTTCTTTCACGTGTTAAGCACTACTAGTGATTTTAACAGTGAGCAAGTAATTGTCTACAAGAATCAATTACAAGAAGAATTTCATAATAAAAACTTCTTTATTAAAATAATAAAATTATTTTAATATATAATTATCTTTTGCAAGAATAATTATAAAGATAATTCTTGAAGAAAACTATTACTAGAGAAAAACTTTAAGAATTAAGAATAAATGACTCACTAATACTCCAAAGAGCTTATTGATAGATAAGAGTAGAGAAATTTGACGTAGAATTGTGGATTTAAGGGATCAAAAAGATTTATAACAGTATTACAACAATATATAGTTGGATTCTATGATTTCACGTCTTTCAGGATGAGTTTGAAAGATTTAAAACACTTAGGAATAGCTTTAACTAATACTTACTTGTTGGTAATAATGATTTAATAAATTGATAAGATGATGATGATGATAATACGGAAAAAACAGCAAGAATAGGCTTCTTTTAAGTCAACAACAGCTCACAGAGGCGTGCCATGGAGCAAACTGAAAAACCAGTGAGTGAGAAAACAATAATCCTTTTTGGATTAATGATTGCATCATCTGTTGTCACGTAAGATTATCATAATTACTTAATTGATGCTTTTACGTGACTACCAACCCCAATATGGTTAAGAATAAAAGGAGTAACATCTGTAAATCTTCTTTTATTCTAAAATAATCATTGATTTCTCAAAGTTATCAATGTTATTGCCAATTTTATCACAGGTTGTAATTACTGTGAATTTTTGAAGATTCAGTGTTTCACGTAGAATGGTCAAAAATGGACTGTAAGTAAAGCTTTTAATTTTACTAGTAAAACCATAATTCTTTTTGGTTTTACCATAGATAATACAGTTCTTCATTGGTCCTGAAAGTTTCAGGAAGATTCATTAAGAATTGTATTTTTAATGAATTTTTGAAGTTTTTACCTCATTTCTACGTAGAATTGCAATTAGCAGTATTTTGCTGGTTGCTATGAGGTAAATGAATGAATATGGATCCCAAAAGGGTTTAATTACTCTTTTAGGGTCTATTCATGGAAAGTCATCAAGAATTGACGTGGTTACAGGAGTCTAAGTAGCTCATTACCTCCTTGGCACGTCAAAATAGCAGGTTATTTGCTATTTTTCTTATAATTACAGTAGGTGTAACTTGGTAACCAAGTTCCCAAAGAGTTTTAGTTTACCAATTGGGCAGAGATGAGCCATGGATCCATGCTCTGGAGCTATCCACGCCTCTGAGGCCTCAGAAGTTGGGTACCCTGGCTCTCTTTGATGTCTTTTGTCCCTCTTGCTTAATTTTTACGTCAAAATAGTAATTTAAGCTTAAAGTGAGATATCCACTATGGGTGTACCAAAAGTCCATGTAAGAATACCATAATATTAAGTGCTCAAAACATGCATAACACTATTCTTAGTGTATATGTAACATGGGATTTCTCACTTTCCCATTATTTTGGCTAAAAATCAAGAAAAACAAAAATTTTCACGGATCTTTTATGTGGTATTAATGATGTGGTATTGAAGTATTTTCCATTTTACCACCTCAAATACATAAATTGAGCTTATTCACTCTATGGAGCTACCCTAGGTGAATTTTTGTGTAGAATCCAAATCTGGTCTTAAATCCATGGATTTACTTACTCAATAAAAAGTTATTCATCTTTTCTGAAATTGAAAATGATGAATTTTGGATATATGCATGACTTATGAGTTTTGCATAATTCAAAATTTCTTTTTAAGATAATTGTGGCCTATTTGGGTATGTAAAATATACCTCAAGGCTCACATTCCCTCCCACCAAAAAATAAAATTGTACTACAATTTTATTAGTGATAAAAGAATAAGGCCCCAAAGGGGGGTAATTTCCACTGTCCAACCTCTTCACATTACTCAGATCAAGTAATTTAAAGCACATTTATAGACATATTCAGGCTTGTGGCCTTCTTTCATGTCTAAATCTTCTTAAGAGTTTATCTGAGTCAGGTATTTCTGATTCTGCCATCCATTCATCTTCATGTACTGGATTTCTATATCTGACAAGATATTCTCTTTGATTTTTACCACTAAGTCTCCTTTCTTTAATGACTTTCTTTATCTTTTTGTCTTCATTCTGTTCCACAGGTGGTACAGTTAAAGGAGTTGGGTTTCTTAAAGGAAACAATTCTTTATCAGCTGGTTGATAAGGTTTTATCAAGCTGACTGGAAAGGTGGGGTGTTTATTTTCCAATTCACCACTCAATTCCACTTGAACTGCATTGGTTCCATGTAAAGCAACAATAACAAAAGGTCCTACATAAGAATCTTTAAGTTTCTTTGGGCCTTTGATATTATTAAAATTCAAGGTTGAAACTAGAACTAAGTCCCCTACTTTGAAGTCTGGTACTTTATGACTCTTGTCCCACTTCTGTTTTGCATAATCAAAAGCATCATCCATACTCTGTTTTGCATGGTGTTTTACTTTATCTAGCATTAATTTGAAGCTGGAAGCTGTATGATGAATGTCAATCAAGTCTTTCCTCAGTGTGTCTGCTGGGAGTCTTGGATTCCATCCTTTTTCTAACATAGCAGGAGTTTGTCCTGTGGAAGAGTGGACTGATGTCTTGTATGCCAATTCTAATGCAGGTATCAGAGTGCACCAGTCATGGGTAAAGCCATCTGAGTCTTTGAATTCTAATCCATAAGCACAAAATCTCCTGATCATGTCTTCTAAAGTTTGAATCATCCTCTCTGCTAGCCCATCTGTTTGAGGGTGATATGCTGTAGAGAATGATAGCTTAGTCCCAAACAATCTATGAAGATTGGTCCAAAGTGCAGATGTGAATTTGGGATCTCTGTCACTTATGATATTCTTAAATAATCCTGTATGATAAATAACTCTACTCCATAAAAGAAGAGCTGTATCCATAGCAGTGTCATCTTTATGACATGGTAAGAATATGGGAGTTTTGCTATATCTGTCTACAATGACTAAACAAGCATTATAACTTTTGTCACCACTTGGAGGAAGTGCTGTGACCCAATCCATGTGAACAACTTCCCAAGGGGATTTTGGTTCTTGAATATGGATCATCAATCCAAATTTCTTGCTTGTACTCCTGTTTGCTTTTTGGCATCTATCACAGGTATGGCAATACTCAATGGTTTCTTTTCTCCAAGATGGCCACCATGCACAGTTCTTCACTTTTTCAAGTGTTCTGTCTTCTGATAGGTGTCCAGAGTAAATGCTATCATGGCATTCATGAAGAATGGTATTGATAAGCAATCTACTACACAGTGTCATCACACAAGAATGTTTTGTTCTATGGTAAATAATCCCATCAAACAAGTGAAATCTTCCTTCAGAATAGGAATTTTTCCAAACTTAATCTAGTGCATTAACCAAAGATGTGTCTTTGCAGTCTTTATCCAATAAAGAAGTCAAGATATGGCAATTCTTGTCTTGTTTATAAGACTCTCTGACCTCTTCAAAGAATTCAGTCCCAATATCAGTTATGTTAATTCCTTCAATTGGAATCTGTGGTTCAGCTTCCAAAGGTACATAAGCTGGGTTATCAGGGGTGTTGGCTAAAGCCCATCTACTAAGTCCATCAGCATTTTTGTGGATGTTTCCTGCTTTATGAACTATAGTCATGTTTCCTCTATATTCTTGAATGGCTATTTGCCATCTCAACATATGTCTGTTGGGAGTTTTCATGTTAAGAAGTGATTTTACGGCATTACAGTCAGTTATCACTTCAAAAACACTGCCATCAAGGTAATAGTGTAATTTCTCAAGTGCCCATACCAAACATAAGCACTCCATTTGGCTTGCACCATGTCTGGCTTCTGTTGGTTTGATTTGCCTTGAGATATAACAAACTGGTCCTTCTGTAGGTTTGTCATCAATAATCTGGACTTGATGTAGGGCTGCCCCTAGTCCATCTCCACATGCATCAATGTACAATTCAAAAGGAATATTCCAGTCAGGCATGAGGAGTAAAGGTGCTTCTATAAGGGCGTTCTTTATCTTCTCATAAGCTTTAATTCTTTCCTGTGTCATCTCAAATACAGTCTGTTGATCACAGATTATATAGAGTGACTTGGCTAGAATTGCAAAATCTTTCAAGTGTTGCCTATAGTAACTAGCAAATCCAAGGAAAGACATCATTTCTTTTTTATTCTGGGGTATTGGCTTAAGTAACACTGCTGCTACTTTATTCTTGTCAATACCCAAGCTCAAACCAGAAACAACATGTCCTAATGCTTTGAGTTCTTCAAAACCAAAATTGCATTTCTTAAGTGAAATTTTCATGTTCACTTCTGCAACTTTATGAAGTACTCTTGCAAGTCTTTCAAGGTGCAGAGACCATGAGTCAGAACATATAATAATATCATCAATATAAATGATAAGTCATCCTTCAGACAACTCTGTGGGGAAGATGGTATTCATCATTCTTTGATAATGAGATGGAGCATTTTTAATGCCAAATGGCATTCTAAGATACTCAAAAATGCCACAGTGGGTGATAATTCTAAGTAATTTCTTAGCTTTAGGCGTCAAAACATTTTGATGAAAACCTTTCAATGCATCCATTGATGTTATATACTTGGCTTTAGAAAATTGAGTCAAGGTTTCTTGAATTCTAGGGATTGGATACCTATCTGGAACTGTGTAGGTATTCAAAGCTCTAAAATCTCCAACCATTCTTGACTTATCATTATGCCATGCAATAATAACAGGTGTTGTCACTTCAACTTCCTCATTATGGCCTACTTTCCTTAGCACACCAAGTTGGATCAACTCTTGGATATGTTTTTCCAAGGCCTCTCTAGCTCTGGGACTGGCTGGATAAGCTGGTCTTCTAAGTACTGGAGGATATGGTCTGTCAATATTAAGAGTAATATCAACTTCATGTCCTCTTATAGCGCCTAATGGTTCATTATCAGAGGAAAATGCATTTTTATATGTGTATAACACATTAATAAGCTCATTCCTCATCTTTGGTGACAATGATTGATTAATTTTTGCTTCAACAAGTTGATTAGTCACAAATTCATCTTTGTAAGTATCTTTGACAGAAGATACTACAGATATCTGTTTTGGCATATTGGAGAAAGCAAATTTTTGTCTCTTTTTATCTCCAATTGTGAAATATCTGTCTTTATGGTTATTTATATCAATACCATAAATATTTAAGTAATCATTTCCAAGAATGATGTTCTGAGATGTGCAATTATCCATTACTACAATCTCAGTTTTCATTCTTACACTTCCTGCTGGATGTGGGAATACAATATTAGTGTCCAATGTGCCCAAGGGGTACATATTGTTACTGGCACTACTGAATTGTACACCTTCTATTGGTAATAGATGGTTTTTCCATTCAGGAAGTATAATTTGGAGATAATCTTTGCCAACACAAGTGCAAAATGCCCCTGTATCCAAATTTACTTTGGCTTCAATATCACTCATCAGAACTGATGTGATACAGGATGCTCCAGCAGTATAACCCTTTCCTCTAGCAGGTTTTGTCTTACACATTCTGGCATCTTGGATATTGATCAGGTTGCAGCAATCTTCACTGTACTGTGGCAAGTGGGTATGGACTTCTGTGACCTCAAAGAAAGCTGAAATGTTTTCAATGGGATAGTCCTCCACTGGTGTATCTTCAGAGACTGCAGAATCTTGATCAGACTCCTCTTTCTCTTCAGTACACTGAATTTCTTCAATGACTTGAACTTCATTGATTTTTGTCTTTTTAGGACAAGTGTTGGCTAAATGTGAAGTACTTCCACATTTATGACACTTCAAGACAGGTCTTTCTGGTCTTCTTTCCTCTCTAGGAATCTTTGAGACTATTTTGGACTCTATTGGGTTTTTAATCCAAGTCTTACCAATTCTTGTCCTGGTAATGATATCTTCCATAGCATTAATGTAGTCCTCTGTTGAACAAGGTTCCACACATCTGCTTTTGATAGCATGTTCCAGTTCTCCTCCACACTTTCTTAATATTTTCATATTAATCATAGTGTCAGACATATCTGGGTGTAAAGCAGATAATCTGTCTTTTTGTTTGAAGAACCAAGTAAGTGGTTTGTCTTTTTCTGAGTTAAAAATGGCACTTTCAAAAGCATTCTCCATTTTAAACCTCCAAGAATTATTGGCCCATTTGGTAATCACTTCAGATTTCCACCAAGACCAGTCATGTTTACCATGATCAATCCTCATTTTGTAATACCATTTCTTTGCAGTTCTGGTAAACAAACAGTGTAATTTTCCCACTATGATTTCATCAGGTATATTAAAGTCTTCTTGCAACATATCAATAGTTCTGATGAATTCAATATGGTTATATTCTCCTTCACCAGAGAATGTTGGCCATTCTTCTATTTTGGGAATATCTCTTGCAGAGTAGGCATTTTCTCCTAAGAATGGAGTCAAACTTTCTTTGACAGAAAGTTTTTCTTCAGTCAAAGGTGTAGAATGTCTTGGCATATGTGGTTCATGATTCTTATGAATTTGCTCCACACTTGCAATTATATCATTCTTCAATTTCTGCCTCTCACTGTCACTTTTTGCTAAATGTATAGCAAATTGATTGGTGTTCTTAACTATTTGTAAGACATGGTCTTCAAGAGTTTTAAGTCTATCATTTACTTTAAAAATGGAAGGATCCTCTGTGTCATTATTTTGACATTGGGTCTCAATTCTTTCACAAGCATTGCTAATTGACTCAAGGGTGACAGTTGTCAATTGATGCCAATCAGAATGTTGCTTGTCATTTTTCTTTAAATCATTGATGTCTAATGTAATTTGCTTCAACTTTGACTCAAGTTTGCCAATTTCTACACTAATACTTCTATGTACATCATTTATTTTCGTGCAAAAGTCCTGTTCATTCTTTCCTGCTCCTTGGCTGTGAATTCCATAAGAGTTCTGGCCATATTGAAGACACTGTCCACGGCTGAAGGCTCCAATTTGGGGATCCTGTACCCTTGTGGGTAAGGTCTGTGCCAATTGGCTTTGCCTTTGCCCTTGCCTTGATGGTTCTTGGGACCTCTCTGTTTCTTTTGAGGTCCTTTGGGGTTGTCCTTGGGCGCTTCTGGAGCTGGTTTGGAGCTGGTAGATGCCACTGGTGCCTCTGTCTCCAAAGCTGGAGTCATTTCCAACTCTTTCTTCTGGTCTATGGATAAAAGACTTTGGTTCTTCAACCAATTCTTTATCTTTTTGACCTTGTCTTTGCAAGACAGGGGGCTCCATCCTCCTAAGAGTTCTATGGTCTTCTCCTGACCCAGAAAGCTCTTGATGTGTAAGTAGGAGTTCATGGCCACCTGCCAAAGGCTTGGGCAGATTTCCCACTCCTCTTCCTTGGCTGCTCTGAACCAGTTTTTGTACTGGCATTGATATATTTCTATTGCTGCCACCTGAAAGTGGTTCAGCCCTGGAAATATTACCATAAATCAGTTCAGGCTCAGAATTTACGTCAAAATCTGTTGGTACAGACCTTGGGGAATGGGGGGCAACTCTGGCATCCTCCATATGTGCCTTTCTTGTGGAAGATTTGGCACTTCTGGATTTGGTCTTGCCTCTTCCTTGTCCACATCCATCTGGTTGGACTGAATAGTTGCTTCCAATTCTGGTATGCACCATTTTCACGTCAATTTAAAGATAAAAGGTGAGAATATAAGATAAAATACACACCTTTTGGTGGTAATTTAGCTTTTTCTGAGTTGAATAAGGTGCCTCTTTTAGCAATCTGCACCTCAATACTGTCTTCAGATTCTGCTTCTGAAGATTCTGGACTATTGATGTATCTTTTACTGAGTCTGTTACCAGCTGCACAGTATTTGATTAAAGACACTTAAAGAGAAAAAATATGATAAAAGAAATTATTTTTGTGTTTTAAGATATTTTTAAAAGATTTTTTATGAATTTTATTATTTTTTAATATTAAAGAAATTATTCTTTTTAAAGAAAAAAATTAAAATTTAAGATTTTGAATGAAAATTAATTCAGAGTAACTCAAAGAATAATTTTATAAGTTTTTGGATGTGAAAAAGCCACGTGTAAAACAGTATAAAATTAAACCAAATTCCTCAATGAAAAAGATTTCCAAAACAATTTCAAAAATAAGAATTATTTTGACTTTAAAATGAAAGAAAAAAATATTCAATTAATATATTTTAGAGCTTAAAAATATATTAATTAAGGGTACAAGGTTCAAAAAACACGGCCAGGTCCCCAAATGTTAGATGTGACTATGAAACTGGTGATAATATTACTATTAATCAACAGTACTATGTCTGTTCTTATGAAATATAATAATAAAATATTATTATAACCACAATTAAATAATTAAAAAATTATTTCTTTCACGTGTTAAGCACTACTAGTGATTTTAACAGTGAGCAAGTAATTGTCTACAAGAATCAATTACAAGAAGAATTTAATAATAAAAACTTCTTTATTAAAATAATAAAATTATTTTAATATATAATTATCTTTTGCAAGAATAATTATAAAGATAATTCTTGAAGAAAACTATTACTAGAGAAAAACTTTAAGAATTAAGAATAAATGACTCACTAATACTCCAAAGAACTTATTGATAGATAAGAGTAGAGAAATTTGACGTAGAATTGTGGATTTAAGGGATCAAAAAGATTTATAACAGTATTACAACAATATATAGTTGGATTCTATGATTTCACGTCTTTCAGGATGATTTTGAAAGATTTAAAACACTTAAGAATAGCTTTAACTAATACTTACTTGCTGGTAATAATGATTTAATAAATTGATAAGATGATGATGATGATAATACGGAAAAAACAGCAAGAATAGGCTTCTTTTAAGTCAACAACAGCTCACAGAGGCGTGCCATGGAGAAAACTGAAAAACCAGTGAGTGAGAAAACAATAATCCTTTTTGGATTAATGATTGCATCATCTGTTGTCACGTAAGATTATCATAATTACTTAATTGATGCTTTTACGTGACTACCAACCCCAATATGGTTAAGAATAAAAGGAGTAACATCTGTAAATCTTCTTTTATTCTAAAATAACCATTGATTTCTCAAAGTTATCAATGTTATTGCCAATTTTATCACAGGTTGTAATTACTGTGAATTTTTGAAGATTCAGTGTTTCACGTAGAATGGTCAAAAATGGACTGTAAGTAAAACTTTTAATTTTACTAGTAAAACCATAATTCTTTTTGGTTGTATCATAGATAATACAGTTCTTCATTGGTCCTGAAAGTTTCAGAAAGATTCATTAAGAATTGTATTTTTAATGAATTTTTGAAGTTTTTACCTCATTTCTACGTAGAATTGCAATTAGCAGTATTTTGCTGGTTGCTATGAGGTAAATCAATGAATATGGATCCCAAAAGGGTTTAATTACTCTTTTAGGGTCTAGTCATGGAAAGTCATCAAGAATTGACGTGGTTACAGGAGTCTAAGTAGCTCATTACCTCCTTGGCACGTCAAAATAGCAGGTTATTTGCTATTTTTCTTATAATTACAGTAGGTGTAACTTGGTAACCAAGTTCCCAAAGAGTTTTAGTTTACCAATTGGGCCAAGATGAGCCATGGATCCATGCTCTGGAGCTATCCACGCCTCTGAGGCCTCAGAAGTTGGGTACCCTGGCTCTCTTTGATGTCTTTTGTCCCTCTTGCTTAATTTTTACGTCAAAATAGTAATTTAAGCTTAAAGTGAGATATCCACTATGGGTGTACCAAAAGTCCATGTAAGAATACCATAGTATTAAGTGCTCAAAACATGCATAACACTATTCTTAGTGTATATGTAACATGGGATTTCTCACTTTCCCATTATTTTGGCTAAAAATCAAGAAAAACAAAAATTTTCACGGATCTTTTATGTGGTATTAATGATGTGGTATTGAAGTATTTTCCATTTTACCACCTCAAATACTTAAATTGAGCTTATTCACTCTATGGAGCTACCCTAGGTGAATTTTTGTGTAGAATCCAAATCTGGTCTTAAATCCATGGATTTACTTACTCAATAAAAAGTTATTCATCTTTTCTGAAATTGAAAATGATGAATTTTGGATATATGCATGACTTATGAGTTTTGCATAATTCAAAATTTCTTTTTAAGATAATTGTGGCCTATTTGGGTATGTAAAATATACCTCAAGGCTCACAGCTATTATGATCAGAATTAACAGTACTGGCAGGAATAATTCTGGTTACTGTTAAGACTGTTTCAATGTTTTCTTGTCTTACCACGTTTTCACACACTAAAATTAATGAAAAAACCAATTAATTAAGTAAAAAAAGGAATTAAAATATAAGCCTCACTTATAATATTAAAAAAAATTATTTTTTTATTGATTTTTTTCGAATATAAGTATTTTTTATATGTTTTTACATTTTTCAATGTAAGAAAAAAGATTTAAAAAGAGTAAAAAAATATGTCACAGGTAAAATATCATGGCTGGGCCCCCAAATTTAAGGTGTGGATATGAAACTTTGATTGAAAATCAAATACTTTTCCTGTCCTCAAAATTTGTATAAGGTAAAAATCAATTAAAAATAGTAAGAAATATTATTTTTAAGAGAAAACACGCCAAATTTATTGTTTAAAACTTTATTAGTATAAAACAATAATATCATAAAGATTTATTGTTTTACCAACAATAAAAATTTATCCAAAAATACTCTACAAGAGATATTTAAGGCTACAAAAGAAATTTCTTCAAGAGAAATTTCAATTGGAGTTAATTGAGCAAAGAACTGCAAGAAATGAATTAAAGAACAAGGTCTTTAAGAAGAATATTAAAGAGAAAACACGCCCAAAATTGACCAGAGTGAATTTGGAAACAAAGTGACAAAGTTTACAGTGATGAAAGATGCTTTAATTCACTTTTGGGGTGGTTCAGGGGTAAAAATGATTATAAAAGTTACAAACAATGATTATAAGGATTTTTTCACGTGGTTAAAAGGTTTAAGATGATCTAAGAAAGGTGGTTGGAATCTTTTATTGATTGGTTTAACAATGTTTAAACTAATTATAAAAGGAAAAGATTCTAACATGAAGAGAAAAGTGGGGCAAAGAAGACATTCTTTTATAGCCATCAATTTTCTTACTAAAAAAGTAGAATTTACTCTTTTCAGTCGTGAAAAACAGTCTGACAACAGAAAAGCCAATTATGGAATCATTGAACCCTGGTTTAGACCAAAAAAGGGCTGGTTTAAGCCATTTTTAGCCATTTTAGACCCTTAAATCAGCCATTACTATAAAAATACCTGGTCTAGAGCCTTCAAAACACGTCAGAATGTGTGTAAGAGACGTGGAAACCAGTTAAAACTGTTTTTACTATGATTTTTTTATCTTAAGGGTAGTTTTACCCTCTTGGCAACAGCTAAAACTACCCCAGTTGGTATCAAAACCTCATCATCAATTGAGTCCACAGACCCTGTAACTCAATTCCAGGCCAAAAGTGATGAACTTTTGCGTGAATTTTGACACCACACGCGTGTCAGCAAGGATTTTGGGGGTCTAGCTCCCCCTTAGAGCTGGAGTTCCTTTTCCCCCCCAAATTTAATCTTTCCAATTTATTTTTCCTTTAATTCCCCATCATGTATTATACTTATAATTTACATATGTAATTAAATTGAGTTGTACAGTTCAATAGAGTAATAATTGACACCTCATATGTAAATCAAAGTTCACTTATGTAATACACGCGCACATTTTGACATTTCAATTGAATTCAATTGAAAATACTTCAATTCCTCATAACTTCCAAAATATACACAACACCTCAATTTTAACACAAATTTTGGTGATTAACACTACATGTGATGTGAATTAAATCAAAGTTTTGAGGATTTTCAATTTTCATACAGAAAATACTAAAAACTTAATTTAAGCTTATTTAGAGTTGAGTTACAAAATTTTCACTCAGAGGTGACCCCACCTGATATTTTATGAGGAATCCAATGGTGAAATAATTTTTATATTTCCATTTAATGGATAAAAAGTTATAATAATTTTATTCAACTTTTTTCCAAATTTATTTATTTTTTTACAATTTTGTTAAAAATTCATTTTTACTTAATTTTTCAAGTATAAATGTAATTCTATAATTTCAAAATTTAATGTAATTTTATTTTTAAGTTGTAATTAAATTTTCATTTTGAATATAATTTTATATTTATATTTTGATTTTTATTTTAATAATATAAATAAATTTATTTTTTTTATATTTATATGTTAATTTTGTATTTGTGGTCTTTTGGGTATATGAAATTACCTCTAAGGCTCACAAGTCCCCTGGTATTTTGACCAAATCCCATGCATCTGGGATTTCAGCTTGAAACCTAACCCAAATGAGTACTCACAATTCATACCTGCACAACCTATTCTTCTACACTCCATTTTGGACAATCTGATCAAACAGCTTACAGTCCATTTATACTTCTTCATCCATATAATAATGCCTCGGTCCAAAGCAAGACAAATCAAGACAGATATGAAGATCACCTCTGGCCTGCCTCATCCATCAGGTCACTTAATACGTACAGATTATTCAACCATAATTAATTGGCTTTTAGTCAAATCCAATTTTGAGTCATGTTTTGGTACTAGTGGTTCAACATCTATTGGAAGACCTCCTTCATAAAAGAAGCATGGATTTCAGCTTATGGCCATTGAGGTCAACAAAAAATCACATAATCATCTAAACCTTAGCTCAAGCAGCATCCGAGATTGATGGCAAACATATAAAAAGAAATATATGGCAGCAAAAACATTTGAGAATTTAACTGGGGCTGGAATAATGGAAGAAGATGAGAGTAAAGGAATAAAATCAATAAGTGAAAAGCTTGAAAGTATGTGTCCTTGCTATGCTGAAATGGATGCGCTCTTTGGCCACAAGCCCAATGTCACTCCAGTTGCAAGCTATGATTCACAAGAAAAAGACAGCTTAAATGGTGATGATGATGATGTTTTTCCCGATAAGGTAAGTTATTGTCTCTTCCTTTTTTACCTGTGATAATTAAAGTTCATGTGCTTTTTAAAGGAGAATAATGGATTGGAATCACCTCTCAATCTTGTTCCTTTGGTTCATAATGAAGATGACTTGGCTCAAGTGGAAAACCTTCAAGATGAATCAGTAATTATGTTTAAGCCTGATACTTATGAAGTCCATTGTTGATTATTTCTCTTTTGAACAGCAAATTAAATCCATAACGCATTCAACACAAAAGCATAATCAAGCATTGACACCCAACTTGAATGACAAGAGTGGCTCTAGGAAAAGGCCGATGGATATGTTTGCACCGACATATGCAAATTTTCTTGAATCACAGCAAAAGGGTATGTTTTGTATTTATGGTTACTCTTATCAATACTACTGACAAAACTCATGATTCATAGCCTGTGAAACCAGTGACAATGCTTGTTTGGAGTGGGACAGGGAGAGGTGGAATGAAGAGAAAGCAAGCAAAATGGAAAAGCAACGGTTTGAAGAAGTCAAGTTGCAAAAGCAAATGGAGTTTGAGGAGAAGCAACATATGAAGAAATATGAATTTGAAAAAGAAAAGTGGATTCGTGAATTGGAGTTGAAGGAAAAGCAATGCCAGATGGATCTCACTATAGTGGCATTGTCATCAAGCAGGCCAATCAGGGAGCTGGAATGCATTCTGGCATTAATCAATAAAAAATAACTTATTACATATATGTAATGTGATCAATTTATATGTGGTGCTTGTTCAATAAATCTTATGTTTATGTTTAATTATTGATCTTATGTCACGAAATCTAACTCCACTTTATTACCAAATGGAAATATCAATGTTTATGCATAATTGGGGCACCAACTTCCCATTTCAATTTTGTATGACATTTATTTGCAATTTAGGACAGAATTGAAAATTTGGGCAAGTTTTGCATTGAGATTTTATATGAAGTCTGTTCAAAAATCAAATTTGAGGACACCTTTTTTCCTCTTTTATGAAAATGTCATTTTATTGTTTTTTTTTTTAAATTTTTTCATCTTTTTCTGTATGTTTTTTTAATTTAATGGTTAATTTTTATTTTTTATTTTGAGTGGTTTCAACTTTTAATTGGGAAATTTCCCTTGTATTTTTGATTTTTGATTTTCAATTCTTAATTTTTGATTTTTTTTTTAAAGTTAATTTTTTTCTTTAATTTCTTTCAATTTATTATTTTTTATTTTTACTTTTCACCCCTCCAATTTAAAAAAAAAACACCTTTTTTTTTATTTTTATTTTTTTAATTTAAAGTCTTAATTCTCACTTAATTTTTTTTTATTTTTACTTTTCACCCCTTCCTCTTAAAAAAAATTCACCAATTTTTTTTTAATTTTTTTTTTTTAATTTTAATTCTTAAATCTCAATTTATGTTTTTCTATTTTTACTTTTTACCCCTCCCTCTGAAAAAAATCCACCTTTTTTAAAATTCAGGTAAGTGAATTTTTCTTCTTTTTGTTTCACCACTACCATTTTTTTCTAACCTGATTTTTCTTTTTCTATAGGTATTTTTTTTTCTTCTTTTATAATTTTTCATTTTTCTGCACCTCCCAAACTCACCCACCCATCACCATCATCATCAATCATCATCCACAACTCACCCACCCATCACCATCATCAATCATCATCCACCTCCCAAAACCCCCCACCTATCTCATAACTCCACCTCACTCACCCTGGAACCTCCCAAATAGGCTCCTGGGAGGTTCCAGGGCCTAGCCTCTTCTAATTGCTCCAAATTGATTTGGAAGGCCTCCCAAATTGATTGCAAATCAATTCGGAGCATTTTTGGCATGATTTTTTTAATCATTTGTTTAATTTGAAAAATAAATTGATGATGATGATTCATTTTTTCTTTCTCTAATCATCATTTCTTTTATTTTATTTTTATTTATTTTTATTCATTTATTCAATTTGAAAAATGATTTACTGATGATGATTTATTTTTTTTTCTCTAATCATCAGTTCATTTATTTTTATTTTTTTATTCATTTATTTAATTTGAAAAATTATTTACTGATGATGATTTATTTTTTTTTTCTCTAATCATCATTTATTTTATTTTTTTCTTATTCATTTCTTTAATTTGAAGAATCAAATACTGATGATGATTTTTTTTTTCTCTAATCATCATTTCTTTGATTTTTTTTTATTTTTTTTATTCATTTATTTAATTTGAAAAATCATTGATGATTACTGACCATGTTTTTTTTATAATGATTATCATCCATCACTTATTGTTTTTTTTGTCTTTTTTTCTTTCAAATAATAATCATGTTGAACTGATGTATTTTTTTTTGGATTATAATCATTACTGACCCATGATTGATTTTGTATTTGGATTTTTGTTTGACCTTTTTATTTATTTTTTCATATAGGGGAGGATTAATTATAAGGATTTATTTTGCAATGTCATTTAATTTCCCACCCCTTCCATCATCCTTAAAATTAAAAAAAAATGCTCCTCCTCTCTCTCATTCTTCCAATCATTTTGATGATGCCATGATTAGGACTAAACCAGACTCAGCAAATCATCAGAATGATTTGAAAGATGATGAAGTTAGTATTTCTCTTCTTGATGTCATGGTTAGGACTAAACCAAATATAGAACACCATGAGGATAATAATACCAAATCAAATCATAAAAGAAAGCTCACCCAAAGCCAAAGACAACACATCCATGATTCAAAACAAATAATGTCTCACCTTGGCCATTCAAACAAAGAATTTAAGAACTTTTCAACAATTCTGATTGAGAAGAAATCTGCCAATGCCTCATGGTTAAAACTTACATCACTTAACACTCTCCCCCATCGTTATATACTCATTAATAAAACAACAAAGCCCCTTTTGCCTGTCATCATATATGAAATAACCCCGTTTGATAATTCTTCTGGCCACTCTCAAATGCTGCAAAACATCATCAAGACATTAATGTCCTTATCTCAAAATTGACAAGAAATTAAAATCAATAAGCAACTCCAAGGTGGCATTATGAAAGGTATTGGGTTTTGATCTGGTTCTGATTCTGGAAAATCTGCAGGTTTGTGATATTTTTGGCTTATTACCTTAGCAATTACTGACTAACTACAAAATTATTAGGTGTTTACTACA
The DNA here is from genome assembly GCA_023105745.1 of Austropuccinia psidii. NCBI lineage: Eukaryota > Fungi > Basidiomycota > Pucciniomycetes > Pucciniales > Sphaerophragmiaceae > Austropuccinia > Austropuccinia psidii. The sequence continues at coordinate 3,078,553 of JALGQZ010000001.1, forward strand.
GAAAACCAGGTTTAACTCCTCATCAAATTGAAACAGATAACAATCAATGGATCAAGCTTCATCCATATGACAAATTTGTTTACTCATAAATCTCCCATTTTTCAAAATTATCAGCAAATGAAAATCAATCATTAATGGAAGCAGCCAAATTACCCAATTTCAGTCAGCTTCAATGGACTTCTGCCAATCCCAAGGAATAATTCAAATCATTTACCATTGTCATTGTCACCCAAGATGGATTTTTCAATAAGCCACACAAAGATTTAAATGATCTCAATGCCTGGACTTATGGTATATTTTCTTTTGTATTAAAAAAAGATTTCCATCCACTTTCAACTGTATTCACCCCCTCTGGACATGGCTTGCACTTCCCCAAATTGAAAATGGAGATCAATTTGTCAAAAAAAACTAGCATCATGGAAATCCTTTTGAAGACATCAACAATGGTTCATCATACAACAAAACCACCTCCAAAAATTATCAATCATGACAAAATTACTCATTTTGGATGTTCTTTTCAAATAAACCATAAATTATTTGATGTAGGTGACAAATTCTTGAAAATGACACCCACTGAAATTAATTCAAGAGTCAATAAGTACTTTGAAAGAAATATGCAGTATCAAAAAAGAACTAAAAAATATTAATTGTAAATAGTTTTATTTTATGAATAACATCTCCACTCCGTTGTATGCCATTAAATTAAGTACATGAAACATTGGTCCTGATGAAATTACCAATTGACTATTTCTCCATGCCAAAGTGATTGGTTTAATTTTTTCATGCGTATTTACCACTTCTTCCCCAATGTTGTTGTTGGCCACATTTTCCGCATGTGGTGGATCATCATCTTCATATAAATCAAACCATTCATCACCAATTTGTGCTAACATATTATGTAAAATCATGAAAGACACAACCCAACTAACAAAATATTTAATTTCATGACTATCCCTCATTTGATTTTGCATTTCCCTTAGAGAAAACCACCTCCCCTTCAAAATTCCAATTGCATGCTTGATTCTGACCCTTGATTTTGCTAGACATTAATTGAAAGAATGGTTGTCTTCATTCTGTGCTACAACTCCCTTATATGCTGGAACAACCCAAGGAGAGCTTGCATATGCCAAATCTGCAAGTAATTACTGATCCTTTTCATAAAATGCTTGAGGTGTTTGTGCTATTTTCATATGTTGATAGACATTCAAATCATGAAGTGACCCAGTACAACCAACATGCAGAGCAGTGAACTGTTTGTTGATATTGCAAACCAGTTGTATTGATATAGAATACCTTATATGTAAACCATCAGTAAGATTGAAAGAAAGAATAAAGATTCAACAGCTTAACTTTTTTTGTGATCAAAATAGGCTTCACCATCATTGGGAGGACGTTGTGATAATGGTATGAGACTCCTATCAATAAACCCAATTCACCCAGGGAAGCCTTCTGCTTGCATTACTTGAGACATCTCTCTTTGTTATTCTATTGTTGGCCACACAATCACTTTGCGCTTCAACTTCATTAATATCTGAATGACTCTTTGAGTGTACAAAAAAATAGCCCCATGGCTAATTCCAAACAACATTCCAATCTTTCCCAAAGCGGCCCCATTTCCATTTGATCCTAGCCTTGATAATGCCACAGCCAATTGGATGGCAGGATCGCGTTGTTTTTTTTTGTGATGAGTTTTGAAAGGTTTTATCAGCTTGAATTTTTGCAACCAATTTTTCAAATGATTCATGTGTGGTCCTACATAGCTGTCAAAAATTTTCAGATGATAATGTCTGTAAATAATTCATTGTATACATGTAATGTGATGGATATCTTCTACGAGGATCAAGGTATCTTTGTGATGTTATCATATCTAATAAGATTATATCTTCCTGGATATCAGAATCACTATCAGAGTTGAGAGCATTGATGAACTGCAGTGAGTTCAAGGTCTGAAGTAAAGGTAGCATTTGCAATGCCTTGGGCATGGTAAATGAAGAAAAGGCTTGTAGTAAATGAAATTTGAAATCAAATAACTTAATAAATGATGAGTGTATTGAGATTTTACGCAAGAGAAGGAAATTTTTATGTAATTTAACATGCCCTTACTGAGTTGTTTGTTTGAAACATGTGCCTTTATGGGAAGCTAAAGGCAGGAATTTAGTATTTAAACATGGGGTGGTACCAAAAAACCTGGGTTTTTGTACCTCAAAATACCTCACCTCTTGAGGTGTGGGATTTCCCAAATCCCAAAAAATTAATGCGGGATTTTGGCAAAAAAAACTTGGGATTTTGAGTGTGGGATTTGGTAACTTTGACACCCCCTAATAAGAAAATTATAATTATTTTTTTTTTATTTTTTTTTGGGTAAGTTTAATAATTAATTACATATATAATCTTATAAAATTAATTAGAGTAAGCTATAAATATATATATATATATATATATATATATATATATATATTTGGGTCTTGATTTTTATTAAAAAAAATTATTCTTTTGAAGGTAAATAATATTTTAAAACTAAATTTTTCAATTTTTTAACTTTAATAATATTTTATAAATAAATTCAAACAAATCTAACTGAAAAGATTGTATAATCAATAATTATTATTATTATTATTATTGGAAATTTGATTATTTAATTATAAAATTAAAATTATTATAGTTTATAATTAAAAATATAATAAAATCTTATTTCAAGATTTCTTTTTAATTTTTTTATTCTTTTTCCATTTTATTCAAATTTATTTCATCTTTCTTTTTAAATTATTTAATATTAATCAATCACTTAAAGAGGTGAATTATATATTTTTTTGTTCAAAATTTTAAAGTAATTTCAATTGTGGTTTGATTATTGAATGGATGATAAAATGAAGTTTCTTTTTTTTAAAAAGGATTTCCTTTATGCTTCTTCTTCTTTTTTTTTTGAAAAATTCAGTTTTAATTCTATCTTAAAAAATTTAAAATTAATCTCAATTTATCTCAAAAAACATTTTAAAAGAATATTCTTGTTAAGAAAATTATATAATTTATAAATAAAATTTTTAAAAAAATTATTGTTTAATAGGTATGAATGGAGATTTCTGTCAATAAAAACTAAAGAAAAAATATTAAAAAAAATCAGTAAAGATTACAATTAAAAAGAAAACTTTTTAAATTCATTTTTGATTAATTTGAAAAAAAAATTAATATCAAAATTAATTAATTTATTTATTTTTCAATTTTTATTCCTTTTTATTATATTTCTAATCATCTTGAATTCATTTTCTCAAAAAAAAAAACTTATCAAATTTTCTTTTGAAGGGAAATTCCATCAAAAAAATATATATTTATTAATTCCTTTAAAAATTGAAGTTATTTGAATGAATTAGATTAAATAATATGAATAGATAAATCAATCTAAAAATCCAATGTGGTATTCCATACCATTTTTTTTCACTACGCTCAAGCTCATAGTACCCCATAACAGTAGTAAATTCAACCCACCTGCAGACTTACAGTCAAATTTTACACTGAAAGGTCACTTTTACAGAAAGAAGCTGGAGTTAATTCATGATACCATGGAACAGGCACCAAAGGGAAGTGTATTTGTTTAAATAAATTATTCAATTTCATTATGCATATGTAAAAATCAAGTTACATATAGCAAACTAGTTACAACAAATAAGGTACCACCCTTTAAATTACACACCCCACCCAGCTTTACACCCCTCTATAGCCACAAGACTCATGCAGCAAGAAAATGACACTGGCATGAATTACACAACCACCTTGCATTCAACATAGAAAAGTCACATGATGCAAAGCTCAACTCCATGGACTTCCTGAAAGTCATTTACAGCACAGCCACAAACATAACACCTTTTATATCCACAGTAACCCCACTTGAAACCTTAAAAAGCATCAAAATTATTTACACCATTTATAACCTCATGCAAGTCAAAACTAGTTACAACAGGGTGCATACATAAATTCATTGGTGAAAGAAATTATCAACTGACCTCATCTTAAAGTTAAAAAAGAAGAAATAAAGCCATGAAACCTGCATAAATTACACATCCACTTCTTCCAAGCCTAAAATATGACATATGCAAAGGAAATAAAAGGGCATCATATGATATGGAACCCACCCACAGCATATCATGTGACAGAAAAAAGGCTGTGCACAAAAGAAATCCACCCCCAAATTGAAATCACCTCATTCATGAAAGGAAAATTCAAGAATATCATGTAATATTCAGCTCACCAAAAAGATCATCATGTGATGAATGGAGGCTGTGCAGAGAAAATATTATCACCAAACCTTAAATCACCTGACCCATGCAAGAAAGTTCCTCACCAAAAACAAAATCACATGATGAAATCAAGAGGAATTAAAGTGGAAACAGACAGCTCCCAGGGCTCCCAAAAGGTATAAGTAGGGGGCTCTCTCCCCCCAAATTTCAAAATTCCCCCATGCACATTATATCCCCTGCATAGTAGAAGCATAGGAATAATTCATCCCTCACCTGGGAGCTAGTCTAGTACGTTAGAGTGAATTTACTTGCCCAGTAGCTAAGCTTAGTGGAATCTTAGTATTAAAAAAATGAAAAATTATCCAGTACCCAAGATTAGGGTTACTACTCTATGAAAATACTTTATCCAGTAAAATTAACAGCTTTTCTCAAGATTTAAAATTAACTTACCCCTTTAAAAATCTAATATCAAATAATCTTACCTCTTAAAATTAACGAATAAAATTTCATCTTATGATTAACCACCCTTAAAAAAATAACAAAAATTTAAAAATTATTTCACTCTATTATAACCTTACCTTAAAAATAATTACCTTTATCAAAACTAATAAAAATTTCCAGAACACCTTAAATAACCCATCTTACTAACTTTTTATCACCAAGAAGAAGCCACTCACCCCAACTTCACTAAAAACAAATAAAAAATATAGAGACAAGTATTTAATTAAAATATCAAATTTAACCAAAATTACCAACAAATAATAAAGGTGTAAAAAATTGTTTTTTATTAATAAAAAACAATTAATAACAATAATATTACTAATATTAAAGTTATAAATTAATATAAATACTATTTATATCAATTATAGAATTATTAAAGTAATAATAGAGAAAAAATTATTATAATAAGAGAAATAACCTACTTTTAATGCTTAATATAAAATTTTTGAATAATTTTACGCCTAGAAATGTAAATACAACTTATTTAAATTGTAGTTACAATAAAATTTAAGCGAAATTACAATTTTTCTTGATTTTATGTGGAATTGAGGTTTTTAAGAGAAATTTAAACAAAACAATTACATAATTGCAATAATCACGTCAGAGATGAAGATTATCATAAGATTATCTTTAGTCTTTAATGATATAAAAGTTTTGCATATAAATAATAAAGAAATTACCTTTTTATTTAATGATATCATGTTTTGTAAGTGTCTGAGGGGAAAACAGAGTAAAAAGAGTGCTATTTATAGTAAATACCTCCCTCCTAGAGTCCAAAAGGCTTCTAGTAGACGTGTACTGATGCTTTCTACTAGAATTGATCATTATCTTAAGGTTTGGGGATGATTACATCATGATCAAACCATTTTACCTCATAATTATGCCATTATTTAGAGTTATCACTATAACTCTAAGTTTGATGACATCATAGGCTTGGAAGAAGCCTAAGCTTTGTGGAATTTACTAGCTTTAATCATATTCTAATAGTATTCACCAGTTTTATCACTTTTATTACTGTTAAACTTAAAATAAGATTACAGTGAGTGATCTTAAATGAGCAAATTTAAGCTTAAATTTTGATCATTAATTGCTTTAAAATTACACACGCTAAAGCTATTCTGAGAGTAGATTATGATAGCTTGGCATGTCCTCTTCAAACTTCCAAGAGCATTTACTTACATCATAAAAACTGTATTTTTGATGATTTTTCTTGTAACTCCTCTTTTCTGTTGAAATTTGATATTTTAAACTTCAAACAATGATTTCAAGGGGTTATACCTTTAATATTGTAATACAAAATACATCATTCTTCAAAAATGAACTAGTAAAATCCAACTGTCTGCTTTTTTTTAAGTTTGTACCACGTTCACAACAAAGTGGTCAACAGCTCTATTGATTTTAATAAATAATCCCTTACAGGTTTTAACCTTGCTTGTAACTTGTGAAATAAAGCTCATTTCTGTATTTCTACAGTAATTACGTGGTGACTTTATTTTTGATTTATCACTCTATCATGTATATTTCAAAAGAGATTAGCTAAAATCCTTCAATATATGCGTTGACCAAAAAAGTGCATATATTCAGCTTAACTCCTTAAGTATTGACTTTGGAGATTAGCTTCTTGATTGTCTTATGTGTGGAGCTTTATGGAGAATCTAATGGTACCATCTATTTCAAATTCTGATTCATTGGTATTCGAAATAATTAAGGATATATGTTTTCTATAAGGTATCATTACTTATAACTCATTCAATATTGATTTTACAGATATACCATAAAAATGGTATATGTGTATTTTACCATGGGGAATCAAATGGTGAAATTCATTTCATATGTTTATTCATTGGTGTTTAAGTTAAACCAAGTTTTATGCCTATTCATGGCATTTTTGTAGCTTTAAGGTAATTCTTTTTAATGTATAATTATTTTGAATATTTCTTGTGACCTTTTTGGGTATGTGGTCATATCTCAAAGGTTCACATTCCCTACCACCAAAAAATATTGTACCACAATCTGATATGTGTGATTAGGGTATCATCCACTTTCCTACCTCTTCAATATACTTTGTTAGTCTTGAAGCTCAATAATGCTTAACGTTTCTATTCTTTAGGTTTTCTTTCATGTATGAACCTTCTTAGTAGTTTATCAGCATTTTTTATATCTTTGCCAAGTAGCCATTCATCTTCTTGAGTTGAATTTCTATACCTTACAAGGTATTCTCTTTCTTTTTTGTATCTTGTACTTCTTTTTTTAAGGACTTTTACAATTTTCTTTTCTTCTCCTTCGTCCAAGGGGGGAATTTCATGTGGCAGTTTATTTCTTAGTGGAAATAGTTCCTTATCACTTGAGCTGTAAGGTTTTATCAGACTTACAGGGAAGGTTGGGTGTTTGTTCATTAATTCAGCTGTGAGTTCCAATTGCACAGCATTGGGTCCATGAAGTGCTTTTATCATAAATGGTCCTGAAAAGGAATCTTTCAATTTTTTGCACCTTTTATGTTATTGAAATTAAGGGTTAATACTAGAAACAAGTCTCCTATTTTTGAAGTCAGGTGGTTTATGACTTTTATCCCGTCTTTCTTTTGTATATTTGAAAGAATCTTGCATACATCTGTTTGCATGGTGTCTTGCTTTGTCAAGCATTATCTTAAAACTGCTTGCTGTTGGATGTATATCTACTAAGTCCTTTTTGAGGGTATCATAAGGAAGTCTTGGATTCCAACCGTTTTCTAGCATTGCTGGTGTTTTTCCAGTAGAAGAATGGATTGATGTTTTATATGCCAGTTCGAGGGCTGGTATTAGTGTACACCAATCATGGGTAAAACCATCAGAATCTTTGAATTCTAGTCCATAAGCACAGAATCTTCTGATCATTTCCTCCAAGGTTTGTATCATTCTTTCTGCTAAATCATCAGTTTGAGGATAGTAAGCCGTTGAGAATGATAACTTTGTCCCAAACAAGTTATGGAGATTTGTTCATAATGCTGAAGTGAATTTTGGGTCTCTGGCACTTATAATATTCTGGAATAAACCTGTATGGCTAATGACTTTATTCCATATCATTATGGCTGTGTCCATAGCTGTGTCATCTTTTTGAAATGGTAGGGACATGGGAGTTTTGCTATACCTGTAAACTAATACTAGGCATGCATTATAGCTTCTGTCTCCTCCTGGAGGTAATGCTGTTACCCAATCCATATGAACTATTTGCCAAGGGGATTTTGGTTCTTGGATTTGAATCATCATTCCAAATTTCTTTCCTGTTGCTCTGTTGGCCTTTTGACATATCTCACAGGTTTGGCAGTATTCTGCAACATCTTTCTTCCAATTTGGCCACCAAGAGCAGGTTTTCACCCTTTCTAGTGTTCTGTCTTCTGAAACATGTCCAGCTGCAACACTATAATGACACTCATGTAAAATAGTGTTTATCAGGGTTCTATCTGTTAAGGCCATAACACATGTGTATTTTGTTATATGGTAAAGGATTCCATCAAGGACATGGAATCTTCCTTCATAATATGCCTTTTTCCATATTTCATCTAATTTTGATGAAAGTGATGGATCTTTGCAGTATTTCATTAGAAGTTGGCTTAAGATATGGCAATTCTTGTCTATCTTATAGCTTTCTTTAACTTGGTTGAAGAATTCTGCTCCAATGTCTGTGACACATATTCCTTCTATATGGTCCTTTTCCTGTGATACCCATGCTGGATTGTCAGGGGTATTTGCTAGAGCCCATCTGCTAAGACCATCTGCATTTTTATGAATATTACCAGATTTATGAACAATAGTCATATTTCCCCTATATTCTTGGATAGCAATTTGCCATCTCAGCATATGTTTTGGTATTCCATACCAGTTCTTCCAAGGTTCAAATCCACAATTCCAAAGCTAAAACTTTGATCAATAATAATAATAATATATATATATATATAGAAAATAAAGATAAAAAGTGAAATATAAAATTAATAAAAGAAAATGCAATAAAAAGCAAGAGAATTATATTAAAATAACAAAAACAAGTATTCCACTGGAATCTACATCAAATTTTACCTATAGTCACATATTGCCTCAACCCCATAATGTCAATAATTTTCTAGATATCATGGATTAAAGAAGAGAAATGATACTATACACTCTATACTAGGTACAAGAATATGCTTAAAGATAATGCAGCTTGTCTAAATATTCAATATGAATGAACATGTGTAATGTTACATAAGTGACACAATTAATCTTACAGGATCATGTGTTACATGTCTTGACATAAAAAAAAACACTTACATATAAGCTAACATAGTGTTACATTACTCAATCCCCACTTAAACTCCCATAACCAAACATTACAGGTATTATTTACAAATTAAATTTTACATAGAGAAATACTCAACTGAATACAGATCAAGGCTGTGAAGAAGAAAGATAAGGTTAGTAGAGATAAGAATACAGTTTTAAAAAAAATGGTGCAATCAACCAAACATATGGTGCAATATCTGTATCAAATGACACCATTCCAAATTTAACCACCAGCAAAAATGTCTCAAGGCTGTGAAGAGGAAAAATAAGGTTAGTAGAGATAAGAATACAGTTTTTTAAAATGGTGCAATCAACCAAACATATGGTGCAATATCTGTATCAAATGACACCATTCCAAATTTAACCACTAGCAAACATTTCTCAAGGCTGTGCATAATAAGAATAGAGTTTAGTTAAAATAAGAGTATAATTAAAAAAGTATGGTGCAATCAACCAAACATATGGTGCAATATCCTGAACAAATGACACCATTCCAAATTTAACCACTAGCAAAAATATCTCAAGGCTGTGCACTGACAATAATAAGGTTCAGAATGGTGCAATCAACCAAAAATATGGTGCAATATCTTGATCAAATGATACCATTTTTAATTTACCCACCAGCAAAAATGTCTCAAGGTGGAATTTTTTCTAAGCCCCTTGTTTTTGGAAGGCTCTATGGAGGGCCCAAAAGGTATAAATAAAGGGCCTCTCTCCCTGTTTTCCCCTCATGCTTCTGATTCAGACAATAATCTTGAGGATCAATCCATCCCTTCTCTAGTAGGATAATCTAGTATTTATATTGAGAAAGATCAGTAGCAAGGCTCAGTATCTTATAGTATTATTTATGATTAATTAATGAAAGATATTTATAATATTAATTAAAGAGTTAGTATTATTTAATAGTCTTACCATTATAGTAGTAGTGTTGAAGTAGTGTTTGAAGATATTATCATTAGTGATCTTATCTAATTTATCAATAACCCTTATTTATAGAAGGGATATCATCTTACCCTTATACCTTATATCATAAGCCCTTTAGGTATATTGGATTATATTTATATTGATCACAATAGTATTATATTACTATTATATCATTTATATATTACCCTTATATTAAACAAAACCACCCTAAAGAATTATCTTACCCTTGAATTATTATAGCTATATTGATAGTATTATTAAATCACCTTTAAGAGTATTAGCTAGCTATCAAGATTATTATTAATATTAATAGTGATCTTAAACAATATTATTTAAAATATCTCAGGTATTGAAAGAAGGAATACTAGAAGAATTCATTAAAAAGAATTATAATCAATAACAAGAAAGTTAAGCAAACCTAAATTATTAAACAAAAATATTAACTATTACCAGTATTATCATAGTGATCTTTTATTGACAGACTGATAGAGACTGCTGAAGAAAATTCTCTAATTGAAAAGCCACAAAACTAAATAATTGATTTGTGATCTCATCAAAAAGGGTATCTTTTTCAGTATATTTAGAGGGGCAGCTAATACACCTTAGCACCCATGGTTATTGGCTCATTCTGAAATTCAAAACAGAATCACCAATAATTTCCCCCTCAAGGTACTGCCTATTATTTATCCCACAACAAAAGGAGTTCCCACATCTGGTGTCCCAACAGTGGCTTTCAAATCTCAAGTATCATTAATAAGATCACATTATAAATCTTAAAATCAAAAATAATCAAAAATAATCAATCAAAAAAAAATAATTAAAAATTAAATCATTGTTTAGATCACAACTCTAATGGAGGAATCATCATCCTCAAAGAAGCCTCTAACCTTGGAGGAGGAATTGGAAAAAGAGCAGTCCAGAATTGAGGAATTAGGTCAGGAAGAAAGTGAAGAAGAGGATTTTTCTTATTTAGAAAATGATGAAGAATGTCAGAAGAAAAGGTTAGAATTACAGAAGGCTATGGAAAGAGCTGCAAGAAGACATGGAAAGAAGACAAAATCAAGTCAATTCTCACCTGAAACTACTGGGGATGCAACTATTGAAAGAATGCTCAGACCCCAACACCCATCACCATCACCAACCCCAAAGACATTTGCAACATCCACACCAGGAACATTGCCAAGAGCTGCAAGATTTGCAAAAAAGGTACATATTACAACACCAACTCAGCAACCTGAAAGAGTTACAATACCTACAAGAAAGATTGTTAAAATAAAGGCAAAAGATTATAACCTCAACTTTGATGGAAGTGATGTTGAGGATTTTATAAAAAGAGCTGAAAGGATAGCATCAATTGAAGGAGCCAATGAAAGGGATTTGGCCATGCAAATTGCATTCTGGAGTGAAGATAAGGATATCAGATATGAAATTGAAGGAATGCCAGGATATGAAATGGAGGATTGGGATAAATTGAAAAAGGAAATGATCAGTAAATGGGGAAAGGTGGAACCAGAAAGAAGACACAGGAAAGATTCATTAACAAGACTATTTAATCAAACTCAACAGGAGGGAGGAGTCAAGAGTTTGTCCCAATACAGAAAGTTTATTGGGGAATATGAGATAATTTCAAAATATCTGCTGAAGTATGGGTATATCAAAAAGGAAAATGATTATCATGAAGATGTCTTTGAATCCTTATCACCAGAAATTAGAACTAGTGTTACTAAAGAAATGATCAAAGACAGAACCATGGTTCAAGCAAGAGATGGAGGATATATCTTACCTGAGATGGATATCCTCAGAAATTATATTGAGGCAGAATTGGAGGCAGCAGTAGTTATTAAAGGGCAATCACAATTATCAAAGTCAGATGTAATCAAAAGCAAAAAGAAAACCAGATTTGAAGATGAAAGCTGGGAGGAGGTTATCAAGAAAATGAAAGATATTACAAAGAAAATAAAGAATCCACCAGCTCAAGAGGCTCATTTCAATGAAGCCCCAAAAGAAGTGAACCCAATGAAGGATGTTTTGGACCAGCTGAAAGAACTATCAGAGGCTGTTAATCCACCAAAGAAGGTCTGGAAGGATAAACCAAATACACAAGGATCAGGTTTAGCACCAAATGCACAACCATTCAGACCAAGAAATAACCAGGTACCTTTACCTGCAAATTATCAACCTTATGTTCCAGCACAACTGTATCCAAGACCACCCTTAAAGTGCTATTACTGTTTTGAGAATGGTCATTCATTGACAAGATGCAGCTACCTGGCAGAAGATATGGAAAAAAGAATTGTTAGTAGGCAAGGATTAAATTTCCTTTACCCTAATTTCCAAAGAGTACCCTCAGAAGGAGCCAAATCTCCGAAGGATTTAGTTAGGGAATTTGATAAGGAACAAAAAGAAATTTCAAACAAGATAATTGAAAAGGAAAAGCCTTTATCAAGACCAGAAGATCAAAAGATAGTTGAGTTGAAAAAGGAAGAAAAAGAAGTTCCAATTGCTCAAGTAGAAGACTGGGGTAATTGGGAACCACCAATAGTATCTTCACCCACTGAGATTTTGGAAACACATGCAACTCTCAGACAGACAAAGAAAAGATTAGCTAAGCAAGAAAGCCAAAATAGAGAAGATTCTCAAAGTAAAAAAACTATACTACCAGGAACCTATCATGAGGATGAGGCTGAAGAAGAGATGAAGATTATTGTTCCAACCAAATATAAAGATAAACATACAAAAAGAGATGAAACATTTGAAGGAACTGAAAGTAAAGAAAAAGAGAATTTTGAAGATGAAGGTGACAAGTTAAATAAAAGGATGGTTCACCACAAAACTGAAAAGAAAGAATTCATAAAGGATAAGAAAGAATTCAAACCAAAATTAGCAATTGAAAATGTGATAAAGAAAATCTTGAAACAGAAAATTAACTTAACCTTGGAAGAAATATTATCAGTTTCACCAACCTTCATTTACAGAATTCAAGGGATTTCTCTTGAAGAAAAGGAAGCTATCAAATCAGTTAACACTTTGGACATTAAAGAAGATGTTATTTCTATAAAAATTAAAGACTTTGAAAAACCAAGACTTCATTATGCCTGTCCACTTGGGTTTATGCAAGTATTTGTTGGAAAAGAAGAATATCCAGTAATGTCACTGGTAGATACAGGATCAGAGCTCAACATAATCACTGAAGATGCAGCAATAAAAGCCTCTCTTCCAAACAGAAAGCTCAACATGAATTTAAGAGGAATTGGAGGACATTCAACATCATTAATGGGATTGGCTGAATTCACAAAAGTACTTTTGCCTTCTGGAGAAGAAAAAGAAATTCATTTTTTCATTGCCAAGGGAGCAGGATACAGTCCTTGGAAGGCCCTTCTTGGCAGACAACAAAATTAGATTGGACTTTTCACAGAAACAAGGTGAAATATTTAGCTATCAAGAAGCAGATGGTAGAAGATTATGTATGCCAATATGCAAACCCCATATGTTAGGATGGCAAACAGGACCACCAAGAGGAATGGAGCTTTGTTCAATGGGAAAAATAAAGGATTGGTTTAGCAAAGTAAAATTAAAAAAAACTGAAGATAAATCTAAAAAAAAATAAAAAGTATTTTCAAATCACCAAAAAACAAAGATTATCAAAAGATAAAGTCTATGGAATGTAATTTAGATGAAAGATTATCCATAATGGATAGGGGAATAGAGAATGAACCTCAGGAGGAAGTGGAAGGAGACCAAGAGGTAGAAACACAAGAGCAACAACAGGGACCATCAACAGAAGCACTATCAAACCAAATAAAATCAGAAGAACCAAAGTCATTAGCCCGGTATTTAGACAAGGCAATAAAAGAAAACAAGGAATGGGCTACATTTGATCCCAAAAAGTGGGAGGAATGGATTAACAGAAATCTACCACCTTCAAGTGAATATGAAGATTATGTTAAAGATAAAAACCCTCAAGTAAACAACTTAAGCTTAAGCACATGCCCTGACTTCTGGAAAATTGATGATGAACCTGAAAACAACAAAAGCTATATATGGAAACAAGATGAAAAATCAAATTGGTATATGGAAGAAGTCAATGAAGCAGAGAAAAAGGAAAATAAAGTTAGCTATAAACCAATTGACACCAATGGTATGTTATATCAGGTTTTGGTTAATGGCTCAGAAATAATAGAAGGACAACCAATACATAGTAGGAAAAATCTGTTTGACATATTTTCCAAGCAAAAATCCCCACAAGATATGGAAATTGAAATCAAGCCAGAAATGAACAGTGATCAATACTGTGAAGACTCATTGGAAGATGTTAGAAATAAAATTAATGACTGTTTCAAAGATGAAGAATTTATGAAGGAATACAATAAAGAGGAATATAATCCAACTGATGAATTCCAAATACATGAAATTTCTCAAGATCCTCCAAAGAAGAAAATAAAGCACTCCCATGCTTATGAAAATATTTGGGAGACCTACAACAATCATGACTCTTTAAAAGAAATCAAACCAAGATTATCTTCACATTCAAAGCCAGAAGCAAATTTGATGGAAGTTGAAGTCTCACCATTGCAAAAGATCTCATGAACACTATTCTGTCATATGATTTAAACCCAAAAAGCCCATGGAGAATTGATAAAGACAAGGAAATGGACTTTGATGAAGAAAGTTTCTTCAAGTATTATGATGAAATTTCTTACTGGCAACTTCCAACACCTGAAGAAGAGCCAGATTTCAAAATTCTTCCCTACATTGAATTCAAAGATATATACTTTGAGGGTCTATCAAGAGTAAAAGGTGGGAAATGGTTGAAGAATCTTCCAGGATATGACCTGTCAAAATTAGACTTCATGGAACTCTTGAATGAGGAAGGAATTAAGGGTAATTTGGAAAACCAGTATTGGGAGGAAGTATTTTCCTTTGATGAACAAACAAGGAAGGCTCTTTATGATAGTAGAATTTGGCCACAAGAAGACTTCAATTTGCATAATATGGATCTTCTTGGTGGAAATCTTTTCTGGGAAGAGTATGGATACCTCTTTATACACAAAGAAGAAGGATTCATAAGAAATTGGAAAGGTAATACCCTAGAAGAAAGGAAGAAAGGAAGGAAAATACTGGGAGAAATAGCCAAGGATATATGTGTAAATAGAATTCTTCAGAAAAAAGAAAAAGGAAAATGGGTTTCATGAATTGAATATATTTTTCTGCACATGTGAAAAAAAAAATTAAAAGAAAATATATATGAATGATGATTTGGGTATTCAAGAGTTTTAACTGTAAAAGTAGTATAAGGTTATGTTTAAATTTAAAAAATAGGGGGTGGGTGTCTGTTTCTTATTCCACCTCTAATGGTTTAAGTTTTTTGGGATGAAATCCTTGGGAATTTCAATATCAATTTCTATTCAATTTTAATATCAATATCATTAATTTCAAGACCTTTCAAAACAGAAAAAAAATTGATAAGATCATAATCCTTAATAAAATTAACAAAAAATCAAGATGCCAAAGCTTGGATGTTATGGGGATGAATTGTTAGAGGATGAAGAGATTTTGGATCAAAGGCAATTGAAGAAGCAATATGAAGAATTCATTTTTGAGTATGAAGATGAATTTCAAGAATGTCAGTCATCAAGTCACCAATAAAAAGAAGAAAAGGAAAAATTGGAAGAAATAAGGTTGTTATTGGAGGAACTTGGATTTTTGAATGAAAAATTAGCTTATTATAGAAATTACTTACCATCAATGAGAGAAGTACAGCTGAAGCCAATTCTGAAAACCTCCAGCTTACATAGTTCAAAAACAAAGAAGAGAAGAAAATCAGTAAGATTCAATTTAAGTAATCAAGTCCAGTATTTTTGGCAGTGACTTCCTGCCTTATCAAAGAGGACCCAAATATTTCTTACCTTATTACTTAAAACTTCAATTGATTCAAGCTTTTGGCAGTGACTTCCTTCCTTATCAAAGAGGATTAATTCTTTCAGAAATATTTTAGTTAGATTATTTATTTCATCTACCTTTACCAAGAAGCTATTATAATTATTCATATTTTTTTAACATCAAGAAACCATTAGCAATTTTTTTTATCATATTTTATATTTTATAATCATCATGTCTGAAACTAATGAAGCAGACAATACCATCTGGATCTATTGGCCACACTCAGAAAAAAATGAAGAAAGCCAAGACCTCTGGATTAATCATCATTTTCAAGGACTTAGCAATGAAGACCAAAGATGGGGCTTACCAATTATTGAATCCTTCAAGATACCAATTATTCAGACTATCCCCTTTATTGAATTTGAAGATTTATTTGGAAATGAAGATATTACTCAAGAATCCCCTGCAGAAGCCTATTTAAGCCAGCTCCCTGGATCAAACCTTTCAAAACTAGAGTTTATGGATATACTTAATTATGATGGAATTAAAGGAAATCTCAATAATTACTATTGGAATGAAATTTTCTATATGGATTCAGATATAAGGAGCAGTCTTTACTGGGGAACAATACAAGCTCAGAGATGGTTTTGTCTTGAAGAATATCAAATTGAGGGTAGAAGTATCAAATGGAGAGGGGATTGCTATATTATTGAAAAGGGATTGGATTTTGATTCAGAGGATAAAGTCTTACAGTTAATAGTTATAATGAAGAATCACAAGCTTTGTTTGAAGAAAGAAGAATGGAATAAGTTATGGAAAGGAATTGTCAGCAGCAAGATTGAAATGAAAATGAAGAAGAATCAAGATTATTTTAAGAAAATTATTCTTCAGAAAATTAAAGGCCCAGCATGGCTTTAAACTGCAATTCAACTATTTAGTTATTGTTTTTCTTACTCTATTTTAATTCAGTTCATCAAAGAAGAATATATCAACAAATGCAAGGACCAATGATACATGATGGCCCAGCATGGCCTTAAACTGCAAATTTAATTTTTTGACTTTTCTGTAATAGTATCAAAAAAAAACACATGAAAAAAATATAGAAGAAAATTAAAAAAAATCTATTCATAATCAATAAATCAATTAAAAAAAACTATATAAAAACTAATAAAACAATAAAAATTAATAATTGATATGGAGATCAGAAGTGATAGTTGTGGTAAAGATATTTCAATCAGTATGAAAAATAAAAAAGATAAAAAAAAGAGCTGGTTATAAAATTCATCTAGAAAGAATGTTTTAGTTTCTTTATTCTGTAATAGTATCAGTAGTTTTTCATACTTAAAAAAGATAGGGGTGGTTAGCTATTTCTTATACCACCCAAAGCACAAGTGGCTATAAGCTTTGGGGAAAGTGGGACTTTAATAAATAAGCATCAGTTTATGAATTTAATCAATCAAAATCAATTGAATTAATTGTCTTGAAAGAATTCACATATTAGATTATAATTTATTCAAGCTTATTTTCCATTAATGAAGTACTTAGATATTTCTTGAATTCTCAATTTCATGAATAATTACCTTTCATCAGGAAAAAAAATTCCTCATCATTGCACTTCTTCCAAAGAAGATTGTTGTTTTTTTTAAAAAAAAAATCAAGTTATAATTTCAAATAATCATTTAAAAATATAATTCAACAAAATAATCTGAAAACAGGGAGGATTTAATCAGTATTATGTTGAAATTGAAAATAAAAAAAATAAAAAAATAAGTTTTATGAACTTACTAATACAAGAGGATATGTTTGATATAAAAGATACTTCAAGATCTTTTCACTACAAGAAGACTAGAAATTTCAGAAGGAAGAAAAAAGACATTATCAGTTATGTGTAGCATCAACCCTTAAAAAAATTAGGAAGGAACTTATCTTAATACTATATAGCTGAAGAAGTCAGGAAGCCAAGGAAATTATTGAGCTGAACTACTCCATACACATACATGCTACACACATACACACAGCATGCATACACACATAGCACATAGAAAGAATCCAACTCACAAAGAGGGGTGACCAGATTTTTTAATTCAATTTTTCCCTTTTTCAATTTTTAATTTTTTTAATTTTTTTTTTTTAAAAAAAAATTAATAAAAAAAAACTGGCCACCCCCCCTTGCTTTGAAAATGAATTAAAAGAAATAAGAAGATAAAGAAACCAATAAAGTAAAAACCAATTCATGAGTAAAGAAGAAGTAATATTTCAAATAAATATGAGATTATAATGAATAAGATAACATTATAACAGTATAAGTATCATAATATTACAATATTAGAAATAAAATAATATTAAAATATAAATAATATTATAATAATATAGTATTCTAAAAGGATAACATATAATCCCAAGAACCCATATCACAGTAGAATATTATAATTATATAATGAAAATGAATAATAATAATAAGGATATAACCCTTAATGATATGATAATAAATAATATATTATTGAGTTAAAACTTAGATATTCAAATAAATAATGACTTTAATATATATATGAAATACACATAAATGAAAATATATAAATCCAACTGGCCAGGTTGAAATTATATAAATTTATCTTTGTATAAATTGCATTTTGGATATGCAGAAATTATATATTTATATAAATGGGAAAAAAGTAGTTAAAAAAGGCATATATATATAAATAGAAGAAAATCAGGCATTATGAATTCTTCAAGAAAAGAAAATATAATAATACAGAAAAGCTCAAAATGAAGACATCAGATGAAGAGAAACTGTTTCAGAATGATGAAAACACCTGCTTCTTTTATAGTAAAATATAACAAAAGCATAACATCATTTCACCAGCACCTTTACACACAAATTACAAGGTTTTAAATTAATCACACAATTATGTGTTGAGTTGATCATATGATTCTTTCCATCATCTCATTAATTAAAATACCTCATTTTCAAAAAAATCTATCATAGCTAAAGTTTACACAGCTTCTAGCCAAGCACATCATATATAAGAATAAATGACATCATTAGTTGAAATTGATAAATTATATTTAAGGTTTGCACAGCTTAAATGCAAACACATCATATATCCAACCAAATGACATCATTCTAGTTTTTTCATTCATCACATGATTTTTTTAATTGAACTATACTTATTAGAATAATGATATTTCAAATTTTTTGATCACATGATTGTTTCAATTAAACAACAATTCATTTTTTTGCACAGCTTTTTTGTATCACATCATATTTAGAGTTTACACAGCTTACATCTGCACAGCAGTAATTCAAACACATAATGTGAAAAATTGAATGAGTTTATTTTTACTTTTTATATTCATCAAATGATTCTCTTTGATAAGATTATTTGGATTCAAATCATATAACTTAAAATTAAATCATTTTTATCAATATTATCTCAAAATTCATTACATAGTATTAGAAGAAAACCATCTACTGACTACAGAGCTAATAAATCCTAGTAATAGAGTAGTATATCACATCATTAAGAGGTGTTTAAGCAGTTCGCTTCATCCCTCTCAGTCAATTTTTAACTATTACTTACTAAAAAACTACCCAGAAAGACAAAAAAATGATGAAAATGACCCTATTTCATCATTATTACTAATCAATTGAGAAAATTTTATATTAGATAGGGTTATTATTATTTTTATATTAAAATAAGCTCATAAATAATATATTAATAGTTAGAAATTAAAAATTAACTACCTCTTATTTTAATTAAAACTTTAAATCAATAGAAACAGTTAAATTTGAATTTATCAAAATTAAACTAATAACTCCAAAGGAATCAAGACAAACAAAGGAAATCTTTCAATTTATGATTCAGATGGTATTAACAATTTAGCTTCAGCTATACTATTCAAAAGATAACTTTAGATTACATATAGAATCCCCAGAACTATCAAAATGACATCACCAAGCATTGATTTTTGATAAAAGCTCACAGTATAATATAGGGTTATTAAAAAATTGATAAATAATTAAATTGAATCTAAATATAAATTAAGAACATGGCCCTTTATAGTTGATTAAATTAATTGGAATTAAATTAAACTTCAAGCCACAATTAATTCTACACCCTAACCCCTTATCAATACAAAATCTTGAGATTTAATTACTAAATTAAAAGAAATCCAAATAAATGATAGCAAATCTTTGAAACATCATGAATAATTTATTAAACACTTTGCTTACAGCCTACTATTGAAAAAATAACTTTCATATACATACAGGAACTTTTTATATATTGAAACAATTAAAACAATCTAGTAATTTTTAATTGAAATTATTTATATACATATAGAAATTTAATTAAACAATTTCAATCAGTTAATAAATTATGAATTAAATATAAATTAGAGTTTAATTGATAATTAAATAAATTTCAACAAAATTAAACCTTATTGAGTTAGGTTTAATTGAATTAAACTTTAAGCCACAATTTGTTTTACACCCTGAACCCTACTCAATAGGAAACTTGAAATTAAGTTATCAAGTTTACAACAATTAAAAATTATTATATCACCATGTTAATATATCATTGAGGTATGATTTAGAGCTTCGCTTCAGCCTTACTAGTCAAAATCAGACTTTCAATTACATACCAGAACCTTAAATACATTCTAAATAGAAATTCAGAAATCAATATAAGAATTTTATTCAATAGAAAAATTTATTTCTTATTGAAAATACTGTAATAAATTAGACTTAATTTTCAATTAAATAGAAAGAATAGATTATTTCAATTAAATCAATTTAAATTTACAAGCCACCTATCATACTCACAATTCAATTCTCTGAATCAATTAAAAGAAAACAAATCAAAACTATCAGCAATAAAATCATCATAAATAATGATGTTGCTAATTAAACATATGATTAGAAGTACTTTTAGCAGTTCGCTTGAAGCTCAATTAGCAATAAAACCTTTTAGATTTAGTTTAAAAAGGTATTTGCTATACAAAATAATTTTTTTTAACTTAAAATTTGATTAAAAATGATGATGAATTTTTTTTATTTTACTTATTTTGAGTTAAATTTGATAAGAACTTTTTTTTATCCAAATATCTATTTTAACTAAATGAGAATAAGGAAAAACTAGAAGTTTATCCCTTTGAGTTTGAGTTTTGGAATATAAAAATTATGTTAGTTTCTGTGAAAAGAAAAAATAAATAAATGAAGATAAGTATAGGTGTTATACAAAAGTATCATTTATATAGCTCATTACCCTTGGCCATTAGATAGAAATAAATAGATCAATTAACCACATAATAAACCAGTTTTTATATAAAATTATTGGTCCTCTATGACCTAAAACTGGAAATTTGCTTTTTTAATTTAATTTATTATTATTGAAATATATTTATTACTATATCATGATAAATAGAATAATGATATCTTACAATTAATTAAATGATCCATTTATTATTACTATATTGCATATCAAATAGCTTTTAGATTCAAAGAGAAACCTTCAAGCCAATGAGGGTCCTCTATGACCATAAACTGGAATTTCTTTTTATTATTACTTTTTACTCAATAAATATTAAAAGTCCACAAAGACTATAAACTGAAACTTTCAACTTATCATTTTTAAATAAATGAAGATTCAACTATATGAGTCCACCATGACCTTAAACTGTAAATACTAAAATCTCAATATTATATAAGATTATATATGAAAAATTCAAGTGTATATATATAAATATATATATACTCAAAAAAAAAAGAAAAAAAAGAATAAATCATAAGAATTATCAATCACTTAAAGATTAGAAATATGATTTTTATTATTAATACTATTATTAGGAAAATCTCATTCAGAAAAGAGAGGCTTTAATGGTCTTCCTGCTCTAGGTGGCACTTGGACAACTGGTCTATATGTACATAAAAATACATATACACTGAGCAGCCAAGGTCAGACCTGGTCTGATGAGGGGAAATATCTCTGAGTTGATTAGAGCTATAGCCTTGTAGACTACCATTATATAGTGTCAGGCCACCACAGAAATTAAAACCTCTTCTTAGTATGGATAAGACTCAAAATAATAATAATAATAATAATAATAATAAAGCTAAAATTCAAAATTTGGCAAACAAATATTACAAGAATCAAAGACAAAATACAAAGAAAGTAGAAAAACCAACTACAGAAATTTAAATGGAGAGGGGGTCTTATCCCAAACCTGAAGATTAATGTTACAGAAAGAAAGAAGAAAGAAAAAAAAGATCTCTTAGTAGTAACTTGAAAGCTCAATCATGACATGATGAATTTTTTGGAAGATGATAAATATAGACTGGCTTTCCTTTAAGCTTATCATAAAAACATCCTGAAGGCATATTTAACTCTAAAATTATGAGAATTTCTTTCAATATATAAAATTGGCAATTTAATGAATCCATGAAGGGAGTAGTGGAATGTTAAGTCCTTGTATGACTTAAAACTACAGGGGTGGCACACCTGAGGGCTTATAATCTATTTCTTTATTTTAGTCCATGAAAGGAGTAGTGGTATTAAAGAAATAATGTGAAGAAAGAAGAGGTCAGATTTGAAATGGTTCAAATAAAATCCTCAAATATATGTGATAAATTGGCCAAAGAATAAAATATTGAAGAAAGAAGGACAAAAACATAGAAATAAAATATGCAAGGAGATTGGAAATGACTGAAAAGGAGCAAGAAATATCTATCAACCCAAACATTTTATGAATTTTAAGCCTCAAGGTAGCTTAAGTTGATATTAGTAGAAGAAATCTTTCAGCTTGAAAAAAAAAGAAACTTCCCTTGGATCAAGTCAAATTGAAGACCAGGAGGTCCTCAGCATGATATGAAACTGCTCCCTTGTGAAGAAATGGACAAGGGGTCTTATTGTCCGTGTATGACATAAAAAGGCAGGATTTTGTATACCTAATATACAGGGTCTGCACACCTGAGTTGTAGGGTCCTGTATGACCTTAAACTGCAACCTCAAATGTATGGACAGAAAAAGATAAAAGAAGTGAAGATTTATTTAATTTAATAAATCATTAAAATAAGGAGAAGAAATAAAGAAAATAGAAGAATTAATACTATATTGATTTCAACTTAACCAGTTTTAAAAAGAAAAAAATATATAAAAAATAGAAATATCAAAGAGAAAAACAGAATCATTTCAGTGATATTACAAAATGGATTACCAAAATAGTGCAGCAAAATACAAATCAGTACTCAAGAAGGTCAAACCAGTTAATGAGCCTATGCCACAAGACATAAATCCTCCTTTGGGAAGGCCACCATTATCAAGAGACCCTTATAATACACCACTATCACCAAAACCACCTAAATTTATGGTCACATCAAAAATAACACAAGAAAGATTTGAATTGATAAATTTTGGACCACCTGGATGGCTTTCAGAAGAAGAAAGGAGTCTTCTGATGAGTGTCATAGTTTCAAGAGAAAAAGCAATTGCATTCAGTGCAGAGGAAAGGGGTTTACTGAAACATTCATATGGAAAACCCTACAAAATACCAGTAATACCACATACACCTTGGCAAAAGAAGCCAATACCAATACCAAAGCCCATAATACCCCAGTTTATTGAGTTGGTAAGGGAAAGAATTAGAACAGGCTTGTATGAGCAGTCTACCTCCAGCTATACAAGTCCAGTATTTTGTGTTGCAAAGTCAAATGGAAAACTTAGAATTGTCCATGACTTAAAGGATCTTAATAAGGTAACAATTAAAGATGCAGGATTACCACCACATATTGAAGAATTTGTAGATGCCTTTTCAGGGAGAGCTTGTTATGGACTTGGTGACATAATGGGAGGGTATGATGAAAGAGAATTAGACATTTCTACAAGACCCTTAACTACATTTGAAACACCACTTGGAAGGCTACAACTCACAATATTACCACAAGGAGAAACCAATTCTGTTGCAGTTTATCAAGCCCAAATGACTTGGATACTTCAAGAAGAAATACCAGAGAATGTAGGAATTTTTATTGATGATGGAGGGATAAAAGGTCCAAGATCAACATATAATAATGAGGCTTTACAAGAAAATAATTTGATAAGAAGATTCATTTGGGAATATGCAGCTACATTAGAGAGAATATTATTCAGAATTGAAGAGGCAGGACTTACCATATCAGGAATCAAATTTGCATGTTTTGTGCCAGCATTGGACATAGTAGGGCATGTAGCTTCTTTGAATGGAAGAAAAATTCCAAAGCAGAAGATTAATAAAATACAAAGTTGGCCAAAGCCCCTCAATAAAAAGGAAGTAAGAGGATTTTTGGGACTTTGTGCATATGTTAGAATGTTCATTCAAAATTTCTCTCAGATTCCATCACCACTAAGAAGATTAACAAGAGATGATGAAGAATGGGAATGGAGTACTAAATGTGATGAAGCATTTGAAAAGTTAAGAAAAATTGTAGGGGAGGAAATAACATTAAAAAATTTGGATTATGAAAAGGGAGCAGGGAAGATTAAATTAGCAGTAGACTCAAGCTATATAGCTGCAGGAGCAGTACTTACTAAAGAGGACAAAGAAGGAAAGGACAGACCAGTTCTTTATGAATCAATAACATTCTCAAGATTGGAATCAAAATACTCACAGCCAAAGCTGGAGCTATGTGGAGTGGCCAAAATACTCAAGAAACTCCAAACAGTACTTTGGGGACAGAATTTTGAGCTACAAGTAGATGCAAAAGCCTTAATTGAAATGATAAACTCACCCTGTTTGCCAAATGCCCCAATGACCAGATGGGTTGCATTTATTCAATTGTTTTCTTTTGACTTAGTTCATAAGCCAGGGAAGACCTTCACAATGCCAGATGGGCTGTCAAGAATACCTCAGTCAGAAGATGAAGAAAAAGAAAAATCTGATTTTGATGAAGAAGAAGAATGGATGAAACCACACCCAGGGTTTGGAATAAAACATAATACTATAATAAAATTGGCAGGAATAAAGCTACCATCAAAGCAAGGAGGATTTTGGAAAAGAATGGTGGAATACTTAAATACATTGAAAAGGCCCTTTGGTAGTAAAGAGGATGACTTCAAAAAAATTAAAAGGAAGTCATCAAATTTCTTTCTGGAGGAAGGCCAACTCAAAAGAAGAAATACACCAAATCCACAAGTAGTTGTGTCAAGTAAGAGTTCTCAAAGAAGAATACTAAAATCATTACATGAAGAAATGGGACACAGAGGAGAAAATGAAACATACAGAAGAGTTAAAGAAAGATTTTGGTGGGAAGGAATGAAGAAAATAGTCAAAAAATGGGTCAAATCTTGTAAAGCTTGTCAAAAGAGAAGTCATTATCACCAAAAAGAGGCAGGAAGAATCTCATTCACCTCAACATTATTTGAAAGAGTCAGTATAGATGCAGTACATGTAAAAGCAGGAAGATGGAAGTATTTAGTAGTGGCCAGGGATGATTTCTCAGGATGGCCAGAGACAATTGGTTTAGTAAAGCTTACAGCAAAGTAAGTATCAGAATGGTTCACTTCTGAATGGATTTGCAGGTATGGAGCCCCAAAAGAGGTCACAGTAGATGGAGGGCCTGAGTTTGGAAAGGAACTACAAGATGCAGTAAAAAAAGCAGGCTCAAAGATAAGGGTAACAACACCCTACTACCCTGAGTCACAAGGAATGGTAGAAAGGGGGCATAAACAATTGAAGGATGCATTGATGAAGATGTGTGGTGAAAATGGTTCAAAATGGAAAGAATACTTACCTTTGGTTACATTGGCTGACAGAATATCAACCAAAAGAACAACAGGTTACTCCCCATTTGAGCTTCAATTTGGTCAAAAGGCAGTACTACCAATAGACATTGAAGCAAAAACATACTTATCAATTGAATGGCACAAAGTCAAATCAACAGAAGATTTATTGGAAGCAAGAGCTGAACAGCTATCAGGAAAAGAAGAAATAAGAAAAAGAGCAAAAGAGAAATTGAAAAAGGCCAGGGAGGATTCAGTAAAATATTGGGACAGGAAATTAGCACATCAAATAAGAAAGCCAATTCATCCAGGTGAAATTGTTCTTGTATACAATAAAGCATTAGAGTCGCAATGGGGATTATTGTTCAAGAATAGATGGGATGGACCCTATAGAGCTGTGAGACAAATAAACAATGGTCCATATGAGCTGGAAGAATTAGATGGTACAAAGCTAGCAAGAAGGTTTGCAGCAAGTCAAATAAAAAAGTTCTATCCAAGAGGAAAAGAGTTGGACTCAGAGGAAGAAGAGGAAGAAGGAGAAGAGGAAGTTGAAGATGAATCTCAATTTGAAGATGAAGAGGATTTTGATGAATAAAAATCCTTTTATTCAAAAAAAAAGGGGGGAAAATGTTTGATTGTTTTTTTTTTAAAAAAAAAAAGTAAGTGGATTATCACCTTGAATGCTGGGGACAGCATTAAATGGAGAGGGGGATGTGGTATTCCATACCAGTTCTTCCAAGGTTCAAATCCACAATTTCAAAGCTAAAACTTTGATCAATAATAATAATAATATATATATATATATATAGAAAATAAAGATAAAAAGTGAAAGATAAAATTAATAAAAAGAAATGCAAGAAAAAGCAAGAGAATTATATTAAAATAACAAAAACAAGTATTCCACTGGAATCTACATCAAATTTTACCTATAGTCACATATTGCCTCAACCCCATAATGTCAATAATTTTCTAGATATCATGGATTAAAGAAGAGAAATGATACTATACACTCTATAATAGGTACAAGAATATGCTTAAAGATAATGCAGCTTGTCTAAATATTCAATATGAATGAACATGTGTAATATTACATAAGTGACACAATTACTCTTACAGGATCATGTGTTACATGTCTTGACATAAAAAAAACACTTACATATAAGCTAACATAGTGTTACATTACTCAATCCCCACTTAAACTCCCATAACCAAACATTACAGGTATTATTTACAAATTAAATTTTACATAGAGAAATACTCAACTGAATACAGATCAAGGCTGTGAAGAAGAAAAATAAGGTTAGTAGAGATAAGAATACAGTTTTAAAAAAAATGGTGCAATCAACCAAACATATGGTGCAATATCTGTATCAAATGACACCATTCCAAATTTAACCACCAGCAAAAATGTCTCAAGGCTGTGAAGAGGAAAAATAAGGTTAGTAGAGATAAGAATACAGTTTTTTAAAATGGTGCAATCAACCAAACATATGGTGCAATATCTGTATCAAATGACACCATTCCAAATTTAACCACTAGCAAAAATTTCTCAAGGCTGTGCATAATAAGAATAGAGTTTAGTTAAAATAAGAGTATAATTCAAAAAGTATGGTGCAATCAACCAAACATATGGTGCAATATCCTGAACAAATGACACCATTCCAAATTTAACCACTAGCAAAAATATCTCAAGGCTGTGCACTGACAATAATAAGGTTCAGAATGGTGCAATCAACCAAACATATGGTGCAATATCTTGATCAAATGACACCATTTTTAATTTACCCACCAGCAAAAATGTCTCAAGGTGGAATTTTTTCTAAGCCCCTTGTTTTTGGAAGGCTCTATGGAGGGCCCAAAAGGTATAAATAAAGGGCCTCTCTCCCTGTTTTTCCCCCATGCTTCTGATTCAGACAATAATCTTGAGGATCAATCCATCCCTTCTCTAGTAGGATAATCTAGTATTTATATTGAAAAAGATCAGTAGCAAGGCTCAGTATCTTATAGTATTATTTATGATTAATTAATGAAAGATATTTATAATATTAATGAAAGAGTTAGTATTATTTAATAGTCTTACCATTATAGTAGTAGTGTTGAAGTAGTGTTTGAAGATATTATCATTAGTGATCTTATCTAATTTATCAATAACCCTTATTTATAGAAGGGATATCATCTTACCCTTATACCTTATATCATAATCCCTTTAGGTATATTGGATTATATTTATATTGATCACAATAGTATTATATTACTATTATATCATCTATATCTTACCCTTATACTAAACAAAACCACCCTAAAGAATTATCTTACCCTTGAATTATTATAGCTATATTGATAGTATTATTAAATCACCTTTAAAAGTATCAGCTAGCTATCAAGATTATTATTGATATTAATAGTGATCTTAAACAATATTATTTAAAATATCTCAGGTATTGAAAGAAGGAATACTAGAAGAATTCATTAAAAAGAATTATAATCAATAACAAGAAAGTTAAGCAAACCTAAATTATTAAAAAAAAATATTAACTATTACCAGTATTATCATAGTGATCTTTTATTGACAGACTGATAGAGACTGCTGAAGAAAATTCTCTAATTGAAAAGCCACAAAACTAAATAATTGATTTGTGATCTCATCAAAAAGGGTATCTTTTTCAGTATATTTAGAGGGGCAGCTAATACACCTTAGCACCCATGGTTATTGGCTCATTCTGAAATTCAAAACAGAATCACCAATAATTTCCCCCTCAAGGTACTGCCTATTATTTATCCCACAACAAAAGGAGTTCCCACAATGTCTATTTGGAGTTTTCATATTTAATAGAGATTTTACAGCATTACAGTCTGTAATCACATTAAATACTGTTCCATCCAAGTAATAATGTAATTTTTCTTAAGCCAACACTAAGCAGAGGCATTCCATTTGGCTTTCTCCATATCTTGCTTCTGTTGGCTTTATCTGTCTTGAAATAAAACAAATTGGTCCTTCCACTGGTTTATCATTGATAATATGTGTCTGGTGTAGTGCAGCACCTAGTCCTTCTCCACAAGCATCAATGTTAAGTTTGAAGGGTAGTTTCCAATCTGGCATTTGAAGAAATGGGGCATTTGTTAAGGAATTTTTCAATTATTCATATGCCTTGACTCTTTCTTCTGTCATTTCATAGACTTTTTGTTGATCACATAGTTTATACAAGGATTTGGAAATTCTGCAAAGTCCTTTATATGCTGTCTATAGTAACCAGAAAATCCTAGAAATGATTGCATTTCTTTTTTGGTTTGAGGCATTGGATTGAGTAGTACTGCTGCTACTTAATTATTGTCTATGCCCAGACTAAGTCCAGATACAAAATGTCCTAGTTCTTTTAGTTCACTGTATGCAAAATGACACTTTTTCAAGGAAATTTTCATATTCACTTGCACTATTTCTTGTAGTACCCTTTCTAGTCTTGTAAGGTGATTTTCCCAAGTTTCTGAGAAAGCTATGATAACATCAATATAGATAATTAACCATCCTTCTGATAATTCTTCAGGAAATATGGTATTCATCATCCTTTGATAATGGGAAGGTGCATTTTTTATGCCAAATGGCATTCTTAAGTATTCAAAAATCCCACAGCGGACTATTATCCTCAGTAGTTTCTTGGCATTGTCTGTTAAGACATTTTGATGAAGCCCCTTCAAGTCATCCATGGCTGTAGTGAACTTAGCTCATGACAATTGTGTCAATGTCTCATGGATTCTGGGTATTGGATATCTGTCTGGAATGGTATAGTTGTTCAGGGCTCTGAAGCCTCCTACCATTCTTGATTTTCCATTATGCCAAGTTATAATGACAGGTGTAGTGACCTCTCCCTGTTAATTATGTCCTACTTTTCTTAATACTCCAAGGTCCATTAATTCTTCAATGTGTAGCTCCAAGGCTTCTTTAACCCTTGGACTAGCTGGGTAAGCAGGTCTCCTTAGTAAAGGTGGGTAAGGCTTTTCCACATTAAGAATTATATCCACCTCATGAACAATTATGGCATCTTGTGGCTCTTTGTCAGTTGCAAAGTCATTTTTGTACTTAAATAAGAGGTCAATCAATTTTTCTTTCATTTTTTGTTAATTCTTGATTGAATTCTGCCTCTTTGAGTTTTTCAGATATAAAAAGTTCCTTTTCTGGACTTTTCTCTTCATTTCTAATAACTGTAATTTGTTTTTTGTTATTTAAGAAGCCAAATGTTTGTCTTTTGTTGTCTCCTATGGTAAAATATCTATCTTTTTTGTTAGAGATATCTATACCATAAATTGATAAGTAGTCATTTCCAAGTAAGAAGTGATTACTACTACAGTTGTCCATTACTACAAACTCTAATTTAATTATGACACATTGTGAAAGGTGAGGAAAAATTGGTGTTAAAACAATTATTCACAGGGGCTTCATGCTCTCACTTGTACTACTAAATTTGACACCTTGTATTGGCATAAGTTTTTCTTGCCAATCTGGGACAATGGTTTTTAAATAACGTTTACCAAAACAGGTAAAATATGCTCCTGTATCCAAGTTCACTTTTCCTTCTTGGTTATCAACCCTAACAATACTTATACTTTATTTTCCTGCTGTATATCCCATTCCTTTAGCAGGTTTGGTTCTGTACATTTTGGCATCTTGTATATTTGCCAGGTTTGTTCCAGGTGTTTCAACTTGTGGTAAGTTTGAGTTAACATCTAATACTTCATAAATTATATCAATATTATTAATTTGTGCATTAATTATATTAATTTCATCACTTTCAGAACTTTCTGACTCTTCTGTTTCTTTTTCAGAGTCAGATTCATCTTCTTTGTCATTGTGGCTTTCTGTTTCCACAATTTCATTAATTTTTGCCTTTTTGAGGCAGTTATTGGCTAAGTGTCCAATAACTCCACATTTATGGCATTTTCTTTGCTCATTATTGTTAGATGTATTAGGCTGGAAAGCTTTTTTTGATTTATCTTTTTTGATAAATGGCTTATTTGGACTTTTAATGTCCAATTTATTCCAATTTCTGCCAGTTTTTGTTCTTGTCACTATGTCCTCTAGTCAATTGATATACTCTTCTGGGGAGCATGGTTCTATACACCTGCTTCTTAGGGCATGTTCTAGTTCTCCTCCACATCTCTTAAGTATTTTCATGTGCACCATTTTTTGTGACATTTCTGGGTACAATGCATTGAGTCTTTCAACTTGTTTTAAGAACCAAGTTAAAGGTTTGTCTTTGTCTGGGTCAAAGAAAGAATTTTCAAATGCATTCTCTATCTTGTACCCCCAGGAATCATTGGCCCACTGAGTGATTATTTCTTGTTTCCACCAAGACCAGGTATTTTTGCCATTTGTTTGTCTTATGCCATAATAACATTGTTTTGCAGATTTTTCAAACAATGAATGTTATCTTGCAGTAATTAGTTCATCTGGTATGGCATAATCTTCTTGTAGCATGTCAATTGTCTTGATAAATGACATGTGGTCATATTCACCTTCTCCTGTGAATGTTGGCCATTCTTTTAATTGAGATGCTTCCTTCATTAAGACTTGGCTATTGTCTTGGTGACTTAAGTCTGTTATGAATGGATTTGTTAGTTCCTCTTTTGTTTTAACAGGGCTTCTTATGTGAGAAAATGGGTTGATAACTTTGGCTTATTTGAGTTAGCCTCATTAATTTTATCCATTTTTTCAGTAATAAGCCTTATTTCACTTTCAATGTCATCTTTCATATGCATTCTTGCTTCATCACTCTTTTCCACATGGTCCAAAAGTAATTATTGGTGTGATAAAGTCTTTTCTTCAAAGTTTTCTACAGAAATACTTAGTTTGTTTAATTTTTCTGTAAGATTTTCAATACCCCCGTCATAATTGATTGTCAAAGTTTTATCTTTGATATCTTTTATGTATTTATACAATTCTTGTTGTCCTTGTATTAATTTTTGAGTGTTATCAATCAAAATCTTTGGTTTATTATTTTCAATAATAAACTTAATGTTGTCAATTTCTTTTTTATTTTGTACAACAATTTTTGTTCAAGAGGATAAGTTGTTGATTATTTCTTGTAATAATAATAAAATGTTTTTAATTTCTTGTAGAGGTAATATACTATTTTCAATTTCTGTGAAAGTATTTACAACATTGTTGGACAAGGTTATCTCTTTGGGAAATCAGGTTGTCTCATTTTCTTGTTCTTCCTTATCCTTGAATTCCATCAAGGTTCTGGCCATGTTGAATACATTGTCCATGGAATCCTGTAGTTTGGGGAATATGGTTTTCTACAGTTCTTTTTCTTGTTCTTCTTCCCTTCTTGGGGAAGTGGGTTGTCTTGGGGCTTGCTTATAGAAGCTACCGGGGCTTCTTCCTTGGTTGCCTCCTTCATTTTGGCATGGTACTCCTTGATATTTCTGATTTGAGGTTTGGACAATAGTGGATTCCATCCAGTGGAGTATCTCACTATTTCCTCCTCTTTGAGGAACCTTTTCAGGATGTGCCAGGAGCTCATCACTCCTTGGTGTATTTGGGGCAACATTTCCCAGTCCTTGTCTTTGTACACTGTATAGTACTGTTTGTACTGGCTCATGTAAATGTCTATTTGAGCCCTCTGAATGTGATTTGTACCTGTTTGAGTCACTCATACTTAGTTCCAACTCTGGTTCAGATATCATGGGCACTTCTGGGACTTGCCTTTGGGATAAGGCACTTCCTTGTGTGGATTCTGTTCCATTGGGGATATTGCCCTTCCTTTTCCCTTTTGAAGAATCAATTCTACCTCTTATTTCAGCTCCATCTGATTGGATGGAGTATTGGGAGCCTCTTTTGGTAGTCATATTTTAATAAAAATAAGAAATAAGAGGATTTCAGAACAGGAATTCTTCTTATGGCAATTCATAAATGAAATACTCACCTTCAGAGTCCTCAATGGTGGGTCCTGGAAAGTCTAATTTCTTAGCTTTCTTTTTCTTGGTGATTATTGGTGTTGGGGAACTTTGTCAAGTTTCTTCCACCAATCTTTCAACAGTGGTTTTTTTGTCCTCTGTTGGATTGTCTTCAAACACTAAAAAAGACAAATATATGTAAGTCTTTATAAAAAAGTGTTATTTTTGGTAAGATATGGAAATTTTCCATGTAAAAATTGCTTTTATATCTTAAAAGATGAAAATAAATAAAGAAACAAAATTAAAATGAATAAAAAATAACTTTTTTATTGGTTTCTTATTTATAATTTTTTTGTTTTTATATTTGTATTTTTAAAGAATAAAATAAAAAAATAAGTATGATTCTTTTATAAAATTAATTTATAATATAAAATTCTTTTTTATTTATAAAATATCTTTTTTAATTACTAGAGTCACTCAAAGAAAGTTCTTGCAAGTCTAAGGATGTGAAAAACCATGTGTAAGACAGTAAAATTGCTTTCCAAATGCCTCAATAGTATTTAAAATCAATAAATATAAAGTTATTATATAATTTTATGATTCTAATTATAATTTATTATTGGATAAACCCAATTAGAATCTTTTTAAAGGTCTTTTAGAGTAAATATCACGGCCAGGCCCCCAAATGTAAGGTTTGACTATGAAAAAATAACTAAAAATTACTAATAGTTTACTTATTGTACTATGAATGTCCTTATAAATGAAATAAATAAGATAAAAATAACTATTATAATTATGGCGTAAAATAATCATATTATTAAATAAATATAAGAATATAATATAGTAAAATAAATATATTAATATATTTAAAAGCACTTTATTATTGTTACCAGCAAATAATAAAGGCGTAAAGAATTGTTTTTTATTAATAAAAAACAATTAATAACAATAATATTACTAATATTAAAGTTATGAATTAATATAAATACTATTTATATCAATTATAGAATTATTAAAGTAATAATAGAGAAAAAATTATTATAATAAGAGAAATAACCTACTTTTAATGCTTAATATAATAATTTTGAATACTTTTACTCCTAGAAATGTAAATACAACTTATTTAAATTGTATTTACAATAAAATTTAAGAGAAATTACAATTTTTCTTGATTTTATGTGGAATTGAGGTTTTTAAGAGAAATTTAAACAAAACAATTACATAATTGCAATAATCGCGTCAGAGATGAAGATTATTATAAGATTATCTTTTGTCTTTAATGATATAAAAGCTTTATATATAAAGAATAAAGAAATTACCTTTTTATTTAATGATTTATTGTTTTGTAAGCATCTGAGGGGAAAACAGAGTAAAAAGAGCGCTATTTATAGTAAATACCTCCCTCCTGGAGTCCAACAGGCTTCTAGTAGACGTGTACTGATTCTTTCTACTAGAATTGATCATTATTTTAAGGTTTGGGGATGATTACATCATGATCAAACCATTTTACCTCATAATTATGCCATTATTTAGAGTTATCACTATAACTCTAAGTTTGATGACATCATAGGCTTGGAAGAAGCCTAAACTTTGTGTATTTTATTAGTTTTAATGATATTCTAATAGTATTCACCAGTATTATCACTTATATGACTGGTAAACTCAAAATAAGATTACAGTGAGTGATCTTAAATGATCAAATTTAAGCTTAAGATTTTATCATTAATAACTTTTAAGTTATACACGCTACAGCTATTCTGAGAGTGTATTCTGATAGCTTGACATGTCCTCTTTAAACTTCCAAGAGAATTTCATTACATCATCAAAACTCTATTTTTGATGATTTTTCTTGTAACTCATCTTTTCTGTCGAAATTTAATATTTTAAACTTCAAACTATGATTTCAAGGGGTTATACCTTGAATATTATAATAAAAATACATCATTCTTCACGAATGAACTAGTAGAATCCAAATGTCTACTTTTTTTAAGTTTGGACCATGTTCACAACAAAGTGGTCAACAGCTCTATTGATTTTAATCAATAATCGCCTACAGGTTTTAACCTTGTTTATAACTTGTGAAATAAAGTTCATTTATGTATTCCTACAGTAATTACGTTGTGACTTTATTTTTTGGTTTATCACTCTATCATGTATATTTCAAAAGAGATTAGCTAAAATCCTTGAATATATGCGTTGACCAAAAAAGTGCATATATTCAGCTTAACTCCTTAAGTATTGACTTTGGAGATTAGCTTCTTAATTGTTTTATGTGTGTAGATTTATGGAGAATCCAATGGTACCATTTATTTCACATGTTGTCTCATTGGTCTTTGAAATAATTAAGGATCTATGTTTTCTATAAGGTATTATTACTTATAACTCATTAAATATTGACTTTACAGATATACCATAAATATGGTATATGTGTATTTTACCATGGGGAATCCAATGGTATAATTTATTTCACATGCTTATTCATTGGTTTTAAAGTTAAACCAAGATTTATGCCTATTTATGGCATTTTTGTAGTTTTAAGGTAATTCTTTTTAATGTATAATTATTTCAAATATTTCTTGTACCCTTTTTGGGTATGTGGTCATATCTCAAAGGTTCAAAAATATTTTTAATAAAAGTATTTCTATTATTGAAATTTTCAAAATTAAATTACATACTTAATTATGTAAGATAGGGATGGTTGAGGCCCTCCTCCACAGGGGCATTCACATGGTTGCTTTTTATTACTTGCTAAAGAATACCAATAGTTTGTGTAAGCCAAGGAAATTCACCGGCAATTATGAAACTTTTTTTTGGGCAAAAAATGGTCAAGTAAATGATTCATGTTAAATTAAACTCTCAAAAATAATACCAAAAAGAAAAATAGAAATTCAATTTTCAATTGAACTTTTAAAAAAACATATGCAAAAATGAACCTGAAAATGGAGGATACCTCATTATTAATATTCTATATATCGCATATGGCTGTTTTTTTCCTTTGAAAATTTCATAATATTATTAATTGATAAAAACTGGATTAAAATTCTTATTTAATTTCTCCAATAAATCAAAATAAAAGAATTTATCCATATAATCATCCTTCCAAGAGAGCAGTTGCATATTGTCCTACTCAAAATCCCCCTCCTCATACATTTTAGGCTTGCATGTTGAGACAAAGTAGTCAAACCCAAATTTTTTCTCATATTGATTTGTGTATTATTCAGATTCTTTAATTTATTTTTCCTATATGTGTTTTCCTCCCTGAATTACCTACTCTTGAAGAAGGTAGAACCTGATTTGACTGTTCATCTTCAATTTTTTGATTTGAATATTTTTGTTATTTCTGAAATCACTAAGAATAAAATCTCTACACTAGTTGAATTTGAAAATATAGTGTTTATTAAGATGTCCAGCTTTGGAAGTGAAAGTAATTTAGATGATTATAGAATACTAATTCAATAGCTAATATTCTTTTAAAAAAGTTTTATATACAATTTTAATGAGAAATTGCATATATAAATGAAAAAGTCATAATACACATTTCATGAGTTAAATTACCAAATGGATCATTCTTTCTATGATAGAGTTTTGTTTGGAGAACTGGGATATTTGAAGATTAATTATATTATTTTAAATAATTTGAAAGTAAAAATATGCTGAGCCTTGAAGTATATTTTACATACCCAAATAGGCCACAATTATCTTTAGGAATACTTTTTGAACTATGCATAACCCATAAGACATGCATATATTCAAAATTCATCATTTTTTGTTTCAGAAAAGATGAATAACTTTTTATTGAGTAAGTAAATACATTTATTTAAGGCCAGATTTGGATTCTACACAAAAGTTCACCTAGGGTAGCTCCAAAGGGTGAATAAGCTTATCTTAACTCTATGAGGTGGTAATATGGAAAATAATTCAATACCACATAAAAGAATTGTGAAATTCTTTGTTTTTCTCACTTTCATGCCCAAGTAATGGGAATGTGAGAAATCCCATGTTACATATACACTAAGAATAGTGTTATTCATGTTTGTGGCACTTAACATTATGGTATTCTTACATAATTTTTTGATACACCCATAGTGCATATCAGTATTGAAGCCTGAAATTCTATTTTTGATGTGAAAATAGCTAAGGGGGACAAAAGACATCAAAGAGAGATAGGGTACCCAACTTCTGAGGCCTCTGAGGCGCGGATAGCTCTAAAGCTTGTATCCAAGGCTGATCATGGCCCAATTAGTGTACTAAAGCCTTTTGGAAACTTAGTTATCAAGTTAAAATCTCATTAAATCATAAGAAAATTGCAAATAAGCTTCTATTTTAATGGGCCAAGGAGGTAAAGAGCTACTTAAAATCTTTTAGCCATGTCAATTCTTAATGGGGAATGTGAGCCTTGAGGTATATTTTACATAACCAAATAGGCCACAATTATCTTTATGAATACTTTTTGAACTATGCATAACCCATAAGTCATGCATATATTCAATATTCATCATTTTTTTCAGAAAAGATGAATAACTTTTTATTGAGTGAGTAAGTCTATGTATTTAAGGCCAGATTTGGATTCTACACAAAACTTTACCTAGGGTAGCTCCAAATAGTGAATAAGCTTAAATTAACTCTATGAGGTGGTAAAATAGAAAATATTTCTATACCACATCATCAATACCACATAATATAAGTTTGAATTTTTTTGTTTTTCTCAATTTCAAACCAAAATCATGGGAATGTGAGAAATCCCATGTTACATATACACTAAGGATAGTGTTATTCATGTTTGTGGCACTTAACATTATGGTATTCTTACATGCAGTTTTGATACACTCATAGTGCATATCAGTCTTGAAGCCTGAAATTCCATTTTTGACATGAAAATAGCTAAGTGGGACAAAAGAAATCGAAGAGACCCAGGGTATCCAACTTCTGAGGCCTCTGAGGCATGGATAGCTCTAAAGTCTGGATCAAT
Source organism: Austropuccinia psidii (assembly GCA_023105745.1). Taxonomy (NCBI): domain Eukaryota; kingdom Fungi; phylum Basidiomycota; class Pucciniomycetes; order Pucciniales; family Sphaerophragmiaceae; genus Austropuccinia; species Austropuccinia psidii. The sequence goes on from JALGQZ010000001.1 coordinate 3,116,000, forward strand.
GGCTGATCATGGCCCAATTAGTGTACTAAAGCCTTTTTGGAACTTAGTTACCAAGTTAAAATCTCATTAAATCATAAGAAAATTGCAAATAAGTTGCTATTTTGATGTTTCAAGGAGGTAAAGAGCCACTTAGACTCTTGTAGCCATTTCAATTATTAATTTTTTCCCATGGATACACCCTAAAAAGAGTAATTAAAACTCTTTTTGGACTAGTATTCATCAATTTACCCCATAGCAACCAGCCATATAGTGCTATTTGCAATTCTATGTAGAAATGAGGTAAAAACTTCAGAAATTCATTCAAAATACAATCCTTGATTAATATTTCTGAAACTTTCAGGAAAAATGGAGAACAGTATGATCCATAAAGAAACCAAAAATAATTACAGTTTCATAAGTAAAATTCAAAGTTTTACATACAGTCCATTTTTGATGATTCCACAGTAAACACTTAATCTTCAAAAATTCACAGGGAATACAACCTGTGATTAAATTTCCAATCAAATTAATAACTTTGAGAAATAATTGTGCATTTTTAAATAGAATAAGATTTACAGTTTTTACTCCTTTTGTTCTTAACCATATTTGGGTTGGTAGTCATGTAAAAGCATCAATTAAGTAATCATGATAATATTAAATGACAACAGATGATGCAAGTATTAATCCAAAAATTATTATTGTTTTCTCACTCAATGGTTTTTGAGCTTGCTCCATGGCACGTCTTTGTGAGCTGTTGTTGACTTAAAAGAGGCCTCCTATTGCTGTGTTTTCCAAATCATCTTATTATCCAAATATACATTTATTACCAACAAGTAAGCATTAGTTAAATTTTTTCTTAAGTGTTTTAATTATTTCAGGATCAATCAGAAAGACCTAAAATAATAGAAGTAAGCTAAATATTGTTTTAATACTGTTATAAATAATTCATTGATCATTTAAATCCACAATTATCCATCAAATCTCTCTACCAAACTCCCTCCAGGCTCATTGGAGTATTAGTGAGTGAGTTATTATTAATTCTTAGGATTTTTCTCTAGTATTTGTTTTCTTCAAGAATTATCATTATAATTATTCTTGCAAAATATAATTATATATTAAAATAATTTTCTTATTTTATCAAGGAAGTTTTATTATTTAAATACTTCTTGTAATTGATTCTTGTAGACAATTACTGATTACTGTTATAATCACTTGTAGTGTATAAAAAGTAAAAGAAATAATTAATTAATTATTTATTTATTTAATTTTGGCTAGAATAGTTTTTACTATTATATTTCATAGGAACAGTCATAGTACTGTTGATTAATAGTAATATTATCAACAGTTTCATAGACAAATCTTACATCTGGGGGCCTGGCCATGTTTTTTGGACCTTGTACCCTAAATCAATATATTTTTAAGCTCTAAAATAAATCAATTTAATTTTTTTTTTCAATTTAAAGCTAAAATTATTTTTATTTTTGAAATTGTCTTTGAAATATTTTTCATTGAGGAATTTGGTTTAATTTTATACTGTTTTTACATGTGGCTTTTTAACATCTAAGAACCTATAAAATTATTCTTTGAGTTGACCTGAATTGATTTTAAGTTCAAATCCTTAAAGTTTAATTTTTTTCTTTATAAAGAATCATTTTTTTAATATTAAAAAATAATAAAACTTATAAAAAATCTTAAAAATATTTTAAAAGCATAAAAATTAATAAATTTCTTTCTTTTATCAAATTTTTTAGTGTCTTTAATCAAATATAGTGAAGCTTTTAATAAGCTCAGTGAGAGATATATTACTAGTCCAGAATCTTCAGAAGCAGAATATGAAGAAAGCATTTAAGTACAAATTGCAAAAAGAGCCACTTTATTTAGAACAGAACAAGCCAAACAACCACCAAAAAGGTGTGTTTTCTGTCTTCATCTTTCATTTTCTCTTAAATTGACGTGAAAATGGTACATACCAGAAATAGAAGCAACTATTCAGTCCAACCAGATGGATGTAGAAAAGGAAGAGGCAAGACAGAATCCAGAAGTGTCAATTCTTCCTCAAGAAAGACACATATGGAGGATGCCAGAGTTGCCCCCATTCCCCAAGGTCTGTACCCACAAACTTTGCTGTAAACTCTGAGCCTGAACTAATTGAAGGTAATATTTTAAGGGCTGAACCATTTCCAAGTGGCAGCAATAGAAATATATCAGTCCCAATACAAAACCTGGTTCAGGGAAGCAAAGGAAGAGGAGTGGGAAATATGCCCAAGCCTTTTTCAGGGGGCCATGCACTCCTACTTACTCATCAAGAGCTTTCTGGGTCAGAGAAGACTGTAAACTCTTAGGAGGATGGAGCCCATTTTCTTGCAAAGAAAAGGTCAAAAAGATAAATAATTGGTTGAAGAACCAAAGTCTTCTATCCATAGACCAGAAGAAAGAGTTGGAAATGACTCCAGCCTTGGAAAAAAGGGCCCAGTGGCATCTACCAGCTCCAGAAATGTCCAAAGCCAAGCCCAAGGAACCTCAGAAGAAGCAGAAAGGTCCCAAGAACCATCAAGGAAATGTAAAAGGCAAAGCCAATTGGCACAGAACTTACCCACAGGGGTACAGGATCCCCAAATTGAAACCTTCCGCAGTGAACAGTGTCTTTAATATGGCTAGGACTCTTATGGAATTAACAGCCAAGGAGAAGGAAAGGATAAACAGGACTTTTCCATGCAAATAAGACAAGAAATGAAATTTGTTAAAGCTAGTATTAATGTAGAACTTGGTAAAATTGATGCAAAGTTAACTAAAATAACATTAGATATAAATGAATTGAAAAAGAATGACAGACATTCTGCGGAATGACATAAGTCTACAATTTCCAAACTTGAATTAATTTCCAATACATGTGACAGAATTTGGAGTAAATATCAAGTCCAAGATGATGAAATGGAAGATCTTTCCACTAAAAACATTAACAACCAGCTTAAGATTCTGAAAAATCATGTTTTACAAGGAGTTGATAATACCAATCAATTTGCCATACATTTGGAAAGAAGTGACAGTGGAAGGCAGAAATTTCAAGATGAAATACTTGCACATGTGGAATGAATTCATAAGAATTATGAGCCAAATCCACATATGCCAAGACATTCCACACCTTTTATTGAAGAGAAACTTTCTGTGAAAGGACGTTTAACCCCTTTTCTAGGAGAAAATGCTATCTCTTCAAAAGATATTCCCAAATTAGAAGAATGGACAACATTCTCTGGTGAAAGAGAATACACCATATTGAGCTCATAAGAATAATTGATATTCTGAAAGAAGATTTCCATATAACTGATGAAATAATAGTGGGTACATTGCATTCCTTGTTTACCAGAACTGCAAAGAAATGGTATTAGAAAATGAGACAAGATCATGGAAAAAATGATTGTCCTTGGTGGAAATCTGAAATAATGACCAAATGGGCCAACAATTCTTGTAGGTTTAAAATGGAAAATGTATTTTAAAGTGCCATTTTTAGCTTGGAGAATGATAAACCACTTACTTGGTTCCTCAAACAGAAAGACAGATTATCTGCTTTACACCCAGATATGTCTGACTAAATTATTAATATGAAACTATTAAGAAAATGTGGAGGAGAATTAGAACATGCTATCAAGTGCAGATGTGTAGAAACCTATTCATCAGAGGACTAAATTAAGGCCATGGAAGATATAGTTACTAGGATAAGAATTGTTAATACCTGGACTAGAAATCCCATGGAGTCCAAAATTATCCCAAAGACTTCCAAAGAAGACAAAAGACCTGGAAGACCTGTCTTAAACTGTCATAAATTTGGAAGCACCTCACATATAGCCAATCCTTGTACCAAGAAGGCTAAAATCAATGAAGTTCAAGTCATTAAAGAGGTTGAGTGTGATAAAAAGAAAGGAGAATCCAATAAAGATTCTGCAGTATCTGAAGACACACCAATAGAGTAATATCCCATTGAGAACATTACAGCTCTCTTTGAAGTCACAGAATTCAATACCCACTTACCACAATATAGTGAGGAGTGCTGTAACCTGATAAATATCCAGAATTACAGAATATTTAAGACTAAACCTGCCAGAGTTAAAGGATACACTTCTGGGGAATCTTGTATCACATCAATACTGATGAATGATATTGAAGCCAAAGTAAATTTGTACACAGGGGCATTTTGCACTTGTGTAGGCAAAGATGACCTTCAAGCCATCCTTCCTTAATGTAAAAACCATCTTTTACCAATAGAAGGTGTATAATTTAGTAGTTTCAGTAATAATATGTACTCTTTGAGCATATTAGACACTGATATGGTATTTCCACACCCTGCAGGAAGTGTGGGGATGAAGACAGAGATAGTAGTAATGAACAATTGTACATCTCAACACATCATTCTTGGAAATGATTAGTTGAATATTTATGGTATTTACATCATTAACCATAAAGACAGATACTTTACAATTGGAGAAAATAAAAGACAAAAATTTGCTTTTTCTAATATTCCTGAGAAAATATCAATAGTATCTTCAAATAAAGATAATTTTAAGGAAATATTTGTGACTGAAAAAATTTTTGAAGCATAAATTAATCCATCATTGTCTACCAGAATGAGGCAAGAACTTATTAATGTGTTGTATGCATATAAAAATGAATTCACTTCTGGTAATGAACCATTAGGCACTATCAAAGGGAATGAAGTTGATATTACTCTTAATATTGACAGACCATACCCTCCAGTACTTAGAAGACCAGCTTGTCCAGCCAGTCCCAGAGCTAGAGAAGCATTGTAAAAACATATCCAAGAGCTGATCCAACTAGGTGTACTAAGAAAGGTAGGCCATAATGAGGAAGTTGAGGTGAAAACACATGTTATTATTGATTGGCACAATGATGAATCTAGAATGGTTGGAGATTTTGGAGCACTGAATACCTACACAGTTCCAAATAGGTGTCCAATTCCTAGAATCCAAGAAGCTTTGACCCAATTGTCTAAAGCCAAGTATATAACATCCATGGATGCATTGAAAGGCTTTAATCAGAATGTTTTGATTCCCAAAGCTAAGAAATTACTTGAAATTATCACTAACTGTTGTATTTATCAGTATCTCAGAATGCCATTTGGTATTAAAAATGCACCATCTCATTATCAAAGAATGATTAATACCATCTTCCCCACAGAATTATATGAAGGATGGCTTATCATTTATAATGATGATATTATAATATGTTCTGATTCATTGTCTTTGCACCTTGAAAGACTTGCAAGAGTGAATATGAAGATTTTACTCAATAAATGTAAATTTGGCTTTGAAGAACTTAAAGCTTTAGCAAATATTGTTTCTGGTTGAAGCTTGGGAATTGACAAAAATAAAGTGGAAGCAGTGCTACTTAAGCCAATACCCCATAATAAGAAAGCAATTATTTCTTTTCTTTAATTTGCAATTCTAGCCAAATCACTATAGAATCTGTTATCAACAGACAGTAATTGAGATAACACAGGAAAGAACTAAAGCTTATGAGGAAATAAGGAAAGTTCTTACAGAAGCACCTTTACTCCTCATGACTGACTGGGATATACATTTTGAATTTTTCATTTATGCATGTGGAGATGGATTAGGGGAAGCCCTACATAAAATCCAAATTATTGATGACAAACCTACAGAGGGACTGGTTTGTTACATATCAAGATAAACCAAACCAACAGAAGCCAGATATGGTGCAAGCCAAATAGAGTGCTTATGTTTGGTATGGAAGCTTGAGATATTACACTATTATCTTAATGGAAGTGTTTTTAAAGTAATAACCTACTGTAATTCTGTGAAATCACTTCTCAACATGAAAACACCCAACAGACATATGTTGAGATGGCAAATAGCCATTCAATAATATAGAGGTAACACGACTATAGTTCATAAGGCAGGAAACATTTGCAAGAATTCTGATGGACTTAGTAAGTGGGTATTAGCCAATCCTCCTGATAACCCAGCTTATGTACCTTTGGAAGCGGAACCACAGATTACAATTGAAGGAATCAACATAACTGATATTGGGACTGAATTCTTTGAAGAAGTCAGAGAATCTTATAAGCAGGAAAACAATTGCCATATCTTGACTTCCTTGTTAGATAAAGACTGAAAAGATACATCTTTAGTCAATTCACTGGATGAAGTTTGGAAAAATTCCTATTCTGAAGGAAGATTTCACTTTTTTGATGGAATAATTTACCACAAAACTAAACATTCTTGTGTGATGACATTGTGTAGGAGATTGCTTCTAAATACAATTATTCATGAATTCCATGATAGCATCTATTCTGGACACCTGATAGAAGACAGAACACTTGTAAAAGTGAAACACTATGCATTGTGGCCATCTCGGAGAAAAGAAACCATTGAATATTGCTATTCCTGTGACAAATGCCAAAAAGCAAACAGGTGTACAGGCAAGAAATTTGGACTAATGATTCATATTTAAGAATCAAAATCCCCTTGGGAAGTTTTTCACATGGATTGGGTCACAGAACTTCCTCCAAGTGGTGACAGAAATTATAATTTTTTTTTAGTCATTGTGGAAAGATATAGCAAAACTCCCATATTCTTACCATGTCATAAGGAGGTCACTGCTATATATACAGCTCTTCTTCTATGGAGTAAAGTTATTTCTCATACAGGGTTACTTAAAAATATTATAAGTGACAGAGGTCCCAAATTCACATCTGAACTTTGGACCAATCTCCATAGATTTTTTGGGACCAAGTTATCAGTCTCTATAGCATATCACCCTCAAACGGATGGGATAGCAGAGAGGATGATTCAAACCTTAGAAGACATGATCAGGAGATTCTGTGCTTATGGATCAGAATTCAAAGCCTCGGAGGGCTTTACCCATGACTGGTGCACTCTGATACCTGCATTGGAGCTGGAATATAAGACATAAGTCCATTCTTCCACAGGTCAAACTCCTGCTATGTTGGAGAAAGGATGGAACCCAAGACTCCCAGCAGACACACTGAGGAAAGATTTGGTTCACATTCATCCCCCTGCTTTCAGCTTCAATATAATTCTTTATAAAGTGAAACATCATGCAAAAAAAAGCATGCATGCTGCTTTTGACTATGTAAAACAGAAGTGGGACAAGAGTCATAAAGTACCAGAATTCAAAATAGGGGAATTAGTTCTAGATTCAACCTTTAATTTTAATAATATTAAAGGCCCAAAGAAACTGAAAGATTCTTATGTAGGAGCTCCTGTTATTATTGAATTACATGGAACCAATTCAGCTCAAGTGGAATTGAGTGGTGAATTAGAAAATAAACACCCAGCTTTTCCAGTCAGCTTGATAAAGCCTTATCAACCACCTGATAAAGAACTGTTTCCTGTAAGGAACCCAACTCCTTTAACTGTACCACCAGTGAAACAGAGCTAAGAAAAAAAGATAAATAAAGTCATTAAAGAAAGGAGACTTAAGGGTAAAAATCAAAGAGAATATTTTGTCAGATATAGGAATCCAGTACATGAAGATGAATGGCTGGCAGAATCAGATATACCTGACTCAGATAAACTCTTGAAAATATTTAGACATGAAAGAAGGCCACAATCCTGAATATGTCTATAAATTTGCTTTAAATTACTTGATATGAGTAATGTAAAGAGGTTGGAAAGTGAAAATTAACCCCCTTTTGGGACTTTTTCTTCTTGATATTATTAATAAAATTGTAATAAAATTTTGTTTTTTGATGGGAGGGAATGTGAGCCTTGAGGTATATTTTACATAACCAAGTAGGCCACAATTATCTTTATGAATACTTTCTGAACTATGCATAACCCATAAGTCATGCATATATTCAATATTCATCATTTTTTTCAGAAAAGATGAATAACTTTTGATTGAGTGAGTAAATCTATGAATTTGAGGCCAGATTTGAATTCTACACAAAGATTCACCTAGGGTAGCTCCAAATAGTGACTAAGCTTAAATTAACTCTATGAGGTGGTAAAATAGAAAATACTTCTATACCACATCATCAATACCACATAATATAAGTTTGAATCTTTTTGTTTTTCTCAATTTCATGCCAAAATCATGGGAATGTGAGAAATCCCATGTTACATATACACTAAGGATAGTGTTATTCATGTTTGTGGCACTTAACATTATGGTATTCTTACATGAAGTTTTGATACACTCATAGTGCATATCAGTCTTGAATCCTGAAATTCCATTTTTGACATGAAAATAGCTAAGGGGGACAAAAGAAATCAAAAAGAGCCAGGGTACCCAACTTCTGAGGCCTCTGAGGCATGGATAGCTCTAAAGTTTGGATCAATGGCTGATAATGGCCCAATTAGTGTACTAAAACCTTTTTGGAACTTAGTTACCAAGTTAAAATCTCATTAAATCATAAGAAAATTGCAAATAAGCTGCTATTTTGATGTTCCAAGGAGGTAAAGAGCCACTTAGACTCTTGTAGCCATGTCAACTATTGATGTTTTACCATGAATACACCCTAAAAAGAGTAATTAAAGACCATTTTGGACTATTATCCATTGATTCACCCCATAGCAATCAGCCATATAGTGCTATTTGCAATTCTATGTAGAAATAAGGTAAAACCTTCAAAAATTCATTTAAAATACAATTCTTGATTGATCTTTCTGAAACTTTCAGGAAAAATGTAGAAACATATGATCCATAAAGAAACCAAAAATAATCACAGTTTCATAAGTAAAACTCAAAGCTTTACATACAGTCCATTTCTGATGATTCCACCTGAAACACTTAATCTTCAAAATTCACAGAAAATACAACCTGTGATGAAATTTCCAAAGAAATTTATAACTTTGAGGAATTAATGTTCATTTTTAAATAAAAGAAGATTTAAATTTGCTACTCATTTTGTTATTAGCCATATTTGGGCTGGTAGTCATGTAAAAGCATCAATTAAGTAATTATGATAATATTACATGACAACAGATGATGCAATTATTAATCCAAAAAGAATTATTGTTTTCTCACTCACTGGTTTTTCAGTTTGATCCATGACTGGCCTCTGTAATCTGATGTTGACTAAAAGAGGCCTCCTGTTGCTGTTTTTTCCAAATCATCTTATTATTCAAATATACCTTTATTACCAACAAGTAAGCATTGATAAAATGCTTTCTTAAGTGTTTTAATTATTTCAGAGGCAATAAGAAAGATTTGAAATAATAGAAATCAACCATATGTTTTTGTAATACTGTTATAAATCATTTTTTGATCCTTTAAATCCATAATTATCTGTCAAAACTCTCTACCAAACTCTTTCTAGGTTCATTGTAGCATTAGTAAGTTATTTATCATTAATTCTTAAAGTTTTTCTCTATTCTTTGTTTTCTTCAAGGATTCTAATTATAATTATTCTTTCAAAAGATAGCTATATATTAAAGTAATTCAATTATTTCAATAAAAAAGTTTTATCATTTAAATACTTCTTGTAATTGATTCTTTTAGACAATTACTGCTTACTGTTATAATCACTAGTAGTGTATAAAAAGTAAAAGGAAAATTAATTAATTAATTATTCAATTGTGGCTATAATAATCTTTATTATTATATTCCATAATAATAGTCATAGTACTGTTGATTAATAGTAATATTATCAACAGTTTCATAGACAAATCTTACAAATATAGTAACAGTAAATCTCTCCAACTATAATTTGATCTCTATGAAAAAATTTAAAAAAATTGAATGTAAGAAAAATCTGTAATGTAAAGGTCATAGTGAAAAACCTTTTATTCATTATGGAGGTTTTTTGTAAAGTTATATTTCAAATATTTTAGCTTATTATAAATATTAATTGATAATAATATTTATTTTTGAAAGGTGGATGATTTCTTAAAAAAATTCCATATCCGTCTTCATATGCTTTAATTGAGAAATACTATAAAACAAGGGCTTGAAGACAGAAAAAAGTAAATTATTGGATGTAAAATGGTCACAGTATTCAATTATTAAGATTGCAAAAGATGAAATTTGTCTAGTGTGATTCTGAATCTCCTGAAAGAGGTGTAGGAGTTTCCTAAGCTTTCCTCATGAGTTCAAACACTTAAAACAACTTTGGAAGAGATTACTTTCATAATTCAAAGAAATCTGAAATACCATGTCAAATTTCATTTCAATTGTCCCATTGAGTTATATACTCAACTTAAAGGATGAGCTAGTAAGGAAATTTTCAAAAGTTTTACTTGATTCGATATTTGTGGGAATAGCTGATAGTTTATTAATTACTTTGAAGTAAGATTCAACAAATGTAAAATTTGATGGGTTCTAATTTTGCAGGGATGATTCCTTGTAAGAATAATCTAAAATATAAAATAATGTTAGTAATATATATGAAAAATGGATTAATTATCAAAGACACAGTAGCCTCACAAATAATTCTAAAAGATATTCGTTTTAGCCCCAAGAATGCTTTTAATGCTTCATAGATACTCTTGGTAGAGTCTATTTTTCAGTTAAGCTGCAATATGTCTATGGATTCTTTGACATATTGTCCTTGAAATGATAATAAGGAATATAATTATTAGCTAAGAATATTTTTCCAACCATGAATTGAAAATAATATAGAACTTAAATTAAAAACCTGTTGAATTTTTTTTTATGATTTTCAGGAATCTATAAAAATATATGCTTTCAAATTAAGTCCAAGGTAGGTAAGAGGTTATAAGGCAAAATCTTGTTGATAATTCTTGAGGTTTTTTCCATAAAGAAGAATCAATTGGATATCTGATATTCTGAGTGATTCAAAGTTAAATCATAAATTTCCATTGTATGATTGTCACTGATGAATAAAAAATAGTATTCTGAAGGAGGTTTTTATGGTTTTGAAGATCATATGTAGGTTGATATTTCTTAAACAGTAAGAGAGAAACAAACAGCTATCTCTTTGGAATATCTGGTGGTAGTAGATATCATTCAAATTAAATCTTGTATTTATCTTAATTTTTATGAAAATATTATTGTTGTACATAAAAAATTGATGAGGCCAAACTTTACTAATAAATAATATCTTATAAATTGTAATTTTCTAAATTACAATGAGATTTTGAGCTAGGATAAAAATTTGAATTCAAAAACCATTCCATAAAGCTCCATGCAAATTTTATGGTGGACTTCAATTCCCATCTCTAGATGAAAGCATGTTTTAGTATGAGATTAACAAATAATATGGGTTTAAAAATACTTCATTTTGAGAAGAATATGGAAATGATGATTATTAATAAAAAATTAATAAAGATTTCAAGGAGTAGTAAAAAATATATGGAGAAAAAATTAATGAGTAGTAGAAAAGAATAATAAAAATCTTAGAAATATTTTTCTTGAATTTATTGGTGAAATTTTTCAAATATATATTAAAATAAACCTAATTAGAGCTCATTACTTTCCACCACCCTTCCATGTGGAAAGTTTGGGGAGGGAAGGCATGGGTTTTATTCCATGGTGTGGGCCCCTCCACCAATAACCACCCCCAAGAATAATATGAACATGATATAGTTTACATGAAACACCATGAGAAAATGTCTTACACCTGAAAGAAGGTTTTCCATTTGGAAAAAATCTTTAAGCCAGCCTGGACTAATCTTCAGCCTTTTCTGTGAACTAGGTTGAGCCTAGAATTCAGATTTTTGTAAATGTTCCAGGGTATCCTAAGCCACTGGAATATTTCAGAGGTTCCAATTTTATAATTATCTCTTTTAAATTGTATAGAATATACATACAGGAAATAATATCTAATATATTAAGACCTTGAGATAAATCAAAAAATGCCTCTTTTTCATTTTTTTAATCTTCATTGAAATCTCATAGGCTATAAAAGTTTTCTTTCAAAGTATTTTTATTTACTTATAAGCTTCTTTTATCTTTTGAAGTCCTGACAAAGTCAATTAAAATTTAAAAGTAAGAAAACAATTCTTTTTCTTTTTTAAGGATTTATCATCAGAATATAATCAAATTACCCATTATTTTTTCTCTAAAATATTACTTAAAAAAGGGGCTATTTTAAATGAAAAGCTTCCCTCAAAGAAGTCAATGATTCTGGTTTTTTTATATAATAAAATTTCATTCAATCAAGAAAGATATTTACAAGTTTCCTTTGAAAAAAAATCCTCAACAAGCAGAAATAAAAAAGATGTGCATTTTTTCTGCTTTATTGAAGTAAATTTTTTAAATGTCAGTATTCTTTTGATTTTTGTTTTATTTTACAGTTTCTTTTCTCATTCACTATACTTTGATTCAATATTTTTAATCAATAAGAGGAATTTATCTTTTATAAAAAGAAACAAATTTTTTACCTTATTTTGTTTTGAATGCTTATACTTTTTCATTTTTTGTATACTTAATTGTTGTTTTGAATTCATTAAAGCTCCATTTTAGAGCCTTTTCTATTTAAAAGTGAATTATTAGATCTTGAGAGAAAAAAAACTAAATTAAATTCATTTTGTTAAAGTAATTTACATCCTGTAGCTGCAAACGTTTTTATGATCATTGACGATTTTGCAGTAGCAGGCCTTACAGGACCTGCTACTGTTATATTTACTCAAAACTCAATTAAATGAAGTGAAATTAGGTAATTCCAATGCATAGCTTTTCGAAAATTCGTCGAATTTTAAGGGTCATCAAATATTCAATATCGAATTTCTGTCATGACCGAATATTCAGAATCGAATTTCACCTACCTTCGAATATTCAAAATCGAATGTTCGAATATTCGAATATTCGGAAGTGAATTTTGAATTTTCATGGATACCTTCATTTATATAAAATTAACCCTTTTGGGCCTTTGGTAAAACCATAAAAACCCATTGGCCCTTAAGTTTTCTTGCCACAAATTATTAAATACACATAAAAAAACACTATGGGCTCCTTGTTTATGAAATAAATGGAATTCTTATTCCATAACACAATTTATGGTATTTTTAATTCCCTTCAAGCCATTAATTTTATGTATGCATTTTTTATTCCATTAATTTCATTTATATTATTGATGATACCATTAATATTACTTATGAAATTGTTGAGGCTATTCATACCATTTTCATGGCATTTTTCATGAAATTCATGTGATTTATGGCATTTTAACAATCATTCAACCCAAGAAGTTTCAAAAAAATATAGGGGTCTTGTTTTTGATTCTTAAGATTGAATGGATTTTTTAAAAATAATGATGATTATTTATTTCAAAAATAGAATTCGAACAGAAAGGATCATTTATTTCAAAAATGTAATTCAAACAGAAAGGATTTTTAATTTCAAAAATAGAATTCAAACAGGAAGTATTATTTATTTTAAAAATAGAATTGTGATTTTTGGTCAGAAAACACTTATATCACTTTAATTTTAATTAGAGAAATTGCTAAATAATAATGTTCTGATTAATAGATTGAATCTAAAATCACTATAATAATAAGAAAAAATATTTTAATTGGCATAATTCTCAGATTTATTAAATTTTTTGATTTCAAGAGAAATTCATTTAACGAGTAAAAATAATAAATGGAATTAATGAAGATTATCATACCAAGCATACATACTTTCATAAATTCCATTATTTAACCAAGAACGTAAACAAATATTTGCCTCCACAGAATCACAGGAAAGTGATGTGCGTTTGTTAGTAATCAAGTTTCCAGCTTCTGAAAATACACGCTCACTAGGTGCTGAGGTTGCAGGTATTCCAAGGTAGTCTCTTGCAATTTTGGATAATATTGGAAACCTATTTTCGTGGCTCTTCCACCATTCAAGAATACATATTGAATAATGTGGTGAATCAGTTTGTAAATATTCAAGAATTTCATTAGTTTTATTTTTTCGTTGGGACATTTGTTCTTCAAAAGGATGCAATTGCTTCAGATTAGTTGGAACTGTTTCAGAAACCTGAGGTTCTTGTGGAAAGTTGATTGTGTATGCAGAAGAATATTCAGCATATACTTCTTTGAGATGTTTGAGTGCTTCGTCCTTATATCTTATTGGATTGGAATCACTGTTTCTTTCATCTTCTTGCAACAAATCATGCTGAGTAAACCATGTAAGCTTGAATCGTGGGTCAAGAATCAAGCACATAGCACAGGAATTTGATCTAATATTGTAATAACTTTCAAGCTTTGAATATGCTTGATCAGCTGCATCGTAAAGTTGGGATTCCCTTGAGACTTCATTTTTTGTTTTTTGACATGTTTCAAGGAGTAGTTGGTACCAAGGCATTACTAACCCAAGTGAGGGATAAGAATCACCTTGAACTTCATCGGTTGCAGTGGCAAAGACCTTTAGAAATTCTGATATTTGTTGAAAAAATGTCCAGTCCTCTTCCAAAATTACATCCTGAATAGTTAGAAAGGAATGAAGTGAGATTTATTATGCAGAAAAATAATCAACTAGGCAGACGTACAAGGCGTATATCATTATGAATGTCTGCTTTTTCTATTGCCTGGGAAATTGTTTTCTGTTTCTTGCTGCTAAATGTTTTTTGGCTTGAATTTTTAAAGTGATTTGTTTTTCGCTTTGATGTTTGAGACTTATTGTACTCATAAATAAAATCATCAAAAGAGCTCTTCTGCTTTAATGCTGAACAAAGCATTGAATATGTTGAGTTCCATCTGGTGGAATTGTCAGCCATTGGCCGGTTTGGTGGCTCTTTATTTTTTTCACAAATGCTTTTGAAGTGTTCCCATGAGGTGTTTGATTGACGTATTAAGTGAACCACCTTCTTAACCTTATCAATTGATCCATCAAGCTCCTTTAAAGAATCCTTTGCAGCTAAATTAAGAATATGTGCAAAACATTGAATGTGTGAGTCAAAACCTTTCAGCAAATTATTTTTAACAGCAAGGTCCATAAATGTAGTATTTGAGGAAGCATTATCCAATGTTATGGCCATGATTCGATTACCAATGGATGAGATATCCAAACTATAAAAATCATTTGACAAATTGGACAAATCGCTTTCAGTTTCTGAAGATGAATCACTTGAGGTATCTATTTCAATTGCATCACGCTTTGATCCCCTTGGCTTTTGAGAGTGTTCAATAAAGAAATCATTAAGCATATCCACGATTTTTGTGTATATGTTTTTACCAGTATGAGCTTCTGTGAACTTGGAAAATCCAATGGTTGCAGTGATCGGTTTCCAATCAGATGATATGTAATGAGCTGTGAGAGTAATATACGACATTCCACCTGGACCAGACCAAATGTCAGTAGAAAATGAGAACCGTGGTGCTTGTGAATTGATAAAGGCAAATATATGTTCTTTATCATTCAGAAACTTTTGCTTGATCCGTTTGGAAATTGTGGTTTCAGAAATTAAGTTAATGTCCTTGTTGAGGGTGTGAATAAGCTTTTGAAATGATTTTGATTTAACTAATGCATATGATTGTTGATCTTGAATTATGAAGCTGACAAGATTATCAGTGAAATTATTCTGTAAGTGGACATTCATACTTTTTATTATGCTGCTTCCATGTGAGTTTGATAAGTTACTTTGTCCTTCAGTGTTCTTTTCGGCAATTGCTTGAGCCCATAGTTCCTTATGAAATGCTTTCAAATGAGATACCAGGTTTTGCTTGGTTCCTTCATGTTGCTTAATTTTCTTTGAGCATCCATCGACTAGGCATAACTGGTATCCATTCTTTTCTTGGGAAAAATAACATTGTGCGATCTGACTTTGATTTACTTTGGAGTTTGAAGAGTGATTTTTTGTGCAAGACCATGAAATTTGACTGGCTGATTCATTGGGATTTATTAGGGAGCTTATTTGACTCATATTAAGAATTAGATAAAGATTTATTAGGTCAAATGAATGTTAATTTGAAGAGAGTGGATCAAAAACAGATTCAACATGCCCAAGCCATATGAAATAATTATGGTTAGGATGTATTTAATGTGGAAACATATTCATTATGCATAAATTTGCATGAAATTTAACAAATCACTATCAGACTTGATTAATTTCATAATCATTCACTCATTTTTTATTATTTATTGTTTGATTACTTATTAATTTATATAAATAAAGCAAAAATACAAAACAAATGAATAAAAATTAAATAAAAGATCATAAAAATAATGAATGTCATTAATTGTCATTAATTATAATTAATTTTAAGTCATTATCACTAATGGTCATTAATTATAATTAATTTTAAGTCATTATCACTAATGGTCATTAATTATAATTAATTTTCATTAATTCTCATTAATTATATTTTAATTATTATTTATAATTAATGAAAAACAATGAAAATTAATTAATATTAACTATAAATAATGGCAATTAATGATAATTAATTAAAATTGATTTAATGATAAGATAATAATAATTAATTAAAATTAATTAAAATTAATTAAAATTAATTAAAATTAATTAAAATTAATTATAATTAATAATAGTTAATTAAAATTAATTATAATTAAATTATAATTAATAAAAATCAAATAAAATTAATTATAAAATGGGAATTAATTATAATATACTTAATGAAAATTAATGAAAATTAATCAAAATTACTGATAATGAATTAAAATTAATTATAACTAATGACATTTAATGATAATTAATTAAAATGAATTATATTTTCATTAATTATCATTAATTTGCATTTTATAATTAATTTTGTTTAATTTTCATTAATTATATAATTAATAATAATTAATTTTATTTAATTATTATTAATTATAATTAATTTTAATTAATCTTAATTAATTATCAATAATTATAATTAGTTTTAATTAATTATTATTAATTATAATTAATTTTAATTAATTATTATTAATTATAATTAATTTTAATTAATTATCATTAATTATAATTAATTTTAAGTAATTTTAATTAATCTTAATTAATTATCACTAATTATAATTAATTTCAATTAATTATCATTAAATTAATTATAATTAATTTTAATTAATTATCATTAACTCTCATGAATTTTAGTTAATTTGAATTAATTTTCATTATAAATTAATGATAATTAATTAAACTTAGTTATAATTAATTTTCATTAAATTGATTAATCAATGACATTTAATGATAATTAAATAAAATTAATTAAAATTCATTATAATTAATTATAATTAATAATAATAATTATTAGTTTTAATTAATTATAATTAATTTTAATTAATAATTAATTGATAATTAATTATAATTAATTAAAACTAATTATAATTAATTAGAATTATAATTTCTTTTGAATTAATTTTAATTTTGATTATAATTAATTTTAATTAATTATAATTAATTTTCTACATTTAATATTAATTATAATTAATGAAAATTATTCAAAATTAATTATAAATAATTATAATTAGTTTCAATTAATTATAATTAATAATTAATTAATAAAAAATTATAGTTAATCTTAATTATTTATATTTAATTATAATTACTTTTAATTATAATTAATTCTAATTATAATTTACTTTAATTAATTATATAATTAATTTTAATTAATTATAAATAATTTTCATGAATTAATGACAGTCATTAATTGTCATTCATTATGATTAATTTCAATTCATTATCTTTAATGGTCATTAATTATAATTAATTTTCATTAATTCTCATTAATTATATTTTAATTATTATTTATAATTAATGAAAATTAATTAAAATTAACTATAAATACTGGCAATTAATGATAATTAATTAAAATTTATTTAATGATAAGATAATAATAATTAATTAAAATTAATCAAAATTAATTAAAATTAATTATAATTAATAATAGTTAATTAAAATTAATTATAATTAAAATATAATTAATAATAATCAAATAAAATTAGTTATAAAATGAGAATTAATTATAATATACTTAATGAAAATTAATTAAAATTACTGATAATGAATTAAAATTAATTATAGCTAATGACATTTAATGATAATTAATTAAAATGAATTATATTTTCATTAATTATCATTAATTTTCATTTTATAATTAATTTTGTTTAATTTTCATTTATTATATAATTAATAATAATTAATTTTATTTAATTATTATTAATTATAATTAATATATCATTAATTATAATTCATAATAATTAATTTTAATTGACTGACACTCAAGAGTCAAGACGGTGTTTGTGTGAGACTGACTGTGTGTGTTTTAGAGTAGTAAATTGCTAAGATTAATTAAAATTTAAAATCTTTAAATTATTTCCTTAAATTTTAAAAAACTTTTACAAGAACTCATTTCAATTTACGCTCATCAACCTCAGCTTCAATAATCTAAACCTCCTTGATCGATTACGGTAATCTTACCAAACAAATCAATTCAACTTAATCATCACTCTTAGCTGGTTAGTATCATTAATCATTAACTTAATGATTTCGATAGATCAACTAACTCATTAACTTACTCTTGCTTTTAATTCTTAATCTAAAATAAATAAATAATCTAATAGAATTTAAATTTAAATTAAAATCTAATCAAAATCGTGATCGATCCAATTAATTCTATCTCATTGGATTTTTTTTAATATTTGATTTTGATTGATTGATCACTGATACTGATCAATGATACTGATCACTGATACCGATCGATGATCTTGAATCTTTAATCTTTTAGAATGTATGTAAACTCATTATGAATTTCAATTAAAAAAAAATCAAAAAAGTTAGATAACTGACAAGAATTAATTTGAATTTTAATTAATCTCAATTGATTGATAGTCACTTTCATCTAATCCTCTCTCTCATTTCTCATCTTGAATCAGAAATCGAAATTAATTAAAAATTAAAACCTATCAATCTTCATCTGATTCATCTAAATCATTCATCTTCACTCATCAAAGTACTCATTACTCTTTCAATTAAATCATCATTCATCTCCACACTATCCTTATTAAAATCCTTCTAATTTACTTATAAATCTCAAAAATTCATCTCAACTTGAAAAAACAAAAGACTTTCATCTATCTCTATCGATCTATCTATACCACCACCACCACTGTCGACCGGCCACTACCACCACCACCACCCCCACCGTCGACCGGCCACTACCACCACCACCACGCCCACCGTCAACCGGCCACTACCACCACCAACACCGTCAACCGGCCACTACCATCACCACCACCGTCAACCAGCCACTACCACCACCACCGCCGGCCAACTACAACCATCACCACCGTCGACCAGCCACTACCACCACCAACACCGTCGACCGGCCACTACCATCACCAGTGCCGACCAACTACCACCACCACCATCGTCAACCAGCCACTACCACCAGCGCCGGCCGACTACCACTACCACCACCACCACCGTTGACAGCACCGCCGGCCAACTACAACCACCAACACCATCGACCGGCCACTACCACCACCACCACCCCCACTGTCAACCGGCCACTACCACCACCACCGCCGGCCGACTACAACCACCAACACCGTCGACCGGCCACTACCACTACCACCACCACCACCGGCCGACTACAACCACCAACACCATCAACCGGCCACTACCACCACCACCGCCGGCCAACTACAACCATCACCACCGTCGACCGGCCACTACCACCACCAACACCGTCGACCGGCCACTACCACCACCACCACCAACGCCGGCCGACTACCACCACCACCGTCGACCGGCCACTACTGCCTCCCCCTCCACCCATCCACCATCACCACCACGGCCAATCGGCCACTACCTCTACCACCTACCGGCCACCTCCACCCCCATCTGTTATTAGTGAGGCCACACCACCTCCTCCACCGCTGCAACAACATATATGACTAATTCTTTTTTTTTTTTGCAATTTAGGGGAGGAATTATAATTTTGTAATAAATTATATCTGCAATAATGACATCACCTTCAAACAACCAACTCCCCCTTTCTTTAGCCATTTCTTATCAATCATCTGATCATTTGACTGTTGGGACTCAACCAAATGACCAGATGATTGTTAATAAGCTCAATGTGCCCAATTTCTCTTTAGTTACTCATGATGTGAAGCCTGTTGGGACTCAACCTCACAATCAGAATAATAAAACAGAAGAGAATTCTCTTAATCATAATCACTCAAATACCAGACAACAAAGAAGAATGCTTTCTTATATGAACCAAACAGCAGGCCAGCTTGGCCTTTACAATCCCAACTTCTCCATAATTACGCTAGACAAGAAGAACAATGAGAATGCCTCCTGGTTAAAGCTTCCTCCACACAAGCTTCTGCCCAGACCCTATGTACTTATCAATAGACATAGCAAGCCTTATTTACCCATTTTCATGTATCAAATTCACCCATTCAGCAGTCCAACACCAGTCTTCCATAAACTTCAAAAATTGATCATAACATTAAATAAGCTTGCAAAGAACCGTCAAAATATCACCACTAACTCTGATATGCTTGATGGCATTATGAAAGGAATAGGATTTCGTCAGGGTTCTGATTCTGGTAAATCTGCTGGGGTTTATGCAAGGAAAGCAGGCTTGACTAAAAAAACAATTGATGAAGATAATGAGCAATGGTCAACACTTCAAGAATTTGATGAATTCATTCACTCCCGAATTCAAGGTTTTTCACATAATGCACTTAAAGACAATCAAGAAATCATGAATGCAGCCAATTTGCCAAACTTCAGCCAACTTGAATGGCATTCCAACAAATCACCGAATTTCAAAACTTATTCAAATGTTATAGTTACTTTCAATGGCTTCCACAATAAACCACATACTGATAATAAGGACGTCAATTCATGGACATATGGTATATTCTCTTTTATCAATAAAAACGATTTCATTCCAATTCCTACAGATTTCACACCCTCTGGGCATGGATTATCATTTCCCAACCACAAATTCATTTTTGATTTTTCAAAAAAAGAAGGCATTGTTGAAATACTGTGGAAAACATCTGAACTTCTTCATCAAACAACCAAGCCAGCAAAAGAATTGCTTGAACACCAATCCATCACACACTTTGGTTGTTCTTTTCAAATAAACAAGAAATTATTTCTCACAGGACAAAAATTCAAACAACTCAGCTCTGAAGAAATTGAAACAAAAGTCAACGGTCAAATCATGCGGAATGAACAGGATAACAAAAGATTACGTAAAAATTAGAAATTATAAATATTTTAGATTATATATATTGACACATTTGATAATTGAAAATGTATTACAAATATTAGTCTTCAGATAATTCTCTTTGAAAATAAATCATTTATTCCTGAACCAATCTAAAGTGTAGGGCTTGACTATTTCATGCATATTCAAATCGCCATTTTCATCATCTTGTTGTGTGATATTTTGGAGCTGGGGGGGGGTCATTATCCTCATATAAATCACTCCATTGGTCACCTACTTGTGCTAATAGATTATGCAATATAACACAGGTTACCACCCACTGTACAAATAATTGTACCTCTTTCACATTATGCATTTGATTTCACATAATAACCATTATTTCAAGCCTGGTTATTCAGTTTTATTGTCTTCAATTCATTTCAATTACCTTCAATTTATTGAAATTCATTTGAATTAATTGAAATCATTTTTAAATACTCATATTAATCTGGGTTATTGGTCAACCCATGTAAGTAATTTGGCAAAAACATTTAATCCCTTATGTGGATTTGCCATAAATTGCCAAAATTATGCAATTATTTAGTAACAAAAATAAGGTTTGTCTTCTAGTTGAAGTTAAGCTAAAGAATACAACAGTTGGTAAAATCCCAATTTATGGCATTGTTGGTTCCATAAATTGCATAAATGGAATGATTTATGCCAGCAATAGGATAAGTGCCATTGTTGATGCCATAAATATTTGCTGAATACCATTTATGGCATGGTTATCCTGTGGCTGATGCCATAAATATTTCACTTCTTTTAATTAATGAATTATATTCATAAATCATTTTTTCATCCAAAATTCGAGATTTTCGTTTCGAATTTCAATTTTGAGGTTGAAAAATCCGAATGGATCCTTTGTTCATAATTTCTTATTCGAATTTTTGGGTTTTCATTTTCTGGGCCAAAAATTCAAATTCGAAGACAAATTTTTCAAATAGTGAAAATTGAATTCTTCGAATAGCTATGCCTTGGGTAATTCACAGTAGAAAACTATCTCTCAACAATTCCAAAAGAGAAAATTAAAGAATATAAATATATAAATGTATATATGTATAAGTAAAGGTAATAATAATAATTCATAATATAGTTAAAATACACAAAAAAGGTCTTTTTAAAAAATCAGGATGATCTTCTTTTTAACTATTTCCTTCCAATAAGTACAGAAATGTTTTTATTATAATATTGAAAAAATGAATTAAAATAATAATAAATAAAAAACCTAAAAATCATCTTTAAGACTTTTTGAAATTAATTTCAAAGATGAATTAATTATTTTATTTGATATTTTGCATGAATTTTCATTAATTTTGTTCATTGAACATTTTACTCACCACAATAAGAATAATAAGTATTTCAGTTATAAATAAAATAGCATTATCAGGGCTAATGACAAAAATTCTGCTTTGGTATTCCCTTAGGCAATTCAGCTTAAATTTTTAGGCTTTTGTTTGATTTGAAGAAATGGGGACCAGACCCCCAAGGATTTATAAACTATATGCACATATTACTCATAAAATTGAGTCAAAAATATAAAAATATGTATTTAAACATAATCCTGGTCAACTCATTCAATTTCAAAATCAAAAAAGAAATGATAAAAACAGTATTATTTTCAAAAATGTCTTTTTACAAAACTAATAATCTTTGCCTTTAAAAAAAGCATATTATTCCTTATTTAAATACAGAATTAATACAGTATAGTATAAAGAACTTGATTTATGGTTTTGAAAAATTAATACAGAAAGCTGTTTATTAATCACCATCTAATCAATATAAAAATTAGGGCAATTTCCTTGAAAATGTTTTACTAATCAAAGGGAAATTGATTATAAGCTATTGGGAAAACTTCTTGAATTTAGTTGGACATAGCTCTGAAGTGATATGCATATCACTTAAAGCCTACTGATAAGAATAATTATAGCTTATTCCTGAATGATATTATTTAATAAGCTTATTTGAACTACTCCTTTAAGTTTATTTCTCAACATAGAAAACAAAAATACAAATTAAATATTTTTTTATATTAGATCTTTGAAATACTTAAATAATCTTAATAAATAATTTAATAAAATTAAACCTATTAATATCACAAGATAATTAATTAATTCATATTTTGAATAATATTTCTGTCTGTAATTATACTTGAGCTAATAAGATTCTCAGTAGCTTCAAGAATTAGGTCTGCAAAGGAATTTGATGAAAGAGCTTCTTAAATCACTTCCTTTAAGACAAAATAATATACCCATTAAGGAAAAAAAGTTTTTTATTTTTATTCAATTTGTTTTTTATAATTGATTTTGATAGCTACTCATGAGTTATCATATGAATTTTATACAGCTGTCCCACATAAAGCTGAGGAATCCTCAATATTTAAGAGCTATCTCATAATTATCTGAATCTTTTTTGAAACCTGAGTTTACTAATTGTGTAGCTTTAATGATATCACACAGTTATCTTGAGGAAATATAATTTTCCAAAAGATAAAACACAGGTATTTTATTGAGACTTCCAGTATGTGAACAAATTTACATAATTTTCAATTATAATAGGATAGATAAAGAACTATGAAAGCTAAAAATAACACAAAAAGAAAACAAAAATATATGAAGTGGTAAGTGAACTCAACAGATATTTAATCTAAAGATATTTTAAACATATTCATTTCTTCAAATTAAAGTTCTTAAAATCTTGCATATTTGCAAATTGTATTAATAAAAAATTATTATATATTAGAGCTCAAATATCCTATTTGATACAATTTCCCTCCTAATTTGATCACAATTGAAACTCACAAAATCAAAATAAGCAAGAGATAAGGAATTTCTTTAGTCTCTAGAATAATGAAAGAATTTACTAAATGTGTATGATGAATTCATAATTAATGATTTCCCAACAGAGGTACACAAAGTGACATATGAATTGGTTTCAGTGAGAAAAATTGTGAAATATTAAAATACAAAAGTTGTATATATCTTATACAAAACCAAGAAGTAGCTATTCTATTTTTGAGAAATATCTTTTTCTCTGAATAACACAATTACTCTTAAATTAAACCTTTTGACTGTATAATAGAGAAAGGTTTATGAGTTTGAAATTTGAACAAAATATTCTTCAATTAAGTCTTATAGATTCCGGCTATAAGTAAAAAATAATTTCCTGAATTAGTTTTTTGGCTGAAATATTGGTAGTAGTTATTGATTATATATCCAATTTTGGAAAGATTTTTTATCTAATAAGACCTTTTATTGAAGAATAAGACCTTTTTTTAATTTCAAATAAATAATATTGATGCAAGAAAAAGAATAAAACAGGTATATGATATCTTTCAAAATACAAATTTTAATTAGAGAAACCAAATTTATGGTAATTGATTTCTTCTAAGCTATCTAAATCTACGAAAGAGCCTTAATTTATTCAGAGATTTTCTCATTAATTTAGGATTAATTTGAAAATATAAGGGTTCAGATTTAAATATTTCTTAAACTAGATTAAATTGAGAAAACTTTCATAGTGAAGCTTTAATAAATATAAAAAATTCATAAAGAATACTTTAAATTTTGATCTTTATGAACAAATTAGAAGTAAAAAGGAAAAATAAGATGAATTTGGAATGAAAATTATTCTTCTTATAATGTATTGTTGAGTTAATGAGCTTGGAAGATCCTGCAAAAAATACTGGTATTGAGTAAATTGAATTGAGAATTTGAGGCTTTCACAAGTGGCTTTAATTTCTTCCAAAACCTCTATTTCTAAAGTGAATTTATGCCTTATCTCCAACCTGAATTAAATCTATTTCAAATTTCAAATTCCAAATGCAACACCTGCTGCAAGGTGTAGCCACTTTTCTCAAGGTGAAAGGCAAACTGAAATACTAAACTCCTATGTTAAATGAGGAATTATCTCATATTAGAAGTAAATATAGAAGAAAATATCCATTGATGGCTCAATATATATTGAAAGAAATGCCCAAGATTGCATAGGGCTGATGAAAATTACATCAATAATTGGAAACAATATCAAAATTATTTAGCTTATTTGTGATTGATTTCATAAACAATAATTATTTTATTCATAAAAAATGAATTTTATATCATTCTTTCAATACCTTTTACCTTCCCAAGAGTTTAGAAGATAAATAATAAGGAAAATAAATTTTGAATTCCAATTTTTCATTTGATTTATTATATTTCAATGAGAATTCTTTAGTTTCATCCTGTGGCTCAAATTAAGACAAAAAAAATGAAATCTAAATGCCATAATTCATGGTAAAACCAAGATACTCTTGTATTTTAGAAACACTAAGATAAAGTTAACAATTAATTTATACTTCTGGAATAATATACTGTTTTCACTAAAAACAAAAAAATAATGGGAAAATACATGGCAGTACACACACAAAATGATAAAAGTAACCTCACAAATTGATTAATATGAAATGATGAATTTTCTCCTGCACAATGTACCATTTATACCCCATATAGTCAAGAAATTACTGAAATATTGCTTAAGATATAAGAAATAACTGATTAAAGTATAAATCTTAACCTCTCATTAATGATCTTGAAAAATTGAACAAATGAAACCAAATCAGTTTTTTTATTTAACCTCTCAAGCTTTAATATCTAATTGGCTCAACTAATCTCCTTTGAGCACCTCTAGATAAAAGGATTACCCTTGAAATTTAAGGATAGCTTACAATTACTGTGGAAACTCCTCTTGTGTGGGATAAATGAGGCAGTACCTGGAAGGGGAAATTATAAAAAAACAAAATTCAATTTCTATTTAAGCTTTTAACCCTTTCTCTTCTTGTGTTCTAGAATACTTTAAGCTTCCCTTCCTAATAATGCTTAATCATCTTGACTTTGTCAATGGGATGGATTTATAAAATAATTTCAACCAAATTTTAGCTAATTATATATATATAACACCTATGCAATGCTACTGAGCTTGGCTACTGAGTAAAGAGATTTGTAAATGGGATGTATTTATAAAATGATGTAGACCCACTATCAACTACTATTATCTATAAAACACACAGACAGTGCTACTGAGCTTGGCTGATGAGCAGGTTTAGGAATGGAGGTAGTCAATTATATGAGTTTATGAATTAATTTAGACCAACTTTTAACTACTATTCATTATAAATCACTCAGACAGTTATTCTGAGCTTGGCTACTGAGCAGATTAAGAATGGTATAATAATATTAATGGGATAGTCAATGAGTTTAGTTTATAAATCAATTTATACCAGCTGTTATATAATATAAATTATAAAAAATACTCAGAAAGCTCTTCTGAGCTTAGCTACTGAGAAATAAGGGGATGAAGATATTCAATGAGAGGAGTTTATTAATTAAATTAGACCAACTGTTAACTACTATTAATTATGAATCACTTATACAGTGCTACTGAGCTTATCTACTGAGAGAAATTTAGAAATGGGGATGGGATAACTATACTTATGAGCTTAGCTACTGAGTATTCCTAAAATATTAGGATAATGTGGATGGATGGAGGGGATTTCCCTCAGAAAAAATATTAAGAAGTTATTTTTTTTTGATGAGCCTCTGTCTAGGCCATGAGGAAAAAAGGCTTGAAGGGTGGATAGGACCTCTATTTATAGTTTTTTAAGCACCCACTGGAGTGTTAAAAACAGGGGACTTAGATTTTTCATGTTGTTCCATTCTGAGTGTTGTTTTGAGTGGGGCTGTGCATTACAGCTTGGGTTAATTACAAAATTTCTGGGAAAATAAAGTTTTATTTAATCATATGACCAGTATTACAGTTTATTTCTTGTATTTTGTGGGGAAGTTGTGGGGGAAATCAATTTGCTGCCATAGTGTTGATCTTATCAGTTAAATCTTGCTTGTCCTAAATTTCATTTTTTCTCATGTGATGTGTTTTAATTGAGTTTTGTGGGGAAAATACAGTTTTAAACCTGATTTTTTATCATATGTGTTGAGTATACGATAGCGAAGCAACGACGACGACGATGATATGTATTATTATTTTTTATTATTTTATATTATTATATTTTTTCATCATATATTATCATATCCTACGCTACAACGAAGTAATGTCTCTTTATATACTAAAGAGTACAGTACTGTTTAGTAAAATAAGTACAATAAGGGAACGAACAAAAGTACTTTTACTTTTGTTCCATGAAAAAGTATTTTAAATGAAAAGTACAAATAATGAAAGGGAAAGCACCGTTTCAACGGTGGAATGCTCTACCAATATGACCTGTATCTTAGTTTAGTTTCAAATTGTGGGGAAAGCACAGCTTTAGTCTATCTTTAGCCCTATGCCCTAAATTTGAATTAATCTTTATCTCCTTCCATACTAGGGTTCTTTACCCCCATGATTACTAATGATCCTAGTTACAGTTACCCATGTACTTTTCTTTAACTGTATTATAGCTATGAAAAGCTTGTTCAAACTTTTTTTTATAACACCCCATTTTCCTTCCTAGGACCTCCTTTGGAACCCCTACTGCCTTAATTCTCCCTCTAAACACTTCCTAATCCACCAAACCTTCCATGATACACCACGATTGCAACGTTAACCTTGTTCTTGAAAAATTACTAATGATTTTTTTTAGTTTTTCCATCAATCCAAATTGGCACAGGTATACCACAGTACAACTTAAAATGTGTCACAATTTGGAAGAGATAAGCTTTTCTTTTAACCCTAACCATCTACCAACCCTTTGTCTAAAATTTAAAATGAAATAATTTTTTTGGAATATTCATATAATAAAAAGACTATTTGCAATATATTTGAAACCCTTACATCTTTACCATGCTACATACAAGGCATATTATCAGGAGTACTAAATTGAGGAGATCTTTGTTCCCTTCAATTACCCCTCATTTAAGCTTTTATACCATAAATATTTATTTATTTATGTTTGTTTGAATTCACTATATAACAAATACAGAGAATCTGAAATATCTAAAATCCCCCTGAGCTAATAGAATACTTACAAGAGTATAAAAGCAGGCTATTTTCCTGTATATTGAGAAATCGGCTGAGGTATTTAGCTTATGATATCTCTAAGCTAGAATTGGATTGACCAAGACTCCATAATCCTATACAAATCTCGTGGGAATTTTACTCCCTGGCTTATACATATTTGATATTTCAGTGGAGTTATAAAATGACCTCTGATGGCTTTTCAATCTTTTATGTGTAAAAAATTCTGTTTTAAGATTGTAGAATATTTCAGGCCAAATTTTTGAATCAATTACAGCCATGATTGAGTGCTATGGTTTTTATATTATCAAATAAAATTTAAATACTGATTATTTTGATTAAACTTATACAAAATTAGTTTTTGATTTCTGATGCAAAGGATCTAAGTATATTAATTTTCATTATAATTAGATATTATATCCCTTAGAATTATTCCATTGAGCTATTTGATAGCTTCGTACTCAGATTTATGGCTTGTTTTCATCCTCTTATTTGTATAGAATATAGTCATCCCAAAGCTAAGTAAACCCAGTTTTAATCAATGGAGGAGGATTTCTCAAAAAGATTTTTGGGAAGCCGGGAGATAATTTTCCCTTCCTAAATCTGTTTCTGGGGATAATTTCAAGTTAGTGTAAGATTTTATGGATGAAACTCTTTAAGTAGGATAGAATATTTTCATGTTTAAAAATGATTGAAGCAAAGTCAATAAGCTATGGGCTTAGTCAATGGATTATTCATTGGCTCAAAGTGATAATTTTAAAAGCAGTATTTTTAAGCCACACATTGGCCTGGTTACTTCTTTGAAAATCATGATGAAACTCTTAAAGAGATAGAGTAGGAATATCCTTCTTTAATTGGATACCCATACGACTCAATTTTAAATCTTCCATATTTTTAATAGTTCTGTGTTTTCCGATTAAATTTTTGATTTCAATGAATTGGATTATTATTATTACAATAGCGCTTATGCTTGTTGAAAGAATTATCAAGGTCAAATTGAATATATACAAAGAGAAATATGAAAAATCATTGTTATTTTAATTGGGACATTTTATGTGTAATATTTTTTTAACTATTTGTAAATCCTCCAAATTTTGAGGAGTAGTCTTAAGAAATGAAAATGATGATCTTTTTTTGAAAAACTAACCAAGATTTAATTGAAAAAAGCTGAGGTTTTTTTGAAAATTTATAGATTAAATTCGATATCTCAAACTAAACTCAACCACAATTCTAAATTTTAAAATCAAAATTGAATATTTCAGTTAATTTAAAATAAAGATTTCCCATTTTATCTTATCTCAACAAACCAAAGCTTACTATATCTTTCCTTAATTGTGGATAAGCTCATAATTTTAAATTTTATCAATCAAAATGAAGAAATCATAAAAATGGTCTGCTAAATAAAACCCACCATCCTGAATATGAAATTACAATGAAAATCATATAAAATAGTAGATTCTTTCTAATCACTGACAGGATCAGTTCCAATTTTTGCAAACGGGAAAGAGTAATTCCATTTTCAAACAATAAAATACATTTATTATTTCTTTTCCTTCCGTCCTTTGTCAATTGTCATGTTCATAATGTCTTTCAAATATTTCTTTATATCAAGTTCATTTGTAATTGCAATTTATTGTTTAAAATTTGGAGCAAAATGTTCCAATCCAGATAGTTATATAAAATAGAACCCAAAGCTCAAATTTTATTATAAGAGCCTATTATGTGGGTATAAAATGGAAAGGTACATCATCAGTCTTTTTTTCAAATTCCTTACTAAAAATAAGTTAAATATTTATATTTTAAATTCTCTTTTGTAATGAATTCTGGAGTTTTTTGTATGACTTCCAAATTTTTAATCTTAAAATATAAAAAACCACAATATTCAACCCATTATTATCATAGATATTCTATTATTTAACATTTAAATCATTTTTAGAATAATCCAAATTATTTTTATTAAAATCTCCATCCTTTAAAGTAAATGTAGTCAATAAATAAAATAATTAAAATTATCAATTTAAATAATAATCTATTTCTTCAATATGACTTGATCATCTTTATTATATTTCAGATTTTTTTGGAATAAAATACTTCAAAAGAGGTGAGATTTGGTTTATGAAAAAATTCAAAATCCATTTTTTTGAAAAATGGATACATATAGTGTATGCTTTCAGACATATTATGTGACTTTTTTTCCACACCCTTTGATAATTACTTCCCTGGTTTATTTCTCAAGGATTATTTGTCTTAGTTTCTTTTCTTGTATGTATTCTGATTTTAAATCAAATCTTCAGCAGAAATATTCCCTAATTACCTTTATTTTCATAATAAGAAGTTTATTTTTTCTTACTTGAGAGTACTATCATATGCCTACTTTTTTGAAGACACTGGTTCTAATAAAATAATCAGAGCTAGATTTTATTTCATACGAATTATCAATCAGTGAATAGCCAGAGGTTTTAAGTGATATAAATGATTGAGAAGGGCGGTTTTAAATTTTGAAGGATGCTTATCTTTTTTCTTGGGTCAAAGAGGATTTTTTGAGGGATGTGATAAAATCTAAAAAGTGAGTGTCTTGTTAAGTAAACTAAACACTTTATGTTGTAAAAAACCATTATTTTAGCTTTATAAATTAGCTTATACTTTCAAATGTGGAGTTTAATTGTGGAATTTAATAAAACTCCATTGGGAATCAGTTAAAAATTCATAGGATTTCCACAAAAAACACCATTTTTTTTCATGTGAAAGTTTTGATGTTCAATCCCTTTGTTTTTTAATGTTTTAAATTTTTAGATTTTACACCACCTAATAGATAAACGGATAATATTTCCAATTTGATAAATGAAAATTCCTTTATTCTAAATTATTTGAGCTTTCTGAAAATCTCAAATCCCATTGCATCAAGTGATTAAAATTATTTCTCTTTCAAATATCTTTATCAAAAACCAAGAAAGTGCTTTATATTATTTTTTTATATACAAAGGATAAACTTAAATATTTAAAGAAAAAAGTTTATTCTTATTTTTGAAAAGAAAATTCAAATCAATAATTAAACAGATACAACTTAGCTTCAAGAAAATTTGAGTTTTATTGTTATAGAATTTTGTTCCATTTATATTTGAATCTTCAAAATTGAATTATTGTTAGCTACGTAGTTATCTACCTTTTCTCAAATTTTCTGTTTTATTTTGAGAACTCAAAATCCATCTTTTCAGCTTTGAAATATTGTAATTTGTCTTTTTCTCCTTCAACCAACATAAAGTCAAAAAAAGAAACAAATATACAAGATATTTTCTATTCTTTTTCTAATTAAATTTTTGTATTTGATATTATGTTTCAAGTATAATTGATTTTGAGTTAAAATCAGGTGAAAATTTGTTCTAATTTGACAATAAAAATAGACAAAACCTCAAAAATTAGATTTTTGATTTCAGTATCATAATTTCTCCTAAGTAAACAAGAATAAATATTATTTTAATATTTCATATTTGTATCTTTATTTTATCACTATTTCTGGATTGTGGAAAATGAAATATCTTTGCTTTTGTTTACAAATTCTTTCGATTAAATCCTGCTCACCTTTCAATTAATTAACATAACTCCATCCTTTGGTTATTTTCAAAACTTAAAATTATCATTGTTTTCAAGATATTTAAATAAATATTAAAGTCTATTTGATCTATTTGGGCTCAAAAGGACATTTCTCATAATTTATGATATTGATAAAAGTAATAGCTAGCAGATTGGTTTTTTCTTCCAATAGAATCGAATCAAAACAAGAGCTAGCTTCATCATTCATTTCAAATATTCTAATAAGATGAATTTTTTTGGCTATAATAGTGGGACAGAGTCAAATAAGAAATTAAAAAGCACCATTGAAGAAATACTCCACTAAACTCAGATACAAAAGATGAGAGGGAGATCAAAGAAAAAACGAGAAGAAGTATAAAAGATTACATGATAAGTCTTTATCTGCACCTCTTTTTAAAGTATATTCAAAAAAATATTTTTCTTATATGTAAGATAAGAATTACCTCAATGGTAAGTCAAGTATATTTTTTTTAATATTCATTTATGCATTTTTAGGGCTGAAAATTTATTTGGTATTACAAAGAAGTATACTTGGGAGATAGCGAATTTTACTGGCCATAAGGAATTTGATAAATTTTCAAAAAAATTAAATTAGGGTAATACAAATTTCAATTTCAACTATACAGTTAAAAATCACAGAAACAATGGCTTACATAAAAAAATACAAGATACCCTTCACTGTGAACATGCTACATGAGCAGGGTTAATAATTGAAGGAAAATATAGCCGCAATGATCTTCTAGCTAGCTGATTCCCATATCTTAAAATAATCCAAACTATCCTTGGTGATAGATGAAACATTGGACCATTTCAAATTTATGAGGATTGCATTATGGAAGTAAATGAGATGGCTTATTAAATTCAAACTGGTAATTATGATTCAAATTGTCAAAAAAGTGAATAAGCTAAATGAAATCAAAAGAGATTAGCTCAACTCAGCCTTATTTTATGACCACTTTGATGAAAAAAATCCCTTGTATAGCTCAAATAATAAAAAGTAAATATCATCGTCACCTAATAAATATGGCTAACAAGTCACCTGTTTCAAATTATTGAAAAGAAAATTCCACATGCCACTCCAACTTGTATGAGGATATTCCTACACCTAATGAAAATAATAAGCCATGTTCCAAATTGGACGTAGTCAATTTCTATATTAGCTGTAAAGAGAGAGCTGTTATCAAAAATCTGAATTATCAATGTTAAAAGGCTCAATATCAGGAATTATATTGACAAAAAAAAGTAAATATGAAGAAAATTATTTTTTTTATTCGGAAAAATTAAATACTCAAGCGTAATTGCTTAAATCTTCCTTATGATCACGTTGGAAAGAAAATTAGTATCACTTCCAAATTCTTGAGATTGAAAATCACCATGAAGAACCAAAACTCAAATTTAAGTGAGTAATTCTTTCTGATTGTGTTTCTTCTGTACATAAATTGGTAGAGAATGTGGAAGCACCCAGTTAAGTTTTAATCCTAATTAGTGTATGATTGCTTTAAATTACTTTCATAAAAGTTAAATTTTGTTTTTTGTTTTCTTTTTGTGATCATTTCATGATACTTTGTTATGTTTTCAGGGCTTCTAAATATTTCTAATAACAATTTGATAATGAAAATCAAGGAAATGTAGATATTAAATTAAAAATAATAAAAACAATATGAAAGCACAAGTGGAAGTAATTAATATTGATAATATTTGTTTATATAAGCTGTGAAAAATGTGTTTCCTTTGGACATTTGACTGTATTATTTGATGCTTCTGCTATGGATGGTTCCCATTCAGCTCACCTGTACTTTTTGGATACTCCATCCCATCCATCATATTTTTGGAAAATTCCTTTGTGAGATATAATACAGCTTTTTATTAATAATTCATTTTTTGTACAGAATCAATTTTGATTCTTTCACTTATCCCATCTTCAATTTAGAATTCCAATAAGATTTCCATTTAATACTCTAGAACATTGTAAATAATAACTCCAGTCTCAATTTAAAGGTATTTTTCATTCTGGTGACTTGAGTTACAATATGAACTATTTATTCAGGCAGTATTCTGAATCATAAATCAGATATTTCCCTTCATTAAAGACCATCTTTCAAGTACCAGAACAATACCTTTATCAAAAATTACTACTTTGATTATAACATATCATCTATTGATATACTTTGGAGTCCCCATAGGAGCCAAGAACACCCTTTAAAAATCTAATCAAGTCTCTTTACCACATTCACACACTACTTGAGCACCAAGTGAGTAACCTTTTTTTGTAAAAGCCAGTCTTTCCATCCTTTACTGGCCTCTAATAAAATTGGTAGGGTGGTGCCATAAATATACCCAACACAGCCTTGAAATCCTTTTTTCTTCATCACATGAGAAATCTTTTTAATTCTTTGAAGATTTTCAAATCTTCAAAAATCTCTGTATAGTTATTCTATTTCTAAAATGACTATGCTGTCACAACCATGGGAAAGAACCCCCCAATTGGTGTTTTACAGCAATTATAGCCTGAACCACTTTATAGCCAATTGTCCCCTGGTGGCCTGAAATGGCCTTTAGGCCACACCCACCTGTCCTGGTCACTTATGGCCCCAACCTTCATTTATGGGATCAGGCCATTTCCATAGTCCCCTGCCCCCAGGCCATCTCACTGAAATTGGGCCTTGGGGGTCCCCTTAGCATTCCAGGGGCCTATAACCCTTTCAAATATAAACAGGCCCTCTGGCCCACCCCCTTTCATTAGGGGGTTTTGGCCCAACTAGCCTTCTCAAGCTTCTTGGGCCTGTGGACCATGGGACCCTTTAGGCCCCTTTTGGCCTAAATCAAATGAAGCCAAAAGGGGCCAAGGGGATAGACCTTTGGGTCCACCAATCCCAAAGAACCAAAATTACCCCAAAACCTCACTTGGCAATAATTGGACTTGGCCTCTGGAAGCCACCAGTCACTTTCAGAAGGGTTTCCCTTCAGAACAAGGGAAACCCAGAGCTGTAGGAACCAGGAATGGGGCATATATGGTATTATATACCATTATGCACCAT
Source organism: Austropuccinia psidii (assembly GCA_023105745.1). Taxonomy (NCBI): domain Eukaryota; kingdom Fungi; phylum Basidiomycota; class Pucciniomycetes; order Pucciniales; family Sphaerophragmiaceae; genus Austropuccinia; species Austropuccinia psidii. Next base: position 3,150,711 of record JALGQZ010000001.1, read on the forward strand.
TTTTCCTCAGAAATCCTATTATGATTCTCTAAAGACTCAATTTCATGATTTTGTATAAAGTAACCAGTGCATCATTCCATTACAAAGGATTTTTTCAATAACTCAAGCTTGCCATCCATGGGGGTATCCAGAGGACCATTTGAGGACACCAACCACCTGGCCCTTCAGATGTTGTTCATTTCACTTCAACAATATTCCACCAAGGGAATAATTTCCCAGGATCCTTAAAGAGAAATTTCAAGAGGATATTATTTATCAAATCAGTTTTCAAGGAATCAAGATCTCCAGAACTCCTTGGACAACTCAGTTGTTCAATACAGACTTTATTCAGGCTACCTGTATGAAATTGGACTTTTTGGGCCAATTCAAGACACACAGTTCAGCTCTCAAGATTTCCAGACTTGTATTTCCCCAAAAAAATCAATACAGTTGGGTGATCAACCCTCCAGGATACGCCTTTCAGCTTTTCACATATACTGACCACCTTTTCACCCCTGTGGATTTGTTTCCCAGTTAATTAATATATTGGATTCATTTTCTTTTAATTATTGTAATTAAATACTGATATTCATAAGTCAGTCATTTGCACCTTCTTCTTTGCCTTTCAGTAGATATTGGTTGTCATATCCTTTACTAATTCCATTGTTCTTTCTGACAGGTTGAAACAGTGAATTGAGGATTCATTTGGTTTTCTCTTTTACCTTTTTCCTCTGGCTTCTTTTATCAGCTTTGTCATATCTTTACTTGCTCTCATTTTCCTTAAAGAAATACAATCTTTAGTTGTTTCTTTATCCTATTGGAGCCCTCCAAGTGAATTTTTAATTCCTGAGTGCCAAGCTACTTTTGTTATCCCCAAGAGCCCCCGTGGCACATGCTTGAGACCATAAACCCTCCTACCCAACCAATATTTAAGTTTATTACAGCCCTTTCTACTGAAGTTGAATTTGAATTGGATCCAATTTTCTCTAATTTCATTCCTAATATGGGAAAATGGAAGTTAATTATTGAAAATATTCCATTTAAAAATATCATGATAAATGAAATTTGAGAGTAATTGAATAAAACCATCTTTTGTTTTTCTAACTTATTGCTTAAAATTATCATGCCTTAAGTAAAGTTGTATTTAAACATCAAAATTCTCAGGTAGCCTGAATATTGTATTTATTGTTAATTATCTGGATTTAATAATCATTTCTAATTAATCTCTATAAACTGAAGCTTAATTATGATTTAAATTAAAAATTATTTATACATTAAGGTTTTTGGGGGATATCATCAATCCTAGTGCTAAAATTGTTGTAAATTATAATAATTCACGTTTTAATTTCTGGTAATTTTATTTTTCTTCCAAAACACAATCCATTTAGATCCTTAATTATTTTATTCCTCTTTGAGTTTTTGGGCATGATTCCTTCCTATAGTCTCAGATATCAAATACCATTTCAAAATTCCAAATTGGATAGTGTGCCTTTTTTAGGTAGCTATTATTAATCATTTAAAAATTCTTGAGAGAAATGAAAAATGTAAATGATGAGGATTAATCTTATTGAAAAATAATAATATAGAAAAAATTATTCATCCAAAGTGGTATGCATAATATAATATTATAACTTTTCTCAAGATAAGATGTGAAAGATTGAAAAATTACTCGAATTTAAATTAATCATTTGGTCTAATTAAAAACAAAGCTAAGTGAAATTTTAAACTCCTAATAATCAATTATTAAGTTTAACTGAATATATTGTTTTATTTTATTTAACAAGAAATATTTTCTGAAAAAATTGATTAAATTTTTGAAGAAGTATTTTTCCTCCTCTTTCTGAAAATGAAAAAAATGGAAATTTTTTGTTATTGATTTTTGGTTGAATTTTCAAATTAATATATCTTAATGAGTTTGGGTAGTAGAAAAAAAAGAAAAATCAAAGGAAAATTTTTATGACTTCCAAAAAAGTTGTTTTTTTTCCTTTTTACAATTACCCAAGCTATTTTAAATACAATTGATATTTATTTTACAATAAAATATTCAGAAACAATCCATCTAATTAAATCAAATGTCTTAAGTTTCCTTTTTCAACTTGAGAAAAATATCTTTTTTTAAATATTTAGAAATGAAGTAATTGATTATAAACAAACAGACTTAAATTTAAAAACTGTAATCAATTTATTTTTCAATTTAAACTAACAAGTTGAACTGAATTCTTCTATTTATTTGAAAAACTAAATTTCTAAGTTAAAAAACAATCAAGCTAAAAAAATAAGAAACATGTTTTGAAAAGAATTTCTTTCCATTAAAAATTCAAATTTATCATGGCTTATCTTGAAAAAAAGGTTAAAGCTATTCAATAAATAAAACATGTTTTTTGTTACAGTTATAATTACATATAATTAACCATGCAATATCGGAATATAGATCTACAAATAAATATATAATTAATGAATATATATATATATATATATTTATCATTAAAAAGAATCATTCTATCTGATTATTAGACCAAAGAAAAAAAAATCAATTTTATATAATATGCACCTCAATATATGCATATATGTATATATGTGTATAATGAAGCTGATACTAAGTTGAAATAGTTTTAATAAAATTGAAATTGATACTTTTCTTTATTTTTATTTTGATATTTGGAATTTAAAAAACTTTTTTGTTTTGTTTTTTTTTGTTTGGTTCTTTTTTCTCCTTTTTTCCTAGAAAAAAAATGAATGATGTAAATTTTGAAGATTTTTTTTATTAATTTGAATTTCTTAGCTTTAAAAAGAAAAAAATTTCTTTTCTCAACTAAAGAAGTTCATTTAATATGTTTTCAAATAATTTCTTTAATTTTTTGGGATAAACTTCATCACTTGAAATTCTATATTTGTCCCTTTTCCTCTCTCATTAATTTGTTTAAAATTTCAATAGACAAAGAAAAGTGTTTTTTGGCATGTTCTTTCACAAAAGGAGAAATTTATTGAAATTTAAATTTAAATTTAAAGTAATTTAATTTAAACTTCAACTTTTTTTGATTAATTTACCATTCTAAAATTTCATTGTATCCATTCTTGAGTTAAATTCAGAATTTAAAAATCTCTTATTCTCTCTTACCACTATATTATTCATTTTTTCCACTACTCTTCTTTCCTTTCAGTAAGGAGGAGACCTTTTCATTAAAAAAATGATATTTATCCTGAAAAAAATACTCCAATATTCAGTATAATTTTTTTTCCTTATAGTCAGTGTACCTTTATAAAAGGGCTTAATGATGGTAATTTGTAATATTATTCATAAAACAATTTTCTTTAAATATGGGGAGCAAAGCTTTCTGGGTTTTTTTAAAGAATCTATATATCACAGATTCCTTTTTTGAATATTTATGTGTCTGTGCCACAGGTTTAGGGATTAATGAAAGCCCTAGTATATTTCTCATTGAAGATAAAGATGAATCAAATTTACTAATAAAATAAGATTGGGTCCAGTTCATTCTCAGGTTTTGGGAGAAATTTTGAAATTAATTCTCAAAAAAATGAAGTTCATTTGAATAGAATTATGGTTGGAATTAATCCCAAAGTAAATTTTAAACCCACACTTTACATTCTAGTTTTTTTAAATTTAGAATGTTGAATTAGATTATTGAAATTGGGCTCTTTATTGTTATTTTTTGTGAAAATATGTGTAAATAATGGCCAATGTTACCCCTGATTCCCAATAATCTGGATTTGAAAATCTCCATCAAAAATTCTTTTCTAATAAGGAAGAAGAGGAATGAAGTTACTCACTCCAAGTGAGTCCAAATATAACCAATGAGGATATGGATCAAACAATGGCCTGTTTAAATGCAATTCATCATAACTTTGAGGATTTTCCAATTCAAGGCTTTACTCAAAGACAAAAAAGGGGGATAAGTGAAGAAACCTGATTTCATCAACTGCAATTTGAGAATTAGTGTATGCTGACACAGGAACAAAGGTAAAATGAACAAGAGAATTCTGAAGCAAAAAATATTAAGACAAATTGAAAGGAATCTGGAAAAAGGAAAAACTGAACGAAATTGGAAAAGTAGATTTTTGGTGAATGTAAAAAGTACTTAAATTATATTGGAGATGATTATGGACTTACATATATAGTTCTTCAACAATAATGGAACCAATTCTGGCTCCATTCCTTGGATAAGATTTTTCAAGACATGTGAAAATGGAAAAGCCATTTTTCATCATTAAAGGATCTTTATTTCAATACTCTTTAGGTGAAGTATAAGGCTTTAATTGATATCTAAAAGTTATTTTTTTTAGTTATAATCCATAAAGTAATCATAATTCTCAATAAGTTTCAGAATATTTAGGATTCTTGTTATTCAACTGGTGGTGATGGCTTATACATGCAACTCCAGTGTCATCATATTAATATGGAGGTGAGTCTATAATTTTTCCAATGTGTAAATCTTACTAAAATACATTAAATACCAGGTATGTTATTTGATTTAAGAAATTAACACTCAGACTTGTAGGGCCAATGAGGCTGGGATGGAATCAGGTTATTTTTTCCAAAAAAAGTGGGAATTATGGAAAAAGGAGTCATGAATACATCCTGTTTTTGATCAAAGCAATAGGAAAGGAAGAAAGTAAATCCAGAAGCGAAATTAAATAATCATTACCAAGGGGGGGCCATGTACAACTTTCTTGAATATCCAGCTCATATTCCAGCCCAACAAGAAGTTAGTAGAGGAACTCCAAATCTCCCTGGATGCTCTCAATTTTATCATCTTAATTCTGTAAGTCAGATTTATAGAATGAGAATTAGAATGACACAGAGATTTAATTTGATGAGTAAAATGAATACTAATATTCCAAATGTCTTTGCACCATGAATTACAATGCAACAGAAAAGCCAAGATTGAGCAGAAAAGATAAAATTCATGCACAAAAGCTGTAAGATTTTTCTGTGAAACTCTTAATAATGATACTTATTATTGAGAGTAGTATGACTTTTCTGAAATAAGAATATAATATTATTATATATTATAGCCACAAATATAAATATAATTATTATTTATATTAGTAAGTTCTATATCAATAAAAAGAATGATATCATCAAACGTTTTAATGATAATGAAATCACTCTATTATTCTTATAGGTCACTGCAAATTATAATGATAAAAATATAAAAGCTCTTACAGACAAAATTATATTTGGTTCAAGTTGATAAAGCCAAGGTATGGGTAATATGAAATATTATACAAAACTCCGTACTAATAATTATAACAATAGCTCTATAAAAGAATAATAAGCTTGAATAATGGAATATCAATAAAAGAAACTCGCTTATAAGTTATTAATTGATAAAAAGATAAAAATAGGTTGAAAATAATTATAAAATAATAAAAATAAGTCAACAAACTGAAAAATTAAGCATTGAGGAATTTCTAGAGGCTTTGTGGATTTTACAAAATATATTCAAAGCAGATTTTACAAAATAAAACAATTAGTAAATATTATAAGAATATAATCAAATAATAAGAGTTCAACTCTTTATTTAAAACAATGAATAATTGTATTTCTAAATTATTATGCTTTAGAAGATTTGATTTTCTGATTGATTCAAAAAAACGAAAATTAAAGGCTCTTTCTATACCTTAAGACACTTCCTATGTGATCATAAGTTCTCTCAGAGGGTGTTTACTAATTAAAACTGAGAATGAAATCATTAAAGATTGAGGTTCAACTTCAAAACTCTGAATTTTTAATTAAAATTTAATCTACAGAGGTTATTCTTAACTCCAAGTAGCTTTCAGATTCATTTGTTCTAAGTAATTTGATCTTTTGATATGTAGATAGTTGAATTTATTCAAATCTTACTCTATTAGTGTCTTAAGAAGTTGAAAGCAAAAGATCTCTTAACCAATATTTTTAAATAATTTATAACAAAATCTGATTTTTTAAGAATAATCAAATATTGAATATTCAAGGTTAAATAAAAGATAATATTATCAATGAAATATACTTAATTCTTTAGCTATCAACAGATAACATTAATTTGCAATTATTTTGAAAAGCTCAAGTAATTTCATTTATAAATAAGTTTTCTATTATTTTTCTGATATTGCTTTTCTCCATGTAAAAATAGAAAAATACACTAAGCCTTATATTTTGATATGTTTTTGAGGTATTTAATTGTAAATTCAACTTTTAAAGCCTATTTAAAATTCATCAATCTTTGTAAGCTCTTAAAACCTTTATTAAAAGCCTGTATTTAGGTATTTACCCTTTGGAAGGTTGTAATACCTCTCCAAATGGAGGATAAACCCATTTAAACTTTGATATGCAATCAATATTCAATGTTAAATTTTAAATAAGGTTAAAAATCCTTCAATATGGGATGAAAACTGTATTTTTTTCTTTTAGATCCTAAAGCCGGTTACTCTGATACTTTCTGCCATTTTTCCGTTTTTCCCCCCTTTTTCATGGAGTTTTCCAATTTATCTATTCAAAGCCATACCATGTTATTAAATCAATTATAGTTGAGTCCACATGGGATAAAAATTCAGTATGGAAAATCCTTATCCAATCCAGTAACTAAACACAAAACCTTAAGTTTAACACAGTTTTTGTAATCCTATATAAACCTCATGGAATTTCAAATTTTAGTTAAAGTTAAAAATTTGAAATAATTAATCAAATTTTGTAAAATTGATTAAGTGTTATGTGAATTTCTTAAAAATTTCAATAACAGCTAAAATAACCAATTTTGGGTGTTACACCCTATGGGTTTATCCTAGGTTGTTTTTGGTTTGGATTTCAAAAATGAAATAATAATTATAGACTTGTTTATCCAAAATAAATCTTTAGTCATTTTTCGTTATTTTTGTTTTGAAATCATTTGAAAGGTAAGTTATTGACCCAATATAATGTATAAGATATTATTTTTGACCTTATGAGTATTTTATATGTACCACACAGGCTCACAGATATTTATCTTATGAAAAGAAGATGTTACTAATAGAATTAGAAGAGAAAAGTCCTTTTCACAAAACACAAATTTAGCCAAGGAACAATGGAAAAAGAATCAAATGAGAATTTATATTGTGGCCATGTTGTCAAAGATAACAGGTGAGCCATTGGATGAGCCCCCACTGTATCTAAGTGTAGGAACATAGGTATTGATTATCCTTCTGCATACTCTTCCTTCTTATATTATATTTAAATCATTTCAATACTAATTTTTTGATGATTTATCCCACTCAAGTATCAAGTTCAATTATACTTCTTGGAAATACCCACTTTGTAATAAGAATTATTTGGAAATTGGCTCCAATATACTGTCATTCAATCTCTCAATTGTCTTTTTCCTCTAGCTAATATTCTACCTTCTTTTATATACTATTCGAATCTATTATTGAGAGTGTAAATTAAAACAAATAAGTCTTCTTTTTAAAAATTCTGATTTGTGATAATGAAAAATTTCCAACTATAACATTTCACAATGTAAAAAAAAATCAATTCATTTCTTTTGTTGATGAAAATTTCACAACTAAAGTTAGATTTCAAAATAGTTCAGAAAAACTGATTATCCTCTAATAGCTGTTTTTCTTCATTAATTCCAATAATTCAAAGAAATTACAAAATATTTTTGATTAATTATTTTAAGAACAAAATTTTAAATATGAATTCCCAAACTTCAATCTCCAATTCTCAAAACTCTCATAGCACAAAAATGGAGGAAAATTATGGTTAAATTAAATGTCTCTCTTTTATATAAAACATGAAACTTAAAAAAGCCCGCTTTATCACCCAAGTTGACCAATTCCAATCTGAAAAAAAGATTAAATGCAAAGTGATAAAAAATTTCAAACAAAATATTGATGTGTAAGATTTTATAGTTCATCAATCACAATAAAAGCCTTTGGAATAATTAACTGAAATGGAAGAACATTCTTTCCAATTAATGTCATGAACATTCTCTTTCAACTTTAAGTGAGCCTTATATTAAAATATCAATAAATCTACAAGACTCATTTAAATCATTTCAATGAATCACTTTCCCTTCAAAAAACATGTTACAATCACTCAATATAAACATTTATTAATTTGGATCAGCAAAATTCTTTTTCTAAATCCATTAATTGAATAAAAACTAAGTTTGTAACCATAGCCCCAAACAACTTGTCCCGGTCATAAGTTTTACTAACTAAAACAATAATGTCAAAAGACAGTGAATGTTAAAAACATTCTGGCTGAATTTTTCATAGATTATCCCAACCTATCTTCTTTGACTGTGCATTGATTCCAGTTACTTAAAAAATACCCTGATTCCTATTTAAAAGATTATTCAAAATTATGCACACATTTTCTACTGTATGCAGAGGAACTATTGATTGTGGTTATAGAATACATGTAAATCTATTTTTAAACCATCCACAAGCCTGATTCACTAAGGCTAGAATATATGTATAATTTAATTGTAGCTTAATAGAAAATTAAGTTGAAAATGGATTACCTTATAGATAAATTAATTTTATTAAATCACAATCCATCTTCATCTTAGATATTTCTTGAGGGTATCAGAACTGGAAGTATTGATTAATATCCCAAATTTACAATGAGAAAACAATCTGGAGGAAAATTTAATATTCAATTGATGAGATCTTGGCCAACCTGTCATTTTCTAAACACTTCACTATCATGCACTGTGCCAGGGAGTCCACCATACACCTGCATACATAGATGATGTAAGACAGTGTTTAATTTCAAAAATAAAAAATTTGACTCAAATTGCAAAAATTCCCATGACCATCAAAAATAAATCAAAACACAATTCAATTTCATCCCTTCTGATTAATATGAGAACTCCATTGGTCATTGGAATTTGTATGCCATCAATTTCTCCTGTTATTTTGGTCATTCCTTGTCTTTTTCTGAATTCCTCCTTTATTTCAGCCCATTTCCATCATTTACAGAATGAAAACTAAATTACAAGATAATTATTAGAGTTTTAAATTTAACAAGATAAAGAATTTAAACAAAATACCTAAATTATTGTTCAATAATTGATTTCAAGAAAAATTTCTTGAATTACTTCCTGTGAGGCTTTATTCTCTAAGTCTTTTCCCACATTGAACACATTCCCCACTTTCTCACAAAAGCTCTCCTGACCCAGCCTATAAATTTTTATGTCTACCCTTTTTCAATAATTAAATCTCACATATTTGTTAAAAATTGTTGGGTATATGATTTGTTAATGAACAAATTAAAAAAAGAACACCTTTCATTTCATTTGAAAAGGTCCAATAAAACAAATTTCATTCTATAAATCTTCTTTGTGCTATAAATTGAAACACCTTCCTCATATTATAGCATGAAAGTTACAATTCCAACTATCCTCATAAAATTTCAGCTGAAATGACAAGTCTCCTGTCAAGCTCATCATTATACAGATAATATGTCGATTCTCCATTGTGAATGTTGAAAAAACAAATTTCTGAAAAATTGGAAAAAAAATATAATCAAAAATGTTCAAATTTAAGGTAATTTTGGAATGGTGAGGAAAAGAAATGAGAATCAATTTTCCAGAGTAGATCATGAATGTCAAATGAAACTTAAATTATTTTTAAAAAAAATTGAATTTATTTCTAGGGCTTTGTTAAGACCATGTAATCATCTTGGTAAGAACATATAAAAGGTTCCCTGGACTTATTTTCAATTAAATAAAACAAAAAAACTGTATTGGGATAAGCTCTCCCACAAGCCCCAAATAAACATCCCTCACCCCTTTTTTCACATCCCTCTCCCCAAAAAAAGGACCAAACACCCAAATAATCCACATTCTTCACCCCAAAACAGTTATTTTTGAAAAAAAACCATTAAAAACCAAATTTTCCAAAGTTTTCCAAACTCATTTTCTTTTTTTCCTCCAAAAATCCTGCCTCCAAACCTCTGGAGGTCCATTTTTTCCCTTCCCTGTTCTATTAATCATATATTTATACCACTTTGTTTTACTTTTCACACATTTTATCCCCTCTTTTTCATATTTCAAAAGGTTCTTTCCTCATTCAAAATCCTAAAAACCCCTTTTTTACTTTTATAAATTTATACAACTTTTTACCTAAAAAATGCTTCAACCCCACACTGAAGGTAAATTTCAGACCCTTTTGCTTCTTTGGAATCATTTTCATAATTTTCCCAGGTCACAGGGGTATTCTGTGTGCACCTTGAGGTCCAATTTGAATCAAAATCAAGTAAAAAGAGGTTGTGATAGGTATGAGATCCCAAATTCCCCCAAAAGTTCTTCCAAAGAAGTCACTTCAAGAAAGTTTCAATTTCCACTTAGAATTTATTCAAGAAAATGACCCAAGAGTACCACTTTGAATCTTAAATTCAAAAATCCTGAACACAGTCATGATGCTGCTGAAAATATCATGGCACATCCTTCTTTTAAAAAATTAAATTAGAAAGAAACATCCTGAATTTCTCAGATGTCTGAATCAATTCTCATTCCAAGGAAAATTCAGGATTAATTATTCATTCAGAGAGAGCCTGACAGGCCTTTGCTACTTCAAGATATTTACAACCAAGTCGAGAAAATCAAGAAAGAAGGCCCATTGATACTTTTATTGACCCCCTCAAAGAAGAAAGTTCTGTGTTGTCCTATGCAAGAGACACAGAGGTATACATTACCTCATTGTTTTTCACTCGTCCATGCCATAAAACTCCTTTAAAGATTCCCTAATGTGATTATCATGGAGTTTACTTATTGTTGAATTTGTCTCAAAAAATAATACATTTTCTGGGTATTTTTTTGATGAAGGAGGAAGCTGAACCCTAATATACTTTGGAATTAAATTAATAAATAGAAAAAGGCTTAAAAACAACCAAAATTGTTCCCCCTGCAGTTATTGTTACTGACAGGAATTTTGCCTTGAAAAATTCTCTTCAAAAACTCTTCTTAGACAGAAAATTAATGTTATTCATTTGGAATATCAAGAAAGATTCATCTTCTAATTTCATCAATAAAGTTGGTCATGGGCCTTTTGAATCAAGAAAATCACTTTCAATTTTCCCTTTTATTCAAATTACTGTGTTGATTAATGACTTTTGGATTCACTTCTAAGGTTATGTATTTATCAACTGAAAGCTCTTTGAAAGATAAATGGATCAACTGAAAAGTCTTTCAAAGATAACTGGAAGAATATTCAAAAGTAAGTAAAAAATTCTTAAGTGTCTCAATATTTAAAACAAAACTGGCTTCCTACAAAGGAGTCTTATATAACAACCTGGACAAACTACCATTTTCACCTGGGTGGAGGCTTCACCTCGAGAGTTGAAGATGTCCATTCCATGGTTAAAATTTGGCTCTAAAACTCTACTGGTACTCTGCTGAAGGTTATGAGGGCCCTTCACATGTGTTCCAAGAATTGAAATAATCCACAGAATATCCAGATAAATGGTTGTCTGTTTCAATAAATTTTCTCCTCATATCTATGCTCTCAATGGCAAGTCATCTCATGATGCCATTCAGATGGCCTTTCAAAATTTCAAAGCAACATTTACCCCAATAAACAATTCACCAAAAATACAGAAATTATCAAGGCATGCATTGCAAGAACAAGACCCAGCCAGCATTTTACAAGCACCAAAGGCTTCAGATACCAGACTTCTATACTCAGTAGCATTTCAATTGACCTTTGAGGATATTTTTATCTTCAATTTCTTAGTTCTTTTTTCACATAAACTTATTTTCTTTGTAATATTATTCTCAAACTGGCTATCTAAGGGATTATCAAAGTGTATAGAGAGAAAGAAGGAATGAAGCCAAAAAAAATTTTTCAGATATTGGGAAGATCTTTTTCAAAGAACATTGGTAGAAATCACCACAATTCTTCAAAATTTTCAAGATTTGTTGACTTGAAAAGTACCTTTTGATCAAATTAACACAAGTCAAGAGGATAAAGAATATTATGAAGACCTACTTGAATTAGAAAATACCCATGGAAGACCTCAAGAAGCCAAATATAAAAATAAAAGTAAAAGAGATCCCCCAGGGTTTGAAATAATTGGAAGTCAATCAAAGGGAATAGGAAGACCACCATCATAAGTCACCAGCACTGAAGCTTCAAGATCACAATCAATTTCCCCCCCTCAATGTATGGAATTGGATTTATCTGACGATTCTGAGGCCTCACCATACAAATCAATTACTTCATCAGATTAACTACCCTCAGAAGCTGAATTTAATGAATATGGAAAATAAGGAGACACCCTCAGAAGGTCCAGAAGATTGGCCAAGAGTAGCAGAACCTCACAAATAAGGTCCCACAAGCCTGAAACAACTTTGAAGATTTATAATGCAATTGACTTAGCCTGTTAGCATTGCTAAAGCAATTATCACACAAGTGATGAATTCTCCAAGCTCTTTGTGAATTGTTGATTCATTTCGATGTAAAATATTTTGTCTATTTTAATATATATTAACTTTTTTGACCCATTTTGATTAGGCACCTGGCTCAGAATACTTGCCAAAATTCATTTTGAAATACACGTTCAAGTCCATCAATCTCCAGAGTGATATAAAATAGTGCTATAGAACAGTATCCCATTACATTTACAAAATTCAAGACCAATGGGATGATTTCAGAGGTGAACTCATTGAAGAAATTAAAAATAATCAACAACTTTATGAAGCCATTGATACCTTATTAACATCAATAGAAACTTATTTGGATAGACTAGAATGGTGTGAAGATGTTGGCCAAGAGCCAAGGAACAAGTGAAGATCCATTATTGATATGGGAGATTCAATTTCAAATTAGTATCAAAGACCAGTTTTCTTTTATTCCACAGTCCAATGTTCCCCTTTCCCCCTTATTTCTGTTCTCCAAATAGCATTCCACCTATTCTCATCTGTTTTTTGGATATCTGTTCGCATTTTGTTCCATTGGATGTCATCATTTCTAAAATTTACCCTGCCCCCCCTTATTGTGAATTGGGAATTTCATGACCAACCACAAGCCCTGGGGTGGGAAGATAAATTTAAGAATTACAGAATGTTATATTTGTCCAATCTTCCTACCCCCATTTAGAAAAAAAAAACACCATTTTAGAGGTTGCTTCAGATTCAATTTTCTTTTTTACATACAATTTATACCAGTTATCCCCCTCCTAATTCATATTTATTTCTTAAATCCCACCTAAGTCACTATTTATTATACAAAATATGGCACTTTTGTACTTATAAATAGTCATATTACAAGCATGAAAAAAACACAACTTTTTGGGCTTTCACTTGTCCCACTCAAAAAATTTCCCAAAATTATGGGCTTCTGGTTTTTGATTATCAAGATTTTTTCCCTTCATTTTAAAAAAGAAAATTTGGAAATTCATAAGTGGGAAGATTTTTAATGAATTCTGGAAAAAAAAATTGGACATCCCATGTTGGAAAAAATGTGGCAAAAAAAAGTCCTCAAGACTAAGCCTGAGGATTTTTTTTTCAAAAAAAATGGGTCACTTAGGTGTTTTGGCCATAACTTGGTAAAAACACATAAGGGCTTACATATATTTACTAAAAGCTTAGGTGCTTTTACCAGCACCCTATATTTAATTGAAAATAATTGCATTTTTTTGGGAATTAATTTCAAAATTTTATCTCAAAACCTGCACATAAACCAGGCCTTAACCTCATCAATCACCTCCTGCAATCTCCTGTATACTGTAGAAGCAAAAAATCCCCACCCTTTTTTACTTGATATCCAGCTTGACACATGGGGGCAATGAGCCAAGTTCTTAATGAATCAAAGACTCCTTTATCAGTTTGATGCTTCAATGATAATAAAACCTCGAGACCTCTTAAATCATAATGGGGACTGGCAAATGGAAATTTTTAATGAAAGCATAACTTTTTGATCAGGCCTTTATTACAAACTCTGCGGACAGGCCAAAAGATCCAAGAGGCCGCCACGAGTAGTAATTTTTAAAGTGGTTTCAATTCAAAAAGCTACAACAAAGATTACAATTACATTTTGGCCAAGAATCGAAGGTGCTTTCGTAACCTTGCCCGTCCACAATTAACGTTGGGATCCCTAACAGATAATTACTCAAATTTGGTTAAATTCAAAACTGCCAATCTCTCAAGTGAGCTAATCAATTGTATTTACCGAGGGAAAGGCATAGCTGTTTATTAGCTTGGTAAAACAAGCCAGTTTATTTAGTAGAATTACAGCGCATTTGGCACAGAAATGCAAGGGGTATTGTAAGCGAGTTACTTTGTGGCATCACAAACTTACAAGCCGGCCAGCATCATGACATAGGAACGGTTTTATTAGCGTTTTCGATAAGCGAAGGATCATGCATTTGATTGAACTTGTGTTCACATTGGTATTTATCGTTTCATGTGGGCGAGGATCAACGCATTGCGGTTATAAGACGTGGATGTTAATGACGTGTAGATGATTTTGTGACCAAAGTGAAGCCATCCTCGTCGACGACCGGAGCGACTAGTCCATTTGGGGCACGACCCTGATGAGATGGGTTCGCATCGAGTTCCATTTCGTTTTCACTCTCACCCTCGTCGCCTATGCGTCCTTCATCTACTACTTGGACTTCAACTCCACGTCCGCGTGTTCGTTGGATCTCAGCCAATCTTTCAACCCGTTGGATTACTGTACCCTGACGTCGAACAAGCTCTTCATCATCGGAGGTAGCCATGCGGGACCATTCTTTCCATAGCTCGATTAAATCACCGCTAACTAGGATCTCTGACTCATCTTCGATTCTAACGTCGAGAGTAGCAAAGATCCAGCTCAACAGAAAATCTTCGATATCCTCTTGAGATGGCGTTGATACAGGGCTACCCTCAGCCAACGAAGGGGTTTCAGCTGGCTGGGCATCAAGGAATGCACCGACCAGCTCGGTTGCTATTTCAGATCGCGCCGCTTGTTGTGCAGAAGGGGATTGATAACTGTTAGATTGCTCGAATGATAATTTGAGAGCCGGCCAGATCGCCAGCAAATCCATCACAGAGCGAGCAAACGGGATCAAGTGGACGGGTGGTGTTGGAGCAGATGCCATACTTTCGGCGCTGGGCTCTGGCTTGAGAAGCAAATTCAAATGAGCTTCGCTGCCAGCTCAAACAGCTATTTGGAACAAAACACCTCCAAACGACTTACAATGAGTGACTTGAGATGATTGCAGACAAGCAACAACAAAAAACAAGATCATCGATTTCTGTCACGCCGGATGGCTTGGGGGCACACGGCCTGACGTCAGAGGCAGAGGAGAAGTATGGCTTTAAAACACGGGAGGCCGAAAGATATGTGTTTAAGCAGCCATGGAGGAGCCTGGGACTTGTGGTCCGTATGCATGGAGAACCTATGCAATTTGCACTGAGAAATGCCATAAAAAAGATCATACTGGGCGTAAGAGAAGGGACCGTGCTGCTTAGTGTTCTGCTTATTGTTCTGCTTATTGTTCTGCTTAGTGTTCTGCTTATTGTTCTGCCTATCGTGCTGCTTGTTGTTCTGCTTATCCTGCTGCTTATTGTTCCGCTTATCCTGCTGCTTTTCGAAGACAAGAAAGTTCAAGAAGCTTGAGAAGTTGCACAAGGATCATAACATGGCCACTCGGCATTCATCAAGCAAGGACTCAGACCCAGAGGCCTTCTTAGCAACTGAGCTTTTCCAGGTGACTAGACGGATTCTCTCCAATCAATCCTATTGGACACTGGAGGATGGCCATTCAGACAACGCCCTTTCTTTCTGTGCAATAGGAGCCCGCCAACTTCCGTCCACCATCCCCCGAGCCTACAATCATTGATCACCTGACGCCTTCGGGAAAATCACTCAAGATCAGACTGGTGGGTGGCCACCCACTATGGGGTTAGTATTCTATCCTGAGACTTTTCCCGATTTTAGCCTCCAAGGACTTGCAAACGACTGCAGCTTCCGCTCGGTTCAAGGTCTCTTGAGCCAGATTTCGTGGTCGTGATTCGTCTGGTGCTCACTTTACTAACCAGTTAATCTCGACTAGGCCACGTCCTGTACCCTGCTTCAGTCCTGCTAGCTCGTTACATCGAAAATAATTCAGCTAGTCTGTTTCCAGAAAATCAATCTATCAAAGTTCTTGAGCTTGGCGCTGGCGGCGGCTTGCCTGGACTCACGTGTGTACTCTCAGGTGCCGCCCTGGTAAGCCGTCCTTCCAAAAGATAGCTTTCGAGTATCCCCCTTCGTTTTATAAATTTTAGCTGGTGGGGGATTTTGTTTAGGTTGTCTCGACCGATTTCCCTGATCCAGACTTGATTCACAATTTGGAATGGAATGCAAATACTAATTTGACCGATTCATTGAGAAGTCGTTTGATAGTTCAAGTCAGTAAAGTCTGCTAGCTTCACACTTCGTTTTAATATGCTGCAAAATTCTCAACACTTTTGGCATTCTTTGGCGTCAATGATCTTCATCTCGTCGTAGGGCTTGAAGTGGGGAGCCAAAGTAGACCATTTATTTAGCCGAATTTCGCCAATTTCCAGTAACGATGTCCCAAACAACAAGGCCACAAATTCATCATCACCCAAGTCAGGCTTTGACTTAATCTTGCTTTCAGATCTAGTCTTCAATCATTCCGAACATAAATCTCTTTTAGCGACTTGCGAAGAATGCTTGAAGCCTCGAGATCCTGACCAAGATGGATTCACACCATGCTTACTTGTTTTTTATTCACATCATCGGCCGCGCTTTGCCAAGGCTGATGATGAATTCATTGACATTGCCCGTCAAAGGGGTTGGATGTGTGAAAAAATCCTTGAGGACAAAAATGCAGGTTTGGCCTTCCCGGAAGATGATGGAGATCCCATCATTAGAGGCACCGTCCATGGTTGGAGTTTCACTCGCTAGATAGCTTGTGGCCTTCCAACTAATCAATTGCGCCATAGGTTTACACTATTACAAATGCGAAGCTCAACAACTACACATTTGACTCTGCATACTTACAGACTTTCCGCTCCAAAAGAATGGAAAGCATCTCCACCAGCATTGCTATATGCTGGGGAGCTAAAAGACAAGATAGCTCCTACATGCTGCAGAATACCTACTCGAAGTACTGCGGCATTTTTCAGTGTAGGTATCTGGGGAGGCAAATTGTCCCTTTCACAGAAGGAGTTTTTTTTTCTAATTGAGTAGGGGTGGTTGAGTGATGGTTTGGATGTTCCAAATGCAAGTTTCACATAAATTGATGAGTGTTGTGGGAGCTAGAGGGTCGCCAGATCCCAAGGTCCTTTTTTAGCTACAGAGCTAAATGAAAATTGCCTTTAACAACACTGGTGAGGCTGGATTTTGGATGTGGGAGGGGCTAAACTGTGAAATCTCACTATTTAGCAATGCTGGTGGGGAGCATCTCCACCAGCATTCTCATTGCTATACTCTGGGGAGCTAAAAGACAAGATACCTCCTGCATGCTGTGGAATACCTACTTGAAGCACTGTGGCATTTTTCAGAGTAGCTATATTTCAAGTTTCACAAGTTCTTCATTTTATTTCTTGATTTATTTTTTTTCATAAATTTTTTCACCAATTGCTCTTTTGTCTGTGCAATCTGGCTCATTTCCCAAAAAGAGGGTTGGATCTATGTTAAGATCCATTTTTTAAAAAGATTTTTGAGAGAAGAAAGATTGATGAGAAAGATGCAAGATGAAAAAAAAATGCAAAACAGTGAGAGATGTGGAAGGTTTCACATGGATGTTAATACTTTTGGGGAGCTGAAGGGTTGTCAAATTTGACAACCCAAGGTGTGTTTTTAGCAACAGCATTAAAGTAATTTTTTGTTTAGCAACACTGGTGGGGGTTGTTTTTGGGACCAACACAAGCTAATTTGTGAAATTTCACTATTTAGAAATTCTGGTGGGGATGCTTTAATAAAGCTTGAAAAGCTGGCACATATTATTGAATATATCCTATTTTTAATGGTAATTATTTCAAAAATAACCCTGAATCTCAGTAATGAGTAACCTTTGAAAAAAAAGAGCTCTTCTTATCTTTCATCCTATACCCATTCTGTTCTCTTAAATAATTCATATTTAATTATTCAGTTCAATTTGTTTTTTTAAAAGAAAACATAATTTGTCAACTCAAAATTAAGCTTTCTATAATCCAAAATATAATCATTTTTTAAGGTTCTAAGGTGAATGATGTAAACAATTTTTCCACAAAAACTCAACTTATATTATATTAGGTTATTTTTGTAATTTGGTAATTTTTTTTGATTAATTGAATAAATAATTCTTTTTTAATAAATGTGGATTTTATAAAAGTTTACAATAAAACAACAAGTAATATGAATTTTGAAACTTCCACCATTCTTTATTTTCAGAAAAAGAGAAACCATTAATAAATCTTCATTTTCAAGAAGATATTTTTTATAACTTTAATTAAAATAAGAGAAAATCAGATATATTTGAATTATAAATTTTTTTTATGAGGAGACAAAAAAAATTAATTTGATTCTTAAAAAATTCATCTAATTTTACATTATAATTGTTTTTTTAAAAAGGTTTTTAATTTATCAATACCAAGAGAAATTAATTATATTATATATTTGAATAAAACATATTATTGTTTTCAAATTGATGAAAAAAAGATAAATTTTGGGTACTTGTAAAAGCATGTAAGCCCTGGCATATTTTTACCAATTTATGGCCAAAACACATAATTTTTTTGTAAGAACATTTGAGGGCTCATTTTTTTTCAAATGAATTCCAAAATTCAAAATTTGAGGAATTTTCAATTTGTTCATTTATGGAATTTGAAGATCCTCAAATTTTTTCATATTTTTTTTTCTTCTAAATTTTCCAAAAAACAATTGAAAAAATTCCCACTTATTAGTTTTTTCAAAATAGAAGGGGTAAATCTTATCAAGAACCAGAAGCCCATAATTTTGGAAATCTTTTTGGGTGGGACAAGTGTACGCCCAAAAAGGCATTTTCTTCAATTTTTATCTTGGCATGTTTAGGAGTTGACTGTTTGTAAGTAAGAAAGTGCCATATTTTCAAATAAAAAACTTGACTGAGGCGGAATTTAAGCAATAAATAAGACCAAGAAGGGAGATAACTGGAATACCTCATATATACAAAAAAGACAAAATAATACTTTCAATATGAATCAACCCCCAAAAGACTGGGTTTTCTCTAAAGGGGGGTAAGATTGGAAAACTATGAAATTCTGTTCTTCTTCAAACTATCTGCCAACCTCAGGGAATGTGGTTTATATGTTAATTCCCAATTCACAGTAATGGCAGGTGAAAGGGTAAACTTTAGAGATGATGACATCCTAGGGGACAAATGAGAACAGCTATCCAAAAAATATATGAAAATGTGCTTATTGTCATGTTTTTTGGTAAACACATGCAAGAATTTTGGTAAAAACAAGTAAGCCCCTATGTGTTTTTGCCATAAATTGGTAAAAACATGTAAGTGGTTCCCTGGGCCCATTTTAAATTAAAATGAAAACAAAAAACCCTTTATTGGTCCACAAAAACTCAAAACCCATCAAAAAAGGGTTTTTTCCCCACAAAAACCCTCTAACCCAACTGTTTCATTTTTTTTGTACATACTTCCCAAAAAAAAAACCAAAAAAAAATGATCCACATTATCCCCCTCAATGTTTTTTTTTTTGGAAAACAGAATTACCAAAGACATTTTGAAAATATTTTCACACTTTTTCCCTTTTTTTCCCCAAAGACTGCATTTTTTTCCAAAACAACCTGGTTCCAAGCCTCTGAAATTCTCTTTTTTTATCTTCCCTCTTCTTTTATTCTTAAGTTCAAATCTCTTCATTTCACTTTTTCCCACTTTATTTGACTTTACACACCTTTTATCACTTCTTTTTCACATTTCAAAAGGTTCTTTTCTCATTGAAAATCTTCAAATTCCCTTTTTTGTAAATTTATACATATTTTTCACTAAATAATGCTTCAACCCCCAACTTAATGGGAATTTCAGACCCTTGAGATTCTTTTGCAGCATGTGCACAATGTTTCCAGGGCACAGGGGTATGCTGTGATCACCTTGAGGTCAAATATGACCCACAACCAAATTGAAATAGGTTGTGACAGGTCTAGCACCCCAAATCCCCACAAAACCACCCCCAAAACAGTCACTTTAAGCAATCTTTACTTTCCATTTAGACTTTATTCCAGAAAATAATGCAAGAGTACCACTTGGACTCTTAAAGTCAAAAATCCTGAGCACAGCCATGATTCCACTGAAAATATCATGGCACATCCTGCTTTCAGAAAACTCAATGAGCAAGAAATAACTCAAATAGCTCAAATGTCTGAATCACTTCTCATTCCAAGTCAAATTAAGTCCCAATTATGCAGCCAGAGGGAGTCCAACAGGCCTTTAATTCTTCAAGAAATTTACAACCAAGTCAAGAAAACAAAGAAATACAAAATGCAAGGAATTTGTGCCTTTGAGATATGACCACATATCCAAAATGGTCACAAAAAAGCTGTAGAATAATTATTCTTTTAAAATAATTATCTTTAAATAAGTGAAAATGCCATAAATAGGCATAAAATATAATGAGTAAGCATGTTAAATAAACTACACCATTAGATTCCTAATGATAAAATACACATATTTAATTTTTATGGCATATCTGTAAAGTCAATAATTAATGAATAATAAGTAAGAATATCATAAAACAGGAATAAATTCTAATTTATCTCATTAAAAAATGAAACAAAATGTAAACTAAACTGCACCATTGAATTCCTCATGAAAAGCTACGCATATAAAATTTTTACTTCATATTTTTAAGGTAAATATTTAAGGAAATAACCTGAATATATGCAATTTTATGATCAGTGCATATATTCATTCGTTTTAGCTCATATATCTTAAAATAAAAATGATAAAGAGTTAATCCAGAAATAAGTTTACCACATAATTACTGGAGAAATACAGATAAAAACTTCATTTGACAAGTTATAAACAAGGTTATAACTTGTAAGGGTTTATTGAATAAAATTGCTATAGCTGTTAACCACTTTGCTGTGGAGGTAGTCAGAACTTAAAACAAAGTAGAAATTAAGGCTCTACTAGCTAATATGTGAAACATGATGTATTTTTTATCATTATATTCAAGGCAAAACCCCTTGAAATTATGGTTTGAAGTTTAAAATAATGATTTTCAACAGAAAAGATGAGTTACAAGAAAACTCATAAAAAATAGAGTTTTAATGATTTAACAAAATTGTCTTGCCATTTTTAATGATGACATGTTAAGCTATAAGAATAAAACCTCTAATTGGTTTTAGTGTGTATAACATAAAAGTTATTAATGATCAAAGTTTAAGCTTAAAATTGGTCATTTATGATCGCATACTGTCATCTTATTTTAAGTTCAACGGTTATATAAGTGATAAAGCTGGTAAATAATATCAAATTATGATTAAAAATAATAATATCCACAAAGTTTACGCTTCTTCCAAGCCTATGATGTCATCAAACTGAGAGCTATAGTGATAACTCCAAATAATGGCGTAATAATGAGATAAAATGGTTTGATTATGATTTAATCATCACTGAGCCTTGAAAAACTAATCAACTCCAGTGGATACCATCAGTAAACCTCTAATATAGTACTTCTGATCTCTAGGAGGGAAGATTTTACTATAAATAGAGCTCTTTTTACTCTATTTCCCCCTCAGAAGCAACAAAAACATTAAATTATTAAAAAAAAGGTAAAAGCTTTCTTATTTTTATATAAACATGCTATATATTAAAATAATCAAGTTTATATTTATTATAATTATCAATTTTGACGTGATCAAATCAATTTTCAATTGTTTTTTTGTTAAATTTCTTTAAAAATCTCTAATTCAATGTAAAAACAAGAATATTTGTAATTTCTTTTAATTTTTATTTTAAATAAAATTTA
Source organism: Austropuccinia psidii (assembly GCA_023105745.1). Lineage (NCBI taxonomy): Eukaryota > Fungi > Basidiomycota > Pucciniomycetes > Pucciniales > Sphaerophragmiaceae > Austropuccinia > Austropuccinia psidii. Next base: position 3,172,616 of record JALGQZ010000001.1, read on the forward strand.
AATAAGTATTATTTATATTTTTTCATGTAAAAGTATTCAAAATCTTATGTCAGGTGTTGAAAGTAGGTTATTTTCTCTTTATTATTACTTTTTTAATAATTTTAAAATTAATATAAATAGTATTTATATTAATTCATAACTCTAATATTAGTAATATTATTGTTATAATTGTTTTTCATTATGAAAAAAAAGTTTTTTAAGCCTTTAATATTTGTTTGTAATAATAATAAAGTGCCATAAATATCTTAATTATTATATATTAATAGACTTATTCTATTATATTAATCTTTTTGATATATAATTTTTATTCTTATATTAATTTAATAATATAGATATTTTACACCATAATTATGATAATTTATTATTATTATTATTATTATGTTTTATCTTATCATTTAATATTTAGAAGGACATTCAGAGTGCAATAAGTAAAATATTAGTAATTTTAATTATTGTTTCATAGTTCAACCTCACATTTGGGGGCCTGGCCATGATATTTACTTAAAATACATGTAAAAATATTCAAATTGGGCTTATCCAATAATAAGTTATATTTATAATTATAAGATTATATAATAATTTAATATTTATTTATTTTAAAAAGCTATTGAAGAATTTGGAAAGAAATTTCACTGTCTTACACGTGGTTTTGCACATCCTTAGACTTGCAAGAACTTTCTTTGAGTGAATCTAGTGATTAAAAAAGATATTCCAAAATTAAAAATGAATTTATCAATAAATTGTAAAAAGAATCATCTTAATTCTATTTTATTCTTTAAAAATAAAAATATCAAAAAACAAAAAACCAATAAAAAAAGTTATTTTTATCGTTTTTTACTCATTTCTTTTATTCATTCAAAGATATAAAATCAATTTTTACCTGGAAATTGCCATATCTTATCAAAAATAAAACTTTTCAGAAAAAAGACTTATATTTATTTGTCTTTTTTAGTGTTTTCAGACAACCTAACAGAGGACAATCCACCCACTGTTGAGAGACTGGTAGAAGAAACTTGTCCAAGTTTTCCAACACCTGTTGTAAATAAGAAAAAGAAAGCTAAGAAATTAGTCTTTTCAGGACCTGCTATTCAGGACTCTGAAGGTGAGTACCTCTCTTTAAATTGCTATAAAAGGAATTTTTAGTGTCCTGAAGTCTTTTTATATTCTAAATTATGACTACTTGAAGAGGATCCCAATACTCCATCCAATCAGATGGAGCTGGACTCAGAAGTGGAGTTGATCCCTCAAAAGGGAAAAGAAAGGGAAAGATATACAGTGGAACAGAATACACACCAGGAAGTGCCATATACCAAAGTAAAGTCTCAGAAATTCCAATAATATCTGAGCCAGAGTTAGAGCTAAGTATTAGTAACTCCAAAAGAAATAAATCACATTCAGAGGGCTCAAATAGACATTTATATGAGCCAGTAAAAACATTACTACACAGTTTATAAGGACAAGGATTGGGAAATGTTTCCACAAATCCACCAAGGAGTGATGAACTCCTGGCACATCATTGAAAAATTCTTCAAAGAGGAGGAAATAGTGAGATACTCCAATGGATGTAATCCACTTTCATCCAAGCTTCAAATCAAAAAGATAAAGGAGTACCATGCCAAAAAGAGGGAGGTAAGCAAGGAAGAAGCCCCAGTAGCTTCTACCAGAAAGCCTCAAGCCAACCAACATCCCCCAGAACTGAAGAAGAACAAGAAAAAGAATGGGAGGAAACCATATTCCCCAAGCTACAGGATTCCAAAAATCCAAGAATATTCCATGGACAATTTCTTAAAAATTTCCAGAACCTTGATGGAATTCAAGGACAAAGAGGAACAAAGAATGAGATAACCTTATTTCCCAAAGAAATAACTTTTACTCCTTATTTTGCAAATACTTTAACAGAAATTAAAAATAGTATTTTACCTCTTAAAGACATTAGAAATTGTTTATTATACTTACAAGAAATAAATAATAGCTTGTTATCTTTAGCAAAAATTGTTGTAAAAAATAAAAAAAAAATTGATAAAATTAAATTTATTGTTGTAAATAATAAATCAAAATTTTTCATTGACAATACTCAAAAATTAATACAAGGACAACAGGAACTGTATAGATACATAAAAGATATCAAAAAAAGACCTTTGACCATTAATTATGATGTGATTATTGATAATGTTACAGAAAAATTAAACAAATTAAATATTTCTGTTGAAAAATTTGAAGAAAAGACTTCATCACAACAAAAATTACTTTTAGACCATGTAGAAAAAAGTGATGAAGCAAGAAAAAATATCAAATATCATATTCAAGGTGAAATAAGACTTGTTACTGAAAGAATGGATAAAATAAGTGAGGCTAAATTAAATATGCCAAAGTTATCAACACCATTTTCTCATATAAGAATTCCTGTTAAGCCAAAAGCGGAAATAAAAAATCCATTAATAACAGACTTGAGCCATCAAGACAATAACCAAGTCTTAATGAAAGAAGCACCTCAATTAAAAGAATGGCCAAAATTCACAGGTGAAGGTGAATATGAACATGTGTAATTTATTAAAACAATTTACATTTCACAAGAATATTATGACTGTGAGCCTTGAGATATATTTTACATACCCAAATAGGCCACAATTATCTTAAAAATAAATTTTGAATTATGCATAACTCATAAGTCATGCATCTATCCAAAATTCATCATTTTTGATTTCAGAAAAAATGAATAGCTTTTTATTGAGTAAGTATATCCATGGATTTAAAGCCAGATTTGTATTCTACACAAAAATTCACTTAGGGTAGCTCCATAGAGTGGATAAGCTCAAATTAACTATTTGGGGTGGTAATATGGAAAATACTTCAATACCACATAAAAGATCTGTGAAAAGTTTTGTTTTTCTTAATTTCATGCCAAAATAATGGGAATGTGAGGAATCCCATGTTACATATACACTAAGAATAGTGTTATGCATGTTTTGAGCCCTTAATATCATGGTATTCTGACATGGACTCTTGGTACACCCATAGTGGATATCTCACTTGAAGCTTAATTTTCTATTTTGACTTGAAAAATAGGCAAGGGGGACAAAAGACATCAAAGAGAGTCAGGGTACCCAACTTCTGAGGCCTCAAAGGCGTGGACAGCTCCAAAGCTTGGATTCATGGCTGATCTTGGCCCAATTAGTAAACTAAAACACTTTGGGAACTTGGTTACCATGTTACAACTACAGTAAATCTTAAGAAAATAGCAAATAACCTGCTATTTTGACGTGCCAAGGAGGTAAAGAGCTACTTAGACTCCTGTAACCATGTCAATTCTTAATTAATTTCCATGGATAAGCCCCAAAAGAGTAATTAAAACACTTTTTGGCATTTATCCATTGATTTACCTCATAGCAACCATTTCAACACTGATATTTGCAATTCTATGTAGAAATGAGGTAAAAACTTCAAAAATTGATTAAAAATACAATTCTTGATAAATATCTCTGAAGCTTTCAGGACCAATGAAGAACTGTATTGTCTATGGTACAGCCAAAAATAATTATGGTTTTACTAGTAAAATGAAAAGTTTTACTTACAGTCCATTTTTGACTATTCTACATCAAACACTGAATCTTCAAAAATTCACAGTAATTACAACCTGTGATGAAATTTCCAATAACATTGATAACTTTGAGAAATCAATTATTATTTTGTAATAAAAGAAGATTTACAGATGTTCCTCCTTTTATTCTTAACCATATTGGGGTTGGTAGTCACATAAAAGCAACAATTAAGTAATTATGATAATCTTACATGACAACAGATGATGCAATCAATAATCCAAAAGGGTTTTATGTTTTCTCACTCACTGGTTTTTTAGTTTGCTCCATGGCATGCCTCTGTGAGCTGTCGTAGACTTAAAAGAGGCCTCCTCTTGCTGTTTTTTCCATATCAAATCATCTTATTATGCATTTATATCACTGTTACCAACAAGTAAGTATTAGTTAAAGCTATTCTTAAGTGTTTTAATTCTTTCAGAATCAATCAGAAAGACGCGAAATCATAGACTCCAACTATATATTGTTGTAATCCTGCGATAAATCATTTTGATCCCTTAAATCCACAATTCTATGTCAAATTTCTCTACTTATATCTTTCAATAGGTTCTTTGGAGTATAAGTGAGTCATTTATCTTTAATTCTTAAAGTTTTTGTCTATAATTAGTTTTATTCAAAGAATTATCTTTTCAATTATTCTTGTAAAAGATAATTATATATTAAAATAATTTTATTATTTTAATAAAAGAAGTTTTATTATTAGATTCTTTGTGTAATTGATTCTTGTAGACAATTACTGCTCACTGTTAAAATCCCTAGTAGTGTTTAACAAGTGAAAGAAATTATTATTTAATTATTCAATTGTGGTTATAATAATATTTTATTATTATATTTCATAAGAACAGACATAGTACTGTTGATTAATAGTAATATTATCATCAGTTTCATAGTCAAATCTTACAATGAAGTACCAGATGAATTAATCACTGCCAGATTACATTCATCATTTGAAATATCTGCAAAAAGATGTGATTATGGCATAAGACAAAAAAATGGCAGAAATACCTGCTCTTGGTGGAAAAATAAAATAATCACCAAGTGGGAAATGATTCCTGGAGGTTCAAGGTAGAAAATGCATTTGAAAATTCTTTCTTTGATCCAGAGAAGGATATACCTTTGACTTGGTTCTTGAAAAAAGTTGAAAGATTAATGCATTGTATCCAGAAATGTCACAGAAAATGATGCATATGAAAATACTCAAGAAATGTGGAGGAGAAATAGAATTTGTGCTAAGAAGAAGGTTTATAGAATCATTCTTTACAGAAGAGTATATCAATGCATTACAAGATATAGTGAAAAGAACAAAAATCAAAAGAACATGCAAAAAATTGGACATTGAAAATCCAAACAAACCATTTATCAAGAAAGATAGAAAAAAAAGAACATTTCAAACCCAATAAATACAACACTAATGAGAAAAGAAAATGCCATAAATTTGGAGGTATTGGACACTTAGCCAACAATTGCCTCAAAAATGCAAAAATCAATGAAATTGTGGAAAACAAGACCACAATGACCAGGAAGATGAACATGATTCTGAAAAGGACACTAAAGAGTCAGAAACCTCTGAAAATTATTAAATTAATATAATTAATGCACAGATTGATAATATTGATTTAACATATGAAGTACTAGATGTAAATTCAAACTTATGACAAGTTGGAACATCTGATACAAGCCTCACAAACATACAAAATGCCAAGCTGTATAGAACCAAACCAGCAAAAGGAATGGGATATAGAGCTGGAAAATAAAGTATAAGTATTGTCATGGTTGAAAACCAAGAGGCAAAAGCAAACTTAGATACAAGGGAATACTGTACCTGTGTTGGTAAAGATTACTTAAAAACAATTATACCAGATTGGGAAGAAAAACCTATACCAATACAAGGGGTTAAATTTGGTAGTGCAAGTGAAAGCATGAAGCCCCTTTGAATAATTGACTTAACGTTAATTTTTCCTCACCCTTCTAAATGTATAAGAGTGAAAGTAGAGTTTTTAGTAATGGAAAACTGTACTAGTAGCCATTTTATACTTGGAAATGATTAATTGTAAATTTATGGCATAGATATCTCTAATAAAAAAGACAGATATATTACCATAGGAGACAATAAGAGGCAGAAATTTGGTTCTTTAAATAACAAAAAACAAATTACAGTTATAAAAAATGAAGAGAAAAGCCCAGAGAAACATTCCTTCATAAATGGACAAATTAATGAGGCAAAATCCAATCAAGAATTAACAGGAAAAATGAGAGAAAAACTGATTGATCTCTTTTTTAAATACAAAAGTTCCTTTTAAACTGACAAAGAACCACTAGGTGCAATAATTGGGCATGAAGTAGACATTATTCTTAATGTGGAAAAACCTTACCCACCTTTATTAAGAAGACCAGCTTACCCAGCTAGCCAAAGAGCTAGAGAAGCCTTAGAGGTACACATTAAAGAATTAATGGACCTTGGAGTATTAAGGAAAGAAGGACACAATGAGCAAGTAGAAGTCACTACACCTGTAATTATAGCTTGGAATAATCAAAAATAAACGATTGTAGGGGACTTTAGAGCTCTAAATACCTATACTATCCCTGCAGATATCCAATACCCAGAATCTATGAGAAATCAACAAAATTGTCACAGGCTAAGTTCATTACAGCCATGGATGCTCTGAAGGGTTTTAACCAAAATGTCTTAAAAGAAAATGTCAAAAAACTACTGAGGATGATAGTACACTGTGGAATTTATGAATACTTAAGAATTCCATTTGGTATAAAAAATGCACCTTCTCATTATTGAAGAATGATGAATACCATATTTCCTGAAGAATCATAAGAAGGATGGTTAATCATCTATATTGATGATATAATAGTTTTTAAGACACTTGGAACAGTAATTTAACAAGACTAGAAAGAGTCTTGCAAAAAATAGTACAAGTAAATATGAAAATTCCCCTAAAAAATGACATTTTGCATACAGTGAACTGAAAGCACGAGGACATGTTGTCTCTGGACTAAGCTTGGGAATATCTAAAAGCAAAGTGGGAGCAGTAATACTGAAACCAATGCCCCAAACCAAAAAAAAAATGCAATAATTTCTAGGATTTGCTTGTTCTTACAATCAGCATATAAAAGACTTTTGAATAATTTTCAAATCCTTGTACAAGCTCTTTGACCAACAGACAATCTATGAAATGACTGAAGAAAGGTTTAAAGCATATTAGGAATTGGAAAATGCCCTCACAAATGCCCCATTTTGTCTAATGCCAGATTGGAAACTACCTTTCAAGCTGTACATTGATGCTTGTGGAGAAGGTCTAGGTGCTGCACTACACCAGACACAAATCATCAATGATAAACATGTTGAAGGACCAATTTGCTTGATTTCAAGACAAATTAAGCCAACAGAAGCAAGATATGGAGCAAGCCAAATAGAATTTCTTTTCCTAGTGTGGGTTTTACAAAGATTACACTATTATTTGGATGGAACAGTGTTTGATATGATAACAGACTGAAATACTGTAAAATCTTTATTAAAAATGAAGAAACCAAATAGACACATTCTGAGATGGCAAATTTCTATCAAAGAATATAGTGGAAATATCACTATAGTTCATAAATCTGGAAATATTCATAAAAATGCAGATGGTCTTAGAAGATGAGCTTTAGCAAATACACTTGAAAGCCCAGCATGGGTACCACAGTAAAAACATCATATAGAAGGCATATGTGTCACAGCTATTGGCACAGAACTATTTAACCAAGCTAAAGAAAGCTACAAGATGGAAAATAACTGTCATATCTTGTTCCAACTTCTAATAAAAGACTGTAAAGACCCATCACTTTCATCCAAGCTAGATGAAGCATGGAAGAAAGAATATGATGAAGGAGGATTCCACCTCCTTGATGGAATCCTCTATCATAGGACTAAATATACATGTGCTATGGAGTTAACAGATAGAGCTCTGATAAACACTATACTAAATGAATGTAATGATAGTGTTGCATCTGAACATCTCTCAGAAGACAGGACACTAGAAAGGGTAAAAACCTTCTCTTGGTGGCCAAATTGGAGAAAAGATGTTTCATAATACTGCCAAAACTATTACGTATGTCAAAAAGAAAACATGGCTGCAGGAAAACAATTTGGAATGATAATCAAAATTAAAGAACCAAAATTCCCTTGGGAAATAGTTCACATGGACTGGGTAACAGCCTTACCTCCAGGAGGAGACAGAAGTTATAATGCATGCCTAGTATTAGTTGACAGGTACAGCAAAAATCCAATGTTCTCACCATGTAAAAAAGATGAAACAGCTATGGACACAGCCATGATGATATGGAATAAAGTTAGTAGCCATACAGGACTATTCCAAAATATCATAAGTGACAGAGACCCAAAATTCACCTCAGCATTATGGAAAAACCTCCATAACTTGTTTGGAACAAAGCTATCCTTCTCCAAAGCCTACCACCCTCAAACAGATGGTGTCGCAGAAAGAATGATACAAACCTTAGAAGATATTATCAGAAGAATCTGTGCTTATGGCCTAGAATTCAAGGCCTCTGATGGCTTTACCCATGATTTGTGTATCTTAATACCAGCTCTTGAGCTGGAATATAAAACATCAATCCATTTATCAACTTGTAAAACACCAGCAATATTGGAAAAGGGGTGAAATACAAGACCTTCATATGACACTCTTGTAAAGCCTTAGTGGATACAAATCCCACAGCAAGCAGTTTCAAACAATACTTGACAAGGAAAGACATAATGCAAACACATTTATGCAAGATTCTTTAAAGTATGCAAAAGAAAGATGGGATAAAAGTCATAAACCACCTAACTTCAAAGTAGGAGACTTGGTCTTAGTATCAACACTGAATTTTAATAATATAAAAGGCCCAAAGAAATTGAAAGATTCCTTTTCAGGACCATTCATGATAAAAGCACTACATGGACCCAATTCTGTGCAACTAAAACTCCCAGTAAGATTGATGAATAAACACCCAACTTTCCCTGTAAGCTTGATAAAACCTTACAGCTCAAGTGATAAAGTATTATTTCCCCTAAGAAATAAACCAACACTTTAAATTCCCCCTCTAGAAGAACAAGAAGAAAGGAAAACTGTAAAAGTCCTTAAAGAAAGGAGGACTAGAAAAAAAACAAAGAGAATACCCTGTGAGGTATAGAAACCCAACCCAAGAAGATGAATGCTACTTGAGAAAGATATAACTAATTCTTATAAGCTACTCATAAGGTTAGAGAATGAAAGAAGGCCTAGAGAATAGAAAAGTTAAGAAATATTGAGCTTCAAGACTAAGAGAGTCTAATGAAGAGGTAGGACAGTGGATGATACCGTGATTAAATATATCAGATTGTGGTACAATATTTTTTGGTGGTAGGGAATGTGAGCCTTTGAGATATTACCACATATCCAAAAAGGTCACAAGAAAACTTTGCAGTAATTATTCTTTTAAAATAATTATCTTGAAATAAGTAAAGACACCATAAATAGGAATAAAGTATTAATTAACTTAGAATCTAATGAGTAATAATGTGAAATAAATTACAAAATTAGATTCCTCATGACAAAATACACATATATCATTTTTATGGCATATCTGTAAAGTCAATAATTAATGAATTATAAGTAAGAATACCATAAAAAAGATATAAATTATTTTTTATATCAGAAGCCAATGAAACAGAATGTAGGATATACTTCACCATTGGATTCCCCATGAAAAGCTACACATATAAAAATTTTCATTTTATATTTGTAAAGTCAATATTTAAGGAAATAACCTAAATATATGTACTTTTATGATCAGTGCATATATTAATGGTTTTTAGCTCATATGTCTTAAAGTATACATGATAGAGAGTTAAGCAAAAAATAAAGTTATCACTTATATACTGTAGGAGTACAGATATAAACATTATTTGACAGGCTATAAACAATTTTATAACTTGTGAGGGTTTGTTGAATAAAATTGCTATAGCTGTTGACCACTTTGTTGTGAGAGTGGTCCAAGCTTGAAACAAAGTAGATATTCAGGCTCTACTAGTTCATACGTGAAGAATGATGAATTTTCTATAAGTATATTAAAGGTAAAACCCCTTGAAATAATGAATTTTGACAGAAAAGATGAGTTACAAACAAAATCATCAAAAATAGAGTTTTGATGATGTAATGAAATGCTATTGGAAGTTTCATTATTACATGTTAAGCTATAAAAATATAACCTCTAATTAGTTTTAGCATGTATAACTTAAAGTTTATCAATGATCAAAGTTTAAGCTGAAAATTTATCATTTATGATCACATACTGTAATCTTATTTTAAGATAAACAATTATATTAGTGATGAAACTGGTGAATGATATTAGATTATGATGAATAATAATAAAAAACGCAAATTTTAGGCTTCTTCCAAGCCTATGATGTGATCAAACTTAGAGTTATAGTGATAACTCTAAATAATGGCATAATAATTAGATAAGATGGTATAATTATGATTTAATCATCACTAAATGTTACAATACTGATCAATTACAGTGGATACCATCAGTACACGTCTACTAGAAGCCTGCTGGACTCTAGGAGGGAATATCTTACTATAAAAAGAGCTCTTTTTACTCTATTTCCCCCTCAGACACAACAAAAACATTAAATTATCAAACCAAAGGTAAATTATATATTCAAATCATTAAGTTCATCTTGATTATAATCATTCATTTTGAAGTGATCAAATCAATTTTTAATGTTTTTTGTTAAATTTCTCTAAAAATCTCTAATTTCATGTAAAAACAAGAATATTTGTGATTTCTTTCAATTTTTATTGTAAATACAGTTTAAATGAGTTGTATTCACTTCCACCAATATATGAATTATCATATATTAATATATTTATTTTATTAAATTAATCTTCATAATATATAATTTATATTATTATATTCATTTAATAATATAAATATTTTATGCAATAATTATAATAATCCTTTATTATTATAGTTATCTTTTATCTTATTATTCAAATCTCACAAGGGCATTCAGAATACAATAAGTAAAATATTAGTAGTTTTTACTTATTGTTTCATATTCAAACCTTACAAGGCTGAAGGCCCATTGATACTCTTATTGGCACCCTCAAAGAGAAAAATTGTTAGCCTGTGACTCAAAACCAGAGCACAAACATGACTGCCAGAATACCATAAACCAATGTAGAGCAAAATACCACCAAACATTGAGCTGAGCCAAACAGGCTCAAAAAGTATAAAAAGAAGGAGGAAACTCACCTCTTTCCAAATATACAAGTCCCATTATCATAGGGAAAAAAATAACAAAGTTATTCCTGCTCAAAGTTGTTGCTGAGCATAAACCTTAACTTTCACCTCTCATCTGAAATCCAGAGCAAGAGGCTTAACCCCAGAAAATGTGTATTTTATTTGAAGCTCTAAGTCAGGGCTATCTCATGGTACTAGCCAAATTGCGCTAACACCAAAATTACAGAAGTTATGGCCAAAATAAGGTCAAATAAGGGTGGGAAAAATATTCACCTCCCATCTAACTTCTACGATTTTAGTGTGAGATACTTGAAGTGGGGTCTTTTTTAAAAGAGAAAAAACAGGGATATCTGATGGTTTCATCCATTTAACCATATCTCATCTATAACAAATGTTATGGGGAAAACAAGTTCCGTACAGATTTTGAGATAATCATATATCTGGATAACTAAAATTGAACATGGAATAACTTTGCCATATTTAATGTTACCATGTAAAATGAGGTACCATTGTTTAGATCTCATCCAGGGCTGAAAAATGAACCAAATTTGGTCTCAATATCTTAAAAACCAATAATGTTATAGCAGTTTTAAGGTCAATGTCCCACATTTGGACCAATACAGCTTTACTGTGGGATAATATCTCATAAGTATGATTATGAGGTGTCAAATAGACAAATAATCTTGTTTATACTTCAATACCTCATAGTTAAGTCAAATACAAGGGTCCATACAGGTTCTGTACAGCTTCTGACGTGTCAGAAGCACCAGAACACGCCTGTAAGCTCCATTAGTGAAGATTTTCACCCTGTATAGGGTAAAAATGACAAATTGTGGTTCTAAAACCACATTTCCACCCAATACCAGTATGTATTGAGTGTGTAGAACCACAAACCAGCCCACAGTAGTGAGAACTTTCACTCTGTGGTCGTGTACAGAGGGAAACAACCTCCCACTACCCCAGAGCAATATAAAAGGAGGCCTTTCCTCACCAGAAGGCCAATCCATCATCCTGTTCTTAGTATTATTAGGGGCTATAGCTTCTTAAAGAAGTGGTACCCTTTGGATTGAACAAGTATAATTATAATTGTAATTATTGTAAACCAACAGGTAAGCACTGCACCCAGGGCTATCAATAGCACTCACCATCACTAAATTCTTTTACTATAGCCCTTGTAACCATTTACTAACTCAATGGTCATCATTATTTTTGTGTCACACTCATAGTTACAGCTTTTTATTATCATTGTACAGCTATATTGTAGAGTCACCCTGACAAAAAATTTTGTTTGGTCCTCTGCAAGGGGGCTGAGGAACACATTACCTCATTTTTAACTCACCCCATTGCCATAAACCTCCTTCATGGCTTTCCTCATCTGATTCTCATGGAGTGTATTGATAAAAACAATAATTACAAAATTCCCCTTTATCATATTGTTGGATTCAGCTAAACCAAGAAGAACTTTTCTGGGGCTTTTTGTTTGATGAAGAATTAAAATGAACCCTCATGTACTTGGGCATTGAATAAATACATAGAAAAAGTTCTCAAAACCAACAATATTGTCCTTCTCCAGTTATTGTTATTGACAGGGATTTGGCCTTGAAAAATTCTCTTAAGAAGCCCTTCCCAGACTCAAAAGTAACGTTATGCGTTTAGCACATCAATAAAAATGTATCTTCACATTGCATGAAGAAAATTGGTCATGGCACTGATTTTGAAAATTTGATGGGTCTTTGGAACAAGTAATATACTTTTTTTCACTTCTATTCTTATTATTGTTCTTATTAATGACTTTGGGATCAATTTCTCAAGTTATGTATTCATCCACTGAAAATTCTTTAAAAGACAACTGGAAGAAGCTTCAAAAGCAAGTCAAAAATCCTGAAGTCTTGCCATATTTAGAAAAAACCTTTATTCCTCTAAAGAAGTATCATGTGCCAGTCTGGAACGACCCCCATTTCCACCTGGGTGGAGGCTCCACCTCAAGAGTTGAAGATGCCCATGCTATGGTTAAGCTTTGGTTCCAAAAGCTCACTGGTAATCTCCTGGAGGTAGTTAGGGCTCTTCAAATGGCTGTCATGAAATGATTTGCTGAAAGAATAAACAGAATCTCCAAATATATGATTGTTCATGTTGAGAATTTTACTCCACACATCTGTTCTCTCAATGGCAAGGTGTCTCATTATGCCCTTCAGATGGCGTTTTAAAATTTTAAAGCCAAATTTCCCCCCAATGAAAAATGTACCAACAAATAAAACAATTATCAAGGCATTCCTTGCAAGTACAAGACTCAACAGGAATTTTCCAAGAGCCAAAGGCTTCAGATCTCAGAATTTCATTCTCATTGGTATTTAAATTTACCTGTGAGGATTCTTTGATCTTCAAATTCTTAGTTTTTTTTCTTATTGACTGATTTTATGTGTCATATTTTTCTCAGACTGGTTATCAAGGTGATGATCAAAGTTTTGAGAAATAAAAAAATAATGAAGCCAAAAGAATATTTGAAGATATTGGGGAAGACCTTTTTCAAAGACCAATGGCAGAAAACAACCCAATTTTTCAACATTTTCAAGATTTTTTCACTGGAAAAGTCCAACTTGATCAAGTTCAAAAGAGTAAAGAGGATGATCAATATTATGAAGAACAGCTAGAATGCAAGAATATCCATTGAAGACCTCAAGGAGCCAAGAATAAAAATAAAAATAGAAATAAAAGTGAACCTTTAACATTTGAAATCATTCAAAGTCAATCCAAGAGAAGAGGAAGACCCCTCTCCAAAATGACCATCATAACAACATCAAGATCAAAGTTAATGGAACCCTCTCAAATTATGGAAGTGGATTCATTTGAAGATTCTGAGGCCTAATTATCCAAACCAATACATTCATCAGATTTACTACCCTCAGAGATTGAATTGAATGAATATGGAAAATAAGGAGTCACCCTTAGAAGGTCCAGAAGAGTGGAAATGGGTAGTAAAGCCTCACAAAGAAAGTCTCACAAGCCTGCCACAACTTTGAAGATATATGATGCAATTGACTTGAACTGTAAGAATTGCCAAAGCAATTATCACACAAGTGATGAATTCTCCAAGCTCCTTGTGAGTTTCTGATTCATGTTAATGTATATTTATTTTGTTTATTTTGACATTTATTATCCTCTTAGCTTATTTTTATCAGTTACCTGGCTCAGAAGACTTGCCAAAGTTCATAGTGAAATACACTGTCAAGCCCATCAATCTCTAGGGTGATTGAAGCTATGGCTACAGAAAAGTATCCCACTACATTTACAAGACTCAAGATCAATGGGCTGAGGTCAGGGGGGACTTGGCTGGGGAAATTCAAAAAAATAAAAACCTTTATGAAGCCATGAGCAATTTGATTCCCTTAGTATCCTCTTATTTGGACAGAACTGAGTGGTATGAATATATTGGCAGGCTCCAAAGAGTAAGTGGATTTCCATGCCTGATATTGGGGATAAAATATCTAATAATTATCAAAGACCAGTTTTCTCCCATTCCACAGTCCAATATTTCTCTTTTTCCCTTATTTCTTTCCTCCAAATGATAATACACCCATTTTCATCTTCTTCTTGGATAGCTGTTCTCATTTTGTTCCATTGAATATCATCATTTATAAAGCTTATAAAGTCCCCCCATTAAAGTGAATTAGGAGTCTAATTCCAAACCACAAGCCCTGGGGTAGTAAGATGAACTTAAGAAACACAGGATTTTATATCTGTCCAATCTTCCTCCTCCCCCCTCAGAAAAAACCAACTGTTTTGGAGGTTGATTCACATTTATTGATTTTTGTATATAATATTTATGCCAATTATCCCCCTCCTCAGTCCTATTTATTGCTTAAATCCCACCTCAGTCTCATCTTTCATCAAACATGTGGCACTTTTTTACTGAAAATAGTCATATTACAAACATGAAAAAAACACCTTTTTGTGCCTCCAATTGTTTCACAAAAAAAATTCCCCAAAATTATGGGCTTCTTGTTTTTTATTTTAAAGATTTAAATCTTCTTTTCTTTTAAAAAAATGAAGGAAATTAACAAGTGAAAAGATTTCAAATGAATTTTTCAAAAAATATGCCATTTTTTCAAATTGGCTGAACTTGAGAAATTTGGCAAAAAAATTGAAAGAATTTGGGGATATTAACATCCCATGTTGGCAAAAATATGGCAGAAAAAATTGAGAAAATCCCAAAATCAAAGCCTGAGGAATTTTTTTGAATAGATAGGTCACTTATGTGTTTTGGCCATAAATGGGTAAAAAAACATGAGTTTATGGTAAAAACATCTAAGTGCTTGTGTGTTTTTACTAAAAACCTACGTGGGTTTACCAACACACATTATCATTTGGAGGACAGAAATAATGAAAAAAGGATATATACTGGACTGTGCAATAAAAAAGCCTGGTCTTGGCTACTTGTTCGGAATAACATCTCCTGTATCAGGAATGGAAATTTACTTGTTCTTTTGAGCTTGGCCAAAGCTTCATACCACTAAGGTATTTAAAAATAAGGTCTTACTTAGGGTACCAAGGTATTCATGGCTTCATAACACTCTTGTTTCTTTGGAATTTATTCAGCCAAGTAACCCCTGACATCAGGCCAGTGATATTTTGCCTTTCAAATGCAACATGACACTTTGTTTAGCCACAGTTTCCATCACCTTGAAAATTTATGGCATTTGAGTTTCCTTTCAAAATGAATTTTGGAAAGTCTTCTGAACCAGTTACCTAATTTTTTTTTAAAAAAAATTGATCAGTATTTGAATAGAAAAAATGCTACATAAAAATGAATTAACAACTAACAATAAGATGACAGAATTCATCACTTGTGTGAGCATTGCTTTGAGGATTCTCACAGGTTGAATCAGTTGCATCATAGATCTTGAAAGTGGTTTCAGGCTTGTGGGATATTTTCTATGAGGTTCTGCTGCTCTTGGCCAATGATGTGGACTTTCCAAGGGTTACTCCTGATTTTACATATTAATTAAAGTATGTTTCTGAGGGTAGTGAATCTTATGAAGTGATTTATTTGGATGGTGAGGCCTCAAAATTTATATAATCTTTAGATTAATCTAATTAAATACTTTTAGGGGGGAGATTAATTGTGATCTTGAAGTTGAAATGATAGTGACTTTTTATTGAGGTATTCCTCTTCTCTTGGATTGAATTTCAATTATTTGCAACCTTGAGGGATCTCTTTTAATTTTGTTTCTCCTTGAGGTCTCCCACAGCTATTTTTGAATTGAAGTGGGTTTTCATAATATTATTTTTCCTCTTGACTCTTAGAAGTTTTATTAAAAGGTACCTTTCAAGTTGAAAAATGTTGAAAAAGATGGAGAATTGGGGCTATTTCTCCCATTGATCATTGAAAAATATCTTCACCAATATATTAAAATACTCTTTTGGCTTATTTATTTTTTATCAGTATTTTGATCATAACATTGTTAGCCATTCTGAGAAGAATATTGGAAATGAAATAAAGGAATGTGAAAAAAAGCTAAAAAATTGAAGATGAAAAATTCTTATAGGTAATATCAAATGCCACTGTGGATTGAATTCTGAAAATCTTCAAGCAGCAAACTTCTACTCCACCTCGCAAGAGAAGCCCCCAACAGCTTTTAAATAGCAAAATACCTGAAGCATTTCAGCCTACAAAGGTATGCAGTTTGCATTAGCTAAAAATAAGTTACAATATTTTACTCAAGCACTATGTTTTATAATCCTAGAAAGCTTTCTACGAACACATCAAGATTCTGTGGGTACTTATCTACCAACATTCCATACCTATATCTCCAGATTACTCCATGTTGAAGGAATGCAATTGTTGTTTTTCCTTCTTGAGTGATATCAAGGCCCAATCCAAAAACCCAAACACACAACCCTTGGTTCCATTGGACCAAATCATTACATTACAGGGGACAAAGCCAGGAAAAAAGAAAATTGGAAACACCATTGTTCATATGAGTGACTTTTCACTGAAGTACATTATTTCCCTGCTTGTTAGACTTGGATTTGTCAATGGGCGCCAGATCTCAACAATGAAGCCTGTACAATCAGTAAAATACAAACTTTTCGTCAAATTGCTATCAGTGGAGCATACGGATACATGAACATGAATTTCAGCTTTCTAGAAAATATCCAGCTACTTACTAAGGTTTGCAACCACTACATTCACTGGTACATGACCCAAAGATACAAAAAAGAGGCCAAAGAATCTGGAAAGCATCTTGAGGATGAAGGACAAAAAGCTGTTTTACAATATAGACTAAGGGTAAGTACAACATTTATTTGCAAAAGTCAAGATTAGCTTACACAGCTGACTTGTATCATGTCAGCTCAAAACTCTTCACGACAAATTTAGTGTTGCTGAAAATTTTCCAAAACAATATTTGAAAATTTGGCAAATCATGATGCTCATAGTGAGGATGAATACAACCCAATTAAAAATATATGTATCATAAAATGAATGGAATGTTGGTCCGAAAATGCGAATGTTTTTTTTTGCAGGGTTGATGAAGGAATCTCAAAAGCTGAAGAGGCTAGTGGCAAGTGCAGCCAAAGACGTGAATGCCATCTCCCAGAACCTGGAGAAGGATCAATCAGCAAAAAAGTTCCTAATCAACTCCCAATGAATTTCTAAGATCCTGATTGGTTTAATAATCGGACAGCAGGTAAAAAGAGCCAGTTTTCTGATTTACATCAAGTTGACTTTTTTCCAGATGCCTCAAAATGTCTCTTGGAAAAAAAAACCCCTGATGAGAGGCTGAGCAATAAGTAATTCTCACAGAAATGCTGGGATCAAATAATTGAACCCTACAATATTTCACATGTGATAGAAAATGATGATGAGTTGGATGTTGATTCAAATAAAAACAACAAAAGCGATGAGCTTGAAGATATTGTAGCTGAGGAATTTGAAGACAGAAACGTTGAAGAAAGCAAACAGGGAAACACTCACATGGAACAACCCAACAATTTCTCTGAAGATATAGAAATGGAAGATTTTGAAGATGACAATACACCCCAGAAATCTCAACAAAGGTTCTTAAGCATCCCAAATGAATGGAGCTCCTGGTAAACATTGGTGAGGCTTAACTCAGGAATTGGTAATAAAGCTGAAATAAGCCGAAATGTGGATGAGATAGGTATTGAGGGGGTTATATATATGCATCTCTGCACTTTTAAAATTTGTCACTGCTTGATTGAATTTGAAAAAATTCTTCAAAAGAATTAGAAAAAACATGCTATGATTCTTTTTAGTATAATGATGTTGAATTTTAGATATCTAGATCTCTCGGATTTTACTGTACCTTAGTGTGTTGTATTTGATTGTGTGCTTGAAAAGAGCTGAAAAAAACAATTATGATAGTTTCATTTTACAGTGATTTGATGCATTGCAAATGGTTGATTACATTTGTTGGTAAATCTTGCTGCCCTTTATAAGTTTTGTTTTGAATTGTTTGAGTATGAAGGTGAGCTCCAAAAAAGTTTATTTGGAAAATGAAATTCTTACAGATTATAAGAAATATTGGATGTGAGTAGTAATGCAAAAAAGAGAAATTTGTTTTGAGGATAGTTACAGTGTAAGAACAGAAAAAGAAACTTATTTGAATTTCTCTAGTCCAACTAATTTGTTGATAGGACAAGCTAAAAGTGTGATATTTTTGTATCCCAAAGACCACACAAGCATGTCTATATATGCTCCAAGACCACAGATATCTGCCACTGAAATTAATCCAATCAAATATTTTTTCTTGAGATGTTGGACACCCCATTGATCCAAAAATTCCTCCACTCCTTCAAAAACTTCTTTGCGCTTTTTGACAGATTGAAGCCAATGGACCATTACAATTGGCCCTTCATGAATCTCTTTGTTTCCTAAATCAAGAATATGAGAAATCCATCCAAATTGAATAGCTTTCTCACCTTTCTTACTATGAATGAGGTTATTGGGGGGTCTCCTTGAGAGGATCATGCCAAACCACCATGATAGATAAAGGTGTTCAGTTGCATAGTTTCTTACCACAACTGACTGAGGTGGATGTGGAATTTTGCAATAATCACGCAAGTGAGGCTGTTCCTTTTGAGGGTATTGCAAAAGATTTGAGTATGAGTTGTCATCTAGTGCCTTACTATTAACTATTGGTGATTTTGTTTTCATTGTGGGTTGACTTTCTGAAGCCTTTGCAACTGACCAAATTTCTTCATCATAGTCTCTTCAGTAGCCCCTGCAAAAACAAAAAATTGTCACATACTATTGCCAAACGTAGTGAATAGTTTTTCAATGCATACCTTGAAGTTAATTTGTTTTGATCTTTTGGAGTATTCCGACCAACCTTTTGCCACCATACTCTGATATCCCATTGAGAGGGCCCCATCTTGATAGATGTTCAGGAATGTGCATGGCATAATGGTGATTGGGAAGTGTTGGACAATTTGGGAAAAGTGCGTTGGAGGTGTTCTGATATGTTTTGTAAGCCTTACGGAACAAATGCCCATCATCTTCAGTGACCCATTGGGCTCCAACAATTTTTGTGCACTGAATCAGTGCACCAATGTTGATAAGAACCAAGTGATTCTTTGGGCCAAGATCCCAAAAGATATCCAAAACTGTCAATGGTAGGTAAATATTTAATAAGACAGACCATTCATTTCCTTTCAGTTTGCCATTTTGCGCTGTACCTATCCCACCTGGTATATGACAGACTCCTTTTGGAACTACAGCTTTGCTCAATTGTTTTTTGAGATTATTAATTACCTCTTGAGAAAGATGACCACTAATTTTCAATTTATCTTCATTTTTGGATTGAGTGCAGTTCTCCATCAGTTCATCAGATTCATATCCTGATATACCTGGTTGATGTTTCTCTTTTTCTATGATTGCTGTATCAAAGCCCCATCAATAACAAAAATGATGCTGTAAAACGCCTTCATACCAGTTATGAAGAACACCTAGACAAATGTTTGTGACAGGGTCTCAATACCCTGAGCAATTGATTTCTGACCATCAAATTCCACAGTATTGTGCCAGGCGTTGTTGTGAAGTTGTAGAATTTGCTTCTTGCCATCTCCTAGAAGCACTCAAAGCTGCACTCCGTTTGTGTGACTTGCCAAGCTTCAAGTGAGTTCTCTTGATGTCCTTCAGTTCACACCAAGAGCAAAAGTATTTAGCAGAATGGGACATAAATCCCCCAGCTTTATGAGTTGCTACAATATCACCAATCGGGCCTACCAATTTTACAACTACATATCATCCACGTGGATGGTTTGGTGTGATAGTATTGAAGCCACAATTTAGTTAAATTAGCTGATAAATGAGTGGTTTCAAGACATTGTTGATGGTGACCATGTCTGGCTGGTTTGGTGAAGGTATCACTCCAGCTAGACAAGAATGTTGCTGTTGAAATTGTTCTCGTGGTTGAAGGTTAAGACAATGGAGGACTAAAATTCCCATTGATGTCTGCTTACCTGAAATTTTGTTTCCCTTTGGGTTTAACCATTCTACAAAAAGACTGAGTCCTAGTTCCAGAGGATGATTGGCTGATGGTGGCAAAAAAAGGTCTTTCCAGACACTACCTTGTGCTACATTGCAAACAGCTATGCTTTTATGGGTGGATCATTCATATTCCCAATCTTCAATTCCTTGTTTGATTCCTGGAATATTGAGGAACAATTTGATCCATTCAAGTACTGATTGAGAAAAGAATCTTGCTTGAGGAATATGGTGAGGTTTCTGGCCCTTCAAACAAGTTTCACCAAGTTTTTGACCTTGATTTGTCAGGGTAGGATTTTTTGGGGAAAGTTGGAGATGTGGAAGGGGATATACTTTGAATGTATTGAAAAGTTCTGTGTTGCAAGGCTTGCTGGAGATGGTAGGCTTATATGTACAGTATTTGGGTGCAACTTCAATGTTTTAAAGTGAGTAGCAGTGTGGACAACACACATGCTGTTCAAATGGAAATTCAAGTTTTGATTGTTTGGAAGTGGTACAAATATCATGTGGAACGTTGGATAGGAGAGTGCTGTTGGGGAGTCCTTCATGAGTGAAACAATGAATGATATTAATAAGCATCTCTCTTGCTTTGTGGCAGTTTTCTTGGCTAAGTCTGCAAGAAAAATACAGCCACATTAGAAAATAGAAAATGAGAACTAAGATACATTCAAAATCAGTCATCTGCTAGTATCATATAAAACCACAAAAACGTACAAATGATGTTTGAGTTAAGTGTACCATGGGTGTTTGGTTCATGATCTTTACCATTGCTATTTGATTATTCATCGTCTTGTGAGTGAGGCATGGGACTTTCTTCAATTTCATCTAGAAAATGCTGAGGGGAAAACTCATTCCTGAAAGATAGGTCCTGTTTTGCTTATTCCATGGCCCAATGTCTTCTTCCTGTGCTGGGGTGAACAAAAAGTACATGGCTAGTTTGACCATCAGCAATAGTAACAGAATGTTTCCTGCAGTTTGGACATGAGCAAAAGTTCATTACAAGTCTATTAAAAAAAATAAAATTTAAGAAAATCAGTAGCTTGATTAAAAAAAAAGATAAAAATTAGGAGGATATGAGATAAAAGAAAAGTACAACATTAAGCAGCAGGGTGGAAGGCTGTGCCATGTCAACCCTAATTAGACGCAGTTGGACAAATGCATATCCCCATGCATGCGTCAGCTTGACGTATCCAGGAGTGCCTAGTGGTTAGAGCTTCTGCCTCTAAAACTGGTTGAGAGGTTGTATGTTTGATCCTGGGTGCTGGCCAGACTCACCCAGGGGCACCTGGGTGGTTGGTAACAGTAGCTTCAGAAAACCAAATCCAGCTCATTCTTTCTTGGCAGAACAGGTAGGCTTTATGAGCTCAAGCCCCTCAGAAAGTTCCTGGCATCAATTCTCTCATATATTTTGATTTTTGCACTAAATTCACATAAGCACAACCATTTTCTAGTGCAATACTTTTGGCATCAAGTTGTTTCTGGTCACTTTGGTTGCACTCAGGTGAAAAAAGCACAATGGTTATGTCACAGCCAAGGAGGCAGGGGCATTACCAATCATCTTCAACAATCATTACTTCATTGATACCCTTCAAAACCCAATCAGCAAGGGGGTTTCATTCAACATTCTCCAAATACAGTTTTTAGACCTCAACACAGTTTCATACAGGCAAGACCCAAATACAGGATTCACCAAATACAGGCCTGTCATCAATACAGGCGCAAATACTGGTATTGACTGTATAGCCTGTATTGGATTCACCAATACAGGATTCAATCCCACCTCCAACTTCTTCCAGCATACAGGCAAGTATCTCAACACTCAAACTCCAAGGCTGGTATTTCTCACATATACCAGCCCCTCTTGATCCACCTGGGGGTTTTTCCCCCAGTTAATTAAAATATTGGATTTATTATTTAATATTATTTTATTTCTCATTAAGAAATATTATTTTATTGATTATTAAGTTAGTCTTTGCCTTCCCTCACCTGTTCAGTAAATTCCTGGTGGCCATATCCTTTATTAATCCTTTTCTCTTTTCTGAACAGGTTGAAAGAGTGGTACTGGATTATTTGTGGTTGACTCTTTATTATTGCTTTTGTTTTCCTCTCATATCTGTTAATTATTATTATTTTATGACTAGGAATTTATCCTCTTACTCCATTACTCTTATCATTTGAGTATTTTATTCTGAGCCCTCCACAAGTAAGTCTGTTCACTGAGTGCCAGGCCCCCTTCACTTAGAAGAGCCCCTGTGACATTATTTTAATTAACTCATAATTGCTTCTTATTTTCATTCATTTTAGTCATTTCTCTCATTCTTCAATTATGGTTTTTAATGATTATGAACTTTAATGATTTTTATGACTTTCATCAATTTTCGTCTCACTCATTTCATTCTCATGAAAATTCATTCTTTTCTCATTTCTAAATTCTGCTGACCATTTCACTTTATTCTTTATCATTCTAATTTCTCTTTTGGTCTGAATTCAGGTTTTTATCAGGTTATTTGAGTGGAATTATTTGGGTTAATTGATTCATCATTCAGGGATTTTATTGATTTGGGGTATTCAGTGATTTTGATTTTGTAACTTCTCAATATTTATTGATTGATTGATTGATTCCTCAAGACATTGATTTCACCTCAAGACTTTGATTTGACTTTGATTGATATGATTTGATTCCTTAAGATAGCTGATTTATCCTCAAGATTTGATTTAATTGATTGATTTGAATTTGAATCCTCAAGAAAATTGAATTGATTTTTGAAGATATTGATTGAATTCCTCAAGACACAATTGATTTGATTTTGAATTGACTTGATTTATTGATTTGATTGATTGATTGACTTGATTTGACTTATTGATTGAAATTGATTATCCATGAGAATTTGATTCTGTCATCTTCACTCTTCAAGATTTATTCATATTTATTCACTTCAAGACTATTTATTCATTCTTCAAGATGATTAAGATTCTCATTTAATTTGATTTGGTCAAACCTTATTTTATTCAAAGTATCATCAAGTTTTTATTCATTCTTCTTTCATGATGCCAGTTCAGCATAGCCCACCAGCCAAGAATACAAGATCCCAGAGACATCAAGCTGTTATTACTCCTACAGCAAGGGCACGTCTTGGCTGCACACCATCAGTTCATCAACTGAGTGCAAACTTGGACAGAGGACCACCAATGGAAGGAGAAGCACCCTCCAGAAGAGGAGGTGTGAAGTATGGAAGATCAAGATCATTCTCTGGACTATTGGGTGGTTATCCTGGTGTTTCTCAAGGGCCTAGGAGTAGATTGGGGGAAGCTGAAGATGAGGAGGGGGAGGAGTCTGTGGGAGAGGAAGAATATGAGGGGACTGAAGTAGCAACTGCCTTGGCAGGCACTCCTGAAGCTCCTGAGGCTCCAAATCTAGCCCTTTCTAATCAACCTTCTGTCTCTCAAGCTGAACCAAATTTCCTCAAGATGATGGAGCAAATGACTCAGTTTATGGGACAACTCACTCAAGCAGTTGCCCCAAAGGAAAATTCAAAAGCTCCAGCATTCAAAACTCCATCAATGAAGGCACCTGATTCATTTGATGGTACTAAAGCTCATAAGTTGAGAGGATTTATTCAATCCTGTCAATTAATCTTTCATAATGACCCAGAAAACTTCTTCTCTGACAGGAAAAAGGTGCTTTACTCAACTTCTTTTCTTACTGGTAGAGATGGCAAATGGATTGAACCCTATCTCTCAAATATCTCCAATGAAGACCCATCTTATCTCCTCAATAACTGGCAGTTATTCACTCTGTTTGGTGATCCCAATGAAGTCAGGAAAGCTGAGCAAGAGTTAGACAATCTCAGGATGAAAGAAAGTGGTCAAGTTTCCTTGTACATAGCAGATTTCAGAAGCTTAATGTCAAGAATTGAAGACTGGGGGGAAAGAGCTTATATCCATGTTTATAGAAGAGGTTTGGCATCAAGATTATTAGACCAATTGGCTTCTCACCCTGGAACTTTTGATAGTCTTCAAGAACTCATGGACATCACCTTGGAGTTAGATACCAGGTACCATGAGAGGCAGAAGGAAAGGGGTAGTCATCAAGAAAGAAGCCTCCAATCAGTGAATCCAACTCCTCCAAGCCCCCTCAAAGTTCATCATCAAAGAAGCCTTATCACAAGAAGAATAAGAAGGGCAAGAGTTTTCAAGTGTCCAAAGACAAGCCTCATGCTTCTCTCCTCAATAAGGACAATAAATTAATTGGTTCTGAAAAGGAGAGGAGGATCAAAGAAGGCTTGTGCAATTATTGTGGTGGTCAACACCCATTTGAAAAATGCTTCAAGAGGCCTGAAAATAGGCAAGGGTCATCAAAAGGCTTCCCTAGCAAGCAGGGAAAAGCCTGAGTGGGGATCATAATGTGTTCAATGGTTCTCACTTCTTTCCTTCAAGAGCACAATTGTGCACTCTGAATACTAGTGTCAAAAAATCTTTAAAATTTCTTATTTTTTCTTCAATCTCTGATATTTTTATTGTATTCTCATTGATTCTGGTGCTACAAACTCCTTTATTGCAAAGAATTTTGTTCTCAAGTACTCATTGACAATGTCAGAGTTCCCTGAAAAGATTCCTCTTTTCTTTCTGGATTCCAGTGAATCCACTTCCTTGTTCATCACCCATTATACCAAGTGGGTTATTGATTTACCTTCATTCCCAAGCTTTGAATGGGATTTCTTTATCATAGATTCACCCAAGGGAGAAGACCTAATATTGGGCTATGATTTTTTTTACCATTTTAATCGCATTATTGATTGGAAAAATGGATTGATCACCTATGATTCTAATCATAAGGATTCTAGTGGTTTTAACTCTTCTATTAGTAATGACTCAACCACTTCTGTCAACAGTGTTGCTCTGGTTGGTGAACTTAACACACCTTCCCTTCCATCTTTCCCTCTCAGTCATTACTTCCATTAAGAGATGAAGTCTTCAAAGAGATAAAAGATGTTGGAGAAGATGTTGCTATATCTTCACTTCATCTCTTTCAAGGGGATATGGACCTTCCTCCTTTATCTTTTCATGCCTCCCTGGAGGAGCAGTGGGATGAGGAGGAAGAGCCAGAAGATATTGAAACTGTGTTGAAGGTAGTCCCTCCTGCTTATCACAAATATTTGGATGTATTTTCCAAGGTGAAAGCAGAGAAACTTCCTCCACACCGCGCCTGTGATCATCATATCAAATTGGAGGGTCTTCTACCTCTAATTGGTGTTATCTACTCATTATCAAATAAAGAGTCAGAAACACTACGGGCCTACATTTCAGAGAATGTAGAGAAATGTCTCATAAGACAAAGCTCCTATTCAACAGGAGCACCTCTCCTTTTTGTCAAGAAAAAGGATGGTGGTCTTCCTTTGTGTGTTGACTACTGCAAACTTAATGCTGTCACTAGGAAGAACAGGTATCCTGTTCCTCCTATGAACCAGCTTCTTACCATATTCAACGGTGCTACTATCTGCTCCAAGATAGATCTGTGTGGTGCTTATAATCTCCTGAGAATTAAAGAGGGGGATGAGCACTTAACTGCCTTTAGAACCAAATATGGTAGTTATGAGTATTTGGTTATGCCATTTGGCTTAACCAATGCTCCAGCTTCATTCCAAAATCTTGTGAATGATATCTTTGCAGATTATTTGGATATTTTTGTTGTAGTGTACTTAGATGATATTATGGTCTTCTCTAGCTCATTGGATGAACATGTTAAACATGTGGCCTCTGTTCTCCAAAGACTGAGAGACAATAATTTGTTTGCTAAAGCCTCAAAGTATGTATTCCATGCCTCCAGTGTGGAATACTTGAGCTATGTTGTTTCAAGTGATGGCCTCAAGATCAATTCTTAAAAGCTTCAACAAATCCTTGATTGGCCTCAGCCCAAGAACATCAAAGCCCTCCAATCTTTCCTTGGCTTTGCCAACTTTTATCGTTGTTTCATTAAAAATTATTCCAAAAGAATCTCTGCTCTCACTTCCCTCCTTAAAAAAGATTCTCCCTTTGCCTTCAATGAGGAAGCTCTTAGTCAGTTTCAAATACTCAAAGAAGCTTTCACCACTGCTCCTATTCTCTCTCATTTTAATCCTTCTCTACCAACTATTGTAGAGACTGATGCTTCTGATTATGCCTTGGGCGCTGTACTGAGTCAGGTGAATGACTCAGGAAAGCATCCCATTGCATTTGATAGTCGCAAGCTCTTACCAGCTGAACTCAACTATGAAATTCATGACAAGGAACTCCTTGGCATAGTTTGGGCTCTCAAGCGCTGGAGAGCTTTTCTCCTTTCTCTTTCTGATTCCTTTGAGGTCTTGACAGACCCTTGTTCCCTTCATTATTTTATGTCCTCTAAAGTCCTTACTTGTCGTCAAGCCCGTTGGGCTGAATTTCTATCTGAATTCCATTTTATCATCACTTACCACCCAGGCAGGCTGGCCACTTTACCAGATGCCTTGTCATGTCGGGACAATGTGTACCCAGAGAGAGGGTTGGATTTCATCAGCAAGAATCCTCAAAATTTTCATCAAGTTCTCAAGCAAAATGAAATTTAAGAGTCAAGATTCTTTTCAGTAAAAGTTGATATGTTTTTGGATGTAGTTGATCAAATTCAAAGACAAGTATGGCAAGACAAAGATTATAAGGAAATCCTCAAGAAATTAGCAAGAGGAGAATCAGTCCCAGACTATTCTCTTGAACCTCAAGCAAAATTATTATTGTTCAAAGATAGAGTAGTCATTCCAAGAAATCATGAAATTCAATTGGACATTCTTCAAAAGCGTCATGACTCACCGTTGGCTGGCCATCCTGGCAAGGAGAAGACCCTCAAGCTCATCAAGAGGCATTTTTATTGGCCTGGCGTGAATCAAATCATCAAGGATTATGTGTCCTCATGTCAGCAATGTTCAAGAAACAAGAACATCCACCATAAGAAGTTTGGACTACTCAAGCCTCTTCAAATTCCATCTGGTCCTTGGAATTCTTTATCAATGGACTTTATCACTCAATTTACCTTGTCAAGAAACTTTGATTCAATTTTAGTAGTTGTAGACAGATTTTCAAAAATGGCAATATTTATTCCAACTTATTCAACAATCACTGCTTTGGACTTAGCTCAAATCTTCATTAATCATGTATTTTCCAAACATGGTCTTCCAATCAGTATTGTTAGTGATAGAGGTTCATTATTTGTTTCATCATTTTGGACTCAATTATGTCAGCAGCTCAAGATATCAAGAGATATTTCAACTGCCTTTCACCCTGAAACAGATGGACAGACAGAGAGGGTAAATCAGATTCTAGAACAGTATCTTTGGATGTATGTCAGTTACCATCAAGATGACTGGCACACCTGGCTCCCTCTGGCTGAATTTGCCTATAATAATGCAGAACATTCATCAACAAAGCAGTCTCCATTTTTCACTATTTATGGAAGAAATCCCAGCTTTGATTCAATTCACATTTCTCAAGATACACCTGCTGGAAACTTATCATCAAAACTCCAATCAGTACAGAAAGTTGTCAGAGAAGAATTAGAGTCAGCAATAAAGTGTTTTAAGAAGTATGCAGATAGAAATAGATCAATTTCACCTGATTTCCAACCTGGGGACAAAGTATGGCTAGCTTCCAAGAACATCAAGACAGCAAGACCCACCAAGAAACTTTCAGAAAGATGGTTGGGACCCTTCAAAGTTCTCAAGAAGATTGGAAGCCATGCATATCACCTCAAGTTGCCTCAACAATGGAAGTCAGTTCACCCTGTCTTCCATGTGTCATTGTTAGAACCAGTGAAGCAATCAACTATCCCAAATCGACACCAATTTCCACCACCTTCAGTAATAGTGGAAGAGCAAGAAGAATGAGAAGTGGCTCAGGTTCTGGACTCAAAACTCAAGAGAGGTTCATCATGGTATTTAGCTGAGTGGAAAGGATTCAGTGAAGACCCTGAAAGAACAACTTGGGAACCAGCTGCCAACCTTACCAGCTCTCCAGACCTTGTCAAGGACTTTCACACCTTATACCCTGACAAGCCTGGCCCAAATTCCTCAAGAGTTTGATTTATGGTGCTTGGTGGGGATTGGAGGTTATGAAAGTGAGTTCCTCTCATGGCATGCACCTTTAAGGGGGTATTCTACCCAAATTTTTTGTAAGCATCACCTTAGCCACTTTGTGAGCACTTTTCAATTCTTTGGACAGGTTCAGAAGGCCTTGCAACATCATACCCTCAAGACTTTGGACCTTTCATCAAGATATGGCCCAATCGTTTCTCTTATTTTATTTTCTTTCTTTAATCATGCCATAAATTATCTTTCAAGACATTCATTACCACAATTCATGTGATGGCATAATTTCTTTTTCATTTATGGTGCTTGGTGGGGAGTGGAAGTTATGAAAGTAAGTTCCATCTCCTGGTATGCATCCCTGAGGGGTCTACTTCTTGTAAAACATTACCTTGGCCACGCTGTGAGCATCAAATGCTTGATTTTATCTTTCAGAACATTTTGGCCAAAATCAAGCAACTCACCACAAGAAGGACAACCCTCAGGCATTTCTTATTTCTATTTCTTTACTCTCTTTTTCTCTCAATTCTTTTTCATTTTTATTTTTTATTTTTTATTTCATTTTCTTTTACTTGTATGTTTTATTTTTATTTCTTATTTCAAAAGCAGTAGTCATCACTCCCATATCATGTTTGGGGAGTCAATTCATTCAATAATCAAAGAGCAAAACACTAGTCATGGTAAAGACTAGCTACAGATAACCCTCATAAAAACTTCTTCAAGTCAGCCTTAAACTCATTCCTTAAGATTAAAATTAAAAGCCAAACCCCAATCGGCAAGGCATTTATGGCAATTGACCAGTCAAGGAGGGGATAAGAAGAAAGAAATTCAAGAAGAAATCAAGATCAAAAAGAAAAAGAACTGCTTCAAATGGCCCAATTGGCCAATTTCATGAATTTATGCACTTTGACACAAATGGCCATATCAGACCTCAAAACTTCAAAATAGCTCATTTTTATCATTTTTGATCAAGATATGCTTAATGATGCATATTGGCAAATTTGCCCAATTTTGCGCAAAAGGCCTTTTTGGCCCATTTCATCATAATTGTGCATTTGCGCACTTTGCGCAAAATCGCCAGAATCCATTATAAGGCCATTTTTTCATCATTAATCACTTTTTTTTCATTTTTTTCACCAATATATGCCATTATGGCATATATGTGCATTTGCGCACTTTGCGCAAATTGGCCAAAAACCCCTTTGATCACAAAATCAGGGATTTTGGCCAGGACTTCTGAAATGGTCCAAAACCTCAATTATTGGCCATTTTATGCCAACACTCTCAAGATTCAAATTATGATGAAATCAGGTGTTCTTGGGACATAAGCCCAGGTCACCCACTTTTCAAAAGCCATGAGGACTCAAGAAAAGTTTAGTGAAGACACTCAAGACAAGAATGAATGAATTTTAAGAATAATGAAGGCATTTTGAAGGAAAAGAGGGAATTCAGAATCAAGATCAAGGGGAAAATACCTACAAGTGATCAAATGAAGATTTTTTTTGAGTATTGATTGAAGAAGAAAGTTTAATGGGATAAATTTAAGGAATTGGGGGAAAGAACTGTATGGATTGATTGCAAGCTCATCAAGACTCACTATACTTATGGTGCTCAGAGCTCACCACTTTCAAGAGGGGGATAATGTCACAGCCAAGGAGGCAGGGGCATTACCAATCATCTTCAACAATCATTACTTCATTGATACCCTTCAAAACCCAATCAGCAAGGGGGTTTCATTCAACATTTTCCAAATGCAGTTTTCAGACCTCAATACAGTTTCATAAAGGCAAGACCCAAATACAGGCCTGTCATCAATACAGGCGCAAATACCTGTATTGAATGTATAACCTGTATTGGATTCACCAATACAGGATTCAATCCCACATCCAACTTCTTCCAGCATACAGGCAAGTATCTTAACACTCAAACTCCAAGGCTGGTATTTCTCACATATACCAGCCCCTCTTGATCCACCTGGGGGTTTTTCCCCCAGTTAATTAAAATATTGGATTTATTATTTAATATTATTTTATTTTTCATTAAGAAATATTATGTTATTAATTATCAAGTTAGTCTTTTCCTTCCCTCACCTGTTAAGTAGAGTCCTGGTGGCCATATCCTTTATTAATCCTTTTCTCTTTTCTGAACAGGTTGAAACAGTGGTACAGGATTATTTGTGGTTGGCTCTTTATTATTGCTTTTGTTTTCCTCTCATATCTTTTAATTATTATTATCTTATGACTAGGAATTTATCCTCTTACTCCATTACTCTTATCATTTGAGTATTTTATTCTGAGCCCTCCATAAGTAAGTCTGTTCACTGAGTGCCAGGCCCTCTTCACTTAGAAGAGCCCCTGTGACAGGTTAATCTTATAAGAAGCTGGGCACAAAGCTGTTTGGATTCATGACTCTGCACAGTAAAAATATTTTTCACTCAATACTTATGAATTTCAGGAAAGAGGTAATAATAAGTAATATGATACAAGGGATCTTTTACACCTCTTGGATGGCTTTGTCAATACCAACCTTTTTAGGTAATTTTATTATTAAATTAGACTCCAAAGGGTGTTTATTTGCCATGCTTCACCAAAGTCCAAAGCTAAATATTCTGCAAGGCAGTATTTTCTTGGGAAAATTGGAAAATATGAATGATTTAAGAAAAATCTTTCATTAAGGATTTTACATATATAATCTTTTGTGCACTTCCAAATCTCTTCAACTGGCAAGGATTCTTTTCTAATGAGGATTGATGTAATTTCCAGAAGCTGAAGGATCCCTTTGGCTGAACTAATGCAGTAATCAGCTGAGCACACCAGAAGTCCACATACACCCCCTGTAAGGAATGCTGCAATCAGATTGTAGCATAGCCTTCCAGCCTTCATATGATCTTGAATTGTAACCAAAGCTTGCAAAGGATCTGGTCCTTTGTTGACCATTTGCTTTCCAATTTTCTGAGTAGTTTTGGAATCAACCTCAGTATGTTCCCAGACCCAGTTAAATGCAATCATTAGCTGGAGGATATTATCAATAAAGCCAGTAAAAGTAGGTGTTAAAATGACTTTTTATGTAAGACTAGTCACTTATTGACTTTCCTTTCTTTGTTGAGCTAGTGGAGCCTTGTTGCAACTTAAACATGAGTCCAAATATCACATGGCACTAATTTCAACAGACAAAGAATAGCTGGAAGTTGAATTAGGAATATTGAATGAAACCAGAGGGTTCTGATCATCCACATAAAGTGCAATAGCTTCACATGAAATATTTTCAAGTTTATTATTTTGATTTTGACTTGGTTGAACAATATTGTGCACCAATAGATACAGTGCATGGAGCCTTTTGGGAAAACCCACTGGTATGGACATGTGATTTTGAAATAGTGGCAAATTCCAAATTGTCTCATGGAGTAACAGCTCCTCAGATTTTGGTGAGAACATATCCAAGCCTATGTAAACAATGGAATTGGCTAGGTAGCCAATATACACATTTCTGAAAGTCTCTTTACCAGCTTGATGGATCTCTTCAAGCCACTCTTTCATCATAATGTCCCTAACACTCTTGTAGCAAATACCACATTGAAGCTTTGTTTGAAATCCATCCTTTGTAATAATTGATTTGTGCTTCATGAAGGTCATTTGAATTGTTGAATGAAATTTGATCCAATCTTCCCTTTTGAATAAATTATATGACATTATAATGTAATCCAATTTGTTTTCATTATCCAATAAATTTTCATGCATGAATGAATTGGATTTGGAGGTAGTAAACAAGTAGAATAATTAATTGATGGGTCAGTATTTTAGTAAGTCTGATTTTCTCCTCAGCCACTGTTCTTTGAGTTGCTGTACAAATATTTCCATTGGAAAGCATAGTTACTTCCTGAGCTCCCAAAGCTGGACTTTGAAAAATGTTTTCATGTTGATTGGTTACACCTCCAATCTCAGGACTTTCATCCAGGTGATGATTTGTGGTTTTTATTTGATTTCCATCATTGTTTGTATTAGCATAAGGACAAACAGCCCCTTATTCCCCCTCATTTAATTCAGGGGCCAATTGAAAAGCTGAACAAATTTTTTCTTTTTGCTTTATTATTTGAAGGTTTTAACTTCCTTTTTGAAGGAATTTTTGTCATTGTACTAATTTTAAAATGTGATTCAGGAGGTAGTGTATTTCCTTATTTTACTCCTAAAATTATAATCCCAAGATCTTAGGGTGGGATTTGGAATATATGATATATCAACTTTATCATACATACAATAAATATCAGGAAAAGTGGTTATTTCACAGCCTGGAGCTTCTCTCATACATATTGAGGAATATGTGAATCTTTGAATATTGCTTCTAATCTATTTCAGCCCCAAAAAGCATCTCAGTAGATATTTTTGTGGGAGAAGCCCAATGAGCATGGGGTGCCTCTATGTTTCTTTTGTGAATTTTTTGTGATTAATTGAGATACTGATAATACTGATTTGCTTAAAAGGGAATTACATTCAAAAAACATACCTTCAGGAAAGTTAGGAGGTGGATTTGGGATGGCTTTACTAATGGCAATGATACTTTTGCTTGATGAGAACTCAATATTGGAAGATTCAGGAGAATTGAATTTCTTTTGAGGACCCATTTCAGATGTTTTATTATTGCCATCCATAGAGATAAAAACAACTAATTGTGGATAAAGATGATATATGTGCTTATAAGGAAAGTATTTTTTATGAAACTATAAGAAACAGTTGTAGTTCTAAGCCAAAAATTAAAATGAGAATCCCTTATATAAAATAAATGAGGAGACAAAGAGGGTCAGAATTTGGTTATTGAATTTTTTTTCTAGAAGCTTCTAATTCATATAAGAATACATAATTCAAAATAGTTCCACACATAGCAAGGCCTATGTAAATTTGTATTTGTTCCCCTCAGAAACTAAAACCTAATGAGAGCTGTCATTAGACTCAAATTCTACACCTGTCACCAAATTCATCTTCCTGTTTGGAGTTGCCACATCAATCAAGGATCCATTCTAGAAATATATAAAAATATTTGAATACTTCCAAAATGTTCCAAGTGTATTTTGATGTGTTCATAAATATACCTTTAATTTGTTTTCCCCAAAAAAAATCAAACAAAAGCTCCCTTGTAATAGAGCTTCATTTCTAGTATGATCCTCTTTTGATATACAGATTTTGATTGAATTGAAAATACTAAATAATTAATAATCATAATTTTCTCAAAAATTCATTGTAAAATCATTATGACTATAACCACAAGTTGGCAATATCAGTGTTCATGAATTGAAAAGATGTTCCTCTTTTCCAAAATATATAAATCCAAAAATGACTATTAGACCATTAAGCTATTCATACCAATGTATATTCCACCAAAAAATAAATCATTTTTTAGATCTCTGTCTTAAACACATCAATTCTTTCAAATAGTATCCTCATCAACCCCCTTGTGTCACCTATCTTTCATTTTGAGCCTGATTACTCCCAATTTGATCCTCATTCAGTTCATTATAGTGAATCAGAGTGTTCATATCCTTCTAAAAATACTATATTAACTCCCAGGAAAACCTTGAAGCCCCACAAACCTCCACCACCTGAATGCTTGACCTCTAGAATGGAATAATTAAAACTCATTGAAGCTCTGAATCTACATGAATCCAGGACAATTCAGTTCAAAAGTGATATTGAGTAAATAAAATAATCTATACAGGCCACTGCTCATTGCACACCTGCTTTTGTGGTCCCTCATGAACAATTCCCTCTCATTACTGACCCAGATAGACATTATTACTCCACTGGATGTAAGCTTCCATATATTTCCATTAATCCACCACACTTTTACTGATTTGAATAACTACATAGTGAGATTACAGTCAGATACACTTGCAAGGCTCAATAATGTAGATACCCTGATCCGTTTTGCACAAAAGTGGGCTAAAAGTCATGGCTATTCATTTACAAAGAGAAATTGGAACCAAGGGAGGAATGTTTACTTGGCATGTGACTGATATGGTTGATATATACACCTTAAAGGACCTACCCAGAGGCATTCAACAAAAAATATGTGTATGCAAGTTTAGACTCAGAGGCTCTATTCCTGCACCCAGTAAGTCATCAAATATACTGTACTTATTTACTGTGTTCTTACCAGTAAGGTGATATAAATTCTGAGGAATTTCACACAATTTACCTCACCAGATTTTGCTAGTGGCTTTTAGTCCCACTAGAGATCCTGCATAATAATCCACCCTCTACAACCTCATAAGTAAATCCCATTCATTTCAGGATTAATGAAAAAGAACTGGTGCAATTTGAAGGATTGATGAAGTCAAATGTCTGTCTTAATCACACTTTAAGCCAGCTTTATGCCCAAGGAAATACCTGTACCACTAGCAGACCTCTATATAGCTACAAAGGACATCTATCAATCAAGGAAAGAAATGGGCAATCTCAACAGGAATATCTCATATGTCTTCTCATGGAGAGAAATTGGATTCATAGTAATAAAATTAATACAAATGGAAGGATTAACAACCTATTATTTGCACACCCAGCCTCCATTGAATTGGGTCATATAAACCACTATGTGATCTTGATTGATGCCACTTACCACAAATGCAAGTTAAACTTGACAGTTTTCCACATGGTTTGCCAAACTGCAACTGGTCACACCTTCTCATTAGCCCTTTTTCCACATGGAACAGGAAAATGATGATGGATACATATGGTCCCTTCCAGAACTCAAAACTTTATTTCAGCCACCCAGAATTCCCAAGGTTATTATTACAGACTGTGATCCAGCTCTGAAGCTGGCCATCAAATTGGTCTTTCCTAGCTCAATCCATAATTATTTAACATGGCACATCAGCAAAATCCTTATCCAAAGTTGTCACAAATATTTTCAAGAGGATGAATGGAAGGATTATCAGACATCCTGGAGCCTACTGGTCAGCTCCAAGTCAACTGAGGAATATGATAACAATCTTTAAAAAATCAAAGAGAAGTCAAATGATTACTCAGGTTCATGGGAATATATCTCAAACAACCTACTCCCATTAAAAAATTATTTGTCACTTCTTGGGCAAGCCAGCATCCTCACTTTGGAAATAAAGCCAGATCTTGTGTTGAATCTGCACACTCCTACCTAAAATCATTCATTAATAATTCTAATGGAGCTCTTTCTACAGTAGTCCAAAATTTCACAAAAGCAATTGATACTCAATTGAAACATATCCACCATACTATGGGAAAAGAAAGAGTTGGAAAATTGAATTATTTTTCCCCACCTTTCAAAAAGATACTTTGCACTATATGAATCAAAGAAATAAAAATTATTGAAGCAAAATTTCAAAAGCTCAAAGACCAACAAAATCTTTTGCCATGCAATTTACACTAATTAATGGAATCAGGATTCCTTGCTCACATGAAATTTAGAAATTTCTTAATACTAAGGTCTAAATTAAAAATGAATATTTTAATCTGCAATGAAATCTACTTTATAATCCTCTTGAAGTAGGTGCCATCTTATTTCTGACATGTGTCATTGTAGTCATGCTAAAATCATATTGAACAGGACATTGTTTCTAATTCACAATTGAATTTGAAAAACCAAATGGAAAAGGTTGAAAAGGAAGTTGATGAACTTGAAAAACCATTACAAAAGAGATTGATCAAGAAAATTCAGGAGCTACTTAGCTTTCAATAACCAACCATTAAGCTTTGTCACCCCTAAAAGGCTTTATTTTCATGTGGTACGCCATCACTGAAAAAGAAAAGGGTAAAGTCTACCAAAAGGCTTGAAACCAAGTTTGAAATACAGCAGGATATTCTTAATTACCACCAAATATTTCTTAAAAAGATGCACAGAGCTACTATTGGTCCCAAAGATCAATTGATGAGGGGGAAAAGTCCTATTTGATGAAAAAATAGACAAGCCAAGATGATGAAACTACCACAAAGAGAAAAATAAAATTATTAAATGATATAGAAAAATTGGAAATAAACTTGAAGCCCCAAAATAACTCAAATTGTTTGGAAGAACCAGTGAGTAGTGGGTCAATTTTGGTATGAAAATGAATTACTGAGAACTAACCTCTTTTTATTAGACTCTCTATATTGATAAGATACAGCCACCGTTCATGCACAGGTTCATTGAGAAGATTTTTAATCCTCCTGCAGATAGGGATTGTGGATTTCATGTGGTGGAAAATGGATTGTCACTTTCAAGCCCACAAAAGGAAAAGAGCTGGAGAAAAGTGATACAAGATTTGATAGAAGAAATTGATAGGAATCATAATTATCACAACAAAATATTGGGAGGAGAAGTGAAAATGGAAAAGATAAGAGATAATCTGAAGGCTAAAGCTATTACAAAAATGGACAACTAGTTAAGTAAATGGGATCATGGCCCAATATTGACAAATACATGGAAGTGTCCATTTATATTTTTCCATACAGATTGGAAGAACTGCCCACCACAGACATTCCTTCCAACCCTATGCAGCTCATGTGGAGTTTCAATTATACATCCAATATCCCTAGGTCATATAAGTGGTAATCATTGGCTACTGATTATTTTCAATGAATGTGAGATAAGAAAATTGCCTGTTCCTGAATTTCCACCACAGTGGCCTGGGGCACATTCACCTCAATCAGAATAAAATTGGAGAAGAGTATCTTCCTCATAAATAAAATTATTCCACAAATGTAGAAACATCACTTGTATATAGCAAATTACTTTTGGTTTTTCATTATAGAGTTTGTTGTAAAATGTCTGAGATAAAAATCCCATTTGGCGTGGATTTGGTAATCACTTGGATGAGTGGATTTAGCAAACTACATTCATGAAAGGTGTGAAGGTGTATATTAATCCACATTTTTATACGTAGGCATAGATGTAAAATTGAGGTAGAGGCATGAAGATATCACTCCCCTTATTTAATTAAAGGTGATCATGCTGTGTAATGTGAGGATATCTTCTTGATTATTGTAGTTGCTTTATAAACCTTTTAGAGTTTTGTTGTAGTTTCCTTGCATGCAGCTAGTTTAAATGAATTATTATGTGTCTGTATTATGTAAAGAGCTTATGAATTTGAATTTCATAAACTGTAATTTGGTGCCTGTATTGTTATTTAACTTGAGGGATTTAGTTAATTTTCCATGTATTGAGTTGAATTTGATACTTTCACATTATCCTTGTGTTTCATAAAGCTTATTTTTATGATTGTAATTCTTCATAATATGATCTTCCTGATGGATTTAGGATGGATATACTACTACTTTGTGTATGCAATTTTTTTCTATGCTGAATTCCAACTCTTCTTTTACCCAATATTATTGATGTTATTGCTCTAATTATGTGATTTTGAAGATTTTCTTTGAGTGGTGGGCTCCTAAATTAGCCACTTGAATATTGATTTGTTCAACTTTTCATCTTCAAAAATTCCTTGAAACTTGGACAAAAGGTATGGAATACCACATCCCCCTCTTCAATGTTTGGCTTTTAATGTTGATTTTCAAATATTCATATATTATTATTGTGTGTTTTCTTTCTTCTAGGTTCTATCTTTATCCTCCTTAATTATTGAAAGTATTTCATTTCTTCTTCTTCAATGTCTAATTCCTTCAAAAAATTCTCTTGACAATTATTTGTGTTAATTTTGAATATTCCTTTTCTCCCTGCTTGATTTTATTTCTTTTTTTTGTATTCAGGTTTAATTAATATTAATTCTTGTCCAATACCATAGATACTAATTGAAGGAAATTTCCTTTCCCATTTGATTAATTTCTTCCAGGCCACTAGTCTTTCCTTCTAGCTAAATATTTCCACTATCCTGCAATAAAAATATATGATAAAAAACACAGGTTTGTACAGTTTAAGCTCTTGTCCAGGACCTCTTTTTTAGTCCTGAAGCTATAACTATTATAATAAATTGTTTATGAGGTAGTTTAAGGTCCTACTCAGGACCCTTTCCTGAGGTAATTTTTTTGATAAGATTTTTTGACTGATTTGATTTAATTTTATCCCCATTTTTGTTAATAGTGTTGGGACCCCTTATGTACTTTCAGTAATATTAATACCCAGGTAATCTTCTCCATGAAAGCTCTAAGCTTCATTTCCATTTATTATTATGAAATGGTTGAGTACCTTCTCTCCAAATAATTATTCCATAATTTTCACCTCCTATCGTAATAAGAATATTTTTTCTTTTTTCCAGAGCATGCCAGTGCAGATACTTCAAATTTGAAGTATTTGGTTTTGTTTTCTAGCTTCATGTTTTTCTTTTCCTGGCCACTTAATCTCATATTTCTATTATTTTTTTTCCATTTTCCATCTCTTTTTTTGTATTATTATTATTGTTTTAATTTATATTTTAGTTGAAATTGAATTCCTGCATTTTGGCTGTTTTTTCATTATTTGAAAGTTATTCCAACACCATATTTTGGTGGTGTTTCTGTATTGATTCATTTATAAATTAAGTTATATTTGCTCATTGTATCAACAGTTTCCCCTCAAAATCTTGCCAAGGTTCTGTTTTTCAGTGAGTCTTCCTTTTTGTTGAACCTGTTCTTCTTTCCAGTTTTACTGACAAATCCATCTTTTTTCCATGTATCTGGCTTCTTCTGTTTCTTATCTAGATGCCACGTATAGTTCTGAAATTTATGATTTTAGTGATGAAAATCCCTAAAATCAGCCTTATCTACTTCCTACTGGTACCTTGTGGTTGTTTTTTTCCAAATTCCTCCCAGACTGGTTATTATTATATTTATTTATTTATTTTAATTTGATTTTATCAGCTGGGTTTAGAATTCTATGCCATTGCATACATGGATCCATGGCAGTTAGTATTTCCCCTCTTTTTCATTTATAAATATTTTTAATTATTTATATAAAACTTTACATTTTTTATCCATATTTATTCACCATAGTCAGCTTGTATTTTCCATAATGACAAAAGTAGCATTTTTCATTAATTTATTTGAAAATGGAAAATAAATACTCACTGTTTTTATAGCTTAATTAGATATACTATCCATTTTATTCAGCATTACAAACCCCAATCAGCAACACCTACTTCTACTCCTCTTACATTCTTTGTCCCAATCACCAGTTTGCCCAAATCTTCCCTTTCTGAAAAAGTGCTTTCATCTTTTACTCAAGAAAACCTGCCCCAACTACCTCATTTCTCTCTGGTACATATCAATGGCGTTAATGGACCAAACCCATCTAAAATTGCCTCTATTTTTGAAGATCTGATACCTCCAATGATCAATAATCCAAAAATTCCCTCTTCTCGATTTATTGCTACACCTCCTTAAAAAACTCACATTATTCCTTCTTTGCCTCCAAATTTACATTCACAATGCAAGAACCATTTTAATCAAATTCACAAAGTGTTCAATTTTATATTTTTTTGCTATGTTCAGTATTTCCACAAAAAGGCAGAAAAATCATCTAATTCTGCCAGTTTTCTTTGCCTCTTTTTGTTTCTCCATGTGTTTATGTAATTATATAACCAAATTATGGAGTAAGGCTTTGTATATTGATATTATATTTTTAATAAATTGTAGAATACTTGATTAAGAAAGGAACTTGCCAACCTAAGCACCATTGTTACCCACTTAAGTTGCTTGTAGTGTTTTTAGATTTATTTTCAGCTACAAATTTGGAGCTTGAGCTTCTTATTTGTTCCTTTTCTTTATTATAGCTTTATTATTATTCATATATATATATCTTAATTTCTTATTTTAGCGGCTTATTTTTTTGATTCTAGCGTGTGGTTTTTGGTTTTGTTTGCAATCCAAGGGTTGGAAGAGTAATACACGATACTCTTAATATTTTTTTCTGGTTAGTTCCACTATTTTAGTGAGTGAAATTGTGGGCCCCTAAAAAAATTTCAAATGTTATATTTTCAAGGTAAGTAATTGAGTTTTTGGTAATAAAAAAATCAATGAAAAGTAAAAAAGTAAAATAATCATCTTAAAAGATAATAAGAAAACTGTGAAACAAAAGTAATGAAGAAAATGAATAAATAATGAAATATAAGAAAATAAATAAGAAATAAGAAATAAGAATAGAAATGAAAAATAAAAAAATCTTGAAATGAAAAATGCTTTTATTTTTTGATGAACATAAGTGGGTGATAAAGCTTCAATATGTCATGGACTTTATAAGAATATATATATTTATATTTATATCCCCTATCTATTTCTCTTTTAGGAGACCTTAAGACCAATATAACAGTAGTGCTTTTATGAATAAACAAGAAACCTGGTAAGAAATGAACTATATATATTTTATTTTAACCACCTTTTTTTACTTAGTGAATTGAATTTTTTTTAATTTTACTGTAATATACTGGTACAAAACAAAACAAAAGGTGTCAATTTGGTCTTTATAGTTGTTTTAAAAATATTTCTGGGATGCTTTTCCAGCCTCATACTTAAATTTTACCTTTCTTGTAGGATAAAAATTTCTAGTACCTTCTTCATGAGTATCTAGTTTATCATTTTTAGTTTGGGCCTGGTTTTACCTTTTTTTATCTTGAATTTCTGGTCTTTTATAATTTTGGTTGGCATTTGTTACCCATTCCATATATTGAGCTAAATTTTGGTATTCTCTCAGGCCTTGAGCTTGAAATCTGACCT
Organism: Austropuccinia psidii; assembly: GCA_023105745.1. Lineage (NCBI taxonomy): Eukaryota > Fungi > Basidiomycota > Pucciniomycetes > Pucciniales > Sphaerophragmiaceae > Austropuccinia > Austropuccinia psidii. Next base: position 3,213,732 of record JALGQZ010000001.1, read on the forward strand.
GTAACTTTGTATTCTTTCTGATCCAAAGAAATTCCATCCCTTCCTTGGTAAGTTTTTCTTTGTTAATTTCTGTTTTCTAATTTGGTAATATATTTATTCCTTCCAGAGAATTTACACTCTTTTCTGAGAATTGATGATCCCATTTGTATATTTTTTAAGTTTACAGGTTGCAATTTTCATTACTCAAAGTCTGAAAATTAGTATAGCCTTACCAGGGAAATTGGTCTTCTGTAAGTAAAATTTATCTACTTTAAGCTCTTCCATATTTTTTGGTATTGATAAAGCTTCTTGATCTTTTTTCCCTGTTTGTTACTGATTTCTTCACTAATCTCTTCATCTGCCTTTACTTGGCTTTCTTTGGCTTTGTCCAAGGAAAAATAATTTGTTCCCAGGTTTAACTTAGTATTTCCTTTATCAAAGTGATTATTTGGGGTAGGTGAGTCTTCTTCTTTGGAATTGGCTGAACATCTCATAGGATTTGAACTATCAATTAAATCTGGCTAAGGTTTGTTTTCCATAAAATCCTCTGTGTGTTTTGGGTCAGTGAATTCTTCATGAATTTGCATTTTCTCTGTATTTGGTCCTTGACAAAATATTTTAGTATTATTTCTGTGAATTTTTGTTTCTGTTAATTGATGTTCTTTTTTAGCTTAAAAGGGTGATTCCTCAAGGTTAGTTGACTTTTTCTCTTGTTGGTTGAAGCTAGGATTTTCAGCTTTATGTTCAGGTCCTCCATTTTCAAGAAGCTTAGTAAGCTCAGTATACCCTAAATTTCTTGTAAGATCTGCTACAGGAGTCACAAACCTTTCTTTATTGACTTTTGTGATATATTTATTTTAAAATACTTTCCTATTTAGATATTCTAGGCTTTAAGATAGTAGGTACTTCTTATTCTTAAGTGTTTCTAAATTTTGATACCCCTGATTATTGATAAAGGTGGTTCCCTTAGATCAATTTCTTTAGGGATTGTGTGTTGTTTTGGTTCATGATTAAGTATTTCCCTTTCCTTCTTTATTCCTTTGAATATTTATTTGACTAATTTTTTGGGTTATGATCTGCTTGTGACAGATTTTTTTCTTAGTGACAAAAGTGTGATTGGGGTCTTTGTAAGTGATTCCAGATATTTCTTTCAAAATTACTTTCCCTTGAATAATTTTATCAAACTCTTCTTATATTACCCCCTTTTCTTCTGTAATTATGGAGTCTTGATGGATATTCTTTATTAAGCTTTCCCCTTTCCTCGTATTTTTCTTCTCTGAATCCAAAATTCCTCTTGGGTGTTCAGATGATGTCTTATTTTCTACATTTTTGTTGGTCAAAGTTTGAATTTCTTGAGGTTACTCTTTATTTTTGAAATATTTGCAATTACTTCTATATTTCCCAAGCTTTCCTCATCTTTCATATTTGAACTATTGTATCCTTCTACTTTTGCAGATGCACAGTCTTTCATACCTGCTGGTGGGTTTTCTCTCCATCCTACTTTCTGTGATGAACAAATGGGTAAGCAAAGTCTTCTTCCATCTGGCTCCATGTAAATGAATATTTCCCCTTTTTGCTGAAAAAAGTCTAGTCTGATGTTATTATATTCAATAAAAGGTATTCCCAATATTGTGTGAGCTGCTCTTGTTTCTAAAAAAAGGGCTATATGTTTCTTTCTTCCAAAGTAACCAAAGTGACTGGAGTAAATCCTGCTAATCCAACTATTGAGGTACATTGACAACAAATTCCCTGTAAATTCATGTTAAGGAATCTTCTGGTAAGTCCTTCTTTTATTTCTGAATCTTCTGGGATTATATTCAATTCTGATCCTGTTTCAAATAATTCCAATATTTGATGTCCTTCTTCTCCTAAATATCCTTGCATAAATCCCAAGGAACAGGCATAATGTAATTTTTGCTGTTCATTAATACCCAGATAATGATTTATGATTTTGGTTTCAATATCTTTTTTATCAATTGAGCTAATAAAGCTTTTCCCCTCTTATTGAAGATTCTTGAATTGATTAAAAAGGTTAAGTGAAATGACCAGAATTTGTTCCAAGATAAGATTTATTTTCTGATCCAATGCCTTTGTGATAATTTGTGCCATTATTTCTTGAATATCTAATTTTTCCTCCTTAAATATTTTCCTTCCATTGAATTTCTTGATTTATTGTTTAGTATTTTCAGTGCAATCACTTTTAGGGTTTCTGTGGAGATATTTACTTTTCATTTTGTACCTGTTGAGGTTTCTTTATTTGGTTAGAATGATTGTTTCCTTTTCTTCCTTTTTCTCATCTTCAATATAAGCTCCAGTTAAATTTGGTTTACTTTTAAATGGTGTTTCAGTGGTCCTTGGTGATGTTTCAATTTCCTTTGGTAATGATTTTGTTGGTTCTTGAGCTGTAATCTCCTGCCTTAAGGATCTTTTTTTATTGTTTCTTAATCAAGAATTTTCATAAATGGATAATTGGCTGATGACATTGTTGGTGGCTGCCAGCTTCCCCAATTTTCAATTTTAGCTATATCAGTTGAGACATCATCTTTCTTTAGCTGTATTATGGTCATTTCCTTTGTTTTTTGTAATAATTCTTTAGATTAATCTTCTTTCATTTTCTTTGCAGGTTTTTCTTTCACTTTTAAAAATTCTTCAACTAGCTTCTTTGGAGATGTTTTTTCATCTGTTGGTACTCTTTGCCAATTGGGAAATAAGAATCCACCTCCTTGTCCTCTGACCCATTCTTTATGCTGATCTTCAAAGAGGTAGTTACATATGTTCACTTCATGCCTTTCCTCTAGAAATTAATCACATTTGACATAGGGCTTTAGAATTTTTGGTGCTGGTAAGTAGGGAACATGCCTTTGTGAAAACGGTGGTGAGTTTTCTCTTGGGTACCTTGCTTGATTTTCCTGTTTAAATACCTTACCTGTTTTACTGTGAGGTAGTAATTATTCTTCAAATTTCTTAATTTTCTTAATGAAATACATCATTTATTTCTCTTATTCTTGATCCTGAATATTGGATCTTTTTGGTTCTTTGATTTTTCTATTTATAACTTTCAACTGATTTAAGGGATTTTCAATGGTTTCATCTTCAAATTGGACTTTCTTTTCTTGTGTTTTATTGAAGCGTTGATGATTTAATTTATCCCGAGTATTCATGTCCTCAACTCTATTCCTTGATATGATCACAGTTTCTAGTTCCTTTTCTATATATCTCTTCAATACTCTCATTTAAGATACAATATATCCACCATCCCTTGCTTGGATCATGACCTTATATCTTCTCATTTCTGGTAAAATGATGGCATAGATCCCTTCCTTATTCTCATTTTCCCTTCTAAAATATCCATATTTATACAGATAATTGGTGATCTTTTCATAATCTCCAATAAATTTTTTGTATTCAGCTAATTCACTAATTCCTCCTGCTCTTGTGGTATTAGTGAAAAGCTTCTCCAAAAATTCTGGTCTATATCTTCTGTCTGCCTCTACCATTCCCCATTCTGTGGTAAGTTCTTTGAGGTTTGTCCAGTTCTTCTCTTAATAACCTTTCACGGCTTCAATTTTCTCTCCACTTCTTCAGATTCTGACTTAAAAATAACTTGTCTTTCTATATCCTCTCTAATGACTCCTTCAATTTCAGCTGCTACTTCTACTCTCTTTATAAATTTTTCTATTTAATTAAAATCAAAAATAATATTATATTCTTTAGCCCTTATCTTAACAATAGGAGAAATTACCTTAGCAATTTCCTTTTGTAATGGACTTGGATGATTTGGTGTGGACAAAAAATACTTTCTTTGGAATACTCTGTGATCTTTGGTCTGTTTTTGGGTATAGATGTTGCTCTGGGGCCAGGTTTAGATCATATTGGTGAATGTTCAGGTCTCAAATTCCTTGGTAATGTGAGATCACTTGGACTGGCTGAAGGTGTGTATGATTTTGGTTCCATTTCTTTTCCCTTTCTTTTTGCTCTGTTCTAATAGTAAATCCTGCATTTGCTTCATGAGAATTTGAATCTGTACTGTTTGATCCTCTTCTTCACTTTCCCATGCCTACTGTCCCTCTATAGTATCTTTAGGTAATGGTGGTAATTCAGATGTTGATTTTTGATCCATTTGTACTTGGTAAACTGATCCTTGAAGTTCTTTTGTACTTTACTTTCTTTCATTTCCCTGTTGAATTAATTTGAGGAAAAATATCCTTAATTCTTTCTTTTCCTTCTCCTCTGTTCTTGTTGCTGCAATATGCAATTCAGTATCTTTAGTTGTTCAGTTTTCTGGTGTTCTTTCCTTCACTGAATAATAAAAATTATAAGATTGATTTGAGGATTGTGATGGTGATGATGATTTGGAATGGGATCTGGTTCCAGGTTCCAAATGGTATAAGTTTTTGATTGTTAATTCTTTAAATCTAATAAATTTTCTGTGAGGTAGGTTGATTTGATTATCTTCTTTATTGATGATTCACTTATTATTAAATGTTGACATTAAAAGTGCTACTTTTGGGATACCATATGTGGAACTCCCTTTGGTGTTGGATAGGATAAGGCAGTCCTTGAGGGGGAAATATCATGTAAACAGTTTTAAATTTCTGAAATAATCCTATAACCAAGGGTGCAAATTTTGTTTCATCTGTTCCTCTGAATATATTAATAAATCTTCCTACAGATCTGACAAATCAATATTTAATATTTTGGCTTTACAACTAGAGAAGACTTTTCAGCAGTCTCTATCAGACCTAATAAATAATCAGCCTAACAATAAAATAATGCAAATTTAAATTTAACAATTTCAAATGAGAAATTTGTTTCTGATTTCAAGATAATAGAATAATAAGTGAGTAGATATGTCAGCCTGTGACTCAAAACCAGAGCACAAGCATGACAGCCAAATACCATAAACCAATGGTAAAGCCAAGATACCACCAAAACATGGAGCTGAGGCAAATCAGCTAAAATGGTATCAAAGGAACGAAGAAACCCACCTCTTTCCAACCATACAAGCCCCATAATCATAGGACAAAGAATAACAAAGTTATTCCTGCTCAAAGTTGTTGCTGAGCATAGACCTTAATTTTCACCTCTCATCTGAAATCTAGAGGAAGAAGCTTAACCCCATCAAATGGGTATTCAAAATGAATCTATAAGTCAGGGCTATCCAATGGTACCAGCCAAATTTAACTAGCATCAGAATTACTGGAGCTATGACCAAAATACGGTCAAATAAGGGGGAAGAAAATATTCACCTCTAATCTAACTTCTACAGCTTTAGTGTGAGATACCTAAAGTGGGGTCTTTTTGGAAAGAGCCCAATCAGGGATATATGATGGTGCCATCCATTTGCCCATATCTCATCTGAAACAAAAGCTATGGGGAAAATAAGCTCCATACAGATTTCAAGCAAATCATACATATGTACAAAAAATCTTGTACAAGGCATAACTTTGCCGTATTTAATGATAGCTATATCAAATGAGGTGCAATTGTGTAGAGCACATCCAGGGCTACACAATGAACCTAAGTTGAGATTGATATCTCAAAAACTAACAAAGTTATGGCAGTTTTAAGGTCAAAGTCCCACAGTTAGCCCAATACAGCCTTACTATGGGATAATATCCCATAACTATGACTATGAAGTGTCAAACAGACAAAGGAGCTTGTTTATAATTCAATACCTCATAGTTTGGCCAATACTGGGGTCCTGTAAAGTTTCTGTACAGGATTCTACATGTAATACATGTCAGAAGAGGGCTATGTGGTCCCCAGATGAAAATCTTCACCCTGTATTGGTGAAAACTGCCCAGATGTGGTTTCAAAACCACATCTGAGCCCAATACAGGCTATACAGGCATTGTGAAAGCCACAAGCAAGTTCTTGGAAGTGAAAACTCTTCACTTCCTCTATATGGAAACATCTAGCAGACTTTTTCACCCACTTTTAGGATAAAAAGGGACCTTTTCTCCACCAGAAAAGGTTTCCTCATCCTGTTCTTAAACTCCTATGTAGTACAACTGTTAAAGACAGTCATACTCTTGGAAAACAAGTCAGGTATACTTTAAATTTAAGTATTGTAATTCTTATTATAGTAATCCAACTGGTAAGACTGCAACCAGGGCTTTTAACAGCGCTCACCACCACTATTTCTTAATAGTAAAGCCCTTATTACTCTATTTTAAACCCTTATCAATCATACCAAACCTTTTTTCATCAATTTTTACCATGTCACAGTCATAGTTAAAGTTGTATATAGCCTTATTATAACTTCATCATAGACTCAGCCTGACACTGATGGCTTTTTCTAAAACAAAAGGCTATATATGTAAAACTATGATAAGAAATATCCACAGAAAGTTTCTTTTGGCAAAATGAAATGCTAGGTGGCAGCATTGGCACACCACCAGCCATTAGGGGGATTCAGTCTTGTGCTGAAACAGAAATCTGATTGGGTGAAATCAGACATCTGATTCCACATTTCAGCAAACACTGATTTGCTTGATACCTACAGGAATACAGCAAGTACAGGCCCTATAATCTCATGTAAATACAGCTTTTACACCACCTAAACTCTCACATAAGTGAATGAGTCACCACAATTTTTGCAACCAACCACAAATTTTTTTTAAACAAAAACATCAAAATTTCACACATTAATGGCCATTAAATGACATTTCTTATTTGAGAATTTTGGTTTCTGAAATAGCCATATCCCATGGCCAAAAAGTGCCCCAAATCAGAAATGCGTTTAAGACAAAAAAAGGGCATTTCAGCTCAAGACTGAATCCCCCTATTGGCATGCTCAGTGGACGCTCAAACGGTGCCCGCGCCCACCAACCTACCCCGAGGCTGTCCCCGAAATTCGGAGACAACTCCCCGAAGCTTCTTGGATTTCTATTTTAAAATTTTTGATTTTATTAAAAAAAAAAATTTAAAAAAAAATTCAAGTCAAGAATTTTTTTCATCTTTTTTTACTCAAAATTTAATATAATAATCCAAAAAAAACGAAAACAAATAATAACGATTTAAAAACGTAACGTTATAAATGGGAACTTCAAAAGATTATGAAGATGTAATTACAACTGGTGGTTTAAAATTTAAAGGAATTGAATCAAATAAAAAAAAGTAAGTAATTTCTTCATTTTTTTTTTATTAGAAATATTGTTATTTTTTAAAACGTTTTTTGTTTTGATTTTCTCCTTTTTTTTTGAAAAAAAAAAATAATAATAAAATAAAATAATAAAATAATAATATTTTAATTTTGATAAAAAAACAACAACAAAATAAATAAAATTATATTATTATATTTAAAAGAAAAAAGAAAAAATCGTCATTAAGTTATTCTATAAAAGAAAAATTAAAAATTGATGATGGAAATAAAAATCAAGAAGAAAATCAAAAAGAAGAAAAAGAAAAAGAAGAAATTTTAAATAATCCATCAACATCAACATCATTATCATTAAATCAAGAAGATTTAAAAAATTTAAATCAATTTAATTTAAAATCTTCATCAAATTTATTATCTTCTAATCTTTCTTCATCTAAAATTTTAATTACAAGATTAGAAAAAACTAAAGCAGAAAAAAGATTTGAAGAAATTCAAAAAAAGAGATTAAAAGAAAAATCTAAAAAACAAGCTTTAAAAACTCATAAAGATAGAGTTGCAGATTTTAATCAAAGGTTAGAATCTCAATCTGAACATTTTGATATACCAAAGGTTAGGATTTCTTTTAAAACAAAATTAAAAAAAAACTCTTCATAACTAAACTTTTACTTGTCTCTTTTTTTTGCGTTCAAATCTTATTCAGGTCGGACCTGGTTAAAAGATTTCTTTTTTCTTTTTTGGTTATTTCATTAATTTTTCAAATTATTACATTCCCTTTGGGTTTTTTTGCTATGTCTTATATCGTCAATGTTTTGATAATTTAGTCTTTGGCCACTATTTTGCTTGTTCTTCTTATTTGACTCCTATTTTATAAAAAATGATAATTCATTCTTATTGTTTTAACGTCAAACTGATTGTCTAAAAATCTTAAATAATTCTTCGTCGAGTTCTACCTTAAGCTTCATATTTATATATTCCGCTCATCCAATCTGATGAGTAAAGTTTTGAGAATTAAATTGGTAAAGACTAATCGTGCAAATTTTTATTTATTTATTATTGCAGTCTTCTAAACAAGGATTTTTAATCTATTGATGAGAAATCTCAGCTTGCAAATATATATATATATATATCTTAGATCTCTGGTGACACATTAAGGTTAATAAGTTTTTACGTTCAAGTCAATCAAGATGGGTTTTTAGTAAGAGGCCAAAAAAGCCAACACATAAAAATAATAAAAACTAACCTTGGTTTGGGGTCAGAAGTGAAGTTTTTGCTTAAATTATTTTTCATTAGAGTATTTAGAGACCGATGTTTTGAGAGAGAAAAAAACTAAATAAAATAGGTTCAAACATTCACATTTACTTATAATAAAAATTAAGAGCTCAGCGAGAAATATTAATTCCAAGTCTAATTTTATTAAAGATTCTGCTAATTCATTTATGTTTATAACTTGAATTTCTTTGTGGCAATATCAATCACCTCGGGAAAAAAATCAAGCCAAATGTTTGATTCGAATTCTTGCCCACGCCCTCACACTTAAGTGAGTGGGACGCCGTTGGAATATAGTCCTATCTATATCGAGGGGCAAACATCAGCTGACAGAACGTTAACTCGATGTAGGGAAAAGTCAGCCCGGATTGATTATCTTAAGCTTTCCCAACAATCTAGAAGCCAGTTGATCCATCTTGTATGTCTTATAGAAAGATACAGGAATAAGTTTGATTCAATTTCTGTTTTGCATTTGTGGCATCTTGTGGGAGTTGCATTTTCAAACAACATATCAAGTCCCGGCATATTGCTTTTTTTTTGGTTGATGAAGATTTATCTTGCCCTATGTTCATGCTTAAAAACAATCAACTAGGTTTTAGAAAAAACGAAAATCGCAAAAAACCAGACGGGAATACATTTTTGTTCAGTTTCTGTCAATAAAAGACTATCAAAGAAAAAAAAGTAAAAGAATCTTTGCTTTTTTGAAACCAAAAAAGCAAACAAACCCCGATAGGCTCTTTCTCGTTGGGTTGGAGATTTTTATTTTATGCAAAACTCATGATTTCTAGGTCATTTTTTGTTTTTGGGTCTTGGATCGGTTCCTATCATAAAAGAATAATATAAAAAATCGTAGGATAAGATAAAATTTATATTTAAAAAAATCCAATCAATTAATCAATTAATCAGATCTGAAAAATCTTATCAGTAATGCGAATGAGAGATAACTAACATCTGATAATTTAAAAATCGACCACCTTGTAATGATTGTAATGAAAGGTTCACAGCATGCTATTTTAATTAAACCAGAAAAAACGTGATCAAAAATCAAGTTAGCAAAAAGTTGTCAAGTTTTCTCCAATTTAAAATTTTATAAATAAAAAAAACCAATAAAGAATGAATAAAATAACATACACAAGCAAAAAGTAAATAATTTCTAGGTTGAACCCTCCAAGCAAATCTCATAAAACAAATTGAATACGCTCCTAATGCCGTCGTCCTATCATCACAAAAAAATTATTATTGATCACGATCTAAAGTTTTGTTTTAATCTTTTTTTTTTCATGAAGCTTCCTCCTAAGTTTTAGTGACGGACATTGGGCCTGAAATGATCTCGGGATCTTTACTTAAATCTGTAAATGCGGCTAATGGAAGGCCCCAATTCGCTACTGGTCCCCAACTTGTTTTTTCGAGAGATAAAACCATATACTGTTAATAATAAAATTTTAATTTTTTTTATTGACAGGTTCAACATACAAATGTGTACCTTAAAAATTTCAAAATTAATTAGAAATTTAAACAAGTAATGTTTTTAAAGATTATTATTCTAAACTCAACTAAAAAAATACTGCCGACCAGCTGGACTTTTGAGCCAATTTATGAAAGTCGCCATTTAAAAAATCTGAGCGTCTGGTCGTCCAAGTCTCTGAAGGCGTCTATCGATAGCGGTGTACAGTGAATGGCCCAGGAGATGATGATGATGATGATGATGATGATGATGGGTATTTCAGAATTTCCTGCTTCTCTCTGACTCTGGTGCAGGTCGAAGTTGGGAATTCCTCCGCTGCTTCTCAGCCTGCACCCAATATAAGCATCAATCCAAGCTTGGGTCCTAAATTTCCAATGGCTCTAATTCTATGGCAGCTTCATCAGAACCCTTGATGTTTTTTGGATGATGAGCTATTCAGATCAACAAGGATTTGAGGAGGTTGGCCTCAAGGAGAACAGGATGACAGAAGAATTTCGAATTATGCCCACCAGACTATGAAACACTGGCCTGAGTTTCTGGAACGCAGCAGCTTGCATGGGTCTTGAGATGAAGATCAACTCATGATTGTCATTAGTTTCTGAAAGATAATATGGAAAAGACTTGCAAATAAAGCTGAATCTTAGCCAAAACATCATATTTAACTTCTCTTCACTAATATTTGAGAAAAATAAATAAGGAATTTTAAGTTAAAAGGTTTGAGAATTGAATCTTGAGATTTAAGAAATGAGCTCATAAAAATAATCTTAATGAATTATTACAAGTCATCAGAGTTTTCCCATAAATTTAAATCTCTAACTTAATAAAACAAATAAAGAAGTAAAAAATATGAAATAAGAACTTAATATAAATCTTAATTACATTTTTTCATTAAAATTTTATTTAATATTAAAATATTAAAGCATTTTAAACTGACAAGATCCAAAACTAAAAAGAAAGAATCTTTTAATTTTTTTGCAAAAATTACAAATCCTAATTATAAGTTCTTATGAATATCATAACTTGAGAGAACTCTAATTTAAAGTTAACACAGATCTGGGGATTTTTCCTTCTCAATAAGAGATTCATTTCATTGTTACACAAATTAATAAATAAAAGATAATAAATAATAAATTATAATTTTATATTTGAGAAAGAAAATATTAATTATAAATTTAATTTAATTTTATTTTAAATGATTATTATAGGTTTATATAGGAGTTTGAAAAATGAAAGTTTTATATCTTATACTCAAAAAATGGAAAATGAAAAATGAAAAATTAATTATTTTAATTTGTATTTTTAAAGGGATTTGTTTTTTTTGAAAAATAGGATACTTTTTTCTCAATTAAAAAAGGTTTGCAAAAAAATGCTTTGAAAATATTCTGGTTTAAATTATTTTAAAATATTATTATCTTTAATAAAATATTAATTAGAATGATTTATAAAAAAAATTCTATTGAATGAGAAATAAGATTAATTTGTATTTTTTTCCAAATATAACTATAATTTTTATAGTGATTTGGTAAACCCATGTAAGAGATTTGGTAAAAACATGTAATTTTTCAGTAAAAACCACTAAGGGGTGCCCTGGGCCCATTTTAAATTAAAATGAAACAAAAAACCTGCCAAAACACCCACAAAAAAACCCTCACCCATTTGTCTCACATTTTTTTTCACATCCCTTCCAAATAATCCACATTATCACCCCCAAAAAAAAACAGCAATAAAAACCAAATTTTTCAAAGCTTTCCACACTCTTGTTATTTTGTTTTCCCCCAAACTGCATTTTCCTCCAAAACAAAATGCTTCTAAGCCTCCCAAATTCCTATTTTTTACCTTCCCTCATCTATTAATCCCACATTTAAACAAATTTATTTCACTTTTACCCAATTTGTTTGACTTTGATCACCTTTTATCCCGTCTTTTTCATATTTTGGACAGTTCATTCCTCATTCCAATTCCCCAAATCCCACCCTTTTTAAACTAAATAAGGCTTCAGCCACCCACTGAAGGTGAATTTTTGGACCCTTGAGATTCTTTGGCAGCATGTGAATAATTTTGCTAGGGAACAGGGGTATTCTATATCAACCTTGAGGTCCAATATGACCCAAAACCAAATTGGAATAGGTTCTTACAGATCTGGGACCCCAAATTACCACAAGAACTCCTCCAAAAAAGTCAGTTCAAGAAACATTGACTGTATATATAGACTTTCTGCAAGAAAATATCCCAAGAATACCACTTGAACTCTTAAAGTCAAAATAAGGGTGACCCTCTAAAGAAGGTTCAGTTCTTTTAAAGTATATATAGCTGGATTGTGGGGTAATTTGGACCAGCACCCAATCTTTGAAGAAGTGATTCTTGGAAGAAGAATAAATAAAAAATGTATTCTTATTGAATCATCTCAAAATATTTCATGTATTGATTTCACATCAAGATTTTGACATAAATTGATTTTTCCCTAAAGAATTGAGTTTGATGTTTGAATTGACTTCCAGATCTTATTTCATTGATTAATTTAACTGAATGCTTATTTGATTCATTTATTTTGAGAGATTTTTGATTTATTGATTTCTCAAATAATTCATTTATTTTAATTTTCCTTCAGATATCAATCTTTATTCTACCTTAAAGATTTTACTTTATTAATTAATTGAAATTTTGACATATGAAGTTTCACTTTTGTCTTCAAGTACATTTTCAATCTGTTCATATCATCATACCTGTCAAAAACTAACCTCCTTAAAGAAAAGCTATATATCAAGGTAGAGCTCCATCTCACCCCCACTAGCAGGGTTCCCATAGATAGCATACTGTCAGTTCCTCAAGTGAGTTCTAATTTGGATATAAGAACCACTTTGGATGGGGAAGAAACATCCAGGAGAAAAGGTAAAAGACCAAGAAGAGGCAGATACCTTTCAAGAGATATTGGATATTTCATAGGAACTTAAAAGGTCAATCTTCAAAATATTGGTGAAGCTGGGGATGAGGAGGAGGGCAATTCTATGTAAGAGGAAAATTATGATGATATTCAAGTCTTTTCTTCTCAGGAAAAGAGGACTAACTCTATCCCAGTCTTATTAGCCTTCCTTTCCCCAGGCTACATCCCCACAAGCTCCAAGAAAACCAAAATTCATGTCGCTTAATCTATTAAGGATTCAGATTGTGCTTATATAAATTGTAAGATGTGACTATGAAACTGATGATAATATTACTATTAATCAACAGTACTATGTCTGTTCTTATGAAATATAATAATAAAGAATTATTATAACCACAATTAAATAATTATAAAATTATTTCTTTCACGTGTTATACACTACTAGTGATTATAACTGTGAGCAGTAATTGTCTACAAGAATCAATTACAAGAAGAATTTAATAATAGAAACTTCTTTATCAAAATAATGAAATTATTTTAATATATAATTATCTTTTACAAGAATAATTATAAGGATAATTCTTGAAGAAAACTATTACTAGAGAAAAACTTTAAGAATTAAAGATAAATGACTCACTAATACTCCAAAGAACTTATTGATAGATAAAAGTAGAGAAATTTGACGTGGAATTGTGGATTTAAGGGATCAAAAGGATTTATAACAGTATTACAACAATATATAGTTGGATTCCAGGATTTCACGTCTTTCTGGATGATTTGGAAAGATTTAAAACACTTAAGAATAGCTTTAACTAATACCTACTTGTTGGTAATAATGATTTAATAAATTGATAAGATGATGATGATGATACGGAAAAAACAGCAAGAAGAGGCTTCTTTTAAGTCAACAACAGCTCACAGAGGCGTGCCATGGAGCAAACTGAAAACCCAGTGAGTGAGAAAACAATAAACCTTTTTGGATTAATGATTGCATCATCTGTTGTCACGTAAGATTATCATAATTACTCAATTGATGCTTTTACATGACTACCAACCCCAATATGGTTAAGAATAAAAGGAGTAACAACAGTAAATCTTCTTTTATTCTAAAATAATCATTGATTTCTCAAAGTTATCAATGTTATTGCCAATTTCATCACAGAATTGAATTACTGTGAATTTTTGAAGATTCAGTGTTTCACATAGAATGGTCAAAAATGGACTGTAAGTAAAACTTTTAATTTTACTTATGAAACTAAAATTCTTTTTGGTTGTACCATAGATAATACAGTTCTTCATTGGTCCTGAAAGTTTCAGAAAGATTCATTAAGAATTGTATTTTTAATGAATTTTTGAAGTTTTTACCTCATTTCTACGTAGAATTGCAAATAGCAGTATTTTGCTGGTTGCTATGAGGTAAATCAATGAATATGAGTCCCAAAAGGGTTTTAATTACTCTTTTAGGGTCAAGTCATGGAAAGTCATCAAGAATTGACGTGGTTACAGGAGTCTAAGTAGCTCATTACCTCCTTGGCACGTCAAAATAGCAGGTTATTTGCTATTTTCTTGTGATTACAGTAGGTGTAACTTGGTAACCAAGTTCCCAAAGAGTTTTAGTTTACCAATTGGGCCAAGATGAGCCATGGATCCATGCTCTGGAGCTATCCACGCCTCTGAGGCCTCAGAAGTTGGGTACCCTGGCTCTCTTTGATGTCTTTTGTCCCCCTTGCCTAATTTTTACGTCAAAATAGTAATTTAAGCTTAAAGTGAGATATCCACTATGGGTGTACCAAAAGTCCATGTAAGAATACTATGATATTAAGTGCTCAAAACATGCATAACACTATTCTTAGTGTATATGTAACATGACATTTGTCACATTCCCATTATTTTGGCGTGAAATTAAGAAAAACAAAAATTTTCACAGATCTTTTATGTGGTATTGATGATGTGGTATTGAAGTATTTTCCATTTTACCACCTCAAATACTTAAATTGAGCTTATTCACTCTATGGGTCTACCCTAGGGGAATTTTTGTGTAGAATCCAAATCTGGTCTTAAATCCATGGATTTACTTACTCAATAAAAAGTTATTCATCTTTTCTGAAATTGAAAATGATGAATTTGGGATATATGCATGACTTATGAGTTTTGCATAATTCAAAATTTCTTTTTAAGATAATTGTGGCCTATTTGGGTATGTAAAATATACCTCAAGGCTCACATAAATAAACCCTACACACTCTGAATATTGGTGCAGTACTTACAGAGAATTTTCCATAATGAGAAGGCCAATGCTTTTGGAGCAAAGAAGACAGTGCTTTATTGAAAATTCTTTCTCACTGGAAGTTCTAAAAATAGTTTGCGACTTATCATTCAAATTTAATCCACATGAAATCCTTCTACAAGCTCAATAGCTGGGCCTTATTTTGCTCCCATCTCTTCACTTCATTTGGTGATCCAAATGAAGTTAGAAAAGAGAAAGTATAGCAGGATTAATTAATAATAAAGAAATAAGACCATGTTTTCTTGTATGTTTTTGAGTTAAGAAGCTTAGTACCAATAATTTTTATTGGGGAGAAAGGGCTTTTATGAATAATTATACAAAGAGATTGGTCTCCAGAATTTTTTATCAATTGAAATCACAAACTTTCATTATTTTTTATCTTAATGACTTGATAGATTTTATTTTTTAGCTTGACTCCAGGTATCATTAAGAGAAAAAAAGAAGACTGAAGCCTCAAATTATAATTCTTCTAATCCTCAAAATTGCTCAAGCCCAAATAAAAATAAGAAAGATTCTAATGTTCAAAAGATGGACAACCCCCATTCTTCCATTGTAAATAAGGAACACAAGCTTCTTGGTTCTGAAAAGGAGGAAGATTTAATAAGGGTTTATGTTTCTATTGTGGTTGGAAGCATAGTAATAAGGGCTGTATCAAAATTCCTCAAAAAAATCCTTCCCAAACAGAAGGAAAATACTGAATTAATATCATGCAGTGTTTGATGGTTTTTACTGTTTTCCACCCAGAGAACAGTTTTGGACTCTGAATACTGGTGTAAAAATCACTCAGATTTTTTTGTTTTTTCTTCTCTTTCTGATATGTTTTACAGTATTCTCATTGATTCTGGTCATACCAATTTTTTTATTGTAAAGAAGATTTCTAAAAAGTATTCTTTGAACATTGCACATCTGCCAGAGAAGATTCCTCTTATCATCTTGGAATCCTCAGAGTCCCCTTATTTACTCATCCATAAACATGCTTAATAAATGGTTGAGCTTCCATCTTTCCAAGAATTTGAATGAAACTTCCTAATGATTGATAATTCTAAAGGAGAAGAACTCATATTGGTCTTTGATTTTCTCCATTATTTCAATTCAAATATTGATTGGAGGAAATGGCTACTAAAATTCAATGCTTATCATAATGAGCTTATTAATTCCTTATTCTATCTCATTAATGACTCTCTCACTTCTATTACCAGGGAATCTCTGGTTGGTGATTCCAGAAAACCACCTTTCTCCCCTTCTATTCACATTCCTTCTCTTCATCCCCCAGTCATTACTTATATTAAGAGATAAAGTATTCAAAAAGATAAGATATGCTTTAGAAGATAACAATATAGCTTTGATTCAACTCCTTCATGGGAATGTGGACTTTCCTCCTTCATTGTATCATGTATCGCTGGAGGAACTAAAAGATCTAGGGCAGTTTCAAAGATGGAAGGATGCCTTTACCACAGATATAGCTCTTTCTCACTTGAACCCATCTCTACCAATGATCTAAAATGCAAACTCCTCTTATTATTCCTTGGGTTCTGTACTGAGTCATATGACTGACCCAGGAAAACATCCCATTTCATTTGATAGTTGAAAGCTCCTTCTGGCAGAACTCAACTAAAATTTCATGACAAGGAGCTCCTTTGTATAGTCTTGGCTCTCAAGTTCTGGATTTATTCTATTGTTTATCTTTACTCCTCTTTTGAATTCCTTATCAACCACTCCTCTCTTGAGGAATTTATGTATTCCTAACTCATTGCTCTCTGTCAAGCCCACTGGTCTGAGTGTCTTTCAGAATTTAACTTAACCATAAGTTATTTCCCTGGCCACCTAATTACTTTTCTGGATTCCCTTTCAATCTGGGACAGCATTTAACTGGAGACGGGGGAGGACTTAATCAGATAAAATGCAATTAATTGTCAACAACTTATCAAGAAGTATGATGCTTAACCCAGGAATTTATTTTCAGTCAAGGTGGCCTCCTTTCCAAATTTGATTTATAAAATTCAAAAGGAAATTTTGCAAGGTCCTCAGTACAACAAGATCCTTCAAGACTTGGAAAAAAGAAACAATTCTATAAATTATCTAAACTGTAGGCCAACAGAATATCTGAATCCTGATTGGCTAAAAAATAGATAGGCCTAACTGGAGGTAACAACCCCTTCAGCTTGAAAGAATGATTACAGGAACAATGAAAAAGAAGATTCTCTTCTTTTACTTTTCAAAATAAATTTAACTAGTTGTGATAAACATGAGGAAAAAACTTCATCGCAGTTTCAAATTTTTCTGGCTTTTCACCTTCACCCCACAGTTTCTCCAGGGATACATGAAAGGATGAAGGAGGAAAGTCCACATTCTGATGAAGGACGTGAAGTGAAGATACATTATTATCTTCTCCAGCATATTTGATCTTTTTAAAGACTTCATATATTAATATTAGTAATGACTCAGGGGGATTAAGAGAAGGAACATCAACAGAAGAGGGGAAAGGGGATATTCTGGAATCACCAACAAGAGATGCATTGGCAATAAAAGTGCGGGAGTCAATACTGAGATAGAATAAGGAGCTACTAAACTCCTTATTATGGGGTTTGAAGTCAAGTAGCCATTTGCTCCAATAAATGTTTGAATTGAAATCATGGAGAAAATCAAAGACTGATATGAGTGCTTCTCCCTTGGGATTATCAATTATTAGCAAGTTGAATTCAAATTCTTGGGAAGAAAGAAGGTCAAAAATCCATTAAGCATGGTTATGGATGAATAAATAAGGGGACTCCGAGGAGTCCAAGATGATAAGAGGAATATTCTCAGAGAGTTGTCAAATGGCCAAAAAATACTCTTGAGGAAGATTCTTTTCAATAAATGAAGTGGTATAATCAGAATCAATTAGAATACTGTAAAAAATATCAGAAAGGGAATAAAAAACAAAAAGTCTGAGTTATTTTTTACACCAGTGTTCACAGTCAAAAAATGTGCCCTGGGTGGAAAACAGTAAAAACCCATAAAACACTGCATGATATTCATTTATGATTTTTCCTTCTGGTTGGGAAGGATTGTCTTGAGGCATTTTGATACAGTCCTAAAGACTATGCTTCCCACAACAAATCCCTTTGTATAATGATTAATGAAAGCCCTTTCTCCCCAAAACCAATTCTTGGTACTAGCTTCTGAAGTCAAAAACATACAAGGAAAAATGTTCTGATATCTTTATTATCAAGTGATCCAGCTATACTTGTTCTTTTCTAACTTCATTTGGATCACCAAGTAAAGTGGAGAGCTGTGATAGAATAAGGCCCAGCTATTGAGTTGGTAGCAGAAGTTCATGTTGGTTAAATTTTAATGATAAGTCTAAAACCATTTTTTGGAAATTCTAGTAAGAAAGAGTTTGGAATAAAGCACTGTATTCCTGGGTTCAGAAATATTGGCCTCTTCATTATGGAAAATTAGCTGTGAGTAGTGCACCAAGCTTCAGAGTGTGTAGGGCGTATTTAAATAAGAGAAGTCTGAGTACTTTATAGATATGCAGTCATGAATTCTAGTTTTCTTGAAGGCTTTGGGGATGAATTTTCTTGAGATTGGCTAATGAATGGAGCCATATTTTTGAAAATTTCCAACAGAGTTGGTAAATCCTGGGGAAAGGTGGGCTCCAAAGACTGGGCTAGAGTTATTCCTCTCTTCCTGAGAAGAAAAGACTTTAGTATAATAAAAATTTTCCTCTTACATGTAATTTACATCCTCCTCATCTGCAGCTTCACCAAGACTTTGAAGATTGACTTTTGGAGTTCCAGTGAAGGATCCAATATTTCCTCAAAAGTATATGCATCTTCTTGGTCTTGTACAATACCTCCTGGATGGTTCTTCCTCTTCCAAAGTGGGTTTAATATTCAAGCTAGAACTCAGTTAAGGAACTGATGGTGTACTATCTATGGGAACACTGATAGTGGGGGTTAGCTGTAACTCTACCTTGAGATATAGTTTTTGGACAGGTACAATGATAAGAACTAATTTGAAAATGCACTTGAAGAAACAATTGAAACTTGATATGTCAAAATTTGAATTAATTAATTCAGTGAAATCTCAAGAGTAAAATAAAAATCAATATGTTATGAAAAATAAAAATAAATGAATTATTTAAGCAAGCAATAAATCAAAAATCTTACAAAATAAATGAATAAAATAAATATTCAGTCAAATAAATCAATGAAATAAGCTCTGAAAATCAACTCAAACATCAAACTCAATTCTTGATAGAAAAATACATTTATTTCAAAATCTTGATTTGGAATCAATAGAAGAATTACTTTGAGATGAGTCAATCGGAATAAATTTTTATTTAATTTCAATAATTATAATAATTATATTTTTAATGATGTAAATCAAGATAAATAAACATAGAAATGTGTTGGCTTTCAATTTTCAAGAGTAAAGAATTAATGATAAAAAATTGAGAGGTGATCAAAAATCATTAAGATAACTTGATATTGAAGGGCTATAATTCAGATGAATAAGTGAAATAAGTGCAAAAATAGCTAAAACATAGAATGAAGGAACAATAAAGAGTTAATGGCACTCATTAAACAGATAACTCACTTGGAATAATCCAAATAATTAGAGAAAATTGAAATACAACATGAGATTAAAAAGAGAAAATCCAATATAAAAAAGCCAACCAAATAATTCAACAGTCACTATTTCAGCTTTTCATAATTAAAAAAGGAAGCTGTAAAGTATATGACCACCAATAACCACTGAATAGGAAAAGAAGGGGTTCAAGTTCCTCAATCAATAATATCAGTGTTGGCTATCAAGATAAAAGGAGATGAAGATAGAAATGACTCCTAGTATATTAATTAACTGGGGGAAAACCACCTTCAGATCCAAAAAAGATGTTGTTATATAGGAAGATTTGAGAGCTATATGACTTAATGCTTGAGTTTGTGCTATTGTCACAGGGGTTCTTATGGAAACCAGAATGGCCTGGCATTCAGGAATCAAGAACTCACTTGGAGGGCTCCAAAGAATAAAGAAATAAAAAGGAATATATTTCTTTAAGGAAGAATAAGAGTAAAGGCAAGTGTGCCAAAGATAAAACAAAAAGGAAGCCAATGGTCAAGATAATAAGAAAGGAAAAAGCCAAAGAGACAACCAAATGAATCCTCAATTCACTGTTTCAACCGGCCAGAAAGAACAATGGAGTTAGTAAAGGATATGATCACCAATATCTACTGACAGGAAAAGAAGAAAAGGTGCAAATTACTTACTTAATATTATCAGTATTTACCTTAATAAATGAAAAGAAAATAAGGATAAAGATAAATCCAATATATTAATTAACTGGGGAGAAAGTCCCCAGGGAAGAAAAGGTGGCCAGTAAATGTAAAAGCTAAAGACTGATCCTGGAGGATTGATCCCCAGCTGTATTGCCTGTTTTGGGTCAGTACATATCTAGCTATATTGAAAATTGAACTGTGTGATGGAATTCCCACATTGGAACATGAACTGGCCCAAAAGGGCCAAGGCCATACAGCTTGCTTGAACACTGCCTGTATGGACCAATTGAGTTGTCCAAGGAAATACTGAAGTACTTTCTGCCTTGACAACTGATTGAATGATTCTTAACCTCTTGGAATTACCCCTTGACTGATCCTGTAATGAAAATAACAACCCACCTCCTGCAGAGCCAGGAGGTGGGAGTCCTAGAATGGTCTTCTGATCACTGCCATGGATTGCAAAACTGCATGGCTGAGAAGTCTTCCTTCAAAATGGGTGATGGATTTGAGGACTGGAGTTGGAACAATGTAATATGGTCCTAAAAACATCACCATTGAATTGCTGAGGAAAAAGGTACATAATGGTATATAATACCATATATGTACCATCCTTGGTTCCTGCACAATGAGTAAAATTGAGTTGAAGTTGGGGTTTTCCCTGATCTTGAGGGGAAACCCTTTATGAAGGTGACTGGGGGCCTCTGGTGACTGCAAGAGGCTATGGTTGAGGTCTCATGGGATTTGAGGCCAAGACATGATTTTTTGGGGTCTATGGTCATTTGGAGTCTCCAGAGGATTAGGCCAAAGATGGGCTTAGGTGGGCCCACTGATAGGGCCCCTTGGCCCCTTTTGGCCTCATTGAATTTAGACCAAAAGGGTCCCATGGTCCATAGGCACTGTAGGGGGCCTAAATGGCCCAAAAGGGCTATTTAGGCCCTTGACCCCTTAATCAAAGGGGTAGGGACCAGGGCCCCGGTGGTGGCTAGAGGGAAAAGAGGCCCCTGGAAGGCTGACAGGACACCCAGGCCCAAAAACAAGGGGTATTGGCCTGGGGGTTGGTGAGGTGGATTATTGGCCAAGGGGGCCAATGGGAGCAGGATATGGCCTGAGGCCATGGGAGGCCAGCAAAAATGGATATATGCCAAGAGCCATTGGACATTCACAAAGTACATTTGGCCATAAAAAGGGTTCAGGCTTGATTTGCTGCAAACACCCATTGGGGTCATTACATGTGGTTTGGACAGTACCCCCACCTTGAAGGGTGAGCTCCTGAGCACCAAACAAAGGTAGAAGCCTGTTGAGGCTGTTGAAGAGGATTAGACATAGGGAATCCAGAAGTATTGAATGTTGAAAGAAAAATTCAAGACTGTTATGAGGTTGGCATATGATGTGAGGATGATTTGGTCTTCTTTTCACAGTTGGCTTTGGAATTTTGGAGAATTGAGTTGATGTGAAAAATTTGGCATTAAGAATATAGAATGAATTTTTTTTGGAAAAGTATAAAGAGAGAAAAAATAAAGAAAAATAAAAGAAAGTAAGAAAAAGAAATAAAGAGAAATGAAATATTGAGGGGGATTCCAATCTTGATCATGGACATGGACAGCTGAATTGAATTGGCCAAGGACCTGGAAAGCAAGATTTGATTCCAGGTCCTCACAAAGTGGCCAAGGTGATGTTTTGAAAGATTTTAGTCGCCTCAGGGAAGTGAAAACCAGGAGAGGAACTTACTTTTGGTAGTTACCACTCCCGCAAGTGCCATAAAATTGAACATTTGCTGAAGGAATGAATTTGAACAGAAGAAACTTGGAAAGTGAAAAGAATAAATGAATGGTCCATTTGACAAAGTGAAAATGGCCATGAATTTTGGGATTGATGTTGAAAGCCAGGCCAAACATTGGTTTTCAAAAATTGCAGAGTGCTCACAGAGTGGCCAAGGTGATGCTTACAACAAAAGGGTAGAATACCTCTATAGGTGCATACCAGGAGTGGGACTTACTTTTGGTAATTCCTATCCCCACCAAGAACCATGAATAATCAAGCTCTTGAAGAATTGGGTCCTGGATTTTCAGGATATAAAGAATGAAAATCCTTGAGGCTTTTGGTTGGTTCCCAAGTAGATATTTCTGGGTCTTAACTGAAACCTTTCCATTCCACCAAGTACCATAATTTTCCTCTCTTGATCTTGGAATCCAAAATTTGAGAGATTTATCATTTCTCTGCTTCTTCAATGATGATTGGAGGAGGTGGCTCTTGATGCCAATTTGGGATTGTTGATGTCTTGACTTTTTCAAGAAGGGAAATATGGAAGACTGGGTGGATGGACTTCCATTGAGATGGGAGTTTGAGATGGTATGAATGAGTGCTGACTTTCTTCAAGATTGGAAAGGGACTCAACTATCTTTCAGATAGTTTTTTGGTGGATATAGTTGATTTGATATTCTTGGAAAAAAGCCATACCATGTCACCAGGATTGAAAACAGGTGGTCGTGCTCTACTTTATCTGAATACCTCTTAAGCCTGTTTATGGCAACTTCAAGTTCTCTCTTGGAATCTTGCTGTACTGATTGTATTTTTGTTGATAACTTTCCAGAAGAAGTATCTTAAGTGATGTGAACCAATTCAAATTGTGGATCTCTTCAATAAGCAGTGAAAAGAAGTGATTGTTTTGTTGAAGAGTGGTTAGAGATATTGTAGGCAAATTCAGCCAGAGGGAGCCAGGTGTTCCAATCATCTTGATGATAACTGACATACATTCAAATCTACTGTTCTAGTATCTGACTTACCTTCTCTGTCTATCCATCAGTTTCTGGATAGTAAGCAGTTGACAGATCTCTTGAAATATTGAGCTCCTGACAAAGATTGGTCCAAAAAGAAGAAACAAAAAGAGAACCTCTATCACTAACAATGCTTGAAGGCAGGCCATTCTTTGAAAAGATATTCTTTTTGAATAAATGGCCCAAATAAAATGAAGTTATTGAAGACATTGTTGGACTAAAAACCACCATCTTTTAGAATCTGTCTACTATTACAAGAATTGAGTCAAAATAATTGGACAGTGGCAATTGGGTGATGAAATAAATTGAAAGACAAATCCAAGGACCATTTGGAATTGGAAGACGTTTGAGGAGTCCAAACTTCTTGTGATGAATATTTTTGTTTCTTGAGTACTGTTGAAAGGATGATACATAGTCCTTGATAAATTGAGTCATGCCGGACCAGTGGAAATCCCGCTTGACAAGTTTGAGGGCCTTCCCTTGGCCAGGGTGTCCAGCTAGAGGAGAATCGTGATGCTTTTGAAGAATGCTGAGCTGAATTGTGGGGTAATTTGGGACCACCACCCAATATTTGAATATGAAAATTTGGCAAGAGGAATAAAGAGAATAATATTGAACAGATTTACCTTTACTAAATTATTGAAGGATACTTATGTATTGACAATATTGCCATAATTTCTTCTGAATGTATTAAATCAAATTTGAAAAAAATTCCGCCTTTACTGCAAAAAATCTCAAGGGTTGAACTTCATGTTGCTTAATGAGTTTCTGATGAAATCCTCCCCCTCTCCAGATAAATATTGTCCTGATGTGATAAGGCATCCAGAAAAGTAGCTAGGTTGCCAGAGCGGTAAGTGATAGAGAAATGAAATTCAGAAAGGAATTCAGCCCAGCTGGCTTGACAGAAAGTAAGAACTTTTGATGACATGAAGTATTGCAAGGAAGGGTGATAGGTGAGAACTTCAAAAGGAGAATAAAGAGAAAGAAGAAAAGCCCTCCAGCACTTGAGAGCCCAGACTATGCCAAGGCGTTCCTTGTCATGAATCTCGTAGTTGAGCTCTTCTGGAATAAGCTTGTGGCTATAAAATGAAATGGGATGTTTTCCTGAGTCAGTGTGAGCCTTGAGGTATATTTTACATACCCAAATAGGCCACAATTATCTTAAAAAGAAATTTTGAATTATGCATAACTCATAAGTCATGCATATATCCAAAATTCATCATTTTCAATTTCAGAAAAGATGAATAACTTTTTATTGAGTAAGTAAATCCATGGATTTAGGACCAAATTTGGATTCTACACAAAAATTCACCTAGGGTAGCCCCATAGAGTGAATAAGCTCAAATTAACTCTTTGAGGTGGTAAAATGGAAAATACTTCAATACCACATAAAAGATCCGTGAAAATTTTTGTTTTTCTTGATTTTAAGCCAAAATAATGGGAAAGTGAGAAATCCCATGCTACATATATACTAAGAATAGTGTTATGCATGTTTTGAGCACTTAATATCATGGTATTCTTACATGGACTTTTGGTACAACCATAGTGGATATCTCACTTTAAGCTTAAATTTCTATTTTTACGTGAAAAATAAGCAAGGGGGACAAAAGACATCAAAGAGAGCCAGGGTACCCAACTTCTGAGGCCTCAGAGGCGTGGATAGCTTCAGAGCATGGATCCATGGCTCATCTTGGCCCAATTGGTAAACTAAAACTCTTTGATAACTTGGTTACCAAGTTACACCTACTGTAATCTTAAGAAAATAGCAAATAACCTGCTATTTTGACGTGCCAAGGAGGTAAAGAGCTACTTAGACTCCTGTAACCATGTCAATTCTTAATGAATTTCCATGGATAAACCCCAAAAGAGTAATTAAAACCATTTTTGGACTTGTATCCATTGATTGACCTCATAGCAACCAGTGAAACACTGATATTTGCAATTCTACGTAGAAATGAGGTAAAAACTTCAAAAATTCATTAAGAATACAATTCTTAATGAATCTTTCTGAAACTTTCAGGACCAATGGAGAACTGTATTTTCTATGGTCCAACCAAAAATAATTACAGTTTTACTAGTAAAATTCAAAGTTTTACTTACAGTCCATTTTTGACCATTCTACGTAGAAATGAGGTAAAAACTTCAAAAATTCATTAAAAATACAATTCTTGATGAATCTTTCTGAAGCTTGCAAGACCAATGGATAACTGTATTATCTATGGTACAACCAAAAAGAATTACAGTTTTACTAGTAAAATTAAAAGTTCTACTTACAGTCCATTTTTGACCATTCTACGTGAAACACTGAATCTTCAAAAATTCACAGTAATTAAACCCTGTGATGAAATTGTCAATAACATTGATAACCTTGAGAAATCAATGATTATTTTGGAATAAAAGAAGATTTACAGATGTTACTCCTTTTATTCTTAACCATATTGGGGTTGGTAGTCACATAAAAGCATCAATTAAGTAATTATGATAATCTTATGTGACAACAGATGATGCAATCATTAATCCAAAAAGGTTTATTGTTTTCTCACTCACTGGATTTTTAGTTTGCTCCATGGCACGCCTCTGTGAGCTGTTGTTGACTTAAAAGAAGCTTCTTCTTTCTGTTTTTTCCAGATAATCATCTTATCAATTTATTAAATCATTATTACCAACAAGTAAGTATTAGTTACAAGCTATTCTTAAGTGTTTTAAATCTTTCTGAATCAACCAGAAAGATGTGAAATCATAGAATCCAACTATATATTGTTGTAATACTGTTATAAATCCTTTTGATCTCTTAAATCCACAATTCCATGTCAAATTTCTCTACTTTTATCTATCAATAAGTTCTTTGGAGTATTAGTGAGTCATTTATCTTTAATTCTTAAAGTTTTTTCTCTAGTAATAGTTTTCTTCAAGAATTGTCTTTATAATTATTCTTGTAAAAGATAATTATATATTAAAATAATTTTATTATTTTAATAAAAGAAGTCTTTATTATTAAATTCTTCTTGTAATTGATTCTTGTAGACAATTACTGCTCACTGTTATAATCACTAGTAGTGTATAACACGCGAAAGAAATAATTTTATAGTTATTTAATTGTGGCTATAATAATTCTTTATTATTATATTTCATAAGAACAGACATAGTACTGTTGATCAATAGTAATATTATCATCAGTTTCATAGTCACATCTTACAGTCAGAAACCTGACTCAGTAAAGCACCCAAGGCATAATTGGATGCATTGGTCTCCAAAATGGTGGGTAGAGAAGGGTTGAAATGGGAATGTATTGGAGCTGTGGTGAAGGCCTCTTTGAGTTGATGAAACTGACTAAGAGCTTCCTCATTGAGGGGAAAACGGGAATCTTTCTTGAGGAAACTTGTGAGTGAACTAATCTTCTTTGAATAATTCTTGATGAAGAGGCGGTAAAAATTGGCAAAGCCAAGGAATGATTGAAAAGCCTTGAGGTTTCTTGGAGGTGGCCAATTGAGAACTTGCTTGACTTTTTCTTGGTCAATCTTGAGGCCTTCAGAAGAAACAATATAACCTAAATGCTATAAACTAGAAACATTAAATAGGAACTTGGAAGCCTTAGAAAAAAGGCTATTGGCTCTGAGTCTGGAAACAACAGTGGGAACATGAGTGAAATGTTCTTCTTAACACTTGGAAGATGTCACAGGGGCTCTTGGAAGAAGAGGGCCTGGCACTCAGGAATCAAGAACTCACTTGGAGGGCTCCAAAGATAAAAGAATAATAAGAATGAATTTTCTCTAAGAAAGGATATGGGAGAAAACAAGTATGCCAAAAGATGAGATAAGAAAAGATGAAGCCAATGGCCAAAGATAATAAAGAAGCCAAAAGCCAAGAAGCCAACCAGGTGAATCCTCAATTCACTGTTTCAACCTGCCAGAAAAGGAAATGGAATTGGTATAAGGATATGACCACCAATATCCACTGGACAGGCAAGGAAATAAAAGAAAAAGGGTGCTGAATGACTGACTTAAGATTATCAGTATTAACTTTAATAAGGTAAAAGAAAATAAGGATAAAAATAAATCCACTATATTAATTAACTGGGGAAAAAGTCCCCAGGTGCTGAAAGGTGGCCAGTATATGTGAAAAACTGAAAGATTGATCCTGGAGTTGGATCACCGGCTGTATTGTCCGAATCGGGCCAATACAGTTCTGGCCATCTTGAATTTGAAACTGTGTGATTGAATTCCCACAGTAGCATATGAATTGGCCCAATTGGGCCAAGTACGTACAGGTTGATTGATTACCGCCTGTATGAACCAATTGAGTTGTCCAAGAAGTATTGAAATACTTGATGCCTTGACAACTTATTAAAAAGAGGTAATACCTTTTGAGAATGGCCCTTAGGATAACCCTGAATGAAATTGCCAACCCAACTCCTGCAGATACAGGTGGTTGGGATCCTTGAATGATCTTCTGAATTGCCAGACTGATGAGCTGAAAAGTCCTCCTTCGAAATGGGCGTTGGAATTATGGACCTTGAAATGGAAAGGTGGAATTGGGTCCTGAAAACGTCACCATTGGATTGCTGAGTAAAAATGGTGCATAATGGTATATAATACCATATATGCACCACACCTGCAGTCTTGAGTACGGAGTGCATGAAGGAAAGGAAAGAATTCCCCTTAAGTTGAGGGGAAGGCTTGCTGAGCTGATCTGGTGGCCTCTGGTGATTGCCAGGGGCTGTCACAGTGAAGTTGGTCCATGGTGGTCCAGGGCTAAAAATGGGTCCTACGGGATTTATGGCCAAAAATGGATCCAAGGTGTTTTTGGTCCAAGGGATTGGTGGCCAAAAATGGCTCAGGTGGGCCCAATTGTGGTTTGGGACCCACCTGGCCTTGGGGGCTAGGTGGCTGCCCCCTTTTGGCCCCATTTGATTAGGCCAAAAGGGGCCTAATCTGCCTACGGACCGCGGACCGCGGCGTACGGACTGTACGGACCGCGTATTACGGCCCACGGACCGTAGAAGCCGTGGGGGGCCTAAATGGCCCAAAAAGGCCATTTAGGCCAAAACCCCCATAATGAAAGGGGTGGCCAGGAAACCAATGAAGGTGGCCATGGGGCCTGGAAGCCCCTAGAAGACAAAAGGACCCCCCAGGCCCAAAAACAGTGATGGAGGCCTGGGGGTTGATGAGGTGGAAATTGGCCAAGAGGACCAATGACGCAGGATATGGCCTGAGGGCATAAAAGATGATGGAGGCCATACGTGGCCAATGGAATGGGTTATGGCATAAGAGCCATGGAACACCCAAAGGGGGTCAATTGGCCATAAATGATGTGACATGGCCAATTGGCCCCAACTTGGCTCCAGGTTGGATTGCCGCCGCCATCAAGGAGGAGGGTCAAAATACGTGTTTGTGACAGAAGAGACCATAATTTCATCCAGATAAACCACAGAATAAATATAAAGAAGATCATAGAAAATATCATTGACGAGATTTTGAAAAGAGGAAGGAGAATTGGTGAGTCCAAGTGGCATAACCAAATAGTCATAACTGACATATTTAGTTCTAAAAGCTGTCAAGTGTTACTCACCCTCCTTGGTTCTGAGCAGGTTATATGCACCACACAAATCAATCTTGGAGAAGATAGAAGAACCATTGAAAACAGTGAGAAGCTGATTCATAGGAGGCACAGGATACTTGTTCTTCCTAGTAACAGCATTGAGTTTGTGGTAATCAACACACAAACAGAGGCCAACATCTTTCTTTTTGACAAAATGAAAAGGTGATCCTGTGTAACAACCATCCATCAGGGGTAAGGGTATTCATCCATACACCCACTCAAACACCCCAAATCAGCAAATCCAGTATCTGCATCAGCATTCAGTTTCAGCAATCTTCATTCTGAAACATGCATACAGCTTGGTACATGAATACAGCCTGTCAATACCTTTACAGGTTGGATTCACCCAATACAGTTTCAATACACCAATATGAAACTGTATGATCACTCAAATACACCACACCTCTTGTACAGGTTCTGTACAGCTGTACAAGACCTGTATTGGCCAGACTCAATTCAATCATCAATTATTCTCATTAAAATTCTTCCTCTGGATCAGGGCTGGTGATTCTCACATATACCAGCCCCTCTTTCTACCCCCTGGGGACTTTTCCCCAGTTAATTAATTTAGTTTATTTATTATTTTATAATTATTCTTATCCTTATAATTGGGTATTATAATTATTTAATTTTAAGTTAGTCTTTGCCTTTTCTCTCTTTGCCTGTACAGTATGAGCTGGGTGGCCATATCCTTATTAACCCTTTTCTTTCCATTCTGACAGGTTGAAACAGTGGAATTATACTTGTTTGTGGTTGGCTCTTCTATTTCTTACTCTTATTTCTTGTTGCTGCTTTTCTTATATTTATTTTTTTAGCAATTTATCTTTAACACTCTTCAGTGTATTTGTGAGCCTTGAGGTATATTTTACATACCCAAAAAGGCCACAATTATCTTAAAAAAAGAAATTTTGAATTATGCATAACTCATAAGTCATGCATATATCCAAAATTCATCATTTTCAATTTCAGAAAAGATGAATAACTTTTTATTGAGTAAGTAAATCCATGGATTTAAGGCCAGATTTGGATTCTACACAAAAATTCACCTAGGGTAGCTCCATAGAGTGAATAAGCTCAATTTAAGTATTTAAGGTGGTAAAATGGAAAATACTTAAATACCACATCATTAATACCACATAAAAGATCCGTGAAAATTTTTGTTTTTCTTGATTTTTAGCCAAAATAATGGGAAAGTGAGAAATCCCATGTTACATATACACTAAGAATAGTGTTATGCATGTTTTGAGCACTTAATATTATGGTATTCTTACATAGACCTTTGGTACACCCATAGTGGATATCTCACTTTAAGCTTAAATTACTATTTTGACGTAAAAATTAGGCAAGGGGGACAAAAGACATCAAAGAGAGCCAGGGTACCCAACTTCTGAGGCCTCAGAGGCGTGGATAGCTCCAGAGCATGGATCCATGGCTCATCTTGGCCCAATTGGTAAACTAAAACTCTTTGGGAACTTGGTTACCAAGTTACACCTACTGTAATCATAAGAAAAATAGCAAATAACCTGCTATTTTGACGTGCCAAGGAGGTAATAAGCTACTTAGGCTCCTGTAACCACGTCAATTCTTGATGACTTTCCATGACTAGACCCTAAAAGAGTAATTAAACCCTTTTGGGATCCATATTCATTGATTTACCTCATAGCAACCAGCAAAATACTGCTATTTGCAATTCTACGTAGAAATGAGGTAAAAACTTCAAAAATTCATTAAAAATACAATTCTTAATGAATCTTCCTGAAACTTTCAGGACCAATGAAGAACTGTATTATCTATGGTACAACCAAAAAGAATTATGGTTTTACTAGTAAAATTAAAAGTTTTACGTACAGTCCATTTTTGACCATTCTACGTGAAACACTGAATCTTCAAAAATTCACAGTAATTACAACCTGTGATAAAATTGGCAATAACATTGATAACTTTGAGAAATCAATGATTATTTTAGAATAAAAGAAGATTTACAGATGTTACTCCTTTTATTCTTAACCATATTGGGGTTGGTAGTCACGTAAAAGCATCAATTAAGTAATTATGATAATCTTACGTGACAACAGATGATGCAATCATTAATCCAAAAAGGTTTATTGTTTTCTCACTCACTGGTTTTTCAGTTTGCTCCATGGCACGCCTCTGTGAGCTGTTGTTGACTTAAAAGAAGCCTATTCTTGCTGTTTTTTCCGTATCATCATCATCATCTTATCAATTTATTAAATCATTATTACCAACAAGTAAGTATTAGTTAAAGCTATTCTTAAGTGTTTTAAATCTTTCAAAATCATCCTGAAAGACATGAAATCATAGAATACAACTATATATTGTTGTCATACTGTTATAAATCTTTTTGATCCCTTAAATCCACAATTCTACGTCAAATTTCTCTACTCTTATCTATCAATAAGTTCTTTGGAGTATTAGTGAGTCATTTATTCTTAATTCTTAAAGTTTTTCTCTAGTAATAGTTTTCTTCAAGAATTATCTTTATAATTATTCTTGCAAAAGATAATTATATATTAAAATAATTTTATTATTTTAATAAAGAAGTTTTTATTATTAAATTCTTCTTGTAATTGATTCTTGTAGACAATTACTTTCTCACTGTTAAAATCACTAGTAGTGCTTAACACGTGAAAGAAATAATTTTTTAATTATTTAATTGTGGTTATAATAATATTTTATTATTATATTTCATAAGAACAGACATAGTACTGTTGATTAATAGTAATATTATCACCAGTTTCATAGTCACATCTTACATTTGGGGGCCTGGCCATGTTTTTTTGAACCTTGTACCCTTAATTAATATATTTTTAAGCTCTAAAATATATTAATTTAATAATTTTTTCTTTCATTTTAAAGTTAAAATAATTCTTATTTTTGAAATTGTTTTGAAAATCTTTTCATTGAGGAATTTGGTTTAATTTTATACTGTTTTTACACGTGGCTTTTTCACATCCAAAAACTTATAAAATTATTCTTTGAGTTACTCTGAATTAATTTTCATTCAAAATCTTAAATTTTAATTTTTTTTCTTTAAAAAGAATAATTTTTTTAATATTAAAAAATAATCAAATTCAGAAAAATCTTTTAAAAATATCTTAAAACACAAAAATAATTTCTTTTATCATATTTTTTCTTTAAGTGTCTTTAATCAAATACTGTGCAGCTGGTAACAGACTCAGTAAAAGATACATCAATAGTCCAGAATCTTCAGAAGCAGAATCTGAAGACAGTATTGAGGTTCAGATTGCTAAAAGAGGCACCTTATTCAAATCAGAAAAAGCTAAATTACCACCAAAAGGTGTGTATTTTATCTTATATTTTTTCACCTTTTATCTTTAAATTGACGTGAAAATGGTGCATACCAGAAATGGAAGCAACTATTCAGTCCAACCAGATGGATGTGGACAAGGAAGAGGCAAGACCAAATCTTCCACAAGAAAGGCACATATGGAGGATGCCAGAGTTGCCCCCCATTCCCCAAGGTCTGTACCAACAGATTTTGACGTAAATTCTGAGCCTGAGCTGATTTATGGTAATATTTCCAGGGCTGAACCACTTTCAGGTGGCAGCAATAGAAATATATCAATGCCAGTACAAAAACTGGTTCAGAGCAGCCAAGGAAGAGGAATGGGAAATCTGCCCAAGCCTTTGGCAGGGGGCCATGAACTCTTACTTACACATCAAGAGCTTTCTGGGTCAGGAGAAGAGCATAGAACTCTTAGGAGGATGGAGCCCCCTGTCTTGCAAAGACAAGGTCAAAAAGATAAAGAATTGGTTGAAGAACCAAAGTCTTTTATCCATAGACCAGAAGAAAGAGTTGGAAATGACTCCAGCTTTGGAGACAGAGGCACCAGTGGCATCTACCAGCTCCAAACCAGCTCCAGAAGCGCCCAAGGACAAGCCCAAAGGACCTCAAAAGAAACAGAGAGGTCCCAAGAACCATCAAGGCAAGGGCAAAGGCAAAGCCAATTGGCACAGACCTTACCCACAAGGGTACAGGATCCCCAAATTGGAGCCCTCAGCCATGGACAGTGTCTTCAATATGGCCAGAACTCTTATGGAATTCACAGCCAAGGAGCAGGAAAGGATGAACAGGACTTTTCCACGCAAATAAATGATGTACATAGAAGTATTAGTGTAGAAATTGGCAAACTTGAGTCAAAGTTAAAGCAAATTACATTAGACATCAATGATTTAAAGAAAAATGACAAGCAACATTCTGATTGGCATCAAGTGACAACTGTCACCCTTGAGTCAATTAGCAATGCTTGTGAAAGAATTGAGACCCAATGTCAAAATAATGACACAGAGGATCCTTCCATTTTTAAAGTAAATGATAGACTTAAAACTCTTGAAGACCATGTCTTACAAATAGTTAAGAACACCAATCAATTTGCTATACATTGAGCAAAAAGTGACAGTGAAAGGCAGAAATTGAAGAATGATATAATTGCAAGTGTGGAGCAAATTCATAAGAATCATGAACCACATATGCCAAGACATTCTACACCTTTGACTGAAGAAAAACTTTCTGTCAAAGAAAGTTTGACTCCATTCTTAGGAGAAAATGCCTACTCTGCAAGAGATATTCCCAAAATAGAAGAATGGCCAACATTCTCTGGTGAAGGAGAATATAACCATATTGAATTCATCAGAACTATTGATATGTTGCAAGAAGACTTTAATATACCTGATGAAATCATAGTGGGAAAATTACACTGTTTGTTTACCAGAACTGCAAAGAAATGGTATTACAAAATGAGGATTGATCATGGTAAACATGACTGGTCTTGGTGGAAATCTGAAGTGATTACCAAATGGGCCAATAATTCTTGGAGGTTTAAAATGGAGAATGCTTTTGAAAGTGCCATTTTTAACTCAGAAAAAGACAAACCACTTACTTGGTTCTTCAAACAAAAAGACAGATTATCTGCTTTACACCAAGATATGTCTGACACTATGATTAATATGAAAATATTAAGAAAGTGTGGAGGACAATTGGAACATGCTATCAAAAGCAGATGTGTGGAACCTTGTTCAACAGAGGACTACATTAATGCTATGGAAGATATCATTACCAGGACAAGAATTGGTAAAACTTGGATTAAAAACCCAATAGAGTCCAAAATAGTCTCAAAGATTCCTAGAGAGGAAAGAAGACCAGAAAGACCTGTCTTGAAGTGTCATAAATGTGGAAGTACTTCACATTTGGCCAACAATTGTCCTAAGAAGACAAAAATCAATGAAGTTCAAGTCATTGAAGAAATTCAGTGTACTGAAGAGAAAGAGGAGTCTGATCAAGATTCTGCAGTCTCTGAAGATACACCAGTGGAGGACTATCCCATTGAAAACATTTCAGCTTTCTTTGAGGTCACAGAAGTCCATACCCACTTGCCAAAGTACAGTGAAGATTTCTGCAACCTGATCAATATCCAAGATGCCAGAATGTGTAAAACAAAACCTGCTAGAGGAAAGGGTTATACTGCTGGAGCATCCTGTATCACATCAATTCTGATGAGTGATATTGAAGCCAAAGTAAATTTGGATACAGGGGCATTTTGCGCTTGTGTTGGCAAAGATTATCTCCAAATTATACTTCCTGAATGGAAAAACCATCTATTACCAATAGAAGGTGTACAATTCAGTAGTGCCAGTAACAATATGTACCCCTTGGGCATATTGGACACTAATATTGTATTCCCACATCCAGCAGGAAGTGTAAGAATGAAAACTGAGATTGTAGTAATGGATAATTGCACATCTCAGCACATCATTCTTGGAAATGATTACTTGAATATTTATGGTATTGATATAAATAACCATAAAGACAGATATTTCACAATTGGAGAAAACAAGAGACAAAAATTTTCTTTCTCCAATATGCCAAAACAGATATCTGTAGTATCTTCTGTCAAGGATACTTACAAAGATGAATTTGTGACTAATCAACTTGTTGAAGCACAAATTAATCAATCATTGTCACCAAAGATGAGGAATGAGCTTATTAATGTGTTATACACATATAAAAATGCATTTGCCTGTGATAATGAACCATTAGGCGCTATAAGAGGACATGAAGTTGATATTACTCTTAATATTGACAGACCATATCCTCCAGTACTTAGAAGACCAGCTTATCCAGCCAGTCCCAGAGCTAGAGAGGCCTTGGAAAAACATATCCAAGAGTTGATCCAACTTGGTGTGCTAAGGAAAGTAGGCCATAATGAGGAAGTTGAAGTGACAACAACTGTTATTATTGCATGGCATAATGATAAGTCAAGAATGGTTGGAGATTTTAGAGCTTTGAATACCTACACAGTTCCAGATAGGTATCCAATCCCTAGAATTCAAGAAACCTTGACTCAATTGTCTAAAGCAAAGTATATAACATCAATGGATGCATTGAAAGGCTTCCATCAAAATGTTTTGACGCCTAAAGCTAAGAAATTACTTAGAATTATCACTCACTGTGGCATTTTTGAGTATCTTAGAATGCCATTTGGCATTAAAAATGCTCCATCTCATTATCAAAGAATGATGAATACCATCTTCCCCACAGAATTGTCTGAAGGATGGCTTATCATTTATATTGATGATATTATTATATGTTCTGACTCATGGTCTTTGCACCTTGAAAGACTTGCAAGAGTACTTCATAAAGTTGCAGAAGTGAACATGAAAATTTCACTTAAGAAATGCAATTTTGGTTTTGAAGAACTCAAAGCATTAGGACATGTTGTTTCTGGTTTGAGCTTGGGTATTGACAAGAATAAAGTAGCAGCAGTGTTACTTAAGCCAATACCCCAGAATAAAAAAGAAATGATGTCTTTTCTTGGATTTGCTAGTTACTATAGGCAACACTTGAAAGATTTTGCAATTCTAGCCAAGTCACTCTATAGAATCTGTGATCAACAGACTGTATTTGAGATGACACAGGAAAGAATTAAAGCTTATGAGAAGATAAAGAAAGCCCTTACAGAAGCAACTTTACTCCTCATGCCTGACTGGAATATTCCTTTTAAATTGTACATTGATGCATGTGGAGATGGATTAGGGGCAGACCTACATCAAGTCCAAATTATTGATGACAAACCTACAGAAGGACCAGTTTGTTATATCTCAAGACAAATCAAACCAACAGAAGCCAGATATGGTGCAAGCCAAATGGAGTGCTTATGTTTGGTATGGGCACTTGAGAAACTACACTATTATCTTGATGGCAGTGTTTTTGAAGTGATAACTGACTGTAATGCCGTCAAATCACTTCTTAACATGAAAACTCCCAACAGACATATGTTGAGATGGCAAATAGCCATTCAAGAATATAGAGGAAACATGACTATAGTTCATAAAGCAGGAAACATTCACAAGAATGCTGATGGACTTAGTAGATGGGCTTTAGCCAACACTCCTGATAACCCAGCTTATGTACCTTTGGAAGCTGAACCACAGATCCCAATTGAAGGAATTAACATAACTGATATTGGGACTGAATTCTTTGAAGAGGTCAGAGAGTCTTATAAACAAGACAAGAATTGCCATATCTTGACTTCTTTATTGGATAAAGACTGCAAAGATACATCTTTGGTTAATGCACTAGATGAAGTTTGGAAAAATTCCTATTCTGAAGGAAGATTTCACTTGTTTGATGGGATTATTTACCATAGAACAAAACATTCTTGTGTGATGACACTGTGTAGTAGATTACTTATCAATACCATTCTTCATGAATGTCATGATAGTATCTACTCTGGACACCTGTCAGAAGACAGAACACTTGAAAAAGTGAAGAACTGTGCATGGTGGCCATCTTGGAGAAAAGAAACCATTGAATATTGCCATACCTGTGATAGATGCCAAAAGGCAAACAGGAGTACAGGCAAGAAATTTGGATTGATGATCCATATTCAAGAACCAAAATCCCCTTGGGAAGTTGTTCACATGGATTGGGTCACAGCACTTCCTCCAAGTGGTGACAAAAGTTATAATGCTTGTTTAGTCATTGTAGACAGATATAGCAAAACTCCCATATTCTTACCATGTCATAAAGATGACACTGCTATGGATACAGCTCTTCTTTTATGGAGTAGAGTTATTTCTCATACAGGGTTATTTAAGAATATCATAAGTGACAGAGATCCCAAATTCACATCTGCACTTTGGACCAATCTTCATAGATTGTTTGGGACTAAGTTATCATTCTCTACAGCATATCACCCTCAAACAGATGGGCTAGCAGAGAGGATGATTCAAACTTTAGAAGACATGATCAGGAGATTTTGTGCTTATGGATTAGAATTCAAAGACTCAGATGGCTTTACCCATGACTGGTGCACTCTGATACCTGCATTAGAATTGGCATACAAGACATCAGTCCATTCTTCCACAGGACAAACTCCTGCTATGTTAGAAAAAGGATGGAATCCAAGACTCCCAGCAGACACACTGAGGAAAGACTTGATTGACATTCATCCTACAGCTTCCAGCTTCAAATTAATGCTTGATAAAGTAAAACACCATGCAAAACAGAGTATGGATGATGCTTTTGATTATGCAAAACAGAAGTGGGACAAGAGTCATAAAGTACCAGACTTCAAAGTATGGGACTTAGTTCTAGTTTCAACCTTGAATTTTAATAATATCAAACGCCCAAAGAAACTTAAAGATTCTTATGTAGGACCTTTTGTTATTGTTGCTTTACATGGAACCAATGCAGTTCAAGTGGAATTGAGTGGTGAATTGGAAAATAAACACCCCACATTTCCAGTCAGCTTGATAAAACCTTATCAACCAGCTGATAAAGAATTGTTTCCTTTAAGAAACACAACTCCTTTAACTGTACCACCTGTGGAACAGAATGAAGACAAAAAGATAAAGAAAGTCATTAAAGAGAGGAGACTTAGGGGTAAAAATCAAAGAGAATATCTTGTCAGATATAGAAATCCAGTACATGAAGATGAATGGATGGCAGAATCAGAAATACCTGACTCAGATAAACTCTTAAGAAGATTTAGACATGAAAGAAGGCCACAAGCCTGAATATGTCTATAAATGTGCTTTAAATTACTTGATCTGAGTAATGTGAAGAGGTTGGACAGTGGACATTACCCCCTTTGGGGCCTTATTCTTTTATCACTAATAAAATTGTAGTACAATTTTATTTTTTGGTGGGAGGGAATGTGAGCCTTGAGGTATATTTTACATACCCAAAAAGGCCACAATTATCTTAAAAAAAAAAATTTTGAATTATGCATAACTCATAAGTCATGCATATATCCAAAATTCATCATTTTCAATTTCAGAAAAGATGAATAACCTTTTATTGAGTAAGTAAATCCATGGATTTAAGGCCAGATTTGGATTCTACACAAAAATTCACCTAGGGTAGCTCCATAGAGTGAATAAGCTCAATTTAAGTATTTAAGGTGGTAAAATGGAAAATACTTCAATACCACATCATTAATACCACATAAAAGATCCATGAAAATTTTTGTTTTTCTTGATTTTTAGCCAAAATAATGGGAAAGTGAGAAATCCCATGTTACATATACACTAAGAATAGTGTTATGCATGTTTTGAGCACTTAATATTATGGTATTCTTACATAGACTTTTGGTACACCCATAGTGGATATCTCACTTAAAGCTTAAATTACTATTTTGACGTAAAAATTAGGCAAGGGGGACAAAAGACATCAAAGAGAGCCAGGGAACCCAACTTCTGAGGCCTCAGAGGCGTGGATAGCTCCAGAGCATGGATCCATGGCTCATCTTGGCCCAATTGGTAAACTAAAACTCTTTGGGAACTTGGTTACCAAGTTACACCTACTGTAATCATAAGAAAAATAGCAAATAACCTGCTATTTTGACGTGCCAAGGAGGTAATAAGCTACTTAGGCTCCTGTAACCACGTCAATTCTTGATGACTTTCCATGAATAGACCCTAAAAGAGTAATTAAACCCTTTTGGGATCCATATTCATTGATTTACCTCATAGCAACCAGCAAAATACTGCTATTTGCAATTCTACATAGAAATGAGGTAAAAACTTCAAAAATTCATTAAAAATACAATTCTTAATGAATCTTCCTGAAACCTTCAGGACCAATGAAGAACTGTATCGTCTATGGTACAACCAAAAAGAATTATGGTTTTACTAGTAAAATTAAAAGTTTTACTTACAGTCCATTTTTGACCATTCTACGTGAAACACTGAATCTT
Organism: Austropuccinia psidii; assembly: GCA_023105745.1. Lineage (NCBI taxonomy): Eukaryota > Fungi > Basidiomycota > Pucciniomycetes > Pucciniales > Sphaerophragmiaceae > Austropuccinia > Austropuccinia psidii. The sequence continues at coordinate 3,252,592 of JALGQZ010000001.1, forward strand.
CAAAAATTCACAGTAATTACAACCTGTGATAAAATTGGCAATAACATTGATAACTTTGAGAAATCAATGATTATTTTAGAATAAAAGAAGATTTACTGTTGTTACTCATTTTATTCTTAACCATATTGGGGTTGGTAGTCACGTAAAAGCATCAATTAAGTAATTATGATAATCTTACGTGACAACAGATGATGCAATCATTAATCCAAAAAGGATTATTGTTTTCTCACTCACTGGTTTTTCAGTTTGCTCCATGGCACGCCTCTGTGAGCTGTTGTTGACTTAAAAGAAGCCTATTCTTGCTGTTTTTTCCGTATCATCATCATCATCTTATCAATTTATTAAATCATTATTACCAACAAGTAAGTATTAGTTAAAGCTATTCTTAAGTGTTTTAAATCTTTCAAAATCATCCTGAAAGACGTGAAATCATAGAATCCAACTATATATTGTTGTCATACTGTTATAAATCTTTTTGATCCCTTAAATCCACAATTCTACGTCAAATTTCTCTACTCTTATCTATCAATAAGTTCTTTGGAGTATTAGTGAGTCATTTATTCTTAATTCTTAAAGTTTTTCTCTAGTAATAGTTTTCTTCAAGAATTATCTTTATAATTATTCTTGCAAAAGATAATTATATATTAAAATAATTTTATTATTTTAATAAAGAAGTTTTTATTATTAAATTCTTCTTGTAATTGATTCTTGTAGACAATTACTTGCTCACTGTTAAAATCACTAGTAGTGCTTAACACGTGAAAGAAATAATTTTTTAATTATTTAATTGTGGTTATAATAATATTTTATTATTATATTTCATAAGAACAGACATAGTACTGTTGATTAATAGTAATATTATCACAAGTTTCATAGTCACATCTTACAGTATTCCTTCTTACCATATCTTTGAGCCCTCCATAAGTGAGTCCCAGGCCCTCTTCACTTCGAAGAGCCCCTGTGACATTAAGTTAATTAACTCATATTTGATTCTTTCTTTCATTCATTTTATTCATTTCTCTCATTCTTCAATTATGACTTTTTTATGATTTTATGATTTTTATGATTTGTATGATTTTTTCTCTCTCATCAATTTTCATCTCATTCATTTCATTCAAAATGAAAATTGATTCTTTTTCTCATTTCAAAAATTCTGCTGACCATTTCACTTTATTCTTTGTCATTCTCATTTCTCTTTTGTCTGAATTCAGGTTTTTATCAGGTTATTTGAGTTGAATTATTTGGGTTATTTGATTCATCATTCAGGGATTTTATTGATTTGGGGTATTCAGTGATTTTGGTTTTGAAATTTCTCAAATTTATTGATTGATTCCTCAAGACATTGATTTCACCTCAAGACTTTGATTTGACTTTGATTGATTTGATTGATTGACTTGATTTGATTCCTCAAGATAGCTGATTTATCCTCAAGATTTGATTTGATTCCTCAAGAAAAATTGAATTGATTTTGAAGATATTGATTGAATTCCTCAAGACTTAATTGATTTGATTTTGATTTACTTGATTTGACTTATTGATTGAATTGATTATTCATAAGAATTTGACTTTGTCATCTTCACTCTTCAAGATTCATTCATATCGATTCACTTCAAGACTATTGATTGATTTCTCAAGTTCATCAAGATCCTCATTTGATTGTTCTGGTCAAGCCATATTTTATTCAAAGTATCATCAAGTTTTGTTTCATTTTATTCAAAATGCCAGTTCAGCATAGTCCCCCAGCCAAAAATACTAGATCCCAAAGAATTCAAGCTGTTCTCACTCCTACAGCAAGGGCTCCTCTTGACCGCACACCATCAGTTCATCAACTGAGTGCAAATTTGGACAGAGGACCACCAATGGAAGAAGAAGCACCCTCAAGAAGAGGTGGAATGAAATCTAGAAGATCAAGATCTTTCTCTGGACTTTTGGGTGGCTACCCTGGCATGTCTGAAGGTGCAAGAGCCAGACAAGGGGAAGTTGAAGATGAAGAGGAGGAAGAGTCTGTGGAAGAGGAAGATTCTGGGAAAACTGAAGTGGCAGATGCCTTGGCAAATGCTCCAGAGGTGCCTCAGGGTTCTAATCTAGCCCTTTCTAGTCAACCTCTTGTCTCTCAAACTGATCCAAGTCTCCTCAAGATGATGGAACAGATGACTCAATTCATGGGGCAACTCACTCAAGTAGTTACCCCCAGGGACAATTCCAAAGCCCCTGCTTTCAAGACTCCATGCATGAAGGCACCTGATTCTTTTGATGGTACTCAAGCTCATAAATTGAGAGGATTTATCCAAGCCTGTCAATTAATCTTCCATAATGATCCAGCAAATTTCTTCTCTGACAGGAAGAAAGTTCTTTACTCAACTTCTTTTCTCACTGGTAGAGCTGGAAAGTGGATTGAACCCTATCTCTCAAATATTTCCAATGAAGACCCTTCCTACCTCCTCAGTAATTGGCCATTATTTGAATCTCAATTATTCACTCTGTTTGGTGATCCCAATGAAGTCAGGAAAGCTGAACCAGAGTTGGACACTTTTAGGATGAAGGAAAGTGGTCATGTTTCCTTGTACATTGCAGATTTCAGAAGCTTAATGTCAAGAATTGGAGATTGGGGGTAAAGAGCTTATATCCATGTTTACAGAAGAGGATTGGCATCAAGATTATTGGATCAGTTGGCTTCTCACACTGGAACATTTGATACTCTTCAAGAACTTATGGATGTCACCTTAGAATTAGACACAAGATATCATGAGAGGCAAAAAGAAAAGGGTGGCAATCAAGAGAAGAAGCCTCCAGTCATGGGATCCAATCATTCTAGGCCTCCTCAAGACTCATCTTCAAAGAGGTCTCACCAGAAGAAGAACAAGAAGGGCAAGCAATTTCAAGCTTCAAAGGACAAGCCCCATGCTGCTCTCCTCAATAAGGACAATAAATTAATTGGTTCTGAAAAGGATAGGAGGATTAAAGAGGGGTTGTGTACTTATTGTGGTGGAAAGCACCCAATTGAAAAATGCTTCAAGAGACCTCAGAACAAGCCTGGGTCATCATCAAGAGGCTTCCCTAGCAAGAAGGGAAAAGCCTGAGTGGGAATCATGATGTGTTCAATGGTTCTCACTTATTTCCTTCAAGAGCACAATTGTGCACTCTGAATACTAGTGTCAAGAAATCTTTGAAATCTCTTATTTTCTCTTTTGTCTCTGATATTTCTTATAGTATTCTCATTGATTCTGGTGCTACAAACTCTTTTATTGCAAAGAATTTTGTTCTCAAGTACTCATTGACTCTGTCAGAGCTCCCTGAAAAGATTCCTCTTTTCATTTTGGATTCTAATGAATCCCCTGCCTTGTTCATCACCCATTATACCAAGCGGGTAGTTGACTTTCCTTCCTTCCCAAGCTTTGAATGGGACTTCTTTATCATAGATTCACCCAAGGTAGAAGACCTGATATTGGGCTATGATTTCCTTTACCATTTTAATCCCATTATTGATTGGAAAAATGGATTGATCACCTATGATTCTAGTGGTATTATTCCTTCTACTAGTAATGACTTAGCCACTGCTGTCAACAGTGTTGCTCTGGTCGGTGAACTTAAGACACCTTCCCTTCCTTCTTCTGTCCATATCCCTTCCATTATTCCCTCTCAGTCATTACTTCCATCAAGATATGAAGTCTTCAAAGAGATAAGGGATGTTGGAGAAGATGTTGCCATATCTTCACTTCATCTCTTTCAAGGGGATATGGACCTTCCTCCCTTATCTTTTCATGCATCCCTGGAGGAGCAGTGGGATGAGGAGGAAGAGCCAGAAGAAATTGAAACTGTGTTGAAGGTTGTTCCTCCTGCTTATCACCAATATTTGGATGTATTCTGCAAGGTGAAAGCAGAGAAACTCCCCCCACACCGCGCCTGTGATCACCATATCGAATTGGAGGGTCTTCTACCTCCAATTGGTGTTATCTACTCATTATCAAATCAAGAGTCAGAAACACTACGGGCCTATATTTCAGAGAATGTAGAGAAAGGTTTCATTAGACCAAGCTCCTCTTCAACAGGAGCACCTGTCCTTTTTGTCAAGAAAAAGGATGGAGGTCTCTGTTTGTGTGTTGACTACCGCAAACTCAATGCTGTCACTAGGAAGAACAGATACCCTGTTCCTCCTATGAACCAGCTCCTTACCGTATTCAACGGTTCCACTGTCTTCTCCAAGACAGATTTGCGTGGTGCATATAACCTTCTGAGAATCAAAGAGGGGGATGAGCACTTAACTGCCTTTAGAACCAAATATGGTAGTTATGAGTATTTGGTCATGCCATTTGGTTTGACCAACGCTCCTGCTTCTTTCCAAAATCTAGTCAATGATATCTTTGAAGATTTTTTGGATGTGTTTGTTGTGGTTTATTTAGACGATATTATGGTCTTTTCCAGTTCTGAGGAGGAACATGTCAAACATGTGGCCTCTGTCCTCCAAAGACTGAGGGACAATAATCTATTTTCCAAAGCCTCCAAGTGTGGAATACTTGGGCTATGTTGTTTCAAGTGATGGCCTCAAGATGGATTCTTCAAAAGTTCAGCAAATCCTCAATTGGCCTCAGCCCAAAAACATCAAGGCTCTTCAATCTTTTCTTGGCTTTGCCAATTTTTATCGTTGTTTCATTAAAAATTATTCCAAAAGAATCACTTCTCTCACTTCCCTTCTCAAAAAAGATTCTCCTTTCATCTTCAATGAGGAAGCTCTTAGTCAGTTTCAAGCACTCAAAGAAGCTTTCACCTCTGCTCCTATCTTATCCCATTTCAATCCATCTCTACCTACTATTGTAGAGACCAATGCTTCTGATTATGCATTGGGCGCCGTACTGAGTCAGGTGAATGACTCCGGAAAGCATCCCATTGCATTTGATAGTTGCAAGCTCCTACCAGCTGAACTCAACTATGAAATTCATGACAAGGAACTCCTTGGCATAGTTTGGGCTCTCAAGCGCTGGAGGGCATTTCTTCTTTCTCTTTCCAATCCTTTTGAGGTCTTGACAGACCACTCTTCCTTGCAGTATTTCATGTCTTCCAAAGTTCTTACTTGTTGTCAGGCCCGTTGGGCTGAATTTCTCTCAGAATTTCATTTCACTATCACTTACCGCCCAGGCAGGCTGGCCACTTTACCAGATGCCTTGTCATGTCGGGACAACGTGTACCCAGAGAGGGGGGTGGACTTCATCAGCAAGAATCCTCAAAATTTTCATCAAGTACTTAAGCAAGATGGAATTCTAGAGTCAAGATTCTTCTCAATCAAAGTGGAAATTTTCTCAGACTTAGTGGACAAGATTCAAAAAGAAGTATGGCAAGACAAAGACTATAAAGAAATACTCAAGCAACTAGCAAGAGGTGAATCAGTTCCAGATTATTCTCTTGAACCTCAAGCCAAGTTATTATTATTCAAAGATAGAGTGGTAATCCCAAGCAATGAAGAACTTCAACTCAATATTCTTCAAAAGCGTCATGACTCACCATTGGCTGGCCAACCTGGCCAGGAGAAGACCCTCAAGCTCATCAAGAGGGATTTTTATTGGGCTGGCATGAATCAATTCATCAAGGACTATGTGTCCTCATGTCAGCAATGTTCAAGAAACAAGAACATTCCTCACAAGAAGCTTGGATTACTCAAGCCTCTTTCAATTCCGTCTGGTCCTTGGAATTCATTATCAATGGACTTCATCACTCAATTGCCACTGTCAAACAATTTTGATTCAATTTTAGTGGTTGTGGACAGATTCTCAAAAAAAAATGGCAATTTTCATTCCAACTTATGGCACAATCACTGCTCTGGATTTAGCTCAAATCTTCATTAGTCATGTATTTTACAAGAACGGACTTCCGGTCAGTATTGTCAGTGATAGAGGATCCTTATTTGTTTCATCATTTTGGACTCAATTGTGTCAGCAGCTCAAGAGATCAAGAGATCTTTCAACTGCCTTTCACCCTGAAACAGATGGACAGACAGAGAGGGTAAATCAGATACTAGAACAGTACCTTTGGATGTATGTCAGCTATCATCAAGATGACTGGTACACCTGGCTCCCTCTGGCTGAATTTGCCTATAATAATTCAGAACACTCATCAACCAAGAAATCACCTTTTTTCACCATTTATGGAAGAAATCCCAGCTTTGACTCAATCCATATTTCTCAAGACTCACCTGCTGGAAAGTTATCAACAAAACTCAAATCAGTACAGCAAGTTGTCAAAGAGGAATTAGAGTCAGCAATAAGGAGATTCAAGAAGTATGCAGATAGAAATAGAGCAATTCCACCTGATTTCCAACCTGGGGACAAAGTATGGCTAGCTTCCAAGAACATCAAGACAACAAGACCCACCAAGAAATTATCAGAAAGATGGTTGGGACCTTTTGAAGTTCTGAAGAAGATTGGCAGCCATGCATATCACCTCAAGTTGCCTCAGCAATGGAAGACAGTTAACCCTGTATTCCATGTGTCCTTATTAGAACCAGTCAAGCATTCAACTATCCCAAATCGTCATCAATTGCCGCCACCACCAGCTCTAGTGGAGCAGCAAGAAGAATGGAAAGTGGCTCAGGTTCTGGACTCAAAGTTCAAAAGAGGTAAATTATGGTATCTTGTAGAGTGGAAAGGATTCAGTGAAGACCCAGAAAGAAACACTTGGGAACCAGCTTCAAACCTTATCAACTCACCAGATCTTGTCAAGGACTTCCACTCATTGTATCCAGACAAGCCTGGTTCAAATACCTCAAGAGTTTGATTTATGGTTCTTGGTGGGGAGAAGAAGTTATGAAAGTAAGTTCCTCTCCTGGCATGCACCTTTAAGGGGGTATTCTACCCATATGTTGTTGTAAGCATCACCTTGGCCACTTTGTGAGCACTTGTCAACTGTTTGGACAGGTTCAGGAAGCATACAACACCAATATTCCCCGATTTGGACCGTATCAAGATATGGCCAAATATTCCTTTCCTTTTTTTCTTTTCTTTCTTTTTATTTATCGTCTCAATTTATGCCAATCATCATAATTCAAGACATTCATTACTTCAAGTCATTTACGGCAATTCTTCTCAGAAGTCATTTATGGCAATTAATCTCAGAAGTCATTTATGACAATCTTTTTCAATTTTATGGTGCTTGGTGGGGAGTGGAAGTTATGAAAGTAAGTTCCATCTCCTGGTATGCATCCCTGAGGGTTCTACTTCTTGTAAAACATCACCTTGGTCACTCTGTGAGCATCAAATGCTTGGTTTTCATTTTTCAGACACTTTTGGCCAGAATCAAGCAATTCACCACAAGAAGGACCAACCATCAGGATCTTTTCTTTATTTCTTTCTTTACTCTCATTTTCTCTTATTCTTTTATTTTTCTTTCTTTATTTACTTGTATAATTTTATTTCTTTTATTTCTTAAAGCAGCAGCATCCCCTCCCAAATCATGTATGGGGAGGTTCCATTATTTTTTCATTTTTTAGTATTTTAAGAGTGGGGATAGAAGGCAAACCAAACACAAACAAGGAAAGGGAAACTAGTTATCTCTACCCAAATCATCAAAAGCTCTCTGGAAATCATTTATCAACTCATCTTCATACCAGGCAAATTTTGCAGCCATCTCTTCAGAAGCAGTACCTGGAATAGTCCTGTCATTGGCATACATACTCACCTCTCTGCTATTCCTATCAACCCTCCTGAACAATCTGGCCACAGCATCTTGACTTTCACTAGCCGCGTTGGGATCTTCTCTGGTAACCTGGATAGGCCAACGTTCTCTTCTTTGAAAAACTTGAGCGGCAGGAAACGGCAGAGGGGACAATCCATCTCTTCTTCTGCTGGAGCTGGCCACAGGTTGAAGTTGACGGGAGGTGTTCATGGGTGAGTTCCTGGGCTGTTGAACTGGGGATGGTCTTACTGCTGGATTCAAGGCAGGCCTGGTGGTGTGGGAAGTAGTTGGTGAAGGAGGAGGAAGGGTTGTAGGAATGGAAGCAAGCATTGGTTGGAAGGTTTCTGGAGCTCTGGGAATGAATTGACTTTGGAATCTGGTGTTGGCAAGAGGTTGAGAAGAGGAATTGCTGGATGGATGGCCTATTGAATGGGGAATAACTTGAACTTCTTCACCATCCAACTCATCACTTCCTTCAGCATCTGGATCTGTTGGGATATCAATAATTCTTCTTAGTTTCTTCACTACTTTCACCACTCCATCAGCATTGGTCCTTGAAATTGGGATTTCTGAGCTGTATTGGATGGGCCTACCGCCGATTGGAATGGACCCTCCAACATTAGTCCATCTGCCCACATCCTTCTGCCTGGAACCAGTCACTACATCAAGATATCAGCACCAATTCAATCAAGATATGCAAATAACTCACATTAAGAAAACCCAGAAGTTGCATCAGGGGTAGGCTCCTCAAGAATGGGGAATTCCTGCCCATAAGGCCCATCTTTCCTGCTCCATAAGTGCCTCCTGACCTGGGACAAAGTTGATCTGGTACGGCGGCATGGCTTCTTCCCAACAAAGCAAAAATGGCATTTTGATGATTGAGGATTGTAATGTTGAAAGCAATCCTTTCCCTTGGCCAAACACTCAGTACAGGCAGGATCCAGAACTTCAACTGCTCTGAACCCATCATATGTTTGGGAAGGATCAAAATGGCCAGAAGACGCCATGGAAAGGGAGGACAATTGACTGAAGACGCCAGAACCATGAAGAACAGACGGTGGCGGTGCAGAAGGGGAAGATTCAGTGAGTTCAGTCAGTTTGGAACTCATAACTGAAGAATATGCAAGCAGAAGATTCAAGACGTCAGAATCAATCCACTCCATATCAAGAAAAAAGAATTCGACCTCAAGGAAATGGGGCCATAACTCAATTATGCCCCCCCTCAAAGCCTCTAAGGTGAAGGTTCATACCCCTTTGGGGCTGAACTCATCACCCAGGGCCTCCCCTGCAACTTTGGGGAGGCCAGGATCTTGATGGTCCTGGATCCCATCAATGGGTCCAGGCCATGTATGGTGAATTTTAAGCATGGGCCATTTCTGGGCCCCTTGGTCACCCTGGGTCCCCAGCAAATTTGGACCCAGGGGCCTCCATTAACCCCCACGGACCGCGGCGTACGGCCCGCGGACCGTAGGACCCCAAAAACATCAAAAAGGCCAATTATGGCCAAAAATCACATAAAGACCTAAGTTCACCAAAACATCCAAGAGGCCCAAAAGGCCACAAAAATCAAGAGATGTCAAGAATCATCAGGGTAAAGGCCACAGCCCAAAAACACTTTGGAGGGCTGTTGAGGCCATTTCCATGGGTAATGGGTACAAGACCCCTTGGAGGAATTTTTTTTTCAATTTTTCAATGGATCAAGCCTTGCCCAATGAGTACACTTCATATACTCATTGGGCATCACTTTTTGAGCACAAGAGCTCAGTGGTCCTTATTCTGGGATATATCCCAAGGGCATGGAGGATTGAATCAGAAGACAAGAAATGCATACTTTTGAAGTGGAATACTTACTCAAACTTGGAAAAGGGGGGAATCAATTGATTTTGACAGGGAAGGAGTAATGACGGATTTTCAGGATAATGGTCAAGAGGAAAAAAAATTAAAAAAAGAAATTTTTTGAAAAAATGTGGGGATAATGAGATGCCACTCAACAGTGGCAGGGTATTATGGTGTTCAGGAGCCCACCAGTTTCAAGAGGGGGATACTGTAACAACCATCCATCAGGGGTAAGGGTATTCATCCATACACCCACTCAAACACCCCAAATCAGCAAATCCAGTATCTGCATCAGCATTCAGTTTCAGCAATCTTCATTCTGAAACATGCATACAGCTTGGTACATCAATACAGCCTGTCAATACCTTTACAGGTTGGATTCACCCAATACAGTTTCAATACACCAGTATGAAACTGTATGATCACTCAAATACACCACACCTCTTGTACAGGTTCTGTACAGCTGTACAAGACCTGTATTGGCCAGACTCAATTCAATCATCAATTATTCTCATTAAAATTCTTCCTCTGGATCAGGGCTGGTGATTCTCACATATACCAGCCCCTCTTTCTCCCCCCTGGGGACTTTTCCCCAGTTAATTAATTTAGTTTATTTATTATTTTATAATTATTCTTATCCTTATAATTGGGTATTATAATTATTTAATTTTAAGTTAGTCTTTGCCTTTTCTCTCTTTGCCTGTACAGTATGAGCTGGGTGGCCATATCCTTATTAACCCTTTTCTTTCCATTCTGACAGGTTGAAACAGTGGAATTATACTTGTTTGTGGTTGGCTCTTCTATTTCTTACTCTTATTTCTTGTTGCTGCTTTTCTTATATTTATTCTTTTAGCAATTTATCTTTAACACTCTTCAGTGTATTCCTTCTTACCATATCTTTGAGCCCTCCATAAGTGAGTCCCAGTTTACTGAGTGCCAGGCCCTCTTCACTTCGAAGAGCCCCTGTGACATCCTGTTGAAGAGGATCTTAGCTGGATGAAACATTTCTCTAAATTGGCTTGAATTTAGGCCCTGAGTGTATCTGACTCTTGGTTTGATAAAGAGTAGATCACCCCAACTGGAGGTAGAGACCCCTCCACCTCAATATGATGATCACAGGCATGGTGAGGAGGAAGTTTCTCTGCTTTCAACTTGGAGAATACATCCAAGTACTGGTGATCAACAGAAGGAACAACCTTCATGATGGTTTCTAATTCTTCTGGCTCTTCCTCTTCATCCCATAATTTCTCCAGGGAGTCATGATAAGATGAAGGAGGGAGGTCCATATTCACAAAGAAAAGATGAAGTGAAGATACAGAATTATCTTCTCCAACATCTTGAATCTCTTTGAAGACTTCATCTATAGAGGATAGTAATGACTGATGGGAATTAAGGGAAGGAATATGGACAGAAGATGGAAATGATGGTGTTATAGAATCACCACCCAGAGCTGCACATGATTTGGCAGAAGAAAAGTCATTACTGAAAGATTTTGAAGAATCATAATAGTCCTTATGATTAGAATTAAATGTGATAAGCCCCTGCCTCCAATCAAGCAATGGATTAAAATGATTAAGAAAGTCAAATCCCAATATGAGGTCTTCTCCCTTGGGAGTATCAATGACTAAAAGGTCCCACTAAAAGGTTGCAAATGAAGGAAGATCAACCATATAATATGTATGGTGAGTCACAAATAAAGAAGGGGACTCAGAGAAGTCCAAAATGATAAGCAAAATCTTCTCTGGGAGTTCTGACGTAGTCAAAGAATACTTGTGAACAAACTGCTTTGCAATAAATGAGTTGGAAGCACCAGAATAAATGAGAATACTGGAAATAAAATCAGAAATAGAAGAAAAAACAAAGAGTTTAAGAGAATTCTTGACACCAGTATTCAGAATGCACAATTGTGCTCTGGATGGAAAACAGTGAAGACCATTGAACACAACATGATCTTCACTCAGGCGTTTCCCTGGCTGAGAAATTAGCCTGACAGTTGGGTAAGCTTGTTTTGAGGTCTTTTGAAACAGGAATAAAGACTATGGTTCCCACAACAATAGGTACATAAGCCCTCCTTGATTCTTATCTATTTTTCAGAATTCATCCACTTGAAATATTTATTCAATAAAGAAGAATGGGGCTTGTCCCTCTTCTGAAGATTCTTCTTCTTCTTTTGAATTGAGCTTGAAGGATTTTGAGGCTGAGAAGAATTTGACTTGGAGGCTTCAGGCTTCTTCTATTGATGATGGCTCTTCTATATTTGCCTCTCATGGTACCTGGTATCAAGCTCCAGGGTAATACCCATTAAGTCTTGAAGAGATTCAATTCTTGAAGGATGGGAGGCCAACTGATCCCAAATTCTGAATGGGAATTCCTTCCTGAAATGATGGATTAGAGCTCTTTAACCCCAATTCCCAATTAATGAGACCAAACTTCTGAAATCAGAAATGTATAAGGATACATACCCACCTTCTTTCATTCTCAAGGAATCCAACTCTGCTTCAGCTTTTATAGCTTCATTTGGGTCTCCAAATAACATGAAGAGTTGGGATTTTAATAATTGCCAAGAATTGAGAAGATAATTTGGATATTGATTGGTGAGATTGGATAGATAAGTCTCAATACATTTTTCAGCTCTGCCAATGAGAAATGAGGTGGCATACAGGACCTTTTTTCTATCTTGAGACAAGCTTTCTGGATCATTATGAAAAATTAACTGGCAATACTGAATGAATCTTCTAAGCTTGAAAGGCTGAGTCCCATTAAAGCATTCTGGTGCCTTTATAGATGGAGTCTTGAAGGCTGGTGGTCTTGATGATTCAGAAGATGAAGCTGCTTGTAAATTGGCCATAATATGATTAATTTGATGTATTATGGCCAATAAGGATAGTTCAGACTGATGAGAGACAGGCTGATTAGACTGGGCTAGAGTTGGCCCTCCAGTACCTTGAGATTCCCCCACAGGAGTAGGAGCACCTTCAGTACCATCAGACTCTTCCTCTTCCACATAATTCTCCTCCTCCTCTTCAGCATCTTCACCAGGACATTTGAAAATGGTCCTTAAAAGTCCTGGTAATCTGCCAACTACTCCTGAAAAAGAATTTGATCTTCTGGGCCCTCTTCCCTCATTCCATAATGGGTGCTCTGTCTAATTGGGCCCTCAGTTGAGGAACTGCTGGGGTGCTGTCAAGAGGAGCTCTTGAAGTTGGAGTGAGAACAGATTGAGCTCTGGCCTGAGCTTTGGTCTGTCTTGTGGGAGGTGAATGTTGAATGGGCATGATTCTGGAATAAAAATTAAAATCAATGAATAAAAATCAAAATTTGAAGACAAAAAGCTTGAGGCAAATCAACTGGAAAATTTGAAGTCAAAACTAAAAGAAGAATCAATGTCTTGAAGAAAATCAATCAATAAAAATGAAGCTTTGAGGCAAATCCATCAATCAAATTTCAAAATGAATTCTTCAAGTCAATAAATTAATATGTAAAATCAATCAAAATCAAAATATTGCAAAATAAATCAATCAATCAAATGAATTCTTGAGGAAAAATCAATTTTATGTAAAAATTCTTGATGTGAAAAATCAGCAAAATCAAAGGAAATCTTCAGGTCAGTCAATTTTCTTGAGGTCAACATCAACTTATGTGAAATCAATCAATTAAATCATAATCCAGTGAGTTCTTCTTTAAAAATACAAATTCTTGAAGAATAAATCAAATGTGAATCTTGATGTGAAGAATGTGTCTGAATAATTTGATGAAAACTTTGAAAATAAAATGAAATTGAAGATTATTCCTGAATTATGAATGAAATAAAATCTGATTATTTGAGATAAGATTTAAAAATAGGAACAAAAATAAAACTGGGTCAGATTTCAATTTTCAAAATGAAGAATTAATGAGAGAAAATTGAGAGATGACAATGAATCATAAAGCTCATAAACATTAAATAGTAATACTTTCCATGAGATTAGTGAATGAAACTATGAAGAAAGAATGAACAGAATGAAAAGAAACTTTGAGTTAATTAATATATCCTCATAGGGGCTCTTATGGAAACAAGAATGGCCTGGCACTCAAGAATCAAGAAATCACTTGGAGGGCTCCAAATAATAAAGAAATAAAAAGGAATATATTTCTTTGAGGAAGAATAAGAGTAAAGACAAGTGTGCCAAAGATAAAAGAAAAAGGAAGCCAAAAGCCAAAGAGCCAACCAGATGAATCCTCAATTCACTGTTTCAACCTGTCAGAAAGAACAATGGAATTAGTAAAGGATATGACCACCAATATCCACTGACCAGGAAGGAAGAAAAGGTGAAAATGAATGACTTAAGATTATCAGTATTTACTTTAATAAATGAAAATAAAATAAGGATAAAAATAAATCCAATATATTAATTAACTGGGGAAAAAGTCCTTAGGGAAGAAAAGGTGGCCAGTATATGTGAAAATGCTGAAGACTGATCCTGGAGGGTCAATCCTTGGCTGTATTGACTGTTTTGGGTCAATACAGATCTGGCCATCTTGAGAATTGAGCTGTGTGATGGAATTCCCACATTGGAACATGAACTGGCCCAAAAGGGCCAAGGCCATACAGCTTGCTTGAACACCACCTGTATGGACCAATTGAGTTGTCCAAGGAAATACTGAAGTACTTTCTGCCTTGACAGCTGATTGAATGAGCCTTAACCTCTTGGAATTACCCCTTGCCTGATCCTGTAATGAAAATAACAACCCACCTCCTGCAGAGCCAGGAGGTGGGAGTCCTTGAATTGTCTTCTGATCACTGCATGGATGAAAAGTCTTCCTTCAAAATGGGTGATGGATTTGAGGACTGCAGTTGGGATGGCCTAATATAGTCCTAAAAACATCAAAATTGGATTGCTGAGGAAAAATGGTACATAATGGTATATAATACAATATATGTACCATCCCTGGTTCCCGCATAATGAGTCCAATTGAGTTGAAGTTGGGGTTTTCCCTGATCTTGAGGGGAAACCCTTTATGAAGGTGACTGGGGGCCTCTGGTGACTTCCAGAGGCCATGGTTGAAGTCTTGAGGGGAAAAGTCCCCTGGGATTTGAGGCCAAGATGTGATTTTCTGGGGTCTATGGCCATTTGGACTCTTCAGGTGATTAGGCCAAGAATGGGCTCAGGTGGGCCAGCTTTTAGCACCCTTTTGACCTCATTGGATTTAGGACAAAAGGGGCCTAAATGGTCCTGTGGGCTGTAGACACTGTAGGGGGCCTAAATGGCCCAAAAAGGGCATTTAGGCCCTTGAACCCTTAATCAAAGGGGTAGGGCCCAGGGACCTGGCGGTGGCTAGAGGGGCCAGAGGCCCTTGGAAGGATGACAGGACCCCAGGCCCAAAAACAAGGGGTATTGGCCTGGGGGTTGGTGAGGTGGATTATTGGCCAAGGGGCCCAATAGGAGCAGGATATGGCCTGAGGCCATTGGTAAGATTTGGGGCCATGGAAGGCCAGTGAAAATGGATATAGCCCAAGAGATATTGGAAATCCAAGGAGTCCATTTGGCCATAAAAGGTTTTCAGGATTGATTTGCTGAGAACACCCATTGGGGTCGTTAAATGTGGTTGTGACAGCTATCTGAAATCACCTGAAGCTGTATTGACTGCTTTGGAGAAATACACCTTGCAAAATTGGGAAATGAACTGGGTTGAATAATCTTACAAAGGTCTATAGTTGAAAGGCAGGCTTATGTGGAAGAAGAATGTATTGGATTTGTGTGGCTGCCAAGGTATGTTCATGGATATTTGACACTTGAAAGCTTATTTTGAAATTTCTCTTCAATATCCTTTGAAATAAAAGCAGCAAGTATGCACTTAGGGAAACACTCCATGTTTGAAATTAACCAAAATTTTATTAATGAAGTGATTTGTGTTGATAAGGAAAATTATTCTTGAGCCCTGAGTGTGCTTCTTGAAATACTTTCACTTGAGTTCTGGAAAGGAATTTTGAATTGAAGGATAGCCCCTTTAGTTTTTCACCATCAGATTTTTGGTGAAGAAAAGAAGCATAACAGAATATGAAACCATTTATGACACCTTTGGTTATTAAAGCTTAGAGGTAACCAAAAGTCTTATGTGGATTGCCTTTGCAAATGGAATAAGATGTAATTAAATGGCTTCAGGGGCTTGGTAGGCATTTTTGCAAAAACAAACCTAAATAGGCTTGAAAATGATTTTTTCAAAATTGCACAAAATTGCCAATACATCTCAAATGTCACAATATGGCCTTTTGGAAGTATTGCCCTTGTTTGATGGGGAAATTTCATAAACGTTAAAAATGACCCAAAGTGTGAAAAACTGTATTTAAAGCTCAAAGGAAGCACTACACCCATTTGGGCGCAATTTCCATTTTTCATGGGAAATAAACAAAAGGTCCAAAGAAAGCCATGGGTTGGTGAAGGGGAAAGGTTGGCCCAAAATGATGAAATTACCAATTTGGCCAATAAAGATGAATATGAAGAAACTGACTAAGGATGATGGATATTGCCAAATAGACATGAAATTGATATGGATAAGATTTACATGATTTGATTCAAGGGGTTTGATTATCCATGTCTGGCACATAAGGGAAGTGTTGGAATTATGTGGTATATTATTGAAGTCTACAATTCAAGAAATAATTTTATATCTAATTCCTTTTAGAAGAAAATAATTATCTCCAACTTTGAAAAAAGTAATATAAAACAAAAAATTTCAACTCTACATGAAATTATCAGAAAAAATATTTGAAGTATTTTTGTTAAAATTTCATGAATATTTATATAATTATTCATGTAATTTGTGAAATTCAAATTTTGGAATAACTATATTCAAAATATTATTAGAATTATTTTTATAATTGAAAATTATTGAAAAAAATAAAGAAACTTCCAATAAGGATAATTCAATTCAGGAAAAAGTAATTTAAGAATAAAACTAAAATTATCACAATGGAGTATTGCATGAAAATTCTCTTTCTGAAATGTGAGAGTCAATTTATTTTAAAATTTTGAGACAATCCTTTGAATAAGGGTGTAAATTCAATGGATCTTCTTCTTAAATTATCAAGCTAATTTTTTTCAAAAAATATATATTTTTAGCAATAATAACCTATTATTATCTTTATAAGTCAAATTTTCTGAAGTTGACTATAAGATATTAGATAATTAATTATGATAATCCTCCCTGAGATAATTGTTTTATTGAAAAAAATGTGATGGATTTCAATTAATTTCTAATTAGAAATAATGGTCCAAATGTTAATAAACCCTGTCAGGATGATACTATGATAAAGGTGTAAATAGGCTAAGTACAGCTTTGACTATGTTTGTGACACGGTAAAAATGGTTAAAAAAGATTTATAAGGGTTGAAGATAATTTAATTTAAGATTAAAAGGGCTTTACTATATATAATATAGTGGTGGTGAGTGCTGTTGAAAGCCCTGGGTACAGCTTTATCTGTTGGTTTACAATAATAAAAGACTACAATAATTAAGATTTATAGTTATACCTGATTATTAACCAAGACTAAAACTGTTTTTGACAGTTTAATACATAGGTTATTCAAGAGCAGGATGAGGAGACAATTCTGGCTGTGAAAAGCCTCCTTTTTATCCTGAAATGGGGTGGAAAGGGTGCTAGACCTTTCCATGTAGAGGAAGTGAAGATTTTTCACTCTCTAGTACTGGCTTGTGGTTTGAAAACAGCCTGTATAACCTGTATTGGGCTCAGATGTGGTTTTGAAACCACATCTGGGCAGTTCTCACCAATACAAGGTGAAAATTTTCATCTGGGGACCTCACAGCCTGATTCTGACATGTATGACACGTAGAATGCTGTACAGCAGCTGTATGGGACCCCAGTATTGACTGAAATATGAGGTATTGAAGTAAAAACAAGCTTCTTTGTCTATTTGACACCTTATATTCAGGGTTATGGGATATTATCCCATGGTAAGGCTGTATTGGTCAGAGGGTGGAATTTTGACCTTAAAACAGCTATATCTTTGTCGGTTCTTGAGATATCAACCTCAAAACTGAACCAGTGTGTAGCCCTGTATGTGCTCTACACAATGGTACCTTATTTGATATGGTTATCATTAAATATGGCAAAGTTATGCCATGTACAAGATTTTTGTACATATGCGTCATTTAGGCAAAAAGCTGTATTGAGCTTGTTTGCCCCATAACTTGTGCTGTAGTTGAGATATGGGAAAGTAGATGACACCATCAGATAGCCCTGATTGTGCTCTTTCCAAAAAGACCCCACTTCAAGTATCTCACACTAAAACTGTAGAAGCTAGATGTGTGAGCCTTGAGGTATATTTTACATACCCAAATAGGCCACAATTATCTTAAAAAAATTTTTGAATTATACATAACTCATAAATAATGCATATATTCAAAATTCATCATTTTTGATTTCAGAAAAGATGAATAACATTTTATTGAGTAAGTAAATCCATGGATTTAAGGCCAGATTTGGATTCTACACAAAAATTCACCTAGGGTAGCTCCATAGAGTGAATAAGCTCAAATTAACTCTTTGAGGTGGTAATATGGAAAATACTTCAACACCACATCATTAATACCACATAAAAGATCCATGAAAATTTTTGTTTTTCTTGATTTTACGCCAAAATAATGGGAAAGTGAGAAATCCCATGTTACATATACACTAAGAATAGTGTTATACATGTTTTGAGCACTTAATATTATGGTATTCTTACATGCACTTTTGGTACACCCATAGTGGATATCTCACTTTAAGCTTAAATTTCTATTTTGACGTAAAAAATAAGTAAGGGGGACAAAAGACATCAAAGAGAGCCAGGGTACCCAGCTTCTGAGGCCTCAGAGGCGTGGATAGCTCCAAAGCTTGGTTCCATGGCTGATCTTGACCCAATTGGTAAACTAAACCTCTTTGGGAACTTGGTTACCAAGTTACAACTACTGTAAAACACCAGAAAATAGCAAATAACCTGCTATTTTGACGTGCCAAGGAGGTAAAGAGCTACTTACACTCCTGTAACCATGTCAATTACTAATGACTTTCCATGGATAAACCCCAAAAGAGTAATTAAAACCCTTTTTGGACTTGTATCCATTGATTTACCTCATAGCAACCAGTCAAACACTGATATTTGCAATTCTACGTAGAAATGAGGTAAAAACTTCAAAAATTCATTGATTATACAATTATTAATGAATCTTTATGAAACTTTCAGAACCAATTGAGAACTGTATTATCTATGGTACAACCAAAACGAATTACAGTTTTACTAGTAAAATTAAAAGTTTTACTTACAGTCCATTTTTGGCTGTTCTATGTGAAACACTGAAACTTCAAAAATTCACAGTAAAATACAACCTGTGATGAATTTTTCCATAAAATTGATAACTTTGGGAAATCAATGATTACTTTGGAATAAAAGAATATTTAAAAATGTTACTCCTTTTATTCTTAACCATATTAGGGTTGGTAGTCACATAAAAGCATTTATTAAGCAATTATGACAATTTTACGTGACAACAGATGATGTAAGTACTAATCCAAAAGGGTTTAATGCTTTCTCACTCACTGGTTTTTCAGTTTGCTCCATGGCACGCCTCTGTGAGCTGTTGCTGACTTAAAAGAGGCCTTCTCTTGCTGTTTTTTCCGCATCATCATCATCTTATTAATCATTTATATCAGTATTACCAACAAATAAGTATTAGTTAAAACTTTTCTTAAGTGTTTTATAATTTCAGAATCAATCAGAAAGACGTAAAATAATAGAAATTAACTATATATTGTTTTAATACATTTATAAATTCATTTTGATCCTCTAAATCCACAATTCTACGTCAAATCTCTCTATCTTATCTTTCAATAAGCTCTTTGGAATATTAGTGAGTGATTTATCTTTAATTCTTAAAGTTTTTCTCTAAAATTAGTTTTCTTCACGGATTATCATTATAATTATTCTTGCAAAAGATAATTATATATTAAAATAATTTTATTATTTTAATAAAAGAAGTTTTTATTATTAAATTCTTCTTGTAATTGATTCTTGTAGACAATTACTTACTCACTGTTAAAATCACTAGTAGTGCTTAACATGTGAAAGGAAAAATTCTTTAATTATTTGATTGTGGTTATAATAATATCTTATTATTATATTTCATAAGAACAGACATAGTACTGTTGATTAATAGTAATATTATCATCAGTTTCATAGTCACATCTTACAAGATGAGAGGTGAATGTTTTGTTCACCCTTATTTGGCCTGAAATTGACCATAACTCTAGTAATATTGGTGCTAGCTCAGTTTGGCTGGTACCATTGGATAGCCCTGGCTTAGAGCTTCATGTTGAGTACCCATTTGATGGGGTTAAGCCTCTCCTTCTAGATTTTAGATGAGAGGTGAAAATTAAGGTTTATGCTTGGTAATAACTTTGAGCAGGAATAACTTTATTATTTCTTGTCCTATGGTGATAGGACTTATATTTTCAGAAAGGTGTGAGTTTCCTCTTTCGTTTGATACTTTTTGAGCTGATTTGGCTCAGCTCCATGTTTTGGTGGTATCCTGGCTATACCATTGGTTTATGGTATTTTGGCTGTCATGCTTGTGCTCTTGTTTTTAGTCACAGGCTGACGAACCCACAGAGAATTAAATAAAAGAAATTCCTTATCAGGAACAGAAATTATGAAGATAAAATAACCTCCCAAGTTCAAAAAACTAAAATATCCAATTAATGAAAAGTATTACAAATTTGTCAAATTGTTAATTACCTATGAGGATAAATACCTTGAGTCACAGTAAAGTCTTGAATTAACTTAATAAACTGGTAAGAAAGAAGAACTACCCAGTTTTTTCAATTTTGATCACCTGCTTTGAATAGATTTGAATATAAATATCTCATAAAAGTCTTCATAACCTTCAACAGTTAATGTATCAATATGCCTTCAAATTACATTATGCCATAATATTATTGTTTGAAGCTATAAATACTTAATTATAATTTTGAACAAATGTTTTCAGACAATTTAAAAAAATAATAATATTTGGTTAATTTAATTATGTGTTGAATTTTCACCCATTTTTTGAAATATTTTTTCAGAAAAAACATGTCACACTTTTAGTTCTATAAATAATAAAATCTGTACCAAAATGATTCTTTTTTATCTTAAGATTATTTTTGAAGAACTAATCAATGTGATATAAATATGCTCTTCTCTTGACAGCACTTATTATAAGAATAAAAGAAATAACTCTCCTGATTTATTAAAAAATCCTATTTATAATTTTTCTTTGAAAAATATTCAAATTTTATAAACTAATTCTAGAAATTCCTCATAAACATAAATTAAGTCTATATAATTCACCCTTTTTGGAAATTCAGATATTAATAAAAGAATACTCTCATTTTTTGAAATGAAAATGTTTTAATCAAAAATAAAAACAATATATTTAATAAAAGAAAATATTGAACTTTATGATCTTTAAAACATATTTTTTTTGTAATTATTTGGATATGAGCAATATAGATGGTAAAAAATTTCTTTTTGAAGCCCATTTGTTCTCTTGAAATAACTTCCTCATTTAATTTAAATTATCATTAGAATCCAAAATTAATCAATTTTTTCAACAAAAATATTGATCACATAATATTAAAATTTGAAATCTTAAAACCTAACTTACCTTATAGTGAAATAATTAAGACTGAAAAAAGTCCTTGAACTTCCTTAGGTAGCACCTCTTATACTTTTATTTTCACACTTTCAAATTAGTGACTCACAGTATCATACAAGCTTCCATGACCATGCCAATAGAGGGTAAAACTAAATTTATCTTCATAAAACAGCTTAAAAAATAATTGAATTAAATTCAAAATAGGTCTATTAAATGTATTTAACTATACAGATTTTTATTATGCCATGAATTGAATCATCAGCCTTTTTGTATGGAATGATTCTGACAACACCTTGTTTGGTCATAGCATGATGAATGAAGCTTCAAAGATACTGTAGGACATCCTCCTATGTGGGATTAAAATGAGACAGTACCTGAAGGGGGAAATCACAGGTAAATAGTTTTGAATTGATAATAACTCCTGTAACCAAGGGTGGAAAGGGTGTATTGCCTGCCCCCCTAAGATACTGAACAAAATCTTCCTTTGAGCTCACAAACCAAAAAGAAAATTAGTAAGTAGATTTACAAATGCAGAAGACAAAATTCAGCAGTCTCAGATTGGACATATTAAACATATAATAAGAAATTCAACATAAGTAATTTGGTTAATTTTTGGACTTTAATGAAATACTTGTCTTTTTTTGTTATTTTTCGGTGACATTGGGGTAAGTGGCTTCTTCTTTATGATAAAAGGTTTGCTAGATGGGTTATTTAAGGTGTTCTGGAAAATTTTATGGGTGTTGATAATGGTAATTTTGACAAGTTAAAGCTATAATATAGTAAAATAATATTTTTTAAAGGTTGTTTATTTTTTTAAGAGTGGTTAATAATAAGATGAAATTTTATTTGTTAAATTTAAGAGGTAATGTTTTTTGATATTGGATTTTTAAAGAGGAAATTTAATTTTAAATCTTGATAAATGTTATTAATTTTACTGGAGAAAATATTCCAATAGAGTAGTAACCCTAATGTTGGGTACTGGATAATTTTCATTTTTAATACTGAGATTACACTGCGCTTAGCTACTGGGAAATATTCAACACTATGCTTCCACTGAGCTTAGCTACTGTGCAAGTAAACTTACTATAATATACTGGACTACCTCCCAGGTGAGGTATGAATTATTCCTGTGCTTCTAATGTGAAGGGGATAGAATGTGCATGGGGGGAGAACCCCTCTAATTATACCTTTTGGTAGACCATGGGACTCTCCATGGGAGCTTTCTTTTTCCACGTTAGTTCCTCTCAATTTCATCATGTCAGTTTGTCTTTGGTGAGGGCCTTTCTTGCATGGGTCAGATTATTTAAGGTTTGGTGATACTTTTTTCTCTTCAAAGTCTCCATTTATCACATGATGATCTTTTGGTGAACTGATTATGGCATGATATTCTTGGATTTTCATTTCATACATGAGGTGATTTCATTTTGGCTGGGGATTTTTCTTGTGAAAAGCTTTTCTTATATCACATGATATGCTGTTTTTGGGTGCAGTATCACATGATGACCTTGTATTTTCTTTGCATATGTCATATTTTGGGCTTGCTTGAAGTGTCTGTGTGACTTATGCATCTGTGATGGCTGTGGGTCTTCTTTTTGAGCTTTAAAGTGAGGTCAGGTGATAAGCTCTTGCACTGATGAATTTACTGTTGTGTATGAGATGATATGATTCTTTAGTTTGACACATGCTGTGCAACGTCATGTGGTTGATATTTATATAAGGGTGTGTGCTTCATGCAGAGCTTTGTAACTAGTTTTGACTTTCATTAGGTGATAATTGGTGTAAAGAATTTCAGTTCTTTTTTAAGGTTTCAAGTCGGTTACTGTGGATATATGTGAGCCTTGAGGTATATTTTACATACCCAAATAGGCCACAATTATCTTAAAAATAAATTTTTAATTATGCATAACTCATAAGTCATGCATATATCCAAAGTTCATCATTTTTAATTTCAGAAAAGATGAATAACGTTTTATTGAGTAAGCAAGTCCATGGATTTAAGACCGGATTTGGATGCTACACAAAAATTCACCTAGGGTAGCTCCATAGAGTGAATAAGCTCAAATTAACTCTTTGAGGTGGTAAAATGGAAAATACTTCAATACCACATAAAAGATCCGTGAAAAGTTTTGTTTTTCTTAATTTCACGCCAAAATAATGGGAATGTGAGAAATCCCATGTTACATATACACTAAGAATAGTGTTATTCATGTTTTGAGCACTTAATATCATGGTATTCTTACATGGACTTTTGGTACACCCATAGTGGATATCTCACTTGAAGCTTAAATTTCTATTTTGACATGAAAAATAGGCAAGGGGGACAAAAGACATCAAAGAGAGCCAGGGTACCCAACTTCTGAGGCCTCAGAGGCATGGACAGCTCCAAACCTTGGATCCATGGCTGATCTTGGCCTAATTGGTAAACTGAAACCTTTTGGGAACTTGGTTACAATGTTACAACTACAGTAAAACTTAAGAAAATAGCAAATAACCTGCTCTTTTGACGTGCCAAGGAGGTAAAGAGCTACTTAGACTGCTGTAACCATGTCAATTCTTAATGACTTTCCATGGATAAACCCAAAAAGAGTAATTAAAACCCTTTTTTGACTTGTATCCATTGATTTACCTCATAGCAACCAGTGAAACACTGATATTTGCAATTCTACATAGAAATGAGGTAAAAACTTCAAAAATTCATTAAAAATACAATTATTAATAAATCTTTCTGAAACTTCCAGGACTCATGGAGAACCTTATGATCTATTGTACAGCCAAAAAGAATTAAGGTTTTACTAGTAAAATAAAAAGTTTTACGTACAGTCCATTTTTTGACTATTCTATGTGAAACACTGAATCTTCAAAAATTCCCAGTAATTACAACCTGTGATGAAATTGGCAATAACAATGATAACTTTGAGAAATAAATGATTACTTTGGAATAAAAGAAGATTTACCGATGTTACTCCTTTTATTCTTAACCATATCGGGGTTGGTAGTCACGTAAAAGCATCAATTAAGTATTATGATAATCTTACGTGACAACAGATGATGCAATCAATACTCCGAAAAGGTTTATTGTTTTCTTACTAACTGTTTTTAGTTTGCTTCATGGCACGCCTCTGTGAGCTGTTGTTGACTTAAAAGAAGCCTTTTCTTGCTGTTTTTTCCACATCATCATCTTATTATTATTTAAACCATTATTACCAACAAGTAAGTATTAGTTACAGCTATTCTTAGGTGTTTTAAATTTTTCAGAATCAATCAGAAAGATGTTAGATCATAGAATCCAACTATATATTGCTGTAATACTGTTATAAATTCATTTTGATCTTTAAGATCCACAATTCCACATCAAATCTCTCTATCTTATCTTTCAATAAGCTCTTTGAAATATTAGTGAGTGATTTATCTTTAATTGTTAAAGTTTTTTCTCTAAAATTAGTTTTATTCAAGAATTATCATTATAATTATTCTTGCAAAAGATAATTATATATTAAAATAATTTTATTATTCTAATAAAAGAAGTTTTATTATTAAAATCTTCTTGTAATTGATTCTAGTAGACAATTACTTCCTCACTGTTAAGATCACTAGTAGTGTTTAACACGTGAAAGAAATAATTCTTCAATTATTTGATTGTGGTTATAATGATATTTTATTATTATACTTCATAAGAACAGACACAGTACTGTTGATTAATAGTGATATTATCATCAGTTTCATAGTCACATCTTACATTTGGGGGCCTGGGCGTGTTTTTAGAACCTTGTACCCTTAATATATTTTTAAGTTATAAAATATATTAATTTAATAATTTTTTTCTTTCATTTCAAAGATAAAATAATTCTTATTTTTGAAATTGTTTTGAAAAGCTTTTTCATTGAGGAATTTGGTTTAACTTTATACTGTTTTTACACGTGGCTTTTTCACATCCAAAAACTTATAAAATTATTCTTTGAGTTACTCTGAATTAATTTTCATTCAAAATCTTAAATTGTCATTTTTTTCTTTCAAAAGAATAATTTTTTTAATATTAAAAAATATAAAACTTATAAAGAATCTTTAAAAATATTAAAAAGTATAAAAAATAATTTTTCTCTTTTATAATTCTTTCTAGTGTCTTTAATCAAATACTGTGCAGCTGGCAACAGACTCAGTAAAAGATATATCACTAGTCCAGAATCTTCAGAAGCAGTATCTGAAGACAGTATTGAGGTGCAAATTGCTAAAAGAGGCACCTTATTTAACTCAGAAAAGGCTAAATTACCACCAAAAGGTGTGTATTTTATCTTATATTTTCACCTTTTATCTTTAAATTGATGTGAAAATGGTGCATACCAGAAATGGAAGAAGCTATTCAGTCCAACCAGATGGATGTGGACAAGGAAGAGGCAAGACCAAATTCAGAAGTGCCAAGTCTTCCACAAGAAAGACACATTTGGAGGATGCCAGAGTTGCCCCCCATTCCCCAAGGTCTGTACCAACAGATTTTGACATGAATTCTGAGCCTTAACTGATTCATGGCCATTTTTCTAGGGCTGAACCATTTTCAAGTGGCAGCAATAGAAATATATCAATGCCAGTACAAAAATTGATTCAGAGCAGCCAAAGAAGAGGAGTGAGAAATATGCCCAAGCCTTTGGCAGGGGGCCATGAACTATTACTTACACATCAAGAGCTTTCTGGGTCAGGAGAAGACCATAGAGCTCTTAGGAGGATGGAGCCCCCTGTCTTGCAAAGACAAGGTCAAAAAGATAAAGAATTTGTTGAAGAACCAAAGTCTTTTATCCATAGAGCAGAAGAAGGAACTGGAAATGACTCCAGCTTTGGAGATAGAGGCCCCAGTGGCGTCTACCAGCTCCAAACCAGCTCCAGAAGTATCCAAAGAAAAGCCCAAAGGACCTCAGAAGAAGCAGAGAGGTCCCAAGAGCCATCAAGGCAAGGGAAAAGGCAAAGCCAATTGGCATAGACCTCACCCACAAGGGTACAGGATCCCCAAATTGGAGCATTCAGCAGTGGACAGTGTGTTCAACATGGCCAGAACTCTCATGGAATTCACAGCCAAGGAACAAGAGAGCATGAACAGGACTTTTCTCCACAAATAACTGATGAAATACACTTTGTTAAATCTAGTATTGATGCAGAACTTGGCAAATTTGATGTAAAGTTAAATAAAATCATATTGGACATAAGTGAATTAAAAAGAAATGACAAAAAATATACTGAATGGTATGAATTAACAAATGCCAGATTTGATTCAATTACCAATGCTTGTAGCAGAATTGAGAGTACATGTCAGATTTAGAATGATGAGATGGAAGATCTTTCTATTTTTAAAATAAATGAAAAACTACAGATTCTACAAGATCATGTCTTGAAGATAGTTGAAAATACCAATCAGTTTGCTCTACATTTAGAAAAAAGGGACAGTGAAAGGCAGAAGTTAAAGAATGAAAGCATTGCAAATGTAGAACAAATTCATAAGAATTATGAACCACATATGCCAAGACATTCTACACCTTTGATTGAAGAAAAACCTTCTGTTAAAGAAAGTTTTACCCCACTTCTAGGAGAAAATATTGTCTCTGTCAAAGATATTCGCAAATTAGAAGAATGGCCAACATTCTCTGGTGAAGGAGAATATAACCATATTGAGTTCATCAGGACTATTGATATGTTACAGGAAGACTTTAATATAACTGATGAAACAATAGTGGGGAAATTACACTCTCTGTTTACCGGGACTGCAAAGAAATGGTATTACAAGATGAGGATGGATCATGGAAAACATGATTGGTCTTGGTGGAAATCTGAAGTGATTACCAAATGGGCCAACAATTCTTGGAGGTTTAAAATGGAAAATGCTTTTGAAAGTGCCATTTTTAACTCAGAGAAAGATAAACCACTTACTTCGTTCTTCAAACAAAAAAAAAGCTTATCTGCTTTACACCCAGATATTTCTGACACTATGATTAATATGAAGATATTAAGAAAGTGTGGAGGAGAACTGGAACATGCTATCAAAAGCAGATGTGTAGAACCCTGTTCAACAGAGGACTACATTAATGCAATGGAAGATATCATTACCAGAACAAGAATTGGTAAAACTTGGACTAGAATACCTATGAAATCCAAGATGATCCCAAAGATTCCCAGAGAGGATAAAAGACCAGAAAGACCTGTCTTGAATTGTCATAAATGTGGAAGTACTTCACATTTAGCAAGCACTTGCACCAAAAAGACAAAAATCAATGAAGCTCAGGTCATTGAAGAAATTCAGTGTACTGAAGAGAAAGAAGAGTCTGATCAAGATTCTGCAGACTCTGAAGATACACCAGTAGAGGACTATGCCATTGAAAACATTACATCTTTCTTTGAGGTCACAAAAGTCCATACCCACTTTCCACAGTACAGTAAGGATTGCTGCAACCTAATCAATATCCAAGGTGCCAGAATGTGTAAAACAAAACCTGCTAGAGGAAATGGATACACTGCTGGAGCATCCTGTATCACATCAGGTTTGATGAGTGATATTGAAGCCAAAGTAAATTTGGATACAGGGGCATTTTGCACTTGTGTGGGCAAAGATTATCTCCAAATTATACATCCTGAATGGAAAAACCATCTATTACCAATAGAAGGTGTGCAATTTAGTAGTACCAGTAACAATATGTACCCCTTGGATATATTAGACACTAATCTTGTATTTCCACACCCAGCAGGAAGTGTAAGGATGAAAACTGAGATTGTTGTAATGGATAATTGCACATCTCAGCACATCATTCTTGGAAATGATTACTTGAATATCTATGGTATTGACATAAATAACCATAAAGACAGATATTTCACAATTGGGGATAACAAGAGACAAAAATTTGCTTTTTCCAATATGCCAAAACAAATATCTGTACTATCTTCTGTCAAGGATACTTACAAAAATGAATTTGTGTCTAATCAACTTGTTGAAGGACAAATTAATCCATCATTGTCACCAAAAATGAGGAATGAACTTATTAATGTGTTATACACATACAAAAATGCATTTGCCTCTGATAATGAACCATTAGGTGTTATAAGGGGACATGAAGTTGATATTACTCTCAATATTGAAAGGCCATATCCTCCAGTACTTAGAAGACCAGCTTATCCAGCCAGACCCAGAGCTAGAGAAGCCTTGGAAAAACATATCCAAGAGTTAATCCAACTTGGTGTACTAAGAAAAGTAGGCCATAATGAGGAAGTTGAAGTGACAACACCTGTTATTATTGCATGGCATAATGACAAGTCAAGAATGGTTGGGGATTTCAGAGCATTGAATACCTACACAGTTTCAGATAGGTATCCAATACCTAGAATTCAAGAAACCTTGACTCAATTGTCTAAAGCCAAGTATATAACATCAATGGATGCATTGAAAGGTTTCCATCAGAATGTTTTGAAGCCTAAAGCTAAGAAATTACTTAGAGTTATCACTCACTGTGGTATTTATGAGTATCTCAGAATGCCATTTGGCATTAAAAATGCTCCATCCCATTATCAAAGAATGATGAACACAATCTTTCCCACAGAATTGTCTGAAGGATGGCTTATAATTTATATTGATGATATTATCATATTTTCTGACTCATGGTCTTTGCACCTTGAAAGACTTGCAAGTGTCCTTCACAAAGTTGCAGAAGTGAACATGAAAATTTCACTTAAAAAACACAATTTTGGTTTTGAAGAACTCAAAGCATTAGGACATATTGTTTCTGGTTTAAGCTTGGGTATTGACAAAAACAAAGTAGCAGCAGTGTTACTTAAGCCAATAACCCATAATAAAAAAGAAATGATGTCTTTTCTTGGGTTTGCCAGTTATTATAGGCAACACTTGAAAGATTTTGCAATTCTAGCCAAGTCACTTTATAGAATCTGTGATTAACAGACTGTATTTGAGATGACACAGGAGAGAATTAAATCTTATGAGAAGATAAGGAAAGCTCTTACAGAAGCACCTTTAATCCTCATGCCTGACTGGAATATTCCTTTGAAATTGTACATTGATGCATGTGGAGATGGATTAGGGGCAGCCCTAAATCAAGTCCAAATTATTGATGACAAACCTACAGAAGGACCAGTTTGTCACAACTCAAGGCAAATAAAACCAACAGAAGCCAGATATGGTGCAAGCCAAATGGAGTGCTTATGTTTGGTATGGGCACTTGAGAAATTACACTTTTAAATTGATGGCAGTGTTTTTGAAGTTATAACTGACTGTAATGCAGTAAAATCACTTCTTAACATGAAAACTCCCAACAGACACATGTTGAGATGGCAAATAGCCATTCAGGAATATAGAGGAAACATTACTATAGTCCACAAAGCAGGAAACATTCAAAAGAATGCTGATGGACTTAGCAGGTGGGCATTAGCCAACACTCCTGATAACCCAGCTTATGTACCCTTGAAAGCTGAACCACAGATTCCAATTGAAGGGATTAATATAACTGATATTGGGACTGAATTCTTTGAAAAGGTTGGGGAATCTTATAAGCAAGACAAGAATTGCCATATCTTGACTTCTTTGTTAGATAAAAACTGCAAAGATACATCTTTGGTCAATGCACTAGATGAAGTTTGGAGAAATTCCTATTCTGAAGGAAGATTTCACTTGTTTGATGGGATTATTTACCACATAACCAAACATTCTTGTGTAATGACATTATGCAGCAGATTGCTTATCAATACAATTCTTCATGAATGCCATGATAGCATCAACTCTGGACACCTGTCAGAGGACAGAACACTTGAAAAAGTAAATAACTGTGCATGGTGGCCATCTTGGAGAAAAGAAACCATTGAATATTGCCATACCTGTGACAGATGCCAAGAAGCAAACAGGAGTACAGGCAAGAAATTTGCAATTATGATGCATATTCAAGAACCAAAATCCCCATGGGATGTTGTTCACATGGATTGGGTCACAGCACTTCCTCCAAGTGGTGACAAAAGCTATAATTCTTGTTAAGGCATTGTAAACAGATATAGCAAGACTCCCGTATTCTTACCATGTCATAAAGATGACACTGCTATGGACACAGCTCTTCTTCTGTGGAGTAGAGTCATTTCTCATACAGGATTATTTAAGAATATCATAAGTGACAGAGATCCCAAGTTCACATCTGCACTTTGGACCAATATTCACAGATTGTTTAGGACTAAGTTCTCATTCTCAACAGAATATCACCCTCAAACAGATGGACTAGCAGAGAGAATGATTCAAAATTTAGAAGACATGACCAGGAGATTCTGTGCTTATGGGGTAGGATTCAAAGACTCAGATGTCTTTACCCATGACTGGTGCACTCTAATACCTGCATTGGAGCTGGAATATAAGAAATAAGTCCATTCTTCTAAAGGCAAAACTCCTGCTATGTTAGAGAAAGGATGGAATCCAAGACTCCCAGCAGATACACTGAGGAAAGACTTTATTGACATTCATCCTACAGATTGCAGCTCCAAAGTAATGCTTGATAAAGTTAAATATCATGCAAAACAAAGTATGAATGATGCTTTTGAATATGCTAAACAGAAGTGGGACAAGAGTCACAAAGTACCAGACTTCAAAGTAGGGGACTTAGCTCTAGCTTGTACCTTGAATTTTAATAATATCAAAGGCCCAAAGAAACTTAAAGATTCTTATGTAGAACCTTTTGTTATTGTTGCCTGACATGGAACCAATGCAGTCCAAGTGGAATTGAGTGGTGAATTGGAAAATAAACACCCCACGTTTTGAGTCAGCTTGATAAAACCTTATCAACCAGCTGATAAAGAATTGTTTCCTCTAAGGAACCCAACTCCTTTAACTGTCCCACCAGTGGAACAGAATGAAGACAAAAAGATAAAGAAAGTCATTAAAGAAAGGAGACTTAGGAGTAAAAATCAGAGAGAATATCTTGTCAGATATAGAAATACAGTACATGAAGATGAATGGCTGGAAGAATCAGATATACCTGACTCAAATAAACTCTTGAGAAGATTTAGACATGAAAGAAGGCCACAAGCCTGAATATTTCTATGAATGTGCTTTAAATTACTTGATCTGAGTAATGTAAAAAGGTTGGAAAGTGGACATTAACCCCCATTTGGGGGTTTTTATTATTTCTATCATTGATAAAATTGAAGTACAATTTTATTTTTGGGGGGGAGGGAATGTGAGCCTTGAGGTATATTTTACATACCCAAATAGGCCACAATTATCTTAAAAATAAATTTTGAATTATGCATAACTCAAAAGTAATGCATATATCCAAAATTCATCATTTTTAATTTCAGAAAAGATGAATAACGTTTTATTGAGTAGGTAAATCCATGAATTTAAGACCAGATTTGGATTCTACACAAAATTTCACCTAGGGTAGCTCCATAGAGTGAATAAGCTCAAATTAACTCTTTGAGGTGGTAATATGGAAAATACTTCAACACCACATCATTAATACCACATAAAAGATCTGTGAAAATTTTTGTTTTTCTTGATTTTACGCCAAAATAATGGGAAAGTGAGAAATCCCATGTTACATATACACTAAGAATAGTGTTATACATGTTTTGAGCACTTAATATTATGGTATTCTTACATGCACGTTTGGTACACCCATAGTGGATATCTCACTTGAAGCTTAAATTTCTATTTTGACATGAAAAATAGGCAAGGGGGACAAAAGACATCAAAGAGAGCCAGGGTACCCAACTTCTGAGGCCTCACAGGTGTGGACAGCTCCAAACTTGAATACATGGCTGATATTGGCATAATTGGTAAACTGAAACCTTTTGGGAACTTGCTTACCATGTTACAACTACAGTAAAACTTAAGAAAATAGCAAATAACCTGCTATTTTGACATGCCAAGGAGGTAAAGAGCTACTTAGACTCCTGTAACCATGTCAATTCTTAATGACTTTCCATGGATAAACCCCAAAAGAGTAATTAAAACCCTTTTTGGACTTGTATCCATTGATTTACCTCATAGCAACAAGTGAAACACTGATATTTGCAATTCCAACATAGAAATGAGGTAAAAACTTCAAAAATTCATTAAAAATACAATTCTGAATGAATCTTTCTGAAACGTTCAGGACTAATGGAGAACTGTATTATCTATGGTACAACCAAAAGGAATTACAGTTTTACTAGTAAAATTAAAAGTTTTACCTACAGTCCATTTTATGACTATTCTACGTGAAACACTGAATCTTCAAAAATTCACAGTAATTACAACCTGTGATTAAGTTGGCAATAACATTGATAACTTTGATAAATCAATGATTATTTTGGAATAAAAGAAGATTTACAGATTTTACTCCTTTTATTCTTAACCATATTGGGGTTGGTAGTCACGTAAAAGCATCAATTAAGTATTTATGACAATCTTATGTGACAACAGATGATGCAATCAATAATCCAAAAAGGTTTATTATTTTCTCACTAACTGGCTTTTCAGTTTGCTCCATGGCATGCCTCTGTGAGCTGTTGTTGACTTAAAAGAAGCCTCTTATTGCTGTTTTTTCCACATCATCATCTTATTATCATTTAAACCATTATTACCAACAAGTAAGTATTAGTTACAGCTATTCTTAAGTGTTTCAAACCTTTCAGAATCAATCAGAAAGACGTGAAATCATAGAATCCAACTATATACTGTTGTAATACTGTTATAAATCCATTTTGATCTTTAAAATCCACAATCCCACGTCAAATCTCTCTATCTTATCATTCAATAAGGTCTTTGAAATATTAGTGAGTGACTTATCTTTAGTTTATAAAGTTTTTTCTCTAAAATTAGTTTTCTTCAAGAATTATCATTATAATTATTCTTGCAAAAGATAATTATATATTAAAATAATTTTATTATTTTAATAAAAGAAGTTTTATTATTAAACTCTTCTTGTAATTGATTCTAGTAGACAATTACTTGCTCACTGTTAAAATCACTAGTAGTGTTTAACACGTGAAAGAAATAATTCTTTCATCATTTTATTGTGGTTATAATAATATTTTATTATTATAATTCATAAGAACAGACACAGTACTGTTGATTAATAGTGATATTATCATCAGTTTCATAGTCACATCTTACAATATAAGATAAAGTACTCCTGTGGCTTTGTTGTAAATGACTTTCAGGAATTCCATGGGGTTGATATTTGCATCATGTGAATTTTTTATATAGAATTCAAGGAGTCTGTGTAGCTCATTCCAGTTTCATTTCCATGCTGAAAGAGTCTTGTGGCCATAGAGGGCTGTAAATCTGGGTAGGGTGTGTAATTTAAAGGGTGGTACCTCATTTTTTATAGCTATTTGTCTATATGTAACTTGCTCTTTACATATCAATTATGAAATTGAATGAATTATTCAAACACATACACTGCCCTTCTGTTCCTGTGCCATGGTATTATGAATCAACTCTGGATTTTTGCTGAAAAACTGAACTTTTGGTGTAAAATTTGACTGTAAGTCTGCCTTTGAGTTGAATTTACTGCTGTTATGGGTACTATGAGCTTGATACTGGTAAACAAATGGTATTGAATACCACATCCCCCTCTCCATTCAATGATTTAACCAGCATTCCAGGTGAGAGCTCCCTATTCTTCATCTGATTCTGTGTTTTACCACAATAAATCTCCCTCATTCATTGGTTCATCTTCTTCACTTTGTTCTTCTTCTGTGTCTATCAACTTTCCTCTTGGGTAAAACATTTTTGACTTCAGAGGCAGCAAATCTTCTTGATAATTTGGTTCCATCCAGCTCCTCAAGTTTATATAGTCCATTATTTATTTGTCTTATTACTCTTTAGGTTACATTTCATTTTTTTAAAACAATAATCCCCAATTAGTTTCTATTGTTCTATTTTACACCAGGACCAAATATCTTCGAGTAAGTTGTTATCTTAACTGGTGTGCCATTATTCTGTCCCAATATTTCATTGAGTCCTCCTTTGATTTTTTGAGTTTTTCTTCTTATTTCCTTCCAGCCTTTTGTATCTGGGTTCCAATAATTCCTCAGTTGTGGATATTTTGTGCCATTCAACTGTTATTTTTTTGTTTCAATATCAATTGGTAATAATTGTAGTTATAAAAATTGGAGTTCAAATGGTGAGAAAAAAGTTGTTCTTTTAGCGGAAATTCTGTCAGCCAATGTAACTAGTAGTATATATTTTTCCCATTTTAATCCATTTTCCCCATACATGTTGACTAGTGCATCTTTAAGTTGTTTATGGCCCCTTTCAATAATTCCTTGAGACTCTGGGTAATATTGTGTGGTCACTCTAAACCTTGATTCTGCCTTTTTTACTTCATCTTACAATAATTTTTGAAACTCTGCCCCCATAAAAAATGACTTCTTTTGGTAAGCCATACCTGCATATCCATTCTAAGGTGAACAATTCTTCCACTTATTTTGCTGTTAATTTGACTAGTCCAAATGTTTCTGGCCATCCTAAAATATAATCTCTGGTCACAAACATGTAATTCAATCTTTCAGATTTGATGTGGACTGCATCCATTCTGACCCTTTCAGAGATTTTTAATTTTGCTGTAGACTTTCCTTGTTCCCTTTGTAAGCCTTGACTTCCCTTTTGGAAGCAAAAGCAAGATTGAACTTATTTCTTTACTGATTTCTTCATTCCTTCCCACCAATATCTTGCTTTGATTCTTTTATGGGTTTCATTTTCCCCTCTGGGACCCATGTCTTCATGAAGTGACTTAAAATGTAGCTTTGAGCTTCTTGACTTGATATAACCAATTGGGTGTTTAGGTTATTTCTTCTTTTTAGTTGGCCATATTCCAAGAAAAATCTGGGTGACCTTCTTTTTAATCCTTCTAAATTCTTCTTCCTTGCTTGATTCTTGTTTTTTAATTGTACTTAAGTATTCCTGCATCCTGATCCAAAAATCCTGCTTCTTTTGTTGGTACTTTTGTTTCTAAGTAATTGAGTGAATTTACATTATTAGCCCCAACTTCAGGGTGTGGCTTGATGCAATTATCTTCTTCATCAAATTCTGGTGCATCTTCATCTTCTTCTTCAGAGTTTTTTGGTCTTCTGAATAGCCCATATGGAATAGTGAAGGATTTCCCTGGTTTGTGTACCAAATCAAAAGAAAATAGTTGGATGAAAGCCCCCATCTTTTTGTGGGGGAATTGGGTAAGCAAGGGGTGTTGATCATGCCAATTAAGGCCTTAGCATAAACCTTCAATTAACAATTTTGTCCCCAAAATATTGTTTGAAGCTTCTTGAGAACTCTTGCAAATACAAAGATTTTCAATTTGGGTTGTGAGTATTTTGATTCCAATTTTGAGAAGGTTATTGATTTGTATAATACTAGTCTATTATTTCCTTCTTTGTCTTCTTGTGTGAGTACTGCCACTGTAGCAATGTACATTGAATCTACTGCTAGCATAATTTTTCCTGATCTTATTAATAATCCAATTTGTTGAGGGACATCTCTTCCCCAACTATTCCTCTGAGCTTCTGGAAAACTTCACATTTTTCATCCCATTCCCAGTCAACATCTTTTCTGGTGAGCCTTCTTAGTGGTGATGAAACTTGTAAGAAATTTTCAATAAACATCCTTACATAGGCACAAAGTCCAATAAATCCTCTTATTTACTTCTTGTTTGGAGGTGTTGGCCAATTTTAAATCTTTTTGATCTTTTGTTTTGAAATTCTTCTTCCTTTGAATAATACAACATTCCCTACTATGTCCAAAGCTGGCACACAGTGTGCAAACTTTGATCCTAAGATAGTAAATCCTGTTTCTTCAATCCTGAATAAAATTCTTTCTAAAGTTATGGCATATTCCCATATAAATATTTCTATTGAGGGGTTTTCTGGTAGCTTTTATTGGTTGTAAAGTGAGATTGAGCCTTTTATTCCTCCATAATCAATAAAAATGCCTACAATTTCTGGTATTTCTTCTTGGAGTATCCAATCAATTCGGGCTTGTATACTGCTACTGAGTTTGTGGCTCCTTGAGATAATATTGTGAGCTTCATCCTTGCAAGGAGTGTTTCAAAAGTGGTAAGAGGTCTTTTAGTGAAATCCACAATGAGAAAAATTCCTAAACCTGAAAGCAGGTGTTTCATTTGGAAATTAGCCTGTACCTATCCTAGACAGAGCTTGAACCCTTCCTGTGAACTTGGTTGAACCCAGGATTAAAGTCTTTGTTAGTATTCCAACTTATTCCAAGCCACTGGATTATTCCAGAAACTAAAGGATTTTATTACTTTCTGCATGGGGTGGACCAAGTATATAGTATATTATATGAGAAAATTTTCCATTCATATTTTCATCCTCAAGTGAATACTGTCTATGATAAAAAATGAAATCTGAAAATATATTTTCAATTTAGATAACTCCATTATTATTAAGCCAAAAGAAGTAAAAGCCAGTTTACAAAATGAAGAAATGTTCTATTTTTATTTATTTATGACCTATTATTACTTTACTAAAATTTAAATTCTTATTTCCATCTCAAAACATGGCTTGAAAATGTTAATATAAGCTGTTGTTAACTGACTCCTCTTCTAAAAAAACCTGAATTTTTTAATATATTGCTTTTGGAATTGTAAGGTGTGGATATGCAAATTTAATTGAAATCAAGTACTTTTCCTGTCCTCAAGCTTTGTATAAGGTAAAACTTGATTAAAAATAGTATTAAATAAGATTTCTAAGAGAAAACACACCAGTTTTATTGTTTTAAACTTTAGAAGTATAAAAAAGAATATCATAAAGCTTCATTGCTTTACCAACAATAAATCTTTATCCAAAAATACTCTACAAGAGATATTTCAGGCTACAAAAGAAATTTATTCAAGAGCAATTTCAATTGGAATCAATTGAGAAAACGAGCGCAGGTAATTAATATAATAACTGAGTCTTTGAAAAGAATATTAAAGAGAAAACATTCCAAAAAGTGACTAGAGTGAATTTGGAAACAAAGTGACAAAGTTAAAATTGAAGAAAGATGCTTCAATTCACTTATGGGGTGGTTCAAGCATAAAAATGATTATAAGAGTTACAAAAAAATGATTATAACAATTCTTTCATGTGGTTGAAAGGCTCAAAGTGATAAGAAAAGGGTGGTTGGAATCTCTTATTGATTGGCTTAACAGTGTTTAAACTAATTATGAAAGGAAAAGATTCTAACATGAAGAGAAAAGTGGAGCAAAGAAGAATTTTTTTTATAGCCATCAATTTTCTTACTTCAAAAGGAATATTTCCTCTTTTCAGTTATGGAAAAAACACTTACAACAGAAAAGACAATTATAGTGACATTAACCCCAGGTTTAGACCAAAAAAAGGCTGGTTTTAGCCATTTTGGACCTTTAAGTCAACCATTTCTATAGTAATACCTGGCTTCAAGCCTTCATAACACATCAGAATGTGTTTAAAAGACTTTTAAACCGGTTAAAACTGTTTTTAAAATGATTTTTTTATCTTAAGGGTAGTTTTACCATCTTGGCAACTGTTAAAACTGCCCTGGTTGGTATCAAAACCTCATCATCAATTGAGACACAGACCCTGTGACTCAATTACAGGCCAAAAGTGATGAATTTTTGCAGGGATTTTGACATCTCATGCCTTTCAGCAAAGAATTTGGGGGTCTAGCTCCCCCTTGGAGCCAAGATTCCTTTTCCCCCAGAATCAATCTTTCCAATTTATTTTTTCTTTAATTCCTCATCATGTATTATAATTAGAATTTAAATATGTAATTCAATTGAGTTTTTAAAGTACACAACTGTAATAATTGACACCACATATGTAAATTAAAGTTTACTTATGTAATGCACATGCACATTTTGACATTTCAATCAAAAATACTTCAATTCCTCATAGCTTCTAAACTCAAGACAACACCTCAGTTTTAACACAAAATTTGATGGTTAAAAACACATTTGATGTGAAATAAATTGAGGTTTTGAGGATTTTCAACTTTTGTACAGAAAATACTAGAAGCTTAATTTAAGCTTATTTAGAGTTGAGTTACAGACATTTTCCCCAGAGGTGACCCCACCTTATTTTTTATGAGGAGTCCAATGGTGAAATGATTTTCATATTTTCATTTGTTGGATAAAAATTTATGATAATTTTGATTCAAAATTTTTCCCAAAACATTTCAATTTTGGTATTTTTGTTGAAAATTCATTTTTACTTAAATTTTTCAAGTAAAAATGTGTTTTCACACTTTTAAATTTCATTGTAATTTTATTTGTAAATTAACATTAAATTTCCATTTCTGTATATAACTTTATATGTATATTTTAATTTTTTGGTTTGATAATATAAATCAATTTGTTTTACTTATAATTGTATCTTGTTTTATTATTTGTGGTCTTTTGGGTATCTGAAAATACCTCTAAGGCTCACAGGAATGGCCAAGCTTCTGGAACCTCAGAAGCAAAATATGAAGGCTTTGAAAGCCCTTTTAATAAAACTATTTCAGAAAAAAATAGAAAAAATGTGTATATTTTTTCTTCTTTATTTATTTTAATATCTTGAACTTGATTTTTTTGATTTTTGCTTTTCTTGTTTCTTTGTATTATCAAACATTTGCATCAATTTTTATTACAAAAACCAAGAATTCTCTTTTCAAAGAGAAAAGACCTTACTATTACTTGTTTGAGAGTATTTTTCTTAATTAATGAGAGAATTGTTGGGCTTTATAAATTACAGCCTCTGAAAGTGGAAAAGATGAAAAATTTCAAAGGAAATTACAGTACAGGGCCTGTAATGGCTCCTACTGTAAATTTTGCAAAGATCATTGACAATTTTACAGTAGAAGCTTTTACCGCCCCTGTACTGTAACAAAATTGACACTTGTAAAGAAATTTACAGTAACAGGTCTTTTAAGACTTGCTACTGTAATTTTAATTGAAAACCAAAAAAAATCAAAATTAAGGCAAATTAAACATATTGAAATGGAAATAAAGAAAAATGAAAAAAAGCAAAAAAAAGTGAGGGAATATTCAAAATAGCACATCACTATAAAAAATGGATAAAAAACTCAAAAAAGTGGAAAAAAGGGTCAAAATCAATTTAAACTAGAAGAAAAACAGTTTTTTTATATTTCTTTTATTCAAAAACTATGAAAACAAATCTTTATTTCAATAATAATAACAAATCCACTGCACATTTTCTGATCTTTTATCCTTCTTTTGTTGAGGTATATCTGTCATTTTATTCAAAATAATTGCTGAAAATATCTTTTTGGAATATTCTTTGTTGTTTTTGTGTTTCTGTTTTCTCTTTCAACAATAAAATTAAAGAAAATTTGTTTTATAACATAATGTTGGAAAGGAAAGTTGAAGCTTTTGAGCTCATTAGCATTCTGATCAAACTGATAAAAAATTAAAATAATTTGCATTTTTTAAATTCTAAAGGGCCAGTTCACTTGATATCTAAGAGCTATCTTCCAATATATAATAGGATTATGTCAAAAAATATATGAAAGCTTGATTTACCTGTAAGCCTGTTCAAATATTGTCAAACTTTAGATTGATAATATTTTTTTCTTTGTAAAGGCTCAGAAGGATTTTTCCTTGATTTTCAAAAAGATATATTTCCAAATTTTTATCATATTTTAATTGTTAAAAGCATATGATTCATTATTATTTTGAATAATTACTCTATTTTTTGTAAAGAGAATTTAAAGATGG
This sequence comes from Austropuccinia psidii, assembly GCA_023105745.1. NCBI lineage: Eukaryota > Fungi > Basidiomycota > Pucciniomycetes > Pucciniales > Sphaerophragmiaceae > Austropuccinia > Austropuccinia psidii. The sequence continues at coordinate 3,292,457 of JALGQZ010000001.1, forward strand.
GTTTGAAAATTTCTAAAACTATGTTCTTCATAAATTGCCATAGAAAAATAAGATTGAATGGGTAAATTACTAAAGAAATTCTTGATAAGTAAAATTCAATACTCAAGACATGATTCACACCATTTTTTGATTCTAATTGGACATGGCTCTGAATTGATATTTGTGCCACTAAAGGATTAATTCCCTAAAAGGTCAAACTTATTTCTGTGGCCTCCCTATTCAGAATGTGAATTTAATAGCTACTTCAACCCTTTTGGGAAGGATGAATCCAAAATAAAAACCTTAAATATTTCATATTATCTTCTAAAAGCACTTAACAGAGATGTGTATATGATCTTTTTACCTCAAATTTATAAATGTCTGATTATTCTAAAACTATCATTCCTTTATATTTTATGAGTTTATTGACATAATTATTATTTTAAAAAACTTGCAGGACTTTTAAAGATATATTTCTAGAAATAAATTTGTTGAAAGACCCTATTTATGAAAGTTCTTTTTCCTTAATATTTAATAGGGTCCTATTGTTTGAAAGAAAGCTAAATGAGCTGTCTCAGGTATTCATAAAGAAATAGTTTTTAATTATTTCCAATATATATTGAATCTATATATCAGCTTTAAGTGAGTGATAAATAATAGCATAGAAATGTGTCCTGCATAATTTTGAGAAAATTTCAGTTTGAAAAAGCTAAAAAACTCTTTTCTGAATTTCTTCTGATGATCTTAGTTTTAATTATTTAGTATTTATAAAGTAAAAAGTCCATTTCAAGAGAATTAAAGCTATAAACCCATTAATTTAATATGAGATGTTGAGCTCTTGATTCCATGGAGAGCTCTGCATATATCCTAGTCATTAAGAATTGTTTAAAAATCAATTGTATTGAATTTAAAATGAAAAAGGCTTTATAATACAGTAAAAATTATTAAAATAATGATGTAAAAGGTGTTCTTAATAAAATTATTTTACATCATTAGATAGTTTATGACAAGAATGACTGTCCATATTGACACATAAAGATTATATTTCCTCAAATGTTTTCAAAAAACATGCATTCTCTCAGCTTCATTTAACATTTTTATACAGACACTACCCTAATCTCCTCAAATTAGAAATTGAAATGATTTTGGTTTTCAACCATTTTAGTAGCACATTAAATAAAGATAGTTACTTCAGTACTAATAATTTCTCCACAGCAATATGCCAACCTGAGCTAAATATGTAACAATCTAATGAAAATGTAAATGCCCACAGAACTAAAGAGTCTGATATTTTGAATTTTTATTAGGATTTAAAATTATATTATTTTCCCATGTCTTTATATCAAGATAAAAATAGCTTTTAGCTTACACCATGGAATAGCATAATGAAGAATCCCTCACTCATGAAACTAAAGCCCAAGATTATAATTTAAATATTTATTTCATCTACCTATAAGTGTAATAATCTTATTCAAAGCATTTTATGGCTAAATTAGGGGTGGTATAATATAAATATAAACTTCATTTTTTTTGGCCTTGCCTCAAACTGCATCTGCACCATAAAGATTGAAATAATGTTTCAATTTTGATTGAACCCTTTATCTTAAAAGAGAGAAAAAATGATGTGTATGATTCCCACAAAATACAACTTTTTATAAGCAAGAACAGTTAAATGGTATTGTATATTTCTCATAATATTTATATATTCAGACAGTCTCAAAGTCCCCAAGAAATCATAAAATTTATCATAACTGTTTTAGAATTAAAGGTTCCAATTTTGATATTATTCATCTTTCCCACAAGTGAGCTTTACAGAAAGCTGAAAGTGTGATATATATATGAAAATCTATTGGAAAACACCCAGAGGTTTAATTTTTTGCAAATTCAGTGATAGAAAGTAATAAATAATATTTGAACAAAGGGAAAATTAAAATAAGCCTTCTCATCATGTATTGTTAAACTATTGAGCTTTGCCAACCCTGACCAAACACTGATATTGAGCAAAGTCAATCAAGACTTTGTGGCTTGAATTTCTTCCAAAGCTTCTACTTATAAATTTAGTTTCTTTCCTATCCTAAACACGAATCCAATATATCTGCAATGTAAAATTCCAAATGCAAAACTTTCTGTCAGGTGAAGCAACCTTTCTCATGGGGATCTGATTCTCTTTCATTGTATCCTCCCATGATGTCTCCTATTCCATAGCATGTTCTTCTTGAAAATTCATTGACCAATTATTCCATGTGAGGTGGTAAGCCAGAATCCTTGATGGTGACTTTGTTGAGTTCTTGAAGGTCATGGACAATTCTGAGTTTTACATTTGATTTGGACACACAAAATATTGGTCTTTTTTAGCTTGAGGTGGATTTCCCATAGAGTCCAGCTCTGATCCCTTCTCTGATTAATTTGGTAAAGTTACTTAGATTTTATTTTGGAATGGGAATTTGTTTCTTCTTCCAAGTCTCATGGGGCATTACTGGTATCTTGTAAAGTTTTCCACATGAGCTCTTTGGTAATCCTCTTTTTCCTTCACAGAAAGCTATTTCTTTTTCCTTTAAGGTAATTACATTTTTGGAGTAAATGTATTTCTTCATTTTATAACCACCTTGGTGGGCCAAAATTAACTGCTTGCCATCTTTCATGGGTGACCTTGAAGGTTTCTTGAAATATAGATGGGTGTTGTTTAAGGGTGTTCCATAATGATCTCTGGAAACAGGTGGGTTAAGGTCTTGAGGCATTGGATCATTGACTTGTCTCACCTTCTTCAGGACTGATTTATATTTGGCTTCTAATATTTGGTGATCCATCTTCAATTAGTAATTAATTGATTCTTTCCAAGAATTTACTAGTGTCCTGAAATATTGAGGTCTTCAAAATTCTTTCTTCTTTCTTTCATAAAAAATGTATCTTAGGGTCATACATGACCTACAACTAGGTGTGTAACCCCTATATATTTGGTATACAAGTCCTGCATTTTAAGTAATGCAAGGACTTCCTGGCCTACTCCAAGGACTTATCTTGATTCTGGAGCTCCTTTGGGATTGAATTTAGTTTCCATTTGACTTTTTTTTATTCTTCAATATTCATTATTCCCATTTGATTTCAGATTCATCTGGTTGTTTTATTTCTTTTTGAGGAATTTTCTTGTCTTAATTGATGTCTTGGGACTTCATTTTTTTAATTTTGGCCAATTTGGTGATGCTAAACACCTGTGAAACCCCTTGTTCCTGTTACACAAAGGGAGAAGTTTACTGTCATGCTAAGGAAAAAAGTGGTCCTTCAGCACTTCTCCTGACTAGGATAATTTCCTCCAGCTTCTTGGCTGTTTTTTATCAGTCTACCTTCCCAGGTCTACATGGGAATCAGTTTAGTCTCATTCTGAGGACCTCTTTAGTCTTCAAGCTTTTTTGAAATCCAAAGGGAAATTTGAGTTGAGTGTTTTACATCATTTTGTTGGCCCATTATTTTGAGTAAGTCCTGAGTCCATAATTAATCCAGTGAGTCATCCTTAATTTTGTAAATTTTTACCAGTGACTCTTAAATTCCAAATTAGTTTCAATCCATAATCAAAGAAATACTCAAGTTATTGTGTTTTCCCATGGTCAATCCAGAAGAAAATCCTGCTTTTATTTCTAAATAATCTTCTCTGTTTTCAATATTCTGAATAATTGACCTCTGATAAGTTATTTCCCAGTTTAATTGCTATTTCTTCAAAATGATTTATGTCCTTTTGCTCTTCTGTATTCCTGAAATATCCCTGTTATAAAATGAAAAATGAAAATTTATAATAATAAGATGATTTAAAATTGATTTTAATATTATTTGATTGGTTTTTTATGTTTTTCTGTTTTTAATAATATTCTTTTGGCTAAGGGCCCCCTCTCCATTTAAAAATCTTGAGTTGATTTTCAAATTTTGAAAATGACATACCTTCATTCACCCAGAACTTTCACTATAAGGGGTAGTGTAAGAAATACGTTTTCCCACCCTTTATATTTTAAAGTGATTTTTGATACAAATAAATAAGAATACAGTAAAGTCAGATAATTTCTATTTAAATTGGACTTAATAGTATTTTTTTGTTTGATTTTAAGTATAAAGTAACCTAAAAATTGGTATATCTGAGTAAAAACCACACTTTAAAGGAAATAATCCTGAATCAAAATCAAGATCATGGGACTTTTTGGTTAAAGGTGGTAATTTGTGCCAATCAGTAAAAATTGGTGCTCTCAAGAGGATTTATAATTAATATGACATAATTTAATTATCCTAATTTAAGTCCTTTATTCATATAATGAAGCTTATGATGCCACAACGCTTCCTTTTTGGAATAATTATTGTGACCCAGATTTTATTTCAAGTCCATCCCCTTTTTGGTTGAGATTTTCTGTTACCCATAAATGCATTTGAGTTGTTAAGAAAAATAGAAACAGTGAAATTAAAAATTTATACAATGAAAAGAAACTCTTCTTTGCTTTTGGGGGGATTTTTAAATTCAATTTGGAATAAATAGCACATTTAAATGTTAATAATATGTAAATTCCCCATATTACGTCAGTAATTTATGGGTTTTTAATATAAATAATGCCTTCAGAGTTCAATTAATTCCTTCATGGTACAAATATTTCTTCTTTTCAAGAAAGCTACAATCACTTCCTTGTAATTAAAGAAATATTTCAAATAGATTGATCATTTTAACAAAATTAATTGATGCAGAGTTTTTTTCTTTTTTTCTTTTTGTAATTATTTTTGGTTTGAAGATGTAAGCTGATTCAATGGCTCTAGGTGTTTTAGTAGAAGCAAAAAAATTGATGAAGATAAAAAGGAATATTATTGAGACCTTGAATGGGATATGCCCCTAATTCTTAGGGAAAAATTAATTTAATTTGAAAAAAATAACAAAATATTTTCAAAAGGTTTAAGTCAGTACATCTTTCTATTGCTTGTTTATAATGACATAAAATTATAAATTAAAAAAAACAAATAAAGCCTCAGTGTCACAGGGGCTCTTCTAAATGAAGAGGGCCTGGAACTCAGTGAACAGACCTATGGATGGCTCAAGGGAATTTTTCAAAGGATAGGAGCAATAAGATAAAGTGTAAGAATCCTGCTGATAAAGAATGAGAATTAAAAGACATGAAATAAAAGCAAAATCAATAAAAAAGAGCCAACCACAAATAATCCTGAATCATTGTTTCAACCTGTTCAGAAAAGAGGAAAGGATTAATAAGGATATGACCACCAGGACTCTTCTGAACAGGTGAGGGAAGCCTAAGACTAACTCATTAATTAATAAAATAATACTTCTGAGTAATAAATAAAATAATATTAATAAATAAATCAAATATTTCAATTAACTGGGGGAAAACCCCCCAGATGGGTGAAAGGGGGCTGTTATATGTGAAAAACTGCCAGCTTGGAGTTTGAGTGTTGAGAACCCATGACTGTATGATTGAAAAATCTGTATTTGAGATTTAAAACTGTATTGATGTATCCAATACAGAAATTTGAATCAATACAGTTATTTGCACCTGTATTGAGGACAGGCCTGTATTTGGTGAATCCTGAATTTGGGTTTTGCCTGTATTGAGCTGTATTGAGGTTTGAAACTGGAATGGTGGATCATACATGAAACCCCCTTGTTGATTAGGTGTTGGAAGATTTTCAATTAGTAATGATTGGTAATTCCCTGCCCTGTTTTCATGGCTGTGTCATTATCCCCCCTTGAAAGTGGTGAGCTCTGAGATCCATAAGATAAAGTGAATGTTGATTAGATAAATTAAAAAATACCTTCTTCCCCCAATTACCCAATTTTAATCCCTCATAATTCCTCTTCATCAATCATAACTCCAAAAAAATTATCCATATTCATAACTTGTAGGTCCTTTTGCTTTGACTTGATTCTGATTCTTCTCTTCTTCTTCTTCACAATCCATTTTTCTTCATCCAATTTGTCTTGAGTCCTCATGGCTCATGATAAGTAGATGACTTCAGGTTTATGTCCTAAGAACACTCTTCCTTGAATAATTCTTTCTTCATCCTGAAATTGGGCTAAAATTTCTCCTTTCTTGATTGTGGACAATTGCAGAAGTCCATTGAAATTTCCCCAATTTTTGTGTTTTCTGGGTTTTTTTGGCCAATTCAGCTAAAATGCGCAATTATGGCATTATGCAAGAGTATCAATAATTGGATGAAGGTTTGATCAAAAAAGGCTGAATTTATAATTTTGATGGTTTCAAAGAAGTAATACCCAGAAACACATAAAAGGCGCAAATATGCCAATATACATGAAAATGGCATATTTGATGGAACTTTGAATGAAATGAAGTTTTTGAATCAGAATTAGCCAAAATGCCAAAAATGCACAAAAATGTGCAAATTCACCAATTAGTGTTTTTTCTTTGAATCTTGATATTTCAAAGGCCTTTCAGATGATTTGAAGTGATTATGCACAAATGCATAAAAATGGCCAATTTGGCCAATGGAACAGCTTTTAATGATAATTTCCTCTATTTTCTTGTGCTTCACTCCATTCTTGAAGTTCAAACTGCCATCATTGACTTGCTGACTTTGATTTTTCCATGATTTTCTTGGTCTTGGCTTTGAAACCTGACTTGAAGATGAGTTCAAAGCTGATTTCTATTTGTGACTCCAATAACTCTGATTCTCTGCCTTCTTTAATTTATGGTTCTGGCGTCTTTTCTAACTTGAAAGAGCTTTCTGAAGAGAGTATGGCCTCTACAGAGATTTGTGACATTAATAAAACCTATGATGGTTTTAAATCTGTTAGAGTGATTGAGACACCCTGCATCAATTGTCAGAAGAAGGGGTTCCTTGTGTTGAATCTGCTATTGCTAGGTCCACCAGGTGCCAATTCTGAAACCTTGGGAAAGAAATTTTTCTCAGGCCAACCATAGATTCCCAGACAATCCAATAAGATTATGGAGCAACATCAAGAAGGGTGGAAGATTTGGATTGGAAGCTCCTGTTGATGAACCTCCAACTTCTGATACCACCTCTGGCCACTCCAATTTTAAGTTGAATGATCAAGGAATTGCTGAGTTACTGATCTATATTGTTTCTTTTCTTCTGCTTCAGTGACTGGATCCAGAATGAGAGGTGTTCAACAATGGACTAATACAAGAAGTTCCTGGGCCAACACTGGAGGGCCCATGCCCCCCAAGGCAACCCCATTGGAGTAGCCCCAGAAGTTCCTATTTTGCTCACCAGAAAGGATGTAATACTTGGACAATTGAAAAGCAATTTGGTGATTCAAGATGAAAAAAATACTGATTCTGAAGGCAGTGATGATCTTGATGGAGAAGAACTTGAAATTGCTACCCCCATCCAAAAAAGAAGAATCCAATCCACTTCACTATCCCCAGTCCCAGTCAGTACCACCATCCATGAAGTGATCAGGTCCCCCCAATTAGATCCCCAACCAGGCCATCCACACTTGCCTCTACCTCCACCAATATTCAACAACCTATGGCCAGCACTTCTATAGACCCAATGTCTCCAGAGCCTGAATCAATCTTTGACAAGAGTCAATTCTGGAATATCACTGGAAACTTCAATGAGCAGAAGAAGGTGAATATGAAGGTGGTCACATCCCTATTTTCAGAGATGGATGCCTTGATTGAAGGTTTTGTGGATAAAGCTATGGAGAGTGCTGTTCCAGGTGAACCCACTATGGCTTTGGCCAGAGAGGCAATTGCTTATGAAGATGCCTTGGTTTTTAAATTTGGAGAAGCTTTGAAGAAATTTTGATGAGGATTATCTGTAGTTGGTCTTTGTCATTACTAGTGTTTTGCTCTTTGATTATTCAATAAATTGACTCCCCAAGCAAGACATGGAAGTGATCACTGCTGCTTTTGAAAACAAGAGATGAAAAATAAAATCATACAAGTAAAAGAGTTGAAATAAAATGAAAAGAAAGAATTGAGAGAAAAAGAGAGTAAAGAAAATAAAATAGAGAAACTTCTGAGGATTGATCTTCTTGTGGTTAGTTGCTTGATTTTGGCCATAATCTTCCTGGAAAGATAAAACCAAGCATTTGATGCTCACAGAGTCGCCAAGGTGTTGTTTTACAGGAAGTAGAACCCTCAGAGATGCATACCAAAAGATGGAACTTACTTTCAAAACTTCCACTCCCCACCAAGAATTATAAAAGAATATAAAACTTTGCCATAAATTACTTTTAGTTAAGGAATGTCTTGAATAATAATGAATGGCAAAATTTGGAATGATAAAATATTAAAGAAAAAGAAAATAATAAAGAAAAGAGATAATTTGGCAATATCTTGATGAAAGGTGAACATTTTAGGGTATTGATGTTGCAAGGCCTTCTAAACATTTCCAAAGAAATTGAAAAGTGATCACAAAGTGGCCAAGGTGATGCTTACAGCATGTTTGGGTAGAATACCCCCTTGAAGGTGCATGCCAGGAGAGGAACTTAATTTAATGAACTCCAATCCCAACCAAGCACCATAAATCAAACTCTTGAGGCATTTGGGCCAGGCTTATCAGGATACAAAGTGTGGAAATCCTTGACAAGATCTGGGCGGTTGGTAAGGTTGGAAACTGGATCCCAAGTAATTCTTTCTGGGTCTTCATTGAATTCTTTCCACTCCATAAGGTACCATAATATACCTCTCTTGAGCTTTAAGTCCAAAAACTGAGCCAATTCCCATTCTTATTTATCCTCCACTGGGATTTGTGGTGGTGGAAATTGATTTTTATTTGGGATACTTAACTGCTTGACTGGGTCTAGTAATGACACATGGAAGACAGGGTGAACTGACTTCCATTGCAAAGGCAACTTGAGGTGATAGGCATGGCTTCCAATCTTCTTCAAGACTTCAAAGGGTCCAAGCCATCTTTCTGAGAGTTTCTTGGTGGGTCTTGTTGTCTTGATGTTCTTGGAAGCTAGCCATACTGTGTCCTAATGTTGGAAATCAGGTGGAACTGCCCTATTTCTATCTGCATAATTCTTAAAACACTTTATTTCTGACTCTAATTCTTCTTTGACAACTTGCTGTACTGATTGAAGTCTTGTTGATAACTTTCCAGAAGATGTATCTTGAGAAATGTGAATTGACTCAAATGTGGGATTTCTTCCATAAATGGTGAAAAAAGTTGACTTTTTTGTTGATGAATGTTCTGCATTATTATAGGAAAATTCAGCCAGAGGGAGCCAGCTGTGCCAGTCATCTTCATGGTAACTAAAATACATCTGTAGATACTGTTCTAGGATCTGATTTACCCTCTCTTTCTGTCCATCTGTTTCAGGGTGAAAGGTAATTTAAAGATCTCTTGATATCTTGAGCTTCTGACATAATTGAGTCCAAAATTATGAAACAAATAATGAACCTTTATAACTAAAAATACTGATTGGGTGACCATTTTTGGAAAAGAAATGACCAATAAAGATTTGAGCTAAGTCCAAAACAGTGATTGCTGAATAAGCTGGAATAAAGATTGCCATTTTTGTGAATCTGTCTACAAATATTAAAATGGAATCAAAGTTGCTTGAAAGAGGAAATTGAGTGATAAAGCCCATTGCTAATCAACTCAAAGTACCAGATGGAATTTGAAGAGGATTGAGTAATCCAAACTTCTTATGGTGAATGTTCTTGTTTCTTGAGCATTGCTGATATGAGGAAACATAGTCCTTGATAATCTGATTCATGCCAGCCCAATAAAACTCTCTCTTGATGAGATTGAGGGTCTTCTCCTGGCCAGGTTGGTCAGCCAATGGGGAGTAATGATGCTTTTGAAGGATATCCAATTAAAGTTCATGATTGCTTGGAATGACTACTCTATCTTTGAATGGTAACGATTTGGCTTGAGGTTCAAGAGAATAATCTGAAACTGGTTCACTTCTGGATAATTGCTTGAGATTTCCTTATAATCTTTGTCTTGTCATACTTACTTATGAATTTGATCAACTAAATCTGAGAAAACTTCAACTTTTATTGAGAAAATTCCTGACTCCTTAATTTCATTTTGCTTGAGAATTTGATGAAAGCTTCGAGGATTCTTGCTGATGAAGTCTATCCCTCTCTCTAAGTACATGTTGTCTTGGTGTGATAAGGCATCTGGTAAAGTGGCCAGTCTTCCAGGAAAGTAAGTGATAGTGTGAGCCTTGAAGTATACTTTACATACCCAAATAGGCCACAATTATCTTAAAAATAAATTCTCAACTATGCATAACCCATAAGTCATGCATATATTCAGAATTCATCATTTTTTATTTCAGAAAAGTTGAATAACCTTTATTGAGTAAGTAAATCCATGGATTTAAGGACAGATTTGGATTCTACACAAACCTTCACCTAGGGTAGCTCCATAGAGTGAATAAGCTCAAATCAATCTTTGAGGTGGTAATATGAAAAATACTTCAATACCACTGTGGGAGCTCCTCTGCGTGTGGGATGAAATGAGGCAGTACCTGGAAGGGGAAATTACAAGAAAACAGTTTTGAATTTCTGTTTGAGACTTGTAACCCTTGCTCTGCTTGTGTGCTAGAGTAATCTAGACTGCCCTTCCTAATATGCTAAGGTATCTTTACTGAGTTCACCAAATAAATTTTATTATTGATAGTGGCTTGATCAGAAAATATTGTACTCAACAATCTCTAATCAGACTTTGCTCTACTCAAAACAATGGTTACTTAAAACCTTAACAAATAAATTCTTTTTAAAACCTTCAGCAGGACAAGTGGATTCCACCAGATGATAGTAAAACAATATAAAAAATAATATAATAACTAAAATAAATAAAAAACAACAGGAAACACTATCTTCTAATACAAAACCACAAAATATTCTTTTCTTGATAATTCCTGGATAACTATAGAAACTAATAGCTAGGATAACAGCAATCTTCAATTCTCTGAAATAATAAACTTGAAAAGGATAAAAATATATTTCAAGCCCTTTTTGATGTGATAGATAGGCTACTAATCTAATAATTGCTAATTATATAGTAAAATATGAGTAGTTTAATGTTATGTTTTGTGTTGTGATGTAATAATATATTATATGATCTCTTCTGGCTTTTCTGATAATAATACTAGCTAGTTGCTATAGGTTCAATATCAATCTTAACTAAAACACTAAAGTATTTTGAATTTGATTTTGTTCCTTTATGATAATTTATTAGGTATTACCCAATAAATACAAATCAACTTTTATTTTAAAAGTAGTAAAATTACTTTGGTTGTGCAGGTTTTGTTTTAAAACAAGCAAAATTACTCTCTTTGAGAAAGTTTACAACAAAAACTAGCCCAAAACTAATTATAATGGTTAGGTTTTATTTTAAATCCTGCAAAATTACTTTGGTTTGATGGTTTTATTTTAAAACTGTCTAAAAATTACTTTTAAGGATTTAAACACTAAACTCCAGAGACACCTTGCTCATGAGCTTCAAGCTTTAAGATCCTAATTAAATAAGGCACTAGTCTACCTGCTAGTAAGGGATGAATTAAAGTCTTTTCACACTATTGGTTCTCTTGATCTATGTCAACAACAAACCTCAGTTACTAGGCTTAATTTATCAAAAATTTCTGTTATACCTGCTAGAAGAGGGATCAGAAAAAATGAATTCAATTTACAATTTCTACATGGGGAAAAGGGAAAAAGTGGGAGAGAGGGCCTCTATTTATATCCGTGGGGCCCTCCATAGGAGTGCAAAAAGAGAGGATTCTTAGAAATTTTCAGCCTCTGGTGGCTGTGAAAAGCTGTGAAAACTATTTACATGACGTGTTTGTGACATGTGGCTGTGAAATACAGTCAAACCTTAATTTCTGGCCCTGGAACCCTTAATTCCATGTATTACTCCATTCATTACTAATCTGTCAGCTTATTTTACTGGATTATAGTTTTTGGGCCTTTGAGGGCTGACTTGTGGGTTAGGTTTCACCTTTTTATGAAAATTCACATAGGACTGATTACCTGTATTCCTTGTTGGCCTGTATTACCTGTATTCTTCCTGAAAATTGCTAATCCTTCTTAAATCCTCCCAAATCTTCTTCAAACTTCCAGAAATTGCATTTTCTTGAGATTTTCAATTTTTTGGAATGTTGCCACTGTGGCTTGAACCCATGACCTTTCCAGATCTCAGCTTCAGAGATCCTCCTTACCAAGTCTGCCAGTTGGCCTTTTCTGAGATTCTTAAAATAGTGACCACATGTCACAGGGGCTCTTATGGAAGCAAGAGGGCCTGGCACTCAGGAATCAAGAACTCACTTGGAGGGCTCCAAAAGATGATAAGAAATATTATGGAATGAATTTCTTAAGCAGGAATAAGAGAAAAGACAAATATGCCAAAGATAACAAAGAATAAGAAGAATGAAGGCAGAGGCCAGAATAAAAGGAAGCCAAAAGCCAAGAAGCCAACCAAGTGAATCCTCAATTCACTGTTTCAACCTGCCAGAAGGAACAATGGAATTAGTAAAGGATATGACCACCAATATCCACTGACAGGCAAAGAAAGAAAGAGAAAAAGGTGCTAATGACTGACTTAAGGTTATCAGTATTAACTTTAATAATGTAAATGAAAATAAAGATAAAAAGAAATCCAGTAGATTAATTAACTGGGTAAAAGGTCCCCAGGTGCTGAAAGGTGGCCAGTATATGTGAAAAACTGAAAGATTGATCCTGAAGGTGGATCACCGGCTGTATTGTCCGAATCGGGCCAATACAGTTCTGGCCATCTTGAATTTGAACTGTGTGATGGAATTCCCACAGTGGAATATGAATTGGCCCAATTGGGCCAAGTACATACAGGTTGATTGATTGCCGCCTGTACGAACCAATAGAGTTGTCCAAGGAGTATTGAAATACTTGATGCCTTGACAACTTATTGAAATGATGGAATACCTCTGAGAATGAACCTTGGAAGAATCCTGAATGAGAGTACCAACCCAACTCCTGCATAGCCAGGTGGTTGGAGTCCTTGAATGGTCTTCTGCTTGCCGCCATGGATTACCAAACTGATGAGTCCAAAAGTCCTCCTTCAAAATGGGCGTTGGATTTTGGTTCCTTGAGTCCTGAAAACGTCACCATTGAATTGCTGAGAAAAAATGGTGCATAATGGTATATAACACCATATATGCACCACTCCTGCAACCTTGAGTACAGGGTGCATGGAGGAATGGAAGAATCTTCCTTAAGTTGAGGGAAAAACTTGATGAACTAATTTGGTGGCCCCTGGTGGTTGCCAGAGGCCATGATGGAGATAGTGGTCTGTAGTGCTCCATGGCCAAAAATGAGTCCTACGTGATTTATGGCCAAAAAGGTGTCCAAGGCGTTTTTGGCCAATTTTGGGTCCAAGGGAAGTATGGCCAATTTTGGCTCAGGTGGGCCCAGATGTGGTTTGAGACCCACCTGGCCTTGGGGGCTAGGTGGTTGCCCCCTTTTGGCCTCATTGGATTAGGCCAAAAGGGGCCTAAAAGGCCTGCGGACCGCAGCTTACGGACCGTAGGGGGCCTAAATGGCCCAAGACCCCCTAATGAAAAGTGGGGGCCTGGATCCACTGGTAATTGGCCCCAACTTGGCTCCAGGTTGGATTGCCGCAACCATCAAGGAGGAGGGTCAAGCTCGTGGTTGTGACAACATTCACATGTCCCATTCCTTTTCTCTTCACAAATATTTTTAAAACTTACTAGCCTTGCATAATTGCCTTACAAGAGGAGCACTACGCAGGACTAATAGATAAAAATAAAATAAAAAACTAATACATACCATATCCCTTCCAACATCCAGTCCCACCCTTCATTTTTTGCAGCTTCAATGAGAAATTTGGGGGTTACATTAACAGAAAAGATGATGTAATATGGCCTTTCCAATTCAACAATAAATTATTTAAGTATTCAAAAATTAATCATTTAATTATCCAAAGGAACTCAATGATGCTTATCCCCTCTTTGGGTGGTTCATAACAGCAAAGATACATGAAATTTCCCAAAATTGATGCTTCAAAAGTGTTTTGTTCCACACTTTGAATCTTCTATGTCCCCTATGATGCCTACAACTCTGCTCTTTATTAATTGGCATCCGCGTTGTGACTCTGATTATATTAATCACCAAATGGCTTATATTTAAGCATATTAAAAAAATTATATTGAAAAATTATTTACAGAGAAAATTGAAAAATGTCTTCAATTTGAGTACTGTCCATCACAATTTTGTGTTGGATAGTGCAGTGGGGTGACACTGGCAGAGCAAATCTGTGGTCAATCTTCCTTAATGAATATATCATTTGTCAGCCTGTGACTCAAAACCAGAGCACAAGCATGACAGCCAAAATACCATAAACCAATGGTATAGCCAAGATACCACCAAAACATGGACCTGAGCCAAATTAGCTCAGAAGGTATCAAAAGAAAGAGGAAACTCACCCCTTTCTGAAAATATAAGTCCCATCACCATAGGACAAGAAATAACAAAGTTATTCCTGCTCAAAGTTATTGCTGAGCATAAACCTTAATTTTCACCTGTCATCTAAAATCTAGAAGGAGAGGCTTAACCCCATCGAATGGGTATTCAAAATGAAGCTCTAAGCCAGGGCTATCCAATGGTGCCAGCCAAACTGAGCTAGAACCAGTATTACTTGAGTTATGGTCAAATTCAGACCAAATAAGGGTGAACAAAACATTCACCTCTCATCTAACTTTTACAGTTTTAGTGTGAGATACTTAAAGTGGGGTCTTTTTGGAAAGAGCACAATCAGGGCTATCTGATGGTGCCTTCCATTTCCTCATAACTCAACTACAACAGAAGTTATTGGCCAAACAAGCTTAATACAGCTTTTGACCAGACCACGCCACTGTACAAAAATACTTGTACATGGGATAACTTTGTCATATTTAATGATAGCCATGTCAAGTTGGGTACCATTGTGTAGAGCTCATACAGGGCTATTCAATGAACCAACTTTGAGCTTGATATCTCAAAAACTGACAGAGTTATGACCATTTTAAGGTCAAAATCCCACCTGTTGTCAGATACAGCCTTACCATGGGATAATATCCCATAACCATGAATATGAGGTGTCAAATAGACGAAGAAGCATGTTTTTACTTCAATACCTCATATGTCAGTCAATACTGGGGTCCCATACAGTCTCTGTACAGCATTCTACGCGTCATACACGTCAGAATCAGGCTGTGAGGTCCCCAGATGAAAATTTTCACCCTGTATTGGTGAAAACTGCCCAGATGTGGTTTCAAAACCACATCTGAGCCCAATACAGGGTATACAGGCTGTTTGAAAACCACAAGCCTGTCCTGGAGAGTGAAAAATCTTCACTTCCTCTACGTGGAAAGGTCTAGCAGCCTTTCCACCTCAATTTCAGGATAAAAGGAGGGCTTTTCACAGCCAAAACCCTTTCCTCATCCTGCTCTTGAATAACCTACATAGTAAACTGTCAAAAACAGTTTTACTCTTGGTTAATAATCAGGTATAATTATAATCTTAATTATTGTAGACTCTATTATTGTAATCCAACAGATAAAGCCTGCACCCAGGGTTCTCAATAGCGCTCACCACCACTATTCCTCAATAGTAGAACCCTTTTATTTTATTATAAAACCCTTATAAATCTTTTTTAAATCATTTTCTGCCGTGTCACATACACAGTTAAAGTTGTAATTAGCCTAGTTATACCTTTATCATAGTATCATCCTGACATTTTGGGGGCCTGGCCGTGTTTTTTTTGACTTTTTGGACCTTACAAGTAAGTCTTTTCTCTTTTTTATGACTTATTAACCATTGTTTTTATCTTTTTTGGGCGTAATTTCTTTATTTAAATATATATATTATATATATTTATTCTTTTTTATACATACTCATATTTTAAAGAGTATTATTCATGTGGCTAATACCCACTGAATTTGATTATTTTTGGCGTGTTTTGTATATAAAAACACATAAGCCATCAATAAAGTCCTGTATTCTTGACTGAATAAGGACACCTCTGACTGAAAAACCATCAGTTGAGGCGTGGTCAAGTGTATTGTTAATTCAATAACACTTGTATACAAACCACTTTTACAGAGTACACTTGCAAACCACAAGTGTATCTGTGGGATACTGGCACACAAGCAGTGTGACAGGGCACCATAAGCTGTATTTTTGACGTGAAATTGTTAATTCAATCACACTGTCATCATACAAGGGCATATTGTAATAATATACAAGCCCAGAGGCCATTCTTAGACGTGCAAAACCAGCCTTTTAAGAAGTCTTAACTGACATAAGCCCTCTTTTTCCTGTCTTGATTCAGTGGAAGAAAACTACATCCCACTTGAAACCCAGTCACAGGCCAACACACCAGTGACACCCTCAGAACCAGAGGGCAGCAAGGGTAAAGGAAAAAGGCTTAGTGAAGGCCTCATTACAGCCAAGAAGTGGACACCAATAGCCACTCAGAGGAGTAGAAAACCACAAAACTCTGCTTCAATACAAGGTAAACCAACCTTAACCACTTGTACAGGGAGGATTACAATTATTAACCCAGTTGTAACCTCCAAAGGCAAACTGCCCAAATCAGCAGATAACAAATTTGTACAAGGCACAGTCAAAGGTAAATACCCTAAGAACATAAAGTTTTTGACTGCTTGCAAACACTGATATGTCCCCTGCATACCTCAGAGACCTTGGCTTCGAAAGGAACCAGCCAGAGGATAGAGCAGGAATGTCTAGAACCAGAAGACCTGAAAGAAGACACATTGGACACAGTGGTGGATGGCAAAACAATGAGGGAGATAATATCAACCTTGCCATTCACACTCCAATTCCACAGAAACCTCAAACCAGAGGACTGGAAGGATATGGATCAAGTTCTTCAAATCCACCAACTCCTCAAAGATTTGTTTCAATGGAGCATGGACAACAAGAGGTTCAACCTAGAAACTCACTGGGCAGAACTGGGATCAAGTTGCCAGAAGATCTGTCTCAAAGAGATAGACTTCAAAGACCTTATGGTAATCACCAAGGGTTGGAATCCTACCAGGCAGCACAGACTCCTGGAGGCAAGGGCACAGAGGATAAGGGAGAATCAAGCCACTATCCAAGCTATAGAAGAACAGTTAACCCAGACAGGGCCTACTCAGATTCCTTCAGGTTCACAAGGAGCATGCCAAATCAGCTCTCCAGTGGCTTCACACCATTCAGAAACCAGCAGATCAGTGGCCAAGAGTCACCATTCTTCACAATTCCAGGAAGTTTCCAGGAGAAGACAAGGCAACAAGGGCAAGAACAAAGCCTCCTTCAACCAGAGGAGGAAAGAGTCAGACCCCATGATCCAGAAGCTGTTAGATTTGGTAAAAGAAGTACACAAGAACCAGAAGTAGTTGTAAACCACTCTAGAATCAGTAGTCCTAGTAATAGAAACATTACCCCCACTCAGACTGAAAATAACATTATCACATCTGAGAGTAACATCAACAGTGACACACTGTGGTTACAAATGTCCCAATATGCTGAGCAATCTGCAAATCAGGCTACAGAATTTGCAGCTGCCCAAGAGAGGATGAGAAAAACTCAAGCCTCATTGGAGCAGATAGTTAAAAACCTTCAGGAAGGATATGCTCAACTGAGCAAAGTCTCTGAAGAAACCAACAAGAGACTGAACCAAGTCTCTGAAGAACAACACCATAGTAGCAGGGACAGGGAGTGTCTGAACCAAGACATCAACAAATTGTTTGATGCCTACCATAGCTTAAAGCCCCAACCACAAGGCCCAGCTATGGAGAATCCATATCAACCAGATGACATCAAACCAGATGCCATGTTGTTGAATAAGGCAAGATCTCCATCACAATATCAGGATGGAGATGGCATGTCTTATTCAGAGAAGGAAGCCTTGAAACAGCTTCCTGAGGCCTCAAGCTGGCCCAAATTCTCTGGATCAGGAGAATATGATCATATGGAACTCATAGATTATATTGATGGACTCTTCATTGATGTACCAAGCATACCAGATTACTGGATTACTGCTAGACTGAATACTGCATTTAAAGGTCATGCAAGTATATGGTACACAGAAATGAAAGAAATCCATGGCAGAAGAAATTGGCCATGGTGGAAGAGTCAAATAATCCAAAAGTACAGTAATGGAACTTGGATATGGCAAAAGACCATGTCATTTGAAAATGACAAATACTCTGTGGACAAAGATCCATATGAGTGGTGTCTTAGACAGTCTAAAAGACTTAAAGCCATTGATCCTCAAATGAACATTCAAATGAGGAATCATAAACTTCTGACACAACTGCCAGGAGAACTAGAGCATGCAGTAAAGTGCAGATGCAACCAAAATTGCACTCTAGATGATATAGCCAATACCTTACAAGACATAAGGAAAAGGACTAATATAGGGAAATTCACCCCATATAGAAGCAACAGTTTCAAAGAGAAACAACCTTTCAGGGTGGAGTTTAAAGACAAACCCAGAGAAAGAGTGGCAGAAGTGGCAAGGAAAAAGAATTCTTGTCACAATTGTGGTTCAACAGACCACTATGCCAACAACTGTCCCAAAGCAAAGAAGAAAGTCTATGCTATAGAAAAAGTCCCTGAAGAAGAACCCCCAACAGAGGATTCTGCATCAGACTCTATGGGAGATGCCATCAGAGAACCATCTGATGAGGATCAAGACCCAAGAGAGGAATTTCTAGTGGAATACCAAGAGGAAACCCCACTAGAAATCCAGGATATACAGTTGGAAGCAGGCATGCCACAAGACACTGCCAACAAGAACTTGTGTAAACACACACAAGATGCACAGACATTCCTAGTCACACCAACCAAAGGAATGGCATATATACATGGAACAGCCACAAAAATGACTGTATGTATTAACAATGCTCAGCACCCACTGATCATTGACAGTGGAGCACACTGCTCCATAGTGGCCAGAAATTATCTGGATAACCACTTCCCAAACTGGGAAAAAGAACTCTTGCCCACCAGGGCAAAGAACTTTAAGAGTGCATCTGGAAAGATGACCTCTATTGGGACAATTATCAAAGAGATAATTATACCCCACAGAAAAGGTAATATCAGACTCAACCCAGAGTTTGTAGTGCTTGAAGATGCCCACATCCAAGGGTTTTTACTGGGAACAGATTACCAGAGGATGTATGGCATAGATATTTACAATAGTAAAAATAGGCATATTACCATTGGTACTAACAAGGAAAAGAAATTTTGTCTTGATATATACCAGATATCTTCTCAGGACCCACTGGAAGAACTTCTGAGAGAATTCAGAGAGGGACAGTTTAGCACTACCCTCACCAGTAAACAACAACTGAGTTTACTAAAGATGCTGAGGAATAATAGACCAGCATTTGCCATTGGTGAAGAACCATTAGGCAAGATCAAAGGCCATGATATAGAACTATATCTGGATGTAGAAAGGCCTTATCCACCCATGTTAAGGAGACCTCCTTACCCAGCAAGTCTGGAGACCAGGAAAGAGATTGAGAAACACATCAATGAACTCCTGGACATGGATGTCATCAGGAAGATTGGACATAATGAAATAGTGGAAATCACCACTCCTGTCCTGATCACCTGGCATGATGGCAAGTCTAGATTGTGTGGAGACTTCAGAGCCCTGAACAACTACACAAAAGCAGACAGTTACCCTATACCAAGGATACCTCATGACTTGGATAAGCTAGCCAAAGCCAAATACATAACCAAGATGGATTGTATGAAGGGCTTCCACCAAAATGGAGTTAAACCAAACTCCATGAAATTACTCAGAATCATATGTCATATGGGCATATATGAGTATACCAGGATGCCATTTGGCATCAAAAATGCACCAGCCCACTTCCAAAGGATGATGGACACCATATTTCAAGAAGAAATAATGGAAGGCTGGATGGTAGTATATATTGATGATATCATTATATACTCAGAGACATGGGAAG
Source organism: Austropuccinia psidii (assembly GCA_023105745.1). Taxonomy (NCBI): domain Eukaryota; kingdom Fungi; phylum Basidiomycota; class Pucciniomycetes; order Pucciniales; family Sphaerophragmiaceae; genus Austropuccinia; species Austropuccinia psidii. Next base: position 3,312,384 of record JALGQZ010000001.1, read on the forward strand.
ACCATGTACAATACATAGACAGAGTGCTAAGTAAATGTACACCCATCAATCTGAAAATTTCACTCAAAAAGTGTAATTTTGGCCAACAAGAGCTACTAGCTCTAGGACATAAAGTCTCAGGCCTTAGTCTGGCAATTGACCAGAACAAAGTAGCAGCAGTACTGCAAAAGCCAGTACCAAAGAACATCAAAGAGATGCAATCTTTCCTTGGATTTGCTAGCTACTATAGAAACCACATCAAAAACTTTGCACACATAACTAGTAGTTTATACAAGTTATGCTCAAAGGATGTAGTTTTTGAAATTACCAAGGAAAGAAGGGATGCATATGAGAGGATCAAATATGAACTCACTAATGCACCTGTGCTCATCTTACCTGACTTTGAACTACCATTCAAGTTATACATAGATGCAGCATGCAGTCAATGCCTAGGAGCAGCCCTTCACCAAAGACAAATTGTGGATGGTGAACCAAGAGAAGGTGTAATATGTTACATCTCCAGGCAGCTGAAAGATTCAGAAGCCAGGTATGGGGCCACCCAGACAGAATGTCTATGTCTAGTCTGGGCTCTAGAAAAACTCCATTATTATTTGGAGGGTGCAGTCTTTGAAGTCTACACAGACTGCACAGCCTTGAAGTCTTTACTAAACATGAAGACTACCAATAGACACATGCTGAGATGGCAAATAGCCATCCAGGAGTATAGAGGGAACATGACCATCATATACAAGGAGGGTAAAAGCCATACCAATGCAGATGGCCTTAGCAGATGGCCACTGGACAATGTCAAAAGCAATCCAGATTATGACCCTGAAGTTGCTGCAAAAATTCCTATCCATTTTATGGAAATAAATAGGAAGAAGAACTTCAGATTCTCTGAATGGGCACCAGGGAGTGGTACCCTTGACAGTGGAAACACTGATTCAGAAGGGAAAGAAACCCCCATACTGGGAATAAGTTCCTCAGAACTGCACAATGAATTTTTCAATGCAGTACTGAAATCTTATGCTAAACACAAACAGTGTAGCATACTACTCCAACTCCTTCAACAAAAATACAGGAGCCCAGAACTGGAAACCCAGCTGGAGGAACCCTGGTTGAGGTCCTATAAGGACAATAAATTCTTCCTTATAGATGGCCTGATTTATCACAGAGAAAAGCACACCAGTGCACTCACAGTGATAGACAGAGACCACATCTCTTTAATCCTTCAGGAATGCCATGACTGCCCCTATATGGGACACATGAGTGAGGACAGGACTAAAGAAAGGGTAGCAAGCACAGCTTGGTGGCCCAAGTGGGAGCAAGAGTTGAGTGAATACATCAACACTTGTGAAAGATGCCAAAAGGCAAATAGAAAACATGGGAAGAAATATGGGTTGCTTCAACACATAGAAGAACCCAAACACCCATGGGAAACCATCAACATGGACTGGGTCACAGGACTTGTCCCAGGAGGCAAAGAAAACTACAATGCCTGCCTAATCATAGTTGATAGGTTCAGCAAGAGCATGAGATGTCTACCATGCCATAAAGAGGACACAGCCATGGACACTGCTCTGTTATTTTGGAATAACATCATATCCACCTGTGGAGTCCCCAAGATCATAATTAGTGACAGGGACCCAAAATTCACATCTGAATTTTGGACCAATTTATATGACATGCTAGGCACCAAGCTTGCTTTTTCCACAGCTTACCATCCACAAACAGATGGCCTAGCTGAGAGGATGATCCAAACAATGGAGGACATCCTCAGGAGGTTCTGTGCCTATGGCATGGAATATAAGGACAATGAGGGATATACCCATGATTGGGTCACCCTCTTACCAGCAGTCCAACTGGCTTATAATACAAGCCAACACTCTACCACAGGAAAAACACCTGCACTGGTAGAGAAAGGGTGGAATCCCCTGTTACCTGTGGATCACTTGAAGAAGAATCTTCTGACCATCCACCCCACAGCCAAAGACTTCCATGATATGTGGAAGAAAGCCTGTGATACTGCAGCCAAATGCATAGCTGAAGCCAAAGAGTACAATAAACAGAGGTGGGATAAATCACATATGGAACCTGACTTCAAGGAAGGGGACCAGGTGTTAGTGTCTACACTGAACTTTAACAATCTCAAAGGACCCAAGAAAATGAGAGACTCATTTGTAGGGCCCTTCGCTATCATTAAGTTGATAGGGAAGAATGAAGTAGAGGTCAAGCTCACTGAGGAGTTTTCTAGGAAACACCCAGTCTTTCCAGTAAGCCTGGTGAAACCATACTTCCAAACAGAGGAGGATAAATTCCCCTCCAGGAAGAAGAGCACCACTCCACCAGAAATAGTGGAAGTAGAAGACTCTCCTGGACCTGTGAGTAAAATCATAAGGGCCAGAAAAATCAGACTTAATGGGAAGGATCAGAGACAATATCTAGTCAGATTCAAGAACCAGACAGCTGACAAAGACAAATGGTTGGCAGAGGATGCCATACCAGATGGGAACCTTCATTTAAGGAGATTCAGAGCCTCTAGGAGGACTGAACAGTCTCATCAATGATGAGCCTTTTTTAGAGGGAGGGTATGTCAGCCTGTGACTCAAAACCAGAGCACAAGCATGACAGCCAAAATACCATAAACCAATGGTATAGCCAAGATACCACCAAAACATGGAGCTGAGCCAAATTAGCTCAGAAGGTATCAAAAGAAAGAGGAAACTCACCCCTTTCTGAAAATATAAGTCCCATCACCATAGGACAAGAAATAACAAAGTTATTCCTGCTCAAAGTTATTGCTGAGCATAAACCTCAATTTTCACCTCTCATGCAAAATCTAGAAGGAGAGGCTTAACCCCATCAAATGGGTATTCAAAATGAAGCTCTAAGCCAGGGCTATCCAATGGTGCCAGCCAAACTGAGCTAGCACCAGTATTACTTGAGTTATGGTCAAATTCAGACCAAATAAGGGTGAACAAAACATTCACCTCTCATCTAACTTTTACAGTTTTAGTGTGAGATACTTAAAGTGGGGTCTTTTTGGAAAGAGCACAATCAGGGCTATCTGATGGTGCCTTCCATTTCCTCATAACTCAACTACAACAGAAGTTATTGGCCAAACAAGCTTAATACAGCTTTTGACCAGACCACGCCACTGTACAAAAATACTTGTACATGGGATAACTTTGTCATATTTAATGATAACCATGTCAAGTTGGGTACCATTGTGTAGAGCTCATACAGGGCTATTCAATGAACCAACTTTGAGCTTGATATCTCAAAAACTGACAGAGTTATGACCATTTTAAGGTCAAAATCCCACCTGTTGTCAGATACAGCCTTACCATGGGATAATATCCCATAACCATGAATATGAGGTGTCAAATAGACGAAGAAGCATGTTTTTACTTCAATACCTCATATGTCAGTCAATACTGGGGTCCCATACAGTCTCTGTACAGCATTCTACGCGTCATACACGTCAGAATCAGGCTGTGAGGTCCCCAGATGAAAATTTTCACCCTGTATTGGTGAAAACTGCCCAGATGTGGTTTCAAAACCACATCTGAGCCCAATACAGGGTATACAGGCTGTTTGAAAACCACAAGCCTGTCCTGGAGAGTGAAAAATCTTCACTTCCTCTACGTGGAAAGGTCTAGCAGCCTTTCCACCTCAATTTCAGGATAAAAGGAGGGCTTTTCACAGCCAAAACCCTTTCCTCATCCTGCTCTTGAATAACCTACGTAGTAAACTGTCAAAAACAGTTTTACTCTTGGTTAATAATCAGGTATAATTATAATCTTAATTATTGTAGACTCTATTATTGTAATCCAACAGATAAAGCCTGCACCCAGGGTTCTCAATAGCGCTCACCACCACTATTCCTCAATAGTAGAACCCTTTTATTTTATTATAAAACCCTTATAAATCTTTTTTAAATCATTTTCTGCCGTGTCACATACACAGTTAAAGTTGTAATTAGCCTAGTTATACCTTTATCATAGTATCATCCTGACATCATTTGTGTTATTCCATGTTTATTTTACTGTTACTTTTCCTCAAAGGTGATTTCATACTATTGATATCCTCTTTTATATAAATAATTACCAGAAAAATAAAAAATTTATTCAGCTGAACTGTCATGGTATACCACACCACATAAAAGATCTGTGAAAATTTTTGTTTTTCTCAATTTAATGCCAAAAAAATGGGAATGTGAGGAATCCCATGTTACATATACACTAAGAATAGTGTGAGCCTTGAGGTATATTTTACATACCCAAATAGGCCACAATTATCTTAAAAAGAAATTTTGAATTATACATAACTCATAAATCATGCATATATCCAAAATTCATCATTTTTAATTTCAGAAAAGATGAATAACGTTTTATTGAGTAGGTAAATCCATGAATTTAAAGCCAGATTTGGATTCTACACAAATATTCACCTAGGGTATCTCAATAGAGTGAATAAGCTCAAATTAACTCTTTGAGGTGGTAATATGGAAAATACTTCAACACCACATCATTAATACCACATAAAAGATCCGTGAAAATTTTTGTTTTTCTTGATTTTACACCAAAATAATGGGAGAGTGAGAAATCCCATGTTGCATATACACTAAGAATAGTGTTATGCATGTTTTGAGCACTTAATATTATGGTATTCTTACATGCACTTTTGGTACACCCATAGTGGATATTTCACTTGGAGCTTAAATTTCTATTTTGAATTGAAAAATAAGCAAGGGGGACAAAAGACATCAAAGAGAGCCAGGGTATCCAACTTCTGAGGCCCCAGAGGCGTGGATAGCTCCAAAGCTTGGTTCCATGGCTGATCTTGACCCAATTGGTAAACTAAACCTCTTTGAACACTTGGTTACCATGTTACAACTACAGTAAAACTTAAGAAAATAGCAAATAACCTGCTATTTTGATGTGCCAAGGAGGTAAAGAGCTACTTACACTCCTGTAACCACGTCAATTACTAATGACTTTACATGGATAAACCCCAAAAGGGTAATTAAAACCCTTTTTGGACTTGTATCCATTGATTTACCTCATAGCAACCAATCAAACACTGATATTTGCAATTCTACGTAGAAATGAGGTAAAAACTTCAAAAATTCATTAAAAATACAATTCTTAATGAATCGTTCTGAAGCTTTCAGGACCAATTGAGAACTCTATTATCTATGGTACAACCAAAAATAATTACAGTTTTACTAGTGAAATTAAACGTTTTACTTAGAGTCCATTTTTGGTTATTCTACGTGAAACACTGAATCTTCAAAAATTCACAGTAAATACAACCTGTGATGAAATTGTCAATAACATTGATAGCTTTGGGAAATCAATGATTACTTTGGAATAAAAGAAGATTTACAAATGTTACTCCTTTTATTCTTAACCATATTGGGGTTGGTAGTCACGTAAAAGCCTCAATTAAGCAATTATGACAGTTTTACATGACAACAGATGATGTAGGTACTAATCAAAAAAGGTTTAATGCTTTCTCTGTGAGCCTTTGAGATATGACCACATACCCAATAAGGTCACAAAAAATACTCAGAATAATTATACCTTTAATATAATTATATTAAAATTAATTAGAATAATTATACACTAAAAATAATTACTCAAATATACAAAAAATACCATAAATTGGTACTAAAATTGGTTTAACTTAAAAACCAATGAATGAACATGTGAAATAAATTATACCATTGGATTCCTCATGGAAAAATACACATATACCATTTTTATGGCATATCTGTAAAGTCAATATTTAATGAATTATAAGGTATAATACCTTATAAAAACCATAAAATCTTATTTATCTCAGAAACCAATGAAACAACATGTGAAATAAATTGTACCAGTGGATTCCCCATAAAAATCCACACATAAAACAATTAATAAGCTAATTCTCAAAATCAATACTTAAGGAATTATCCTGAATATATGCACTTTTTTGGTCAACGCATATATTCAGTGATCATAGCTAATATCTTCTAAACTATACATGCTAGAATGATGAACCAAAAATAAAGTTACCACGTAATTACTGTAAGAACACAGATATGAACTTTATTTTGCAAATTATAAACAAGGTTAAGACTTATGAGGAAATATTGATAAAAATCAACAGAGCTGTTGACCACTTTGTTGTGAAAGTAGTCCAAACTTAAAAAAAAGTATACAGTTGGATTCTCCTAGTTCATTCGTGAAGAATGATGTAATTTTTATTATTAAATTCAGGGTATAACCCCCTGAAATCAAGGTTTGAAGTTTAAAATATTGAATTTCGACAGAAAAGATGAGTTACAAGAAAAAATCATCAAAATTAGAGTTTTGATGATGTAATGAAAAGCTCTTGGCAGCATAATAGGGTTATGTCAGGCTATCAGAATTCACTCTCTGAATTGCTGTAGCGTGAAAACCTTAAAAGTTATTGAGGATCAAAGTTTGAGCTTAAATTGAGCTGTTATGATCACATACTGTAACCTTAAATTAAGTTTAACAGTCTTAATAGTGATAAAATTGGTGAATACTATTAGTTTATGATTAAAACTAATAAAATCCACGAAATTTGGGGTTCTGCCAAGCCTCTGATGTCATCACACTTAGAGTTATAGTGATAACTCTAAATAATGGTGTAATAATGATGTAATATGGTTTGATCATGATGTAATCACCCTCAAACCTTAAAATATTGATCAATTCCAGTGGATATGATCAGTACACGTCTACTAGAAGCCTGTTGGACTCTAGGAGGGAGGTATTTACTATAAATAGAGCTCTTTTTACTCTGTTTTCCCCTCAGACGCATCAAAAACATTAAATCAATTAAATAAAAGGTAATTTCTTTATTCTTTATATATAAAACTCTTATATTATTAAAGACCAAAGATCATCTTAATATTAATCACTATTTTTACGTGATTAAATCAATTTTTTAATTGTTTTTGTTATAAATCTCTCTATAAACTCATTTCCACGTAAAATCAAGAATTTTAGTAATTTTCTTTATTTTTTATTGTAAATACAATTTAAAAAAGTTGTATTATATTCTTTTGGCGTAAAACATCTCAAAATTATTATTTTAAGTGTTAAAAGTAGGTTATTTCATCTTATTATAATAATTTCTCTCTTATTATTACTCTTAATAATTCTTATTTAATATAAATAGTATTTATATTAAAATATAACTTTAATATTAGTAATATTATTGTTATTAATTGTTTTTTATTTATAAAAAACAATTTTTTACGCCTTTATTATTTGTTGGTAACAATAATAAAGAGCTTTATAATATATTAATTATTTTATATTAATATATTATTTATAATATTATATTTTTATATAATATTAATTATATTATTATATTTATTTAATAATATAATAATTTTACGCCATAATAATAATATTTCTTTATTATTATTACTATTTTAATCTTATTTATTCATTTTATAAGGACATTCAGAGTACAATAAGTAATAAATTAGTGATTTTTACTTATTGTTTCATAGTCAAACCTTACATTTGGGGGCCTGGCCGTGATATTTACTTAAAAGACCTTAAAAAAAAGATTCTATTTGGGTTTATCCAATAATAAATTATATTTATAATCATAAAATTATATAATAATTTTATATTTTATTGATTTTAAAAGCTATTGAGGCATTTGGAAAGCAATTGTACTGTCTTACACGTGGTTTTTCACATCCTTAGACTTGCAAGAACTTTCTTTGAGTGACTCTAGTGATTAAAAAAGATAATTTATAAATTAAAAATAATTTTTATTATAATTTAATTTTATAAGAATCATATTCATTTTTTATTTTATCCTTTAAAAATAAAAATATACATAAAAAATATTAAAAAATATTAAAAACCAATAAAAAAAGTTATTTTTATTCATTTTTATTCATTTCTTTATTTATTTCATTTTTTTAAGATATAAAAGCAATTTCTACGTGGAAAATTGCCATATCTTGCCAAAAATAACACTTATCATAAAAAGACTTATATTTATTTGTCTTTTTTAGTGTTTGAAGATAACCCAACAGAAGACAACCAAGCTACTGTTGAGAGATTGGTGGAAGAAACTTGTCAAAGTTCTCCTACACCAGTTATCACCAAAAGAAAGAAAGCTAAGAAATTAGACTTTCCAGGGCCCACCATTCAAGACTCTGAAGGTGAGCACCTCTTTTTAAATTGCCATAAAAGAATTTTATTCTAAAAATACTTTTATTTTTTCTTATTCTTTAATTATGACTACCAGAAGAGGTTCCCAATACTCCATCCAATCAGATGGAGCTGGACTCAGAAGTAGAATTGATCCCTCAAAAGGGAAAAGAAAGGGCAATATCCCCAGTGGAACAGAATCCACACAAGGAAGTGCCTTATCCCAAAGGCAAGTCCCAGAAATGCCCATGATATCTGAGCCTGAATTGGAACTAAGTATGAGTAACTCAAACAGGTACAAATCACATTCAGAGGGCTCAGATAGACATCTACATGAGCCAGTACAAGCAGTATTACACAGTATACAAGGACAAAGACTGGGAAATGCTGCCTCAAATACACCAAGGAGTGATGAACTCCTGGCACATCCTGAAAAAGTTCCTCAAAGAGGAGGAGATAGTGAGATACTCCAATGGATGGAATCCACTGTCATCCAAACCTCAAATCAAAAAAATCAAGGATTATCATGCCAAAAAGAGGGAGGCAACCAAGGAAGAAGCCCCAGTAGCTTCTACCAGCAAGCCTCAAGCCAACCCACTTCCCCAAGAAGGGAAGAAGAACAAGAAAAAGCATTGGAGGAAACCATATTCCCCAAGCTACAGAATCCCAAGAATCCAAAAGGATGCCATGGACAATGTTTTCAACATGGCCAGAACCTTGATGGAATTCAAGGACAAGGAAGAGCAAAGAATGAGACAACCTCATTTCCCAAAGAAATAACCTTGTCCAAAGATGTTGTAAATACTTTAACAGAAATCAAAAATAGTATATTACCTCTAAAAGAAATTAAAGACAGTTTATTATCACTACAAGAAATAAATAACAATTTATCTTCTTTAACAAAAATTGTTGTGCAAAACAAAAAGAAATTGACAACATTAAGTTTATTGTTGAAAATAATAAACCAAAGAATTTAATTGACAATACTCAAAAATTAATACAAGGACAACAAGAATTGTATAAATACATAAAAGATATCAAAGATAAGACTTTGACAATCAATTATGATGTGAGTATTGACAATCTTACAGAAAAATTAAATAAATTAAGTATTTCTGTAGAAAAATTTGAAGAAAAGACTTCATCACACCAAAAATTACTTTTGGACCATGTGGAAAAAAGTGATGAAGCAAGAATGCATCTGAAAGATAATATTCAAAGTGAAATAAGGCTTATTACTGAGAAAATGGATAAAATTAATGAGGCTAATTTAAATATGCCAAAGTTATCAACACCATTTTCTCATATAAGAAGCCCTGTTAAAACAAAAGAGGAATTGTCAAATCCTTTCATAACAGACTTGAGTCATCAAGACAATAACCAAGTCTTAATGAAGGAAGCACCTCAATTAAAGGAATGGCCAACATTCACAGGAGAAGGTGAATATGACCACATGTCATTTATTAAAACAATTGACATGTTACAAGAAGACTATGCCATACCAGATGAATTAATCACTGCAAGATTACATTCTTTGTTTGAGAAATCTGCAAAAAGATGGTATTATGGCATAAGACAAACAAATGGTAAAAATACCTGGTCTTGGTGGAAACAAGAAATAATCACCAAGTGGGCAAATGATGCCTGGAGGTATAAGATAGAAAATGCATTTGAAAACTCTTTCTTTGACCCTGAGAAAGATAAACCTTTAACTTGGTTCCTAAAACAAGTTGAAAGACTTAATGCACTGTACCCAGAAATGTCACAAAAGATGGTGCATATGAAAATACTTAAAAAATGTGGAGGGGAACTAGAACATGCCCTAAGAAGCAGGTGTATAGAACCATGCTCCACAGAAGAGTATATAAATGCACTAGAAGATATAGTGACAAGGACAAAAATTGGCAGGACTTGGAAAAAATTGGACATTAAAAGCCCAAATAAACCATTTATCAAAAAAGATAAATCAAAAGAATCCTTTAAGCCCAATACATCCAACAATAATGAGCAAAGAAAATGCCATAAATGTGGAGGTATTGGACACTTAGCCAATAATTGCCTTAAAAAAGCAAAGATTAATGAAATTGTGGAAACAGAAAGCCACAATGACAAAGAAGAAGAATCTGACTCTGAAAAAGAGACAGAGGAGTCAGAGAGCTCTGAAAGTGATGAAATCAATATAATTAATGCACAAATTAATAATATTGATATAATTTATGAAGTACTGGATGTTAACTCAAACTTGCCACAAGTTGGAACATCTGACACAAATCTGACAAATATACAAGATGCCAAAATGTATAGAACCAAACCTGCAAGAGGAATGGGATATACAGCTGGAAAATCAAGTATTAGTATTGTTATGGTTGATAACCAAGAAGGAAAGGTTAACTTAGATACAGGGGCATATTGCACTTGTGTTGGCAAAAGTTATTTAAAAACCATTGTCCCAGACTGGCAAGAAAAACTTATGCCAATACAAGGTGTCAAATTTAGTAGTGCAAGTGAGAGCATGAAGCCCCTTGGAATAATTGATTTAACACTAATTTTCCCTCATCTCTCACAATGTGTCAGAACCAAAGTAGAGTTTGTAGTAATGGACAACTGTACTAGTAATCATTTCATACTTGGGAATGACTACTTATCAATCTATGGTATAGATATCTCTAACCAAAAGGATAGATATTTTACCATAGGAGATAACAAAAGACAAAAGTTTGGATTCTTAAATAACAAAAAACAAATCACAGTTATTAAGAATGAAGAAAAAATTCCAGAAAAAGAACTTTTTATATCTGAACAACTCAAAGAGGCAGAATTCAATCAAGAATTAACAGAAAAAATGAAAGAAAAATTGATTGACCTCCTATTTAAGTATAAAAATGCCTTTGCAACTGACAAAGAGCCACTAGGTGCCATAATTGGACATGAAGTGGATATAATTCTTAATGTAGAAAAACCTTACCCACCTTTATTAAGAAGACCTGCTTATCCAGCCAGTCCAAGAGCTAGAGAAGCCCTAGAGGTGCACATTAAAGAATTAATGGACCTTGGAGTATTAAGAAAAGTTGGACATAATGAACAAGTAGAAGTTACTACACCTGTCATTATAACTTGGCATAATGGAAAATCAAGGATGGTAGGAGACTTCAGAGCCCTGAATACCTATACCATTCCAGACAGATATCCAATACCCAGAATCCATGAGACATTGACCCAATTGTCACAAGCTAAGTTCATCACAGCTATGGATGCTCTTAAAGGTTTTCATCAAAATGTCTTAACAGACAATGCCAAAAAGCTACTAAGAATAATAGTCCATTGTGGAATCTTTGAATACTTAAGAATGCCATTTGGGATAAAAAATGCACCTTCCCATTATCAAAGAATGATGAATACCATATTTCCTGAAGAATTATCAGAAGGATGGTTAATAATCTACATTGATGATATCATAGTTTGCTCAGAAACTTGGGAAAATCACCTGACAAGACTAGAAAGGGTACTACAGAAAATAGTCCAAGTAAATATGAAAATTTCATTGAAAAAATGTCATTTTGCATATAGTGAATTAAAAGCCCTAGGACATGTAGTATCTGGCCTTAGTCTAGGCATAGACAAAAATAAAGTAGCAGCAGTACTACTTAAGCCAATGCCTCAAACCAAAAAAGAAATGCAATCATTTCTAGGATTTGCTGGTTACTATAGACAGCATATAAAGGACTTTGCAAAGATTGCTAAATCCTTGTATAAGCTATGTGACCAACAAACAGTCTATGAGATGACAGAAGAAAGAGTCAAGGCATATGAAGAATTGAAAAATTCCTTAACAAATGCCCCATTTCTTCTGATGCCAGATTGGAAACTACCCTTCAAACTGTACATTGATGCTTGTGGAGAAGGACTAGGTGCTGCACTTCACCAAACACAAATTATCAATGATAAACCAGTGGAAGGACCAATTTGTTTCATTTCAAGACAGATAAAGCCAACAGAAGCAAGGTATGGAGCAAGCCAAATGGAATGCTTATGCCTAGTATGGGCTTTAGAAAAACTGCATTATTATTTGGATGGCACAGTATTTGATGTAATCACAGACTGTAATGCTGTGAAATCACTATTAAATATGAAGACTCCAAATAGACATATGCTGAGATGGCAAATTGCTATCCAAGAATATAGAGGAAATATGACTATTGTTCATAAATCTGGAAATATTCATAAAAATGCAGATGGTCTTAGCAGATGGGCTCTAGCAAATACCCCTGACAATCCAGCATGGGTACCACAAGAAGAGCACCATATAGAAGGAATATGTGTTACAGACATTGGCACAGAATTCTTTAACCAAGTTAAAGAAAGCTATAAGACAGACGAAAATTGCCATATCTTAAGCCAACTTCTAATGAAAGACTGCAAAGATCCATCACTTTCATCAAAACTAGATGAAATATGGAAAAAGGCATATGATGAAGGAAGATTTCACCTCCTTGATGGAATCCTTTACCATAGAACAAAACACACATGTGTTATGGCCTTAACAGATAGAACACTAATAAACACTATTTTACATGAGTGTCATGATAGTATTGCATCTGGACATCTCTCAGAAGATAGGACACTAGAGAGGGTGAAAACCTGCTCTTGGTGGCCAAATTGGAAGAAAGATGTTGCAGAGTACTGCCAAACCTGTGACAGATGTCAAAAAGCCAACAGAGCCACAGGAAAGAAATTTGGAATGATGATCCAAATCCAAGAACCAAAATCCCCATGGGAAATAGTTCATATGGATTGGGTAACAGCCTTACCTCCAGGAGGAGACAGGAGTTATAATGCATGCCTAGTATTAGTTGACAGGTACAGTAAAACTCCCATGTTCTTACCATGTCATAAAGATGACACAGCTATGGATACAGCCATAATGATATGGAATAAAGTCATTAGCCACACAGGCTTATTCCAAAATATTATAAGTGATAGAGACCCAAAGTTCACTTCAGCATTATGGACAAATCTCCATAACTTGTTTGGGACAAAGTTATCATTCTCAACAGCTTATCATCCTCAAACTGATGGTTTAGCAGAAAGAATGATACAGACCCTAGAGGATATGATCAGAAGATTCTGTGCTTATGGGCTAGAATTCAAAGATTCTGATGGTTTTACCCATGATTGGTGTACACTAATACCAGCACTTGAACTGGCATATAAGACATCAATCCATTCTTCTACTGGCAAAACACCAGCAATGCTAGAGAAAGGTTGGAATCCAAGACTTCCTTATGATACCCTCAAAAAGGACTTAGTGGATATACATCCAACAGCAAGCAGTTTCAAGATAATGCTTGACAAAGCAAGACACCATGCAAACAGATGCATGCAAGATTCTTTTAAATATGCAAAAGAAAGATGGGATAAAAGTCATAAACCACCTGACTTCAAAATAGGGGACTTGGTTTTAGTATCAACCCTTAATTTCAATAACATAAAAGGCCCAAAGAAATTGAAAGATTCCTTTGCAGGACCATTTATGATAAAAGCACTCCATGGACCCAATGCTGTGCAATTAGAACTCACAGGTGAACTAATGAACAAACACCCAACTTTCCCTGTAAGTCTGATAAAACCTTACAGTTCAAGTGACAAGGAATTATTTCCACTAAGAAACAAACCCCCACTTGAAATTCCCCCCTTGGAGGAAGGAGAGGAAAAGAGAATAGTAAAAGTCCTTAAAGAAAGAAGGACAAGAAACAAAAAAGAAAGGGAATACCTTGTAAGGTATAGAAATTCAACTCAAGAAGATGAATGGCTACTTGAGAAAGATATAACAAATGCTGATAAATTACTAAGAAGGTTCAGACATGAAAGAAAACCTGAAAAATAAAAAGTTAAGCATTATTGAGCTTCAAGACTAACAAAAGTCTATTGAAGAGGTAGGACAGTGGATGATACCCTAAATCACATATATCAGATTGTGGTACAATCTTTTTTGGTGGTAGGGAATGTGAGCCTTTGAGATATGACCACATACCCAATAAGGTCACAAAAAATACTCAGAATAATTATACCTTTAATATAATTATATTAAAATTAATTAGAATAATTATACACTAAAAATAATTACTCAAATATACAAAAAATACCATAAATTGGTACTAAAATTGGTTTAACTTAAAAACCAATGAATGAACATGTGAAATAAATTATACCATTGGATTCCTCATGGAAAAATACACATATACCATTTTTATGGCATATCTGTAAAGTCAATATTTAATGAATTATAAGGTATAATACCTTATAAAAACCATAAAATCTTATTTATCTCGGAAACCAATGAAAAAACATGTGAAATAAATTGTACCAGTGGATTCCCCATAAAACTTCACACATAAAACAATTAATAAGCTAATTCTCAAAATCAATACTTAAGGAATTATCCTGAATATATGCACTTTTTTGGTCAACGCATATATTCAGTGATCATAGCTAATATCTTCTAAACTATACATGCTAGAATGATGAACCAAAAATAAAGTTACCACGTAATTACTGTAAGAACACAGATATGAACTTTATTTTGCAAATTATAAACAAGGTTAAGACTTATGAGGAAATATTGATAAAAATCAACAGAGCTGTTGACCACTTTGTTGTGAAAGTAGTCCAAACTTAAAAAAAAGTATACAGTTGGATTCTCCTAGTTCATTCGTGAAGAATGATGTAATTTTTATTATTAAATTCAGGGTATAACCCCCTGAAATCAAGGCTTGAAGTTTAAAATATTGAATTTCGACAGAAAAGATGAGTTACAAGAAAAAATCATCAAAATTAGAGTTTTGATGATGTAATGAAAAGCTCTTGGCAGCATAATAGGGTTATGTCAGGCTATCAGAATTCACTCTCTGAATTGCTGTAGCGTGAAAACCTTAAAAGTTATTGAGGATCAAAGTTTGAGCTTAAATTGAGCTGTTATGATCACATACTGTAACCTTAAATTAAGTTTAACAGTCTTAATAGTGATAAAATTGGTGAATACTATTAGTTTATGATTAAAACTAATAAAATCCACGAAATTTGGGGTTCTGCCAAGCCTCTGATGTCATCACACTTAGAGTTATAGTGATAACTCTAAATAATGGTGTAATAATGATGTAATATGGTTTGATCATGATGTAATCACCCTCAAACCTTAAAATATTGATCAATTCCAGTGGATATGATCAGTACACGTCTACTAGAAGCCTGTTGGACTCTAGGAGGGAGGTATTTACTATAAATAGAGCTCTTTTTACTCTGTTTTCCCCTCAGACGCATCAAAAACATTAAATCAATTAAATAAAAGGTAATTTCTTTATTCTTTATATATAAAACTCTTATATTATTAAAGACCAAAGATCATCTTAATATTAATCACTATTTTTACGTGATTAAATCAATTTTTTAATTGTTTTTGTTATAAATCTCTCTATAAACTCATTTCCACGTAAAATCAAGAATTTTAGTAATTTTCTTTATTTTTTATTGTAAATACAATTTAAAAAAGTTGTATTATATTCTTTTGGCGTAAAATATCTCAAAATTATTATTTTAAGTGTTAAAAGTAGGTTATTTCATCTTATTATAATAATTTCTCTCTTATTATTACTCTTAATAATTCTTATTTAATATAAATAGTATTTATATTAAAATATAACTTTAATATTAGTAATATTATTGTTATTAATTGTTTTTTATTTATAAAAAACAATTTTTTACGCCTTTATTATTTGTTGGTAACAATAATAAAGAGCTTTATAATATATTAATTATTTTATATTAATATATTATTTATAATATTATATTTTTATATAATATTAATTATATTATTATATTTATTTAATAATATAATAATTTTACGCCATAATAATAATATTTCTTTATTATTATTACTATTTTAATCTTATTTATTCATTTTATAAGGACATTCAGAGTACAATAAGTAATAAATTAGTGATTTTTACTTATTGTTTCATAGTCAAACCTTACATTCTCACTCACTGGTTTTTCAGTTTGCTCCATGGCATGCCTCTGTGAGCTTTTGTTGACTTAAAAGAGGCTTTCTCTTGCTGTTTTTTCCGTATCATCATCATCTTATTATCATTTTATATCATTGTTACCAACAAGTAAGTATTAGTTAAACTATTTTTAAGTGTTTTAAATCTTTCAGAATCAATCAGAAAGACGTTAAATCATAGAATCCAACTATATATTGTTGTAATCCTGCTATAAATCATTTTGATCTCTTGAAAACTCACAATTCTAGGTCAAATTTCTCTACTTTTATCTATCAATAAGTTCTTTGGAGTATTAGTCAGTCATTCATCTTTAATTCTTAAAGTTTTTCTCTAGTAATAGTTTTCTTCAAGGATGAGCTTTATAATTATTCTTGCAAAAGATAATTATATATTGAAATAATTTATTATTTTAATAAAAGAAGTTTTTATTATTAAATTCTTCTTGTAATTGATTCTTGTAGACAATTACTTTCTCACTGTTAAAATCACTAGTAGTGCTTAACGCATGAAAGAAATAATTCTGTAATTATTTAATTGTGGTTATAATAATATTTTATTATTATATTTTATAATAACAGACATAGTACTGTTGATTAATAGTAATATTAACATCAGTTTCATAGTCACATCTTACAAATAGTGTTATGCATGTTTGTGCCACTTAATATCATGGTATTCTTACATACACTTTTTTCTTTCAATTTAAAGTCAAAATTATTTTCATTTTTGAAATTGTCTTCAAAATCTTTTTCATTGAGGAATTTCGTTTAATTATGTACTGTTCTTACACGTGGATTTTCCACATCCAGAAGCTTATAGAATCATTCTTTGAGTCACTCTAAATTAATTTTGATTCAAAATCTTAAATTTTAATTTTTTTTACTTAAAAAGAATAATTTTTTTAATATTCAAAAATAAAAAACCTATAAAAAAATCTTAAACATATTTTAAAAGTTTGAAAAATGATTTTCTTTTATCATATCTTTTTCTCTTGTGTGTTTAATCAAATACTGTGCAGCTGGTAACAGACTCAGTAAAAGATACATTACCAGTCCAGAATCTGAAGACAGTATTGAAGTTCAAATTGCTAAAAGAGGCATTTTATTCAAGACAGAAAAAGTCAAACAACCACCAAAAGGTGTGTGTTTTCCATTTTCAATTCTCATTTTCTCTTGAATTGACATGAAAAATGGTGCATACCAGAAATGGAAGCAGCTATTCAGTGCAACCAGATGGACCTGGACAAGGAAGCGGTAAGACCAGAACAAGGTCTGCCAAGTCTTCCTCAAGAAAGACACTTCTGGAGGATGCCAGAACTTCCCCCTATTCTCCAAGGTCTGTACCAACAAACTTTTATGTGAGCTCTGAGCCCGAACTAATTGAAGGTAATATTTTAAGGGCTGAACCACTTCCAAGTGGCAGCCATAGAAATATATCAGTCCCAATACAAAAATTGGTTCAGAGAAGCAAAAGAAGAGGAGTGGGAAATATGCCCAAGCCTTTGGCAGGGGGCCATGGACTCCTACTTACACATCAAGAGCTTTCTGGGTCAGGAGAAGACCATAGAACTCTTAGGAGGATGGAGCCCCCTGTCTTTCAAAGACAAGGTCAAAAAGATAAAGAATTGGTTGAAGAACCAAAGTCTTTTATCCATAGACCAGAAGAAGGAATTGGAAATGACCCAGCTTTGGAAGAAGGCCCAGTGGCGTCTAACAGCTCCAGAAGCATCCAAAGAGAAGCCCAAAGGACCTCAGAAGAAGAAAGAAGGTCTCAAGAACCATCAGGGAAAGGGAAAAGGCAAAGCGAATTGGCACAGACCTTACCCGCAAGGGTACAGGATCCCAAATTTAGAGCCTTCAGCTGTGGACAGTGTCTTCAATATGGGCAGGAATCTTATGGAATTCAAATCCAAAGGGCAGGAAAGGATGAGAAGGACTTTTCCATGAAAATAATAGAATAAATAAATTTGTAAATCTAGTATTGATGCAGAAATTGGCTAATTTGATGCAAAGTTAACTAAAATAACCTCAGATATAAGTTAATTGAAATGAAATGACAAAAGGTATACTGAGTGGTATAAGTTGACAAATGTCAGACTTGATCAAATTACCAATATATGTAACAGAATTGAAAGTAAATGTCAAGCCCAAAATGATGAAATGGAAGATCTTTCCATTTTAAACATCAATGATCAACTTTGAATTCCAAAATATCATATTTTGGAAATAATTCAAAATACCAATCAGTTTGCCACACATTTGGCAAAAAGCTACAGTGAAAGGCAGAAGTTAAAGAATGAGATCATTTCAAATGTGGAGCAAATTCATAAGAATTATGAACCACATATGCCAAGACATTCTACACCGCTTACTGAAGAAAAACCTTCTGTAAAAGGAAGTTTGACCCCACTTTTAGGAGGAAATCCTATCTGTGCAAAAGATATTCCCAAAATGGAAGAATGACCAAAATTCTCTGGTGAAGCAGAATACAATCATATTGAACTAATAAAAACAATTGATATGTTGCAAGAAGATTTTCACAAACCTGATGAAATCATAGTGGGCAAGCTACAATCTTTGTTTACCAGAACTGCAAAGAAATGGTATTAAAAAATGAGACTAGATCATGGTAAAAATGATTGGCCTTGGTAGAAATGTGAAATAATAACCAAATGGGATAACAATTCTGGGATATTTAGAATAGAAAATGCTTTTGAAAATTCCATTTTTAACTCAGAAAAGGATAAACCACTTACTTGGTTCCTCAAACAGAAAGACAGATTATCTGCCTTACACCCAGATATGTCTGACACTATGATTAATATGAAAATATTGAAAAAATGTGGAGGAGAATTAGAACATGCTAACAAGTGCAGATGTGTAGAACCCTTTTCAACAGAAGACTACATAAATTCCATGGAGGATATCATTACTAGAACAAGAATTGGTAAAACCTGGACTAGAGTCCCTATTGAATCCAGAATGGTCTCTGAAACTTCCAGAGAAGATAAGAGAACTGAAGGACCTTCCTTGAAGTGTCAGAAATGTGGAAGCTCTTCAAATTTGGCCAACACTTGCACCAAAACAACAAAGATTAATGGAGTTCAAGTCATTGAAGAAGTTCAGTGTACTGAAGATAAAGAAGAATCTGACCTAGATTCTGCGGTCTCTGAGGACACACCAGTAGAGGACTATCCCATTGAAAACATTAAAGCTTTCTTTGAGGTCACAGAAGTCCATACTCACTTGCCACAGTACAGTGAGGATTTTCATAACCTGATCAATATTCAGGATTCCAGAATGTGTAAACCCAAACCTGCTAGAAGTAAAGGATACACTTCTGGAGCATCTTGTATCACATAAATCCTGATGAATGATATTGAAGCCAGAGTAAAATTGGATACAAGGGCATTTTGTACTTGTGTAGGCAAAGATTATCTGAAATCCATACTCCCTGGATGGAAAATCCATCTATTACCAATAGAGGGTGTATAATTTAGTAGTACCAATAATAATATGTACCTTTTGTGGCATATTGGACACTAATATTGTATTTCCACATCCAGCAGCAAGTGTAAGAATGAAAACTGAGATAGTAGTAATGGAAAATTGCACATCTCAGAGCATCATTCTTGGACATGATTACTTGAATATTTATGGTATTGACATTAATAACCATAAACATAGATATTTCACAATTGGAGAAAATAAGAGACAAAAACTTGCTTTTTCCACTATGCCAAAGCAAATATCTGTGATATCTTATGTTAAAGATACTTATAAAGAAGAATTTGTGGCTTATCAACTTGTTGAAGCACAAATCAATCCATCATTATCACACAAAATGAGGCATTATCTTATTGATGTATTATACACATATAAGAATTCCTTTTCTTCTTATAATGAACCATTAGGCGCTATTAAAGGGAATGAAGTTGATATCACTCTTAATATTGACAGACCATACCCTTCAGTACTTAGAAGACCAGCTTATCCAGCCAGTTCCAGAGCTAGAGAAGCCTTGGAAAAACCTATCCAAGAGCTGATCCAACTTGGTGTACTAAGGAAAGTAGGCCATAATGAGAAATTTGAGGGACAACATCTGTTATTATTGCTTGGCATAATGATAAATCAAGGATGGTTGGAGATTTTAGAGCATTGCATACCTACACAGCTCCAGATAGGTATCCAATTCCTAGAATTCAAAAAAACCTTGAACTTATTGTCTAAATCCAAGTTATAACATCCATGGATGCATTGAAAGGCTTCCATCAAAATGTTTTGATTCCCAAAACTAGGAAATTACTTAGAATTATCACTCACTGTGGTATTTATTATCATCTTAGAATGCCATTTGGTATTAAAAATGCACCATCTCATTTTCAAATAATGATGAATACCATCTTCCCAACAGAGTTATCTGAAGGATGGCTTATCATTTATATTGAGTATATTATCATATTCTCAGACTCATGGTCGTTTCACCTTGAAAGACTTGCAAGAGTACTTGACAAAGTTAAAGGAGTGAATATGAAGATTTCACTCGATAAATGTAATTTTTGCTTTGAAGAACTTAAAGCTTTACGACATATTGTTTCTTGTTTAAGCTCAGGTATTGACAGAAATAAAGTGGCAGCATTTTTACTTAAGCCACTACCCCATAATAAGAAAGAAATGATGTCTTTTCTTGGCTTTTCCAATTATTGCAGGCAAAACCTCAAAGACTTTGCGATTCTAGCCAAGTCACTCTATAGAATCTGTGATGAAGAGACAGTATTTGAGATGACACAGGAAAGAATTTAAGCTTATGAGAAGATAAGGAAATATCTTACAAAAGCACCTTTAAACCTCATGCCTGACTGGAATATACGTTTTTAATTGTACATTGATGCATGTGGAGATGGATTAGGGGAAGCCCTACATCAGGTCCAAACTATTGATGAGAAGCCTACAGAGGGACCAGTTTGTTACATTCCAAGACAAATCAAACCAACAGAAGCCAGATATGGTGCAAGCCAGATGGAGTGCTTATGTTTGTCATGGGCACTTGAGAAATTGCACTATTATCTTGATGGAAGTATTTTTGAAGGGATAACTGACTGTCATGCCGTGAAATCACTTAACATGAAAACTACCAACAGACATATGTTGAGATGGCAAATAGACATTCAAGAATATAGAGGTAACATGACTATAGTTCACAAAGCAGGAAAAATTCACAAGAATGATGATGGAATTAGCAGGTGGGCATTAGCCAATACTCCTGATAACCCAGCGTATGTACCTTTGGAAGCAGAACCACAGATTTCAATTGAAGGAATTAACATAACTGATATTGGGACTGAATTCTTTGAAGAGGTTAGAGAATCTTATAAGTGAGACAAGAACTGCCATATATTGACTTCCTTATTATACAAAGACTGCAAAGATACATCTTTGGTCAATGCACTGGATGAGGTTTGGAAGAATTCCAATTCTGGAGGAATATTTCACTTTTTTGATGGGATAATTTAACACATAACTAAACATTCTTGTGTAATGACATTGTGTAGCAGATTGTTTATAAATACCATTATTCATGAATTCCACAATAGCATCTACTCTGGACACCTGTCAGAAGACAGAACACTTGAAAAATAAAGAACTGTGCATGGTAGCCATCTTGGAGAAAAGAAACAATTTAATATTGCCATACTTGTGATAGATGCCCTAAAGCAAACAGGAGTACAGGCAAGAAAGCTTGACTGATGATTCATATTCAAGAACCAAAATCCCCTTGGGAAGTTTTTCACATTTATTGGGTCACAGCACTCCCTCCAAGTGGTGACAAATGTTATAATTCTTGTTTAGTCATTGTGGACAGATATATAAAAACTCCCATATTCTTACCATGTCATGAAGATGACACTGCTATGGATACAGCTCTTCTCCTATGGAGTAGAGTCATTTCCCATACAGGATTATTTAAGAATATCATAAGTGACAGAGATCCCAAATTCAAATCTGCACTTTGAACCAATATTCACAGATTGTTTAGGACTAAGTTCTCATTCTCAACAGAATATCACCCTCAAACAGATGGACTAGCAGAGAGAATGATTCAAAATTTAGAAGACATGATCAGGAGATTCTGTGCTTATGGGTCAGAATTCAAAGACTCAGATGTCTTTACCCATGACTGGTGCACTCTAATACCTGCATTGGAACTGGAATATAAGACATAAGTCCATTCTTCTACAGGCCAAACTCCTGCTATGTTAGAGAAAGGATGGAATCCAAGAATCCCAGCAGATACACTGAGGAAAGACTTTATTGACATTCATCCTACAGCTTGCAGCTCCAAAGTAATGCTTGATAAAGTTAAATATCATGCAAAACAAAGTATGAATGATGCTTTTGAATATGCTAAACAGAAGTGGGACAAGAGTCACAAAGTACCAGATGTCACAGGGGCTCTTCGAAGTGAAGAGGGCCTGGCACTCAGTTGATGGGACTCACTTATGGAGGGCTCAAAGATAAGATAAGATGAGATACACTTAAGAGTGTTAAAGATAAATTGCTAAAGAATAAATATAAGAAAAAGCAGCAACAAAGGATAAGAGCAAAAGAATAGAAGAGCCAACCACAAACAAGTCCAAGTCCACTGTTTCAACCTGTCAGAATGGAAAGAGAAGGGTTAATAAGGATATGGCCACCCAACTCATACTGTACAGGCAAAGAGAGAAAAGGCAAAGACTAACTTAAAATTAAATAATTATAATACCCAAAATAAGGATAAGAATAATTATGAAATGATAAATAAACTAAATTAATTAACTGGGGAAAAGTCCACAGGGGGGAGAAAGAGGGGCTGGTATATGTGAGAATCACCAGCCCTGATCCAGAGGAAGAATTTTCATGAGAATAATTGATGATTGAATTGAGTCTGGCCAATACAGGTCCTGTACAGCTGTACAGAACCTGTACAAGAGGTGTGGTGTATCTGAGTGATCATACAGTTCCATACTGGTGTATTGAAACTGTATTGGGTGAATCCAACCTGTACAGGTATTGACAGGCTGTATTGATGTACCAAGCTGTATGCATGTTTCAGAATGAAGATTGCTGAAACTGACTGCTGATGCAGATACTGGATTTGCTGATTTGAGGTGTTTGAGTGGGTGTGTGAATGAATACCCTTACCCCTGATGGATGGTTGTTACAGTATCCCCCTCTTGAAACTGGTGGGCTCCTGAACACCATAATACCCTGCCACTGTTGAGTGGCATCTTAATATCCCCACATTTTTTCAAAAAAATTTCTTTTTAATTTCTTTTTTCCTCTTGACCATTATCCTGAAAATCTTTCATTATTTCTTCCCTGCCGAATTCTTTTGATTCCCCCCCCTTTTTTCCAAGCTTGAGTGAGTATTCCTTCCAAAATATGCCATTCTTTTCTTTTGATTCAATCAGCCATGCCTTGGGATGTGGCCTTGGGATATATCCCAGAATAAAGGCCATTGAGCACTTGTGCTCAAAAAATGGTGCCCAATGAGTATATGAAGTGTACTCATTGGGCAAGGCTTAATCCAACTAAAAATATTAAAAATGTACTCCAAGGGGTCTTGTCCCCATTGTCCAAGGAAATGGCCTCAGACAGCCCTCCAAATGTTTTTTGGGCTGTGGCTTCCATCCTGAGGGGTCTTGAGGCAATTTGCTTTTTATGGCCCTTTTGGCCTTTTTGGGTGTTTTAGGGATTAGGCACTTTTTTTGATTATTTTGATTTTTTGGTCATAATGGACCTTTTCGAGTCTTTGGGATCCTACGGTCCGCGGTCCGTGGTCCGTGGGGGCTATTGGAGGCCCCCAGGACCAAAATGGAGCCCCTGGGCCCAAATTTGCTGGGGACCCAGGGTTACCAAGGGGTCCAGAAATGGCCCTTACCCAATTTTCACCCTACATGGCCTGGACCCATTGATGGGGTCCAGGACCATCAAGATCCTGGCCTCCCCAAAGTTGCAGGGGAGGCCCTGGGTGATGGGTTCAGCCCCAAAGGGGTATGAACCTTCACCTTAGAGGCTTTGAGGGGGGGCATAATTGAGCTATGGCCCCATTTCCTTGAGTCAAGTTCTTTTTTTCTTGATATGGAGTGGATTGATTCTGACGTCTTGAATCTTCTGCTTGCATATTCTTCAGTTATGAGTTCCAAACTGACTGAGCTCACTGAATCTTCCCCTTCTGCACCGCCACCGTCTGTTCTTCATGGTTCTGGCGTCTTCAGTCGATTGTCTTCTCCTTCCATGGCGTCTTCTGGCCATTTTGACCCCTCCCAAACATATGACGGATTCAGAGCAGTTGAAGTTCTTGATCCTGCCTGTACTGAGTGTTTGGCCAGGGGTAAGGATTGCTTTCAACATTACAATCCTTGATCGTCAAAATGCCATTTCTGCTTTATTGGGAAGAAGCCATGCTGCCGGACCGGATCAACTTTGTCCCAGGTCAGGAGGCACTTATGGAGTAGGAAGGATGGGCCTTATGGGCAGGAATTCCCCATTCTTGAGGGACCTACCCCTGATGCCACTTCTGGGTTTTCTCAATGTTAGTGATTTGCATATTTTGATTGAATTGGTGCTGATATCTTGATGTAGTGACTGGTTCCAGGCAGAGGGATGTGGCCAGATGGACTAATGTTGGAGGGTCCATTCCAATTGGTGGTAGGCCCATCCACTACAGCTCAGAAATTCCAATTTCAAGGACCAATGCTGATGGAGTGGTGAAAGTAGTGAAGAAGCTAAGAATAATTGTTGATTCCCCATCAGATCCAGATGCTGAAGGAAGTGATGAGTTGGATGGTGAAGAAGTTCAAGTTATTCCTCATTCAAGTGGCCATCCATCCAGCAATTCCTCTTCTCAACCTCTTGCCAACACCAGATTCCAAAGCCAAATTATTCCCAGCACTCCAAGAAACTTTCAACCAATGCTTGCCTCCATTCCTACAACCCTTCCTCCTCCTTCACCAACTACTTCCCATACCACCAGGCCTGCCTTGAATCCAGCAGTAAGACCATCACCAGCTCAACAGTCTAGAAACTCACCCATAACCACCTCCCGTCAACTCCAACCTGTGGCCAGCTCCAGCAGAAGAAGAGATGGATTATCCCCTTTGCCGTTTCCTGCCGCCCAAGTCTTCCAAAGAAGAGAACGTTGGCCTATCCGGATTACCAGAGAAGATCCCAACGCGGCTAGTGAAAATCAAGATGCTGTGGCCAGATTGTTCAGGAGGGTTGATAGAAATAGCAGAGAGGTGATTATGTATGCCAATGACAGGACTATTCCAGGTACTGCTTCTGAAGAGATGGCTGCAAAATTTGCCTGGTATGAGGATGAGTTGATAAATGACTTCCAGAGGACTTTTGATGACTTGGGTAGAGATAACTAGTTTCCTTTTCCTTGTTTGTGTTTGGTTTGGCTTCTATCCCCCCTCTTATAAATACTAAAAAAATAAAAAATAAAAAAGATAATGGAACCTCCCAATACATGAGTTGGGGAGGGGATGCTGCTTCTTTAAGAAACAAAAGAAAGAAAATTATACAAGTAAAGAAAGAAAGAAAAATAATAAGAGAAAATGAGAGTAAAGAAAGAAATAAAGAAAAATTCCTGATGGTTGGTCCTTCTTGTGGTGAGTTGCTTGATTCTGGCCAAAAAAGTGTCTGAAAAATGAAAACCAAGCATTTGATGCTCACAGAGTGGCCAAGGTGATGTTTTACAAGAAGTAGAACCCTCAGGGATGCATACCAGGAGATGGAACTTACTTTCATAACTTCCACTCCCCACCAAGCACCATAAGACTGAAATAAATTGCCATAAATGCCTTCTGAAATGAATTGCCATAAATGACTACTGAAATGAATTGCCGTAAATGACTTGAAGTAAAGAACGTCTTGAATTATGATGATTGGCATAAATTGAAATGTTAATAAAGAAAGAAAATGAAAACATAAAGAAAGAAAGAAACATTTGGCCATAACTTAATAAGGTCCAAATGGAGGGTATTGATGTTGTATGCTTCCTGAACCTGTCAAAAGAATTGACAAGTGCTCACAAAGTGGCCAAGGTGATGCTTACAACAACATATGGGTAGAATACCCCCTTAAGGGTGCATGCCAGGAGAGGAACTTACTTTCATAACTTCTTCTCCCCACCAAGCACCATAAATAAAACTCTTGAGGTATTTGGACCAGGGTTGTCTGGATACAATGAATGGAAATCCTTGACAAGGTCTGGTTAGTTGGTAAGGTTGGAAGATGGTTCCCAAGTGGTTCTTTCTGGGTCTTTACTGAATCCTTTCCACTCTACAAGATACCATAATTTACCTCTTTTGAGTTTTGAGTCCAGAACCTGAGCCACTTCCCATTCTTCTTGCTCTTCAACTAAAACTGGTGGTGGCGGCAATTGATGACGATTTGGGATAGTTGAATGCTTGACTGGTTCTAATAAGGACACATGGAATACAGGGTGAACTGTCTTCCATTGCTGAGGCAACTTGAGGTGATATGCATGGCTGCCAATCTTCTTAAGAACTTCAAAGGGTCCCAACCATCTTTCTGATAATTTCTTGGTGGGTCTTGTTGTCTTGATGTTCTTGGAAGCTAGCCATACTTTGTCCCCAGGTTGGAAATCAGGTGGAATTGCCCCATTTCTATCTGCATACTTCTTGAATCTCCTTATTGCTGACTCTAATTCTTCTTTGACAACTTGCTGTACTGATTGGAGTTTTGTTGATAACTTTCCAGCAGGTGAGTCTTGAGAAATATGGATTGAGTCAAAGCTGGGATTTCTTCCATAAATGGTGAAAAAAGGTGATTGCTTGGTTGATGAATGTTCTGCATTATTATAGGCAAATTCAGCCAGAGGGAGCCAGGTGTACCAGTCATCTTGATGATAGCTGACATACATCCAAAGGTACTGTTCTAGTATCTGATTTACCCTCTCTGTCTGTCCATCTGTTTCAGGGTGAAAGGCAGTTGAAAGATCTCTTGATATGTTGAGCTGCTGACACAATTGAGTCCAAAATGATGAAACAAGTAAGGATCCTCTATCACTGACAATACTGACTGGGAGTCCATGCTTGGAAAATACATGACTAATGAATATTTGAGCTAAATCCAGAGCAGTGATTGTGCCATAAGTTGGAATGAAGATTGCCATTTTTGAGAATCTGTCCACAACTACTAAAATTGAATCAAAGTTGTTGGACAGTGGCAATTGAGTGATAAAGTCCATTGATAATGAATTCCAAGGACCAGATGGAATGTAAAGAGGCTTGAGTAATCCAAACTTCTTGTGATGAATGTTCTTGTTTCTTGAACATTGCTGACATGAGGACACATAGTCCTTGATGAATTGATTAATGCCAGCCCAATAAAAATCCCTCTTGATGAGCTTGAGGGTCTTCTCCTGGCCAGGATGGCCAGCCAATGGTGAGTCATGACGCTTTTGAAGAATATTGAGTTGAAGTTCTTCATTGCTTGGGATTACCACTCTATCTTTGAATAATAATAACTTGGCTTGAGGTTCAAGAGAATAATCTGGAACTGATTCACCTCTTGCTAGTTGCTTGAGTATTTCTTTGTAGTCTTTGTCTTGCCATACTTCTTTTTGAATCTTGTCAACTAAATCTGAGAAAATTTCCACTTTGATTGAGAAGAATCTTGACTCTTGAATTCCATCTTGCTTAAGTACTTGATGAAAATTCTGAGGATTCTTGCTGATGAAGTCCACCCCCCTCTCTGGGTACATGTTGTCCCCTGGGCGGTAAGTGATAGTGAAATGAAATTCTGAGAGAAATTCAGCCCAACGGGCCTGACAACGAGTAAGAACTTTGGGAGACATGAAATACTGCAAGGAAGAGTGGTCTGTCAAGACCTCAAAAGGATTGGAAAGAGAAAGAAGAAATGCTCTCCAGCACTTGAGAGCTCAAAATATTCCAAGGAGTTCCTTGTCATGAATTTCATAGTTGAGTTCAGCTGGTAAGAGCTTGCGAATATCAAATGCAATGGGGTGCTTTCCTGAGTCATTCACCTGGCTCAGTACGGCGCTCAAAGCATAATCAAAAGCATCAGTCTCTACTATAGTAGGTAGAGAAGGATTAAAGTGAGATAAGATAGGAGCAGAGGTGAAAGCTTCTTTGAGTGCTTGAAACTGACTAAGAGCTTCCTCATTGAAGATGAAAGGGGAATCCTTTTTAAGGAGGGAAGTGAGAGAAGTGATTTTTTTAGAATAATTTTTAATGAAACGTTGATAAAAATTGGCAAAGCCAAGAAAAGATTGAAGAGCCTTGATGTTTTTGGGCTGAGGCCAATTGAGGATTTGTTGAACTTTTGAAGAATCCATCTTGAGGCCATCACTTGAAACAACATAGCCCAAGTATTCCACACTTGAGGCATGGAATACACACTTGGAGGCTTTGGCAAACAGATTATTGTCCCTCAGTCTTTGGAGGACAGAGGCCACATGTTTGACATGTTCCTCCTCAGAACTGGAAAAGACCATAATATCATCTAGATAAACCACAACAAACACATCCAAAAAATCTTCAAAGATATCATTTACTAGATTTTGGAAAGAAGCAGGAGCATTGGTCAAACCAAATGGCATGACCAAATACTCATAACTGCCATATTTGGTTCTAAAGGCAGTTAAGTGCTCATCCCCCTCTTTGATTCTCAGAAGGTTATATGCACCACGCAAATCTATCTTGGAGAAGATAGTGGAACCGTTGAATACAGTAAGAAGCTGGTTCACAGGAGGAACAGGGTACCTGTTCTTCCTAGTGACAGCATTGAGCTTGCGGTAGTCAACACACAAACGAAGACCTCCATCCTTTTTCTATACAAAAAGGACAGGTGCTCCTGTTGAAGAGGAGCTTGGTGTAATGAAACCTTTCTCTACATTCTCCGAAATGTAGGCCCGCAGTGTTTCTGACTCTTGATTTGATAATGAGTAGATAACACCAATTGGAGGTAGAAGACCCTACAATTCGATATGGTGATCACAGGCGCGGTGTGGAGGAAGTTTCTCTGCTTTCACCTTGGAGAATACATCCAAATATTGGTGATAAGCAGGAGGAACAACCTTCAACACAGTTTCAATTTCTTCTGGCTCTTCCTCCTCATCCCACTGCTCCTCCAGGGATGCATGAAAGGATAAGGGAGGAAGGTCCATATCCCCTTGGAAGAGATGAAGTGAAGATATGGCAACATCTTCTCCAACATTCTTTATCTCTTTGAAGACTTCATCACTTGATGGAAGTAATGACTGAGAGGGAATTATGGAAGGGATATGGACAGAAGAAGGAATGGAAGGTGTCTTAAGTTCACCAGCCAGAGCAACACTGTTGACAGCAGTGGCTAAGTCATTACTAGTAGAAGGAATAATACCACTAGAATCCTTATGACTAGAATCATAGGTGATCAATCCATTTTTCCAATCAATAATGGGATTAAAATGGTAAAGGAAATCATAGCCCAATATCAGGTCTTCTCCCTTGGGTGAATCTATGATAAAGAAGTCCCATTTAAAGCTTGGGAAGGAAGGCAAGTCAACTACCCACTTGGTATAATGGGTGATGAACAAGGCAGGGGATTCATTAGAATCCAGAATGAAAAGAGGAATCTTTTCAGGGAGCTCTGACAGAGTCAATGAGTACTTGAGAACAAAATTCTTTGCAATAAAAGAGTTTGTAGCACCAGAATCAATGAGAATACTATAAAAAATATCAGAGACAGAAGAGAAAATAAGAAACTTTAAAGATTTCTTGACACTAGTATTCAGAGTGCACAATTGTGCTCTTGAAGGAAATAAGTGAGAACCATTGAACACATCATGATCCCCACTCAGGCTTTTCCCTGCTTGCTAGGGAAGCCTCTTGATGATGACCCAGGCTTGTTCTGAGGTCTCTTGAAACATTTTTCGATTGGGTGCTTGCCACCACAATAAGTACACAACCCTTCTTGAATCCTCCTCTCCTTTTCAGAACCGATTAATTTATTGTCCTTATTGAGGAGAGCAACATGGGGTTTGTCCTTTGAAGATTGAAATTGCTTGCCCTTCTTATTCTTCTTCTGATGAGGCCTCTTTGGAAATGAGTTTTGAGGAGGCCTAGACTGATTGGATCCACTGACTGGAGGCTTCTTTTCTTGATTGCCACCCTTTTCCTTTAGCCTCTCATGATATCTTGTGTCTAATTCTAAAGTGACATCCATAAGTTCTTGAAGAGTATCAAAAATTCCAGGGTGAGAAGCCAACTGATCCAATAATCTTGATGCCAATCCTCTTCTGTAAACATGGATATAAGCTCTTTCCCCCCAATCTCCAATTCTTGACATTAAGCTTCTGAAATCTGCAATGTACAAGGATACATGACCACTTTCCTTCATCCTCAAATTGTCCAACTCTTGTTCAGCTTTCCTGACTTCATTGGGGTCACCAAACAGAGTGAATAATAGAGATTCAAACAATGGCCCATTATTGAGAAGGTAGGAAGGGTCTTCATTGGAAATATTTGAGAGGTAAGGTTCAATCCATTTTCCAGCTCTACCAGTAAGAAAAGAAGTTGAGTACAAAACCTTCTTCCTGTCAGAGAAGAAGTTTGCTGGATCATTATGGAAAATTAGTTGACAGGATTGGATAAATCCTCTCAACTTATGAGCTTGAGTACCATCAAAAGAATCAGGTGCCTTCATGGATGGAGTCTTGAAAGCAGGGGCTTTGGAATTGTCCCTGGGGGCAACTGCTTGAGTGAGTTGTCCCATGAATTTAGTCATCTGCTCCATCATCTTCAGGAGACTTGGATCAGTTTGAGAGACAAGAGGTTGACTAGAAAGGGCTAGATTAGAACCCTGAGGCACCTCTGGAGCATTTGCCAAGGCATCTGCCACTTCAGTTTCCCCAGAATCTTCCTCTTCCACAGACTCTTCCCCCTCTTCATCTTCAACTTCCCCTAATCTTGCTCTTGCACCTTCAGACATGCCAGGGTAGCCACCCAAAAGTCCAGAAAAGGATCTTGATCTTCTAGATTTAATTCCACCTCTTCTTGAGGGTGCTGCTCCTTCCATTGGTGGTCCTCTGTCCAAATTTGCACTCAGTTGATGAACTGATGGTGTGCGGTCAAGAGGGGCCCTTGCTGTAGGAGTGAGAACAGCTGGAATTTTCTGGGATGTAGTATTCTTTGCTGGGGGGCTATTCTGAACTGGCATTTTGAAATAAATGAAATAAAACTTGATGGTATTAAAGATAATCAAAACTTGGCCAAATCAATCACAATAAAATCTTGATGAATCTTGAGGAATCAATTCAAATCTTGAGGAATCAAATTCAATCAACAGTCCAATAAATTCAATCAATCAACAATCAATTCAAATCAAATATCAATAATCTTCATGAAATCAATAATCAATCAATATTCAATCAATAATCAATCAATAAATGTCTTCAATATGAAATCAAGTCTTGAGGAATCAATCAATCAGTTCAAAATCTTCAGAAATCAATTCAATATCTTGATGAGTCAAATCAAATCAATAATCAAATCAATTCTTGAGGATCAATCAATATCTTGAGAGTTCAAAGTCAATAAATCCAATAAATCCTGAATCAATAACCCAAATGAATCCCAATGAATAATCCAATCAATTAAACCAATCAATAATTCCTAGATGAAACCTGAATAAGAACACAGAAAAATTTGATTGATAAAAATAAAATGAAGTGATGAAATGGTCAGCAATGATTAAGAAAGGGAAAAGAATCAATTTTCATAAGAATTAAATGAATGAGATGAAAATTGATGAGAGAGAAAAATTCATAGAAAATCATAAAAAATCATAAAATCATGAAAAGGTCATAATTGAAGAATGAGAGAAATGAATAAAATGAATGAAAGAAAGAATCAAATATGAGTTAATTAATTTAATGTCACAGGGGCTCTTCGAAGTGAAGAGGGCCTGGCACTCAGTTGATAGGACTCACTTATGGAGGGCTCAAAGATAAGATAAGATGAGATACACTTAAGAGTGTTAAAGATAAATTGCTAAAGAATAAATATAAAGAAAAGCAGCAACAAAGGATAAGAGCAAAAGAATAGAAGAGCCAACCACAAACAAGTCCAAGTCCACTGTTTCAACCTGTCAGAATGGAAAGAGAAGGGTTAATAAGGATATGGCCACCCAACTCATACTTTACAGGCGAAGAGAGAAAAGGCAAAGACTAACTTAAAATTAAATAAGGATAAGAATAATTATGAAATGATAAATAAACTAAATTAATTAACTGGGGAAAAGTCCCCAGGGGGGAGAAAGAGGGGCTGGTATATGTGAGAATCACCAGCCCTGATCCAGAGGAAGAATTTTCATGAGAATAATTGATGATTGAATTGAGTCTGGCCAATACAGGTCCTGTACAGCTGTACAGAACCTGTACAAGAGGTGTGGTGTATTTGAGTGATCATACAGTTCCATACTGGTGTATTGAAACTGTATTGGGTGAATCCAACCTGTACAGGTATTGAAAGGCTGTATTGATGTACCAAGCTGTATGCATGTTTCAGAATGAAGATTGCTGAAACTGACTGCTGATGCAGATACTGGATTTGCTGATTTGAGGTGTTTGAGTGGGTGTGTGAATGAATACCCTTACCCCTGATGGATGGTTGTTACACCAGACTTCAAAGTAGGGGACTTAGTTCTAGCTTCAACCTTTAATTTTAATAATATCAAAGGCTCAAAGAAACTTAAAGATTCTTATTTAGGACTTTTTTATTGTTGCCTTACATGGAGCCAATGCAGTTCAAGTGGAATTGAGTGGTGAATCGGAAAGTAAACACCCCACCTTTCCAGTCAGCTTGATGAAACATTATCAACCAGCTTACAAAGAATTGTTTCCTTTAAGGAACCCAGATTCTTTGACTGTACCACTAGTGGAACAGATTGAAGAAAAAAAGATAAAGAAATTCATTAAAGAAAGTAGACTTAGGGGTAAACATCAAAGAGAATATCTTGTCATATATAGAAATCCAGTACATGAAGATGAATTGCAGGCAGAATCAGATATACCTGACTCAGATAAATTCTTAAGAAGATTTAGATATGAAAGAAGGCCACAAGCCTGAATATGTCTATAAATGGGCTTTAAATTACTTGATCTGATTAATTTAAAGAGGTTGGACAGTGGACATTAACCCCCTTTGGGGTGTTTTTCTTCTTTATACCATTAATAAAATTGTAGTACAATTTTATTTCTTGGTTGGAGGGAATGTGAGCCTTGAGGTATACTTTACATACTCAAATAGGCCACAATTATCTTAAAAATAAATTTTGAATTATGCATAACCCATAAGGCATGCATATATTCAAAATTCATCATTTTTCATGTCAGAAAAGATGAATAACGTTTTGTTGAATAAGTAAATCCATGGATTTAAGGCCAGATTTGTATTCTACACAAAATTTCACCTAGGGTAGCTTTGTAGAGTGAATAAGCTCAAACACCTCTTTGAGCTTGTATTATGGAAAATACTTCAATACCACATAAAATATCCATGAAAACCTTTGTTTTTCTCAATTTCAAGCCAAAATGATGGGAATGTGAGAAATCCCATGTTACATATTACCTAAGAATAGTATTATGCATTTTTGTGGCACTTAATATTTTGGTAATCTTACATACACTTTTGGTACACCCATAGTGGATATCTCACTTGAAGCCTCAATTTTTGATGTAAAAAATAGTCAAGGGGGACAAAAGACATCAAAGAGAGCCAGGGTACCCAACTTCTGAGTCCTCTGAGGCGTGAACAGCTCCAAACCTTGGATCCATCCCTGATCTTGGACCAATCAGTACACTCAAAACTTTTGGTAATTTGGTTACCAAGTAAAAACTTCATTATATCATCAGAAAATAGCAAATAAGCTGCTATTTTGATGTGCCAAGGAGGTAAACAGCAACTTAGACTCCTGTAACCATGTCAATTCTTAATTAATTTTCATGTATAAGCACCAAAAGAGTGATTAAAATCCTTTTTGGACTTGTATCCATTGATTTACCCCATAGCAACCCACCATATAGTGCTATTTGCAATTCTATGTAGAAATGAGGTAAAAACTTCAAAAATTCATTCAAAATACAATTCTTAATTAATCTTTTTGAAACTTTCAGGACCAATTGAGAACTTTATAATTCATATAAAAACCAAAAAGAACTCTACTTTTATAAGTAAAATTCAAAGCTTTATTTACAGACCATTTTTGATGATTCCACATGAAATACTGAATCTTTAAAAATTCACAGAAAATACACTCTGTGATGAAATTTCCAATAACATTGATAACTTTGAGAAATCAATGATTATTTTTGAATAAAAGAAGATTTACAGTTGTTACTCCTTTTATTCTTAACCATAAATGGGTTGGTAGTCACGTAAAAGCTTCAATCAAGTAATTATGATAATCTTACGTAACAACAGATGATACAATCAATAATACAAGAAGTTTCATTGTTTTCTCACTCACTGGGTTTTCAGTTTTCTCTATGGCACGCCTCTTTGAGCTGTTGTTGACTTAAAAGAGGCCTCCTCTGGCTGTTTTTCCAAATCATCACATTATTTGATTATACCTTTATGACCAACAAGTAAGTATTAGTTAAATGTCTTCTTAAGTGTTTCAAATCTTTCTGAATCAATAAGAAAAACGTGAAATCATAGAAATAAACTATATATATTTTTAATACTGTTATATATCCATTTTTGATCTTTTAAATCCACAATTATTGGTCAAATCCCTCTACTTTTATCTTTGATAAGTTCTTCAGAGTATTAGTGAGTGATTCATCTCAATTCTTAAAGTTTTTCTCTAGTAATTTTTTTCTTCAAGAATTATATTTATAATTATTCTTGCAAAAGATAATTATACATTAAAATAGTTTTTTCATTTTAATAAAGAATATTTATTATTAAATACTTCTTGTAATTGATTCTAGTAGACAATTACTTCTTACTGTTATAATCACTAGTAGTGTATAGCAAGTAAAAGAAATAATTAATTCTTTAATTATTTAATTTTGGTTATAATAATTTTTTATCATTATATTTCATAAGAACAGTCATAGTACTTTTGATTAATAGTAATATTATCAACAGCTTCATAGACACATCTTACAGGTAGAAAAGTGAAATTCAGAGAGAAAATCTGCCCCATGGGCTTGATGGCAAGTAAGGACTTTGTAAAAATAAAATATTGGAGGGAATAGTGCCCTTTCAAGACCTCAAAGGAATCATAAAGAGAAAGAAGAAAATCTCTGCAGCGCTTGAGAGCCCAAACTATGCCAAGGAGTTCCTTTTCATTAACTTAATAGTTGAGCTCAGCTGGGAGGAGCTTGCAACTATCAAATTAAGTGGGATGCTTTCCTGAGTCATTCACCTGACGCAGTACAGCACCCAAGGAATAATCAGAAGAATAAGTCTCTACAACAGTTTGTAAAGGAGGATTGAAATGAGATAGGATAGGAGCAGTGGTGAAAGCTTCTTTGAGTATTTGAAACTGACTCAGAGCTTCCTCATTGAAGATGAAGGGAGAATATTTTTTAAGGAGGCAAGTGATAGCAGAGATTTCTTTGGAATATTTTTTAATTAAACAACAATATAAGTTGGCAATGCCAAGGAAAGATTGAAGTGTCTTGATGTACATTGGCTGAGGCCAATTGATGATTTGCTGAACTTTGGAATAATCCATCTTGAGGCCTTCACTTGAAACAACATAGCCCAAGGATTCCACACTTGAGGAATTAAATACACACTTTGAGGCATTAGAAAACAAATTATTGTCCCTCAGGCTTTGGATTACAGAGGCCACATGTTTGACACGTTCCTCCTCAAAACTAGAGAGGACCATAATATCATCTAAGTAGACCTCAACAAAAATATCCAAGAAATCTGAAAAGAGATCATTAACAAGATTCTGGAACAAAGAAGGAGCATTGGTCAAGCCAAATGTCATAACCAAATATTCATAACTGTCATTTATAGCTCTAAAGGCAGTTAAGTGCTCATCCCACTATTTAATTCTCAGGAGATTATAAGCACCACACAAATCTATCTTGTAGAAGATAGTAGAGCTATTAAAGATGGAAAGAAGCTTATTCATTGGAGGAAAAGGATACCTGTTCTTCCTAGTGACAGCCTTAAATTTGCATTAGTCAACACACAAACAAAGGCCACTATCATTTTTCTTAACAAAAAAGACAAGTGCTCCTGTTGAAGAGGATCTTGGACTGATGAAACCCTTCTCTACATTGCCTGAAATGTAGGCCTGTGGTGTTTCTTACTCATGCTATGATAAAAGGTAGATAACACCAACTGGAGGTAGAAGACCCTCCAGTTCAATATGATGATCACAGGTGTGGTGTGGAGGAAGTTTCTCCACTTTCACCTTGGACAATACATCCAAATATTGATGATAAGCAGGAGGGACTACCTGCAGCATATTTTCAATCTCTTCCAGATCTTCCTCCTCATCTTACTGCTCCTCCAGGGAGGCATGAAAAGATAAATGAGGAAGGTCCATATTGCCTTGAAAGAGATGAAGTGAAGATATAGCAGCATCTTCTCCAACATCTTTTATCTCTTTGAATACTTCATCTCTTGATTGAAGTAATGCCTGAGAGGGAATGATGGAAGGGATATGGACAGAAGGAGGAAGGGAAGGTGTCTTGAGCTCACCAACCAGAGAAACACTTTTTACAGCAGTGGCAAAGTCATTACTAGTAGAAGGAATAATACCACTAGAATCCTTATGAATAGAATCATAGGTGATAAATCCATTTTTCTAATCAATAATGGGATTAAAATGGTAAAGAAAATCATAGCCCAATATTAGGTATTCTTCTTTGGGTTAATCTATGATAAAGAAATCACATTCAAAGCTTGGGAATGAAGGTAAGTCAACAACCAACTTGGTATAATGGGTGATTAATAGGGAAGTGTATTCATTGGAATCCAAAATGAAAAGAGAAATATTATCAGGGAAACCTGACATGGTCAATTATTACTTGAGAACAAAATTCTC
Organism: Austropuccinia psidii; assembly: GCA_023105745.1. Classification (NCBI taxonomy): domain Eukaryota; kingdom Fungi; phylum Basidiomycota; class Pucciniomycetes; order Pucciniales; family Sphaerophragmiaceae; genus Austropuccinia; species Austropuccinia psidii. Next base: position 3,349,707 of record JALGQZ010000001.1, read on the forward strand.
TGCAATAAAAGAGTTTTTAGCACCAGAATCAATGAGAATACTATAAAAAATATCATAGAAAGAAGGGAAAGTAAGAACTTTTAAATATTTCTTGATTATAATATTCAGAGTGCATAACTGTGCTCTTGAAGGAAATAAGTGAGAACAATTGAACACATCATGACCCCCACTCAGGCTGTTCCCTGCTTTCTAGGGAAGCCTCTTAATGACCCTTTCCTATTTTAGGCCTCTTGAAACATTTTTAAATTGGGTTCTTGCCACCACCATAAGTGCATAAGTCTTCTTTAATCCTCATCTCCTTTTCAGAACCAATTAATTTGTTGTCCTTAGTGAGGAGAGCAGTATGAGGCTTGTCTTTGGACACTTTAGGATTCTTCCCCTTCTTGTTCTTCCTGTGATAAGACTTTTTTGATAATCAACTTTGGGGGGGCTTGGAGGAGTTGGATCCACTGATTGGAGGCTTCTTCTCTTGATGACTACCACTTTACTTCTGCCTCTAATGGTACCTGGTATCTAATTCCAAAGTGATGTCAATGAGTTCTTTTAGGCTATCAAAGTTTCCAGGTTGAGAAGCCAATTGGTCCAACAAGCTTGATTCCAAGCCTCTTCTATACACATGAATGTAGGCCCTTTCCCCCCAGTCTCCAATTTTTGACATTAAGCTTTCAAAATCTTCTATTTATAAGGAAACTTGAGGACTTTCTTTCATTCTGAGATTCTCTAACTCTTTTTCAGCCTTCCTGAATTCATTGGGATCACCAAATAGAGTGAATAACTGAGCTCCAAATAACTGCAAGGTATTGAGGAGATAAGAAGGGTCTTCATTGGAGATATTTGATAGTTAAGGTTCAATCCATCTGCCAGCTCTACCAGTGAGAAAGGCAGTTGAGTAATAAGCCTTCTCTGTAAGATGTGACTATGAAACTGATGATAATATTACTATTAATCAACAGTACTATGTCTGTTCTTATGGTATATAATAATAAAATATCATTATAACCACAATTAAATAATTAAAGAATTCTTTCTTTCACGTGTTAAGCACTAATAGTGATTTTAACAGTGAGCAAGTAATTGTCTACAAGAATCAATTAGAAGAAGAATTTAATAATAAAAACTTCTTTTATTAAAATAATAATTTTTTTAATATATAATTATCTTTTGCAAGAATAATTATAAGCTAATCCTGGAAGAAAACTATTACTAGAGAAAAACTTCAAGAATTAAAGATAAATGACTCACTAATACTTCAAAGAGCTTATTGATAGATAAAAGTAGAGAAATTTGATGTAGAATTGTGGATTTAAGAGATCAAAATGATTTATAGCAGGATTACAACAATATATAGTTGGATTCTATGATTTCACGTCTTTCTCATTGATTCTGAAAGATTTAAAACACTAAACAATAGTTTAACTAATACTTACTTGTTGGTAACAATGATATAAAATGATAATAAGATGATGATACGGAAAAAACAGCAAGAGAGTGGCTCTTTTAAGTCAACAACAGCTCACAGAGGCGTTCCATGGAGCAAACTGAAAAACCAGTGAGTGAGAAAGCATTAAACCCTTTTGTATTAGTACTTACATCATCTGTTGTCACGTAAAATTGTCATAATCGCTTAATTGATGCTTTTATGTGACTACCAACCCTAATATGGTTAAGAATAAAAGGAGTAGCATTTGTAAATCTTCTTTTATTCCAAAGTAATCATTGCTTTCCCAAAGTTATCAATGTTATTGACAATTTCATCACAGGTTGTATTTACTGTGAATTTTGGAAGATTCAGTGTTTCATGTAGAATAACCAAAAATGGACTGGAAGTAAAACTTTTAATTTTACTAGTAAAACTGTAATTCTCTTTGGTTGTACCATAGGTAATACAGTTCTCGATTGGTCCTGAAGGTTTCAGAAAGATTCATTAAGAATTGTTTTTTTAATGAATTTTTGAAGTTTTTACCTCATTTCTATGTATAATTGCAAATATCAGTGTTTGACTGGTTGCTATGAGGTAAACCAATGGATACAAGTCCAAAAAAGGTTTTAATTACCCTTTTGGGGCTTATCCATGGAAATTCATTAGTAATTGACATGGTTACAGGAGTGTAAGTAGCTCTTTAGCTCCTTGGCATGTCAAAATAGCAGGTTATTTGCTATTTTCTGTTGTTTTACAGTAGTTGTAACTTGGTAACCAAGTTCCCAAAGAGGTTTAGTTTACCAATTGGGTCAAGATCAGCCATGGAACCAAGCTTTAGAGATATCCACGCCTCTGAGGCCTCAGAAGTTGGGTACCCTGGCTCTCTTTGATGTCTTTTGTCCCCCTTACTTATTTTTTACGTCAAAATAGAAATTTAAGCTTAAAGTGAGATATCCACTATGGGTGTACCAAACGTGCATGTAAGAATACCATAATATTAAGTGCTCAAAACATGTATAACACTATTCTTAGTGTATATGTAACATGGGATTTCTCACTTTCCCATTATTTTGGCGTAAAATCAAGAAAAACAAACATTTTCACGGATCTTTTATATGGTATTAATGATGTGGTGTTGAAGTATTTTCCATATTACCACCTCAAAGAGTTAATTTGAGCTTATTCACTCTATGGAGCTACCCTAGGTGAAATTTTGTGTAGAATCCAAATCTGGTCTTCAATCCATGGATTTACTTACTCAATAAAAGGTTATTCATCTTTTCTGAAATCAAAAATCATGAATTTTGAATATATGCATGATTTATGAGTTATGTATAATTCAAAGTTTCTTTTTAAGATAATTGTGGCCTATTTGGGTATGTAAAATATACCTCAAGGCTCACATTCCCTCCCACAAAAAAATTATATTGTACTACAATTGTATTAGTGATAAAAGAATAAGGCCCCAAAGGGGGTTAATGTCCACTTTCCAACCTCTTCACACTACTCAGATCAAGTAATTTAAAGCCCATTTATAGACATATTCAGGCTTGTGGCCTTCTTTCATGTCTAAGTCTTCTTAAGAGTTTATTTGAGTCAGGTATTTCTGATTCTGCCATCCGTTCATCTTCATGTACTCCATTTCTATATCTGACAAGATATTCTCTTTGATTTTTACCCCTAAGTCTCCTTTCTTTAATGACTTTCTTTATCTTTTTGTCTTCATTCTGTTCCACAGGTGGTACAGTTAAAGGAGTTGGGTTTCTTAAAGGAAACCATTCTTTGTCAGCTGGTTGATAAGGCTTTATCAGGCTGACTGGAAAGGTGGGGTGTTTATTTTCCAATTCACCACTCAATTCCACTTGAACTGCATTGGTTTCATGTAAAGCAACAATAACAAAAGGTCCTACATAAGAATCTTTAAGTTTCTTTGGGCGTTTGATATTATTAAAATTCAAGGTTGAAACTAAAACTAAGTCCCCTACTTTGAAGTATGGTACTTTATGACTCTTGTCCCACTTCTGTTTTGCATAACTAAAAGCATCCTCCATACTTTGTTTTGCATGAAGTCTTACTTTATCAAGCATTATTTTGAAGCTGGAAGCTGTAGGATGAATGTCAATCAAGTCTTTCCTCAGTGTGTCAGCTGGGAGTCTTGGATTCCATCCTTTCTCTAACACAGCAGGAGTTTGTCCTGTAGAAGAATGGACTGATGTCTTATATGCCAATTCTAATGCAGGTATCAGAGTGCACCAGTCATGGGTATAGCCATCTGAGTCTTTGAATTCTAATCCATAAGCACAGAATCTCCTGATCATGTCTTCTAAAGTCTGAATCATCCTCTCTGCTAGCCCATCTGTTTGAGGGTGATATGCTGTAGAGAATGATAGCTTAGTCCCAAACAATCTATGAAGATTGGTCCAAAGTGCAGATGTGAATTTGGGGTCTCTGTCACTTATGATATTCTTAAATAATCCTGTGTGAGAAATAACTTTACTCCATAAAAGAAGAGCTGTATCCATAGCAGTGTCATCTTTATGACATGGTAAGAATATGGGAGTTTTGCTATATCTGTCTACAATGACTAAACAAGAATTATAGCTTCTGTCACCACTTGGAGGAAGTGCTGTGACCCAATCCATGTGAATAACTTCCCAAGGGGATTTTGGTTCTTGAATATGGATCATTAATCCAAATTTCTTGCCTGTGCTCTTGTTTGCTTTTTGGCATCTATCACAGGTATGGCAATATTCAATGGTTTCTTTCCTCCAAGATGGCCACCATGCACAGTTCTTCACTTTTTCAAGTGTTCTGTCTTCTGACAGGTGTCCAGAGTAGATACTATCATGACATTCATGAATAATGGTATTGATAAGTAATCTACTGCACAATGTCATAACACAAGAATGTTTTGTTCTGGGGTAAATGATCCCATCAAGCAAGTGAAATCTTCCTTCATAATAGGAATTTTTCCAAACTTCATCAAGTGCATTAACTAAAGATGTATCCTTGCAGTCTTTATCTAATAAAGAAGTCAAGATATGGCAATTCTTGTCTTGTTTATAAGATTCTCTGACCTCTCCAAAGAATTCAGTCCCAATATCAGTTATGTTAGCTCCTTCAATTGGAATCTGTGGTTCAGCTTCCAAAGGTACATAAGCTGGGTTATCAGGAGTGTTGGCTAAAGCCCATCTACTAAGTCCATCAGCATTCTTGTGAATGTTTCCTGCTTTATGAACTATAGTCATGTTTCCTCTATAGTCCTGAATAGCTATTTGCCATCTCAACATATGTCTTTTGGGAGTTTTCATGTTGAGAAGTGATTTTACTGCATTAAAGTCAGTTATCACTTCAAAAACACTGCCATCAATGTAATAGTGTAATTTCTCAAGTGCCCATACCAAACATAAGCACTCCATTTGGCTTGCACCATATCTCGCTTCTGTTGGTTTGATTTCCCTTGAGATATAACAAACTGGTCCTTCTGTAGGTTTGTCATCAATAATTTGGACTTCATGTAGGGCTGCCCCTAATCCATCTCCACATGCATCAATGTACAACTTAAAATGAATATTCCAGTCAGGCATGAGGAGTAAAGGTGCTTCTGTAAAGGCTTTCTTTATCTTCTCATAAGCTTTAATTCTCTCCTGTGTCATTTCAAATACATTCTGTTGATCACAGATTCTATAGAGTGATTTGGCTACAATTGCAAATTCTTTTAAATGTTGCCTATAGTAACTAGCAAATCCAAGAAAAGACATCATTTCTTTTTTATTCTGGGGTATTGGCTTAAGAAGTACTGCTGCCACTTTACTTTTGTCAATACCCAAGCTTAAACCAGAAACAACATGTCCTAATGCTTTAAGTTCTTCAAAACCAAAGTTGCATTTCTTAAGTGAAATTTTCATATTCACTTCTGCAACTTTGTGAAGCACTTTTGCAAGTCTTTCAAGGTGCAAAGACCATGAGTCAGAACATATGATAATATCATCAATATAAATGATAAGCCATCCTTCAGACAATTCTGTGGGTAAGATGGTATTCATCATTCTTTGATAATGAGATGGAGCATTTTTAATGCCAAATGGCATTCTAAGATACTCAAAAATACCACAGTGAGTGATAATTCTAAGTAATTTCTTAGCTTTAGGCACTAAAACATTTCTATGGAAGCCTTTCAATGCATCCATTGATGTTATATACTTGGCTTTAGACAATTGAGTCAAGGTTTCTTGGATTCTAGGGATTGGATACCTATCTGGAACTGTGTAGGTATTCAAAGCTCCAAAATCTCCAACCATTATTGACTTGTCATTATGCCAAGTAATGATAACAGGTGTTGTCACTTCAACCTCCTCATTATGGCCTACTTTCCTTAGTACACCAAGTTGAATTAATTCTTGGATATGTTTCTCCAAGGCTTCTCTAGCTCTGGGACTGGCTGAATAAGCTGGTCTTCTAAGTACTGGGAGATATGGTCTGTCAATATTAAGAGTAATATCAACTTCATGTCCTCTTATAGCACCTAATGGTTCATTATCAGAGGCAAATGCAGTATTGTATGTGTATAACACGTCAATAAGTTCATTCTTCATTTTTGGTGACAATGATGGATTAATTTGTGCTTCAACAAGCTGTGTGGACACAAATTCTTCCTTCTAAGTATCTCTCTCAGAAGATACTACTGATATTTGCTTTGGCATATTGGAGAAAGCAAATTTTTTTCTCCTGTTCTCTCCAATTGTGAAATGTCTGTCTTTATGGTTATTGATATCAATACCATAAATACTTAAGTAATCATTTCCAAGAATGATATGTTGAGATGTGCAGTTGTCCATTACTACAACCTCAGCTTTCATTCTTATACTTCCTGTTGGATGGGGAAATACAAGAATAGTGTCTAATATACCCAAATGGTACATATTGGTACTGGCACTACTAAATTGTACACCTTCTATTGGTAATAGATGGTTTTTCCATTCAGGAAGTATAGCTTGGAGATAATCTTTGCCTACACAAGTGAAAAATGCTCCTGTATCCAAATTGACTTTGGATTCAACATTATTCATCAGAATTGATGTGATACAAGATGATCCAGCAGTATAACCTTTTCCTTTAGCAGGTTTAGTTTTACACATTCTGGCATCTTGAACATTAATAAGGTTGTAGCAATCTTCACTATGCTGTGGCAAGTGGGTATGAACTTCAGTGACTTCAAAGAAAGCTGTGATGTTTTCAATGGGATAGTCCTCCACTGGTGTATCTTCAGAGATTGCAGAATCTTGATCAGATTCTTCCTTCTCTTCAGTAAACTGAACTTCTTCAATGACTTGAACTTCATTGATTTTTGTCCTTTTTGTGCAAGTGTTGGCTAAATGTGAAGTGCTTCCACATTTATGACACTTTAAGACAGGTTTTTCTGGTCTCTTATCCTCTCTGGGAATCTTAGAGGTCATCTTGGATTCTGTTGGGATTTTAGACCAAGTTTTACCAATTCTTGTTCTGGCAATGATATCTTCCATAGCATTAATGTAGTATTCTGTTGGACAGGGTTCCACACATCTGCTTTTGATAGCATGTTCAAATTCTCATCCACACTTTCTTAATATTTTCATATTAATCATAGTGTCAGACATATCTGGTTGTAAAGCAGATAATCTGTCTTTTTGTTTGAAGAACCCAGTAAGTGGTTCATCTTTCTCTGAGTCAAAAATGGCACTTTCAAAGGCATTTTCTATTTTAAGCCTCCAAGAATTGTTGGCCCATTTGGTAATCACTTCAGATTTCCACCAAGACCAATCATGTTTACCATTATCAATCCTCATTTTGTAATACCATTTCTTTGCAGTTCTGGTAAACAGACAGTGTAATTTTCCCACTATGATTTCATCAGGTATATTAAAGTTTTCTTGCAACATATCAATAGTCCTGATGAATTCAATATGGTTGTATTTTCCTTCACCAGAGAATGTTGGCCATTCTTCTATTTTGGGAATATCTCTTGCAGATTAGGCATTTTCTCCCAAGAATGGGGTGAGAATTTCTTTAACAGGAAGTTTTTCTGCAGTTAAAGGTGTAGAATGTCTTGGCATATGTGGTTCATGATTCTTATGAATTTGTTCCACACTTGCAATTATTTTATTCTTCAACTTCTTCCTTTCACTGTCACTTTTTTCTAAGTGTATAGCAAATTGATTGGTATTCTCAACTATCTTTAAGACTTGGTCCTGTAAAATTGTAAGTTGATCATTCACCTTAAAAATGGAAAGTTCCTCCATCTCATCATGCTGAACTTGGCACATGTTTTCACTTCTTTTTCAAGAATTGGTAATTGAGTCAAGTCTGGCATTTGTCACTTGGTGCAATTCAATGTATTTCTTGTCATTTTTATTTAAATCAACTATATCTGATGCAATTTCAGTTAAATTTCCATCAGGTTTACCAATTTCTACATTAATACTAGTCTGTACACCAATTATTTGCGTGGAAAGTTTCTGTTCATCCTTTCCTGCTCCTTGGCCGTGAATTCCATCAGAGTCCTGGCCATATTGAAGACACTGTCCACAGCTGAAGGCTCTAAATTGAGAATCCTGTACCCTTTTGGGTAAGGTCTGTGCCAATTTGCTTTGCCTTTTCCCTTTCCCTGATGGTTCTTGGGACCTTTCTGCTTCTTCTGAGGTCCCTTGGGCTTGTTCTTGGACACTGCTGGAGCTAGTAGACGCCACTGGTGCCTCTGTCTCCAAAGCTGGAGTCATTTCCAACTCTTTCTTCTGGTCTCTGGATAAAAGACTTTGGTTCTTCAACCAATTCTTTATCTTTTTGACCTTGTCTTTGAAAGACAGGGGGCTCTATCCTCCTAAGAGTTCTATGGTCTTCTCCTGACCCAGAAAGCTCTTGACGTGTAAGTAGGAGTTCATGGCCCCCTGCCAAAAGCTTGGGCATATTTCCCACTCCTCCTCTTTGGCTGCTCTGGACCAATGTTTATACTGGAATTGATATATTTCTATTTCTGCCACTTGAAAATGGTTCAGCCCTGGAAATAATATCATGAATTAGTTCAGGCTCAGAATTCACGTCAAAATCTTTTGGTACAACCTTGAGGAATGGGGGGCAACTCTCGCATCATCCAGATGTGTCTTTCTTGTGGAGGATTTGGCACTTCTGGATTTGGTCTTGCCTCTTCCTTGTCCACATCCATCTGGTTGGACTGAATAGTTTCTTCCATTTCTGGTATGCACCATTTTTACGTCAATTTAAGGATAAAGAGTAAATTTAAAGATAAAAACACACCTTTTGGTGGTAATTTATTCTTTTCTTAGTTAAATAAGGTGCCTCTTTTAGCAATTTGCACCTCAATACTTTCTTCAGATTCTGCTTCTGAAGATTCAGGACTAGTGATTTATCTTTTACTGAGTCTGTTGCCAGCGGCACAGTATTTGATTAAAGACACTTAAAGAAAAAATATGATAAAAAAAATATTTTTTATGATTTAAGATATTTTGAAAGATTTTTTATAAGTTTTATTATTTTTTGATATTAAAAAAATATTCTTTTCAAAGAAAAAAAGTATTAAAATTTAAGAATTTGAATAAAAAATTAAGTCAGAGTAACTCAAAGAATAATTTTATAAGTTTTTGGATGTGAAAAAGCCACGTTTAAAAACAGTACAAAATTAAACCAAATTCCTCAATGAAATAAGATTTCCAGACAATTTCAAAAATAAAAATAATTTTTTCTTTAAATTGCAGAAGAAAAATATTAAATTAATATATCTTAGAACTTAAAAATATATTAATTAAGGGTACAAGGTTCAAAAAACACGGCCAGGCCCCCAAATGTAAGATGGGACTATGAAACTGATGATAATATTACTATTAATCAACAGTACTATGTCTGTTCTTATGAAATATAATAATAAAATATTATTATAACCACAATTAAATAATAAAAGAATTATTTCTTTCACGTGTTAAGCACTACTAGTGATTTTAACAGTGAGCAAGTAATTGTCTACAAGAATCAATTACAAGAAGAATTTAATAATAAAAACTTCTTTTATTAAAATAATAAATTATTTTAATATATAATTATCTTTTGCAAGAATAATTATAAGCTAATCCTTGAAGAAAGCTATTACTAGAGAAAAACTTTAAGAATTAAAGATAAATGACTCACTAATACTCCAAAGAGCTTATTGATAAATAAAAGTAGAGAAATTTGATGTAGAATTGTGGATTTAAGAGATCAAAATGATTTATAGCAGGATTACAACAATATATAGTTGGATTTTATGATTTCACGTCTTTCTTATTGATTCTGAAAGATTTAAAACACTTAAGGCTAGCTTAACTAATACTTGTTGGTAACAATGATATAAAATGATAATAAGATGATGATGATATGGAAAAAACAGCAAGAGAAGGCCTCTTTTAAGTCAACAACAGCTCACAGAGGCGCTCCATGGAGCAAACTGAACAACCAGTGAGTTAGAAAGCATTGAACCCTTTTGGATTAGTACTTACATCATCTGTTGTCACGTAAAATTGTCATAATTGCTTAATTGATGCTTTTACGTGACTACCAACCGTAATATGGTTAAGAATAAAAGGAGTAACATTTTTAAATCTTCTTATATTCCAAATTAATCATTGATTTCCCAAAGTTATCAATGTTATTGACAATTTCATCACAAGTTGTATTTACTGTGAATTTTGGAAGATTCAGTGTTTCACGTAGAACAACCAAAAATGGACTGTAGGTAAAACTTTTAATTTTACTAGTAAAACTGGAATTCTCTTTGGTTGTACCATAGATAATACAGTTCTCAATTGGTCCTGAAAGGTTCAGAAATATTCATTAAGAATTGTATTTTTAATGAATTTTTGAAGTTTTTACCTCATTTCTACATAGAATTGCAAATATCAGTGTTTGACTGGTTGCTATGAGGTAAATAAATGGATACAAGTCCAAAAAAGGTTTTAATTACTCTTTTGGGGTTTATCAATGGAACCTCATTAGTAATTGACATGGTTACAGGAGTGTAAGTAGCTCTTTACTTCCTTGGCACGTCAAAATAGCGGGTTATTTGCTATTTTCTGGTGTTTTACAGTAGTTGTAACTTGGTAACCAAGTTCCCAAAGAGGTTTAGTTTACCAATTGGGTCAAGATCAGCCATGGAACCAAGCTTTTGAGCCATCCACGCCTCTGGGGCTTCAGAAGTTGGGTACCCTGGCTCTCTTTGATGTCTTTTGTCCCCCTTACTTATTTTTCACGTCAAAATAGAAATTTAAGCTTCAAGTGAGATATCCACTATGGGTGTACCAAACGTGCATGTAAGAATACCATAATATTAAGTGCTCAAAACATGTATAACACTATTCTTAGTGTATATGTAACATGGGATTTCTCACTTTCCCATTATTTTGGCATAAAATCAAGAAAAACAAAAATTTTCACGGATCTTTTATGTGGTATTAATGATGTGGTGTTGAAGTATTTTCCATATTACCACCTCAAAGAGTTAATTTGAGCTTATTCACTCTATGGAGCTACCCTAGGTGAAATTTTGTGTAGAATCCAAATCTGGCCTTAAATCCATGAATTTACTTACTCAATAAAACGTTATTCATCTTTTCTGAAATTGAAGATCATGAATTTTGAATGTATGCATGATTTATGAGTTATGTATAATTCAAAGTTTCTTTTTAAGATAATTGTGGCCTATTTGGGTATGTAAAATATACCTCAAGGTTCACATTATCCCTGTCAGAGAAGCATCTTTCTGGGTCATTATGGCAAATTAATTGGCAAGATCGAACAGATACTCTCAATTTATAAGCCTTAGTACCATCAAAGGAATCAGGTGCCTTTATTGATGGAGTCTTGAATGCTGGGGCTTTTGGAGTGTCCCTTGGAAAAACTTCTTGAGTGAGCTGTCCCATGAATTGAGTCATCTGCTCCATCATTTTGAGAAAGGTTTATTCAGCTTTGAAGACAAGAGGTTGGCTAGAAGGGGCTAGATTTGGAGCTTCAGAAGCCTCAGGGGCACCTGCCAAGGCAGCCGCTACTTCAGTTTCTTCAGATTCCTCCTCTTCCCCAGACTCCCCCCTCTTCATCTTCAGATTCCCCTGATCTGCTTCTAGGCCCTTGAGAAATGCTTGGATAGCCACCCAACAATCCAGAGAATGATCTTGATCTTCTTGACTTCATACATCATCTTCTGGAGGGTGCTGCTCCTTCCATTGGTTGTCCTCTGTCCAAATTTGCACTCAGTTGATGAAATGATGGTTTGTGGTCAAGAGGATCCCTTGCTGTAGGAGTGAGAACAACTTGATGTCTTTGGGATCTTGTATTCTTGGCTGGAGGGCTATGCTGAACTGGCATTATTGAAGAAATAAAATAAAATTTCATGACACTTGAGAATAAAACAAGGCTTGACCAAATCAATCAAATGAGAATCTTAATGAACTTGAGAAATCAATGAAAAGTCTTGAACTGAATTAATACAAATAACTCTTGAAGAATGAAGATGACAAAGTCAAAGTCTTATGATCAATTAATTTCAATCAATAATTCAAATCGAGTCAATCAATAAATCAAATCAAATAAAATCAATCAAGTCAATTCAAAATCAAATCAATTATTTCTTGAGTAATTCAATCAATATCTTCATAAATCAATTAAATTTATTGAAGAATGAACTTCAAATCAATCCATTAAATTAATTGTGAGGAATCAAATCAGATCAATCAATTAAATCAAAGCAGAATCTTGAGGTAAAGTCAATTTCTTGAATATTCAAATCAATCAATCAATAATTATTGAGAAATTTTAAAATAAAAAAATGATAACCCCAATTTAATGAAAACTCCTGATATTACAAATCAATTAACCCCAAATTACAATCAATTAAGCCTGATAAAAGAGCCTGAATTCCAACCAAAAATGAGAATAAAATTTGATTGAGAACTAAGAAGAAAGTGAGATGGTCAGAAAAAGTTAAGAAATGAGAAAGAGAATCAATTTTCATTTGAATAAAATGAATGATATGAAAATTGATGAGAGATAATGAAATTGTCAGGCTGAGTCTATGATGAGAGTATTAAAAAGTATTTACAGCTCTTAACTATGACTGTGAAATGGTAAATAAAGATTTAAAAGGGTTTTATAAGGGTCAAAGATGGTTCAATTTAATAATAAGAGGGCTTTACTATAAGGAATATGGTGGTGGTGAGCGCTGTTGAAATCCCTGGGTGCAGCTTTACCTGTTGGGTTACAATAATAAAGACTACAATACTTTAAATTAAGAGTATACCTGGTTATTACCCAAGAGTAAAACTGTTTTTGACAGTTTACTACGTAGGGTATTCAAGAGCAGGATGAGGAGACAATTCTGGCTGTGAAAAGCCTCCTTTTTATCCTGAAATGGGGTGGAAAGGGTGCTAGACCTTTCCACGTAGAGGAAGTGAAGATTTTTCACTCTCTAGGACTGACTTGTGGTTTGAAAACAGCCTGTACAGCCTGTATTAGGCCCAGATGTGGTTTTGAAACCACATCTGGGCAGTTTTCACCAATACAGGGTGAAGATTTTCATCTGGGGACCTCACAGCCTGATTCTGACGTGTATGACGCATAGAATGCTGTACAGAAACTGTATGGGACCCCAGTATTGGCTGACTTATTAGTTATTGAAGTATTAACATGTTTCTTTGTCTGTTTGACAACTCATAATCAGAGTACAACTGTATCCTGTCATAATACAGCTGTATTGGTCATATTGTGGGATTATAACTTTCAAATGGCCATAACTCTGTCAGTTCTTAAGATATCATGCTCAACGTTGTTTCATTGGATATCCCTGTATGCACTTTACACAATGCTACCCAATTTGGTATGGTTATCTTTAAATATGACAAGGTTATCCCATGTACAAGGTTTTTTGTACATAGGCATGGTTTGGGCAAAAAGCTGTATTGAGCTTGTTTGTCTCATAACTTCTGTTATAGTTGAGGTATGAAGAAGTGGATGGCACCATCAGATAGCCCTGATCCTGCTCTTTCCAAAAAGACCCCACTTCAAGTATACCACACTAAAACTGGAGAAGTTAGATGAGAGGTGAATGTTTTGTTCACCCTTACTTGGCCTGAAATTGACCATAACTCCAGTAATATTGGTGCTAGCTCAGTTTGGCTGGTACCATTGGATAGCCCTGTCTTAGTGCTTCATTTTGAGTACCCATTCAATGGGGTTATCTCACAGCCAAGGAGGCAGGGGCATTACCAATCATCTTCAACAATCATTACCTCATTGGTACCCTTCAAAACCCAATCAGCAACAATCATTATTTCATGGATACCCCTCAAAACCCAATCAGCAAGGGGGTTTCATTCAACAGTCTCCAAATACAGTTTTCAGACCTCAATACAGTTTTCATACAGGCAAGACCCAAATACAGGATTCACCAAATACAGTCCTGTAATCAATACAGGCGCAAATACCTGTATTGACTGTATAATCTGTATTGGATTCACCAATACAGGATTCAATCCCACATCCAACTTCTTCCAGCATACAGACAAGTATCTCAGCACTCAAACTCCAAGGCTGGTATTTCTCACATATACCAGCCCCTCTTCACCCACCTGGGGGTTTTTCCCCCAGTTAATTCAAATATTAAATTTATTATTTAATATTATTTTATTTCTCATTTAAGAAATATTATTTTATTATTTATTAAGTTAGTCTTTGCCTTCCTTCACCTGTTCAGTAGAGTCCTGGTGGCCATATCCTTTATTAATCCTTTTCTCTTTTCTGAACAGGTTGAAACAGTGGTACAGGATTATTTGTGGTTGGCTCTTTATTATTGCTTTTTTTTTGTCTCTCTTATCTTTTATGCTTATTATTTTATGACTAGGAATTTATCCTCTTACTCCATTACTCTTGTCATTTGAGTACTCTTCTGAGCCCTCCATAAGTAAGTCTGTTCACTGAGTGCCAGGCCCTCTTCATTTCAGAAGAGCCCCTGTGACATTATTTTAATTAACTCATAATTGCTTCTTTTTCTTTCATTCATTTTATTCATTTCTCTCATTCTTCAATTATGATCTTTTCATGATTTTATGATTTTTATGATTTTTATGATTTCATTATCTCTCATCAATTTTCATCTCATTCATTTTATTCAAATTAAAATTGATTCTCTTTCTCATTTCAAAAATTCTGCTGACCATTTCACTTTATTCTTTATCATTCTCATTTCTCTTTTTGTCTGAATTCAGGTTTTTATTAGGTTAATTGAGTGGAATTATATGGGTTAATTGATTTATCATTCAGGGATTTTATTGATTTGGGGTATTCAGTGATTTTGGTTTTGAAATTTCTCAAATTTATTGATTGATTCCTCAAGACATTGATTTCACCTCAAGACTTTGATTTGACCTTGATTGATTTGATTGATTGACTTGATTTGATTCCTCAAGATAGCTGATTTATCCTCAAGATTTGATTTAATTGATTGATTTGAATTTGATTCCTCAAGAAAATTGAATTGATTTTTGAAGATATTGATTGAATTCCTCAAGACTTAATTGATTTGATTTTGAATTGACTTGATTTACTTGATTTGACTTATTGATTGAAATTGATTATTCATAATAATTTGACTTTGTCATCTTCACTCTTCAAGATTTATTCATATTGATTCACTTCAAGACTGTTCATTGATTCTTCAAGATCATCAAGATTCTCATTCAATTTAATTTGGTCAAGCCTTATTTTATTCAAAGTATCATCAAGTTTTTATTCATTCTTATTTCAAGATGCCAGTTCAGCATAGCCCACCAGCCAAGAATACAAGATCCCAGAGACATCAAGCTGTTCTCACTCCTACACCAAGGGCTCCTCTTGACCGCACACCATCAGTTCATCAACTGAGTGCAAATTTGGACAGAGGACCACCAATGGAAGGAGCAGCACCCTCCAGAAGAGGAGGTGTGAAGTCTAGAAGATCAAGATCATTCTCTGGACTATTGGGTGGTTATCCTGGTGTTTCTCAAGGGCCTAGAAGTAGATTAGGGGAAGCTGAAGATGAGGAGGGGGAGGAGTCTGTGGAAGAGGAAGAATCTGAGGAGACTGAAGTGGCAGCTGGCTTGGCAGGTGCTCCTGAAGCTCCTGAGGCTCCAAATATAGCCCTTTCTAATCAACCTTCTGTCTCTCAAGCTGAACCAAATTTCCTCAAGATGATGGAGCAAATGACTCAGTTTATGGGACAACTCACTCAAGCAGTTGCCCCAAGGGACACTTCAAAAGTCCCTGCATTCAAGACTCCATCAATGAAGGCACCTGATTCTTTTGATGGTACTAAAGCTCATAAATTGAGAGGATTCATTCAATCCTGTCAGTTAATCTTTCATAATGACCCAGCAAACTTCTTCTCTGACAGGAAGAAGGTGCTTTACTCAACTTCTTTTCTTACTGGTAGAGCTGGCAAATGGATTGAACCTTACCTCTCAAATATCTCCAATGAAGACCCATCTTACCTCCTCAATAACTGGCAGTTATTTGAAGCCCAGTTATTCACTCTGTTTGGTGATCCCAATGAAGTCAGAAAAGCTGAACAAGAGTTGGACAATTTGAGGATGAGGGAAAGTGGTCAAGTTTATTTGTACATAGCTGATTTCAGAAGTTTAATGTCAAGAATTGGAGACTGGGGGGAAAGGGCCTATATTCATGTGTATAGAAGAGGCTTTGCATCAAGATTGTTGGACCAATTGGCTTCTCACCCTGGAACTTATGATAGTCTTCAAGAACTCATGGATATCACCTTGGAATTAGATAACAGGTACCATGAGAGGCAGAAGGAAAAGGGCAGTCATCAAGAGAAGAAGCCTCCAATCAGTGAATCCAACTCTTCCAAGCCCCCTCAAAGTTCATCATCAAGAATGCCTTATCACAAGAAGAATAAGAAGGGGAAGAATTTTCAAGTGTCCAAAGACAAGCCTCATGCTGCTCTCCTCAATAAGGACAACAAATTAATTGGTTCTGAAAAGGAGAGGAGGATTAAATAAGGCTTGTGCAATTATTGTGGTGGAAAGAACCCATTTGAAAAATGCTTCAAGAGGCCTGAAAATAGGCAAGGGTCATCAAAAGGCTTCCCTAGCAAGCAGGGAAAAGCCTGAGTGGGAATCATGATGTGTTCAATGGTTCTCACTTATTTCCTTCGAGAGCACAATTGTGCACTCTGAATACTAGTGTCAAGAAGTCTTTAAAATTTCTTATTTTTTTCTTCAATCTCTGATATTTTTTATAGTATTCTCATTGATTTTGGTGCTACAAACTCCTTTATTGCAAAGAATTTTGTTCTCAAGTACTCATTGACCATGTCAGAGCTCCCTGAAAAGATTCCTCTTTTCATTTTGGATTCCAATGAATCCACTTCCCTGTTCATCACCCATTATACCAAGTGGGTTGTTGATTTACCTTCCTTCCCATGCTTTGAATGGGATTTCTTTATCATAGATTCACCCAAGGGAGAAGACCTAATATTGGGATATGATGTTCTTTACCATTTTAATCCCATTATTGATTGGAAAAATGGATTCATCACCTATGATTCTAGTCATAAGGATTCTAGTGGTATTATTTCTTGTACTAGTAATGACTTATCCACTGCTGTCAACAGTGTTGCTGTGGCTGGTGAACTTAAGACAGCTTCCCTTCCTCCTTCTGTCCATATCCCTTCAATTTTTCCCTCTCAGTCATTACTTCCATTAAGAGATGAAGTCTTCAAAGAGATAAAAGATGTTGGAGAAGATGTTTCTATATCTTCACTTCATCTCTTTCAAGGGGATATGGACCTTCCTCCTTTATCTTTTCATGCCTCCCTGGAGGAGCAGTGGGATGAGGAGGAAGAGCCAGAAGAGATTGAAGCTGTGCTGAAGGTAGTCCCTCCTGTTTATCACAAATATTTGGATGTATTCTCCAAAGTGAAAGCAGAGAAACTTCCTCCACACCATGCCTGTGATCATCATATCGAACTGGAGGGTCTTCTACCTCCAGTTGGTGTTATCTACTCTTTATCAAAGAATGAGTCAGAAACACTGCGGGCCTACATTTCAGAGAATGTAGAGAAAGGTTTCATCAGACCAAGCTCCTCCTCAACAGGAGCACCTGTCCTTTTTGTTAAGAAAAAGGATGGTGGTCTTCGTTTGTGTGTTGACTACCGCAAACTTAATGCTGTCACCAGGAAGAACAGGTATCCTGTTCCTCCAATGAATCAGCTTCTTACCATCTTTAACGGTGCTACTATCTTCTCCAAGATAGATCTGCGTGGTGCTTATAATCTCCTGAGAATTAAAGAGGGGGATGAGCATTTAACTGCCTTTAGAACCAAATATGGCAGTTATGAGTATTTGGTTATGCCATTTGGCTTAACCAATGCTCCAGCTTCATTCCAAAATCTTGTGAATGATATCTTTGCAGATTATTTGGATATTTTTGTTGTAGTGTACTTAGATGATATTATGGTCTTCTCTAGCTCTTTGGATGAACATGTTAAACATGTGGCCTCTGTTCTCCAAAGACTGAGAGACAATAATTTGTTTTCTAAAGCCTCCAAGTGTGTATTCCATGCCTCGAGTGTGGAATACTTGGGCTATGTTGTTTCAAGTGATGGCCTCAAGATGGATTCTTCAAAGGTTCAACAAATCCTCAATTGGCCTCAGCCCAAGAACATCAAAGCCCTCCAATCTTTTCTTGGCTTTGCCAACTTTTATCGTCGTTTCATTAAAAATTATTCCAAAAAAATCTCTGCTCTCACTTCCCTCCTTAAAAAAGATTCTCCATTTATCTTCAATGAGGAAGCTCTTAGTCAGTTTCAGATACTCAAAGAAGCTTTCACCACTGCTCCTATTCTCTCTCATTTTAATCCTTCTCTACCAACTATTGTAGAGACTGATGCTTCTGATCATGCCTTGGGTGCTGTACTGAGTCAGGTGAATGACTCAGGAAAGCATCCCATTGCATTTGATAGTCGCAAGCTCTTACCAGCTGAACTCAACTATGAAATTCATGACAAGGAACTCCTTGGCATAGTTTGGGCTCTCAAGCGCTGGAGAGCTTTTCTCCTTTCTCTTTCTGATTCATTTGAGGTCTTGACAGACCATTGTTCCCTTCAGTATTTTATGTCCTCTAAAGTCCTTACTCGTCGTCAAGCCCGTTGGGCAGAATTTCTTTCTGAATTTCACTTTATCATCACTTACCGCCCAGGCAGGCTGGCCACTTTACCAGATGCCTTGTCACATTGTGGGAACTCTTTTTGGTGTGGGATGAAATAAGGCAGTACCTTGAGAGGGAAATTATTGGTAAGTCTGTTTTGAATTTCAGAATTGTCCAATAACCATGGGTGCTAAGGTGTATTAGCTGCCCCTCTAAATAATACTGAATAGTCAGCCTACAGAGAATCACAAAATAAAATAAGATTTGTGGCTTTAACAGATAGAGAAGACTTATCAGAAGTCTCTCAAGCAGACCTATCAATAACACTACAGTAAAATTTTTATTTAAAACTAAAATTTCTGATAAAATAAAGACTAAGATTTTTTTTCATTATTTTAATAAAAGTAATTATAATATATATATATATATTTTGGTTTTCTTTTATTTTAATAAAAGTAATAGGAATATTTTTTTTTTGGGTTTTATGATGATTATAATGATTTTTTTTATATTAATACTAATAATAAGACTACTTGATATTCTTCTTTTATATTTTCAATGTTGAGTTTATATCACTACTTCTTTTCTTTGAATAACACTAAGCCACTGAGAAAGGCACTGAGCTTTTACTACGGTTATACTACTATTCTTCAACAATACTAAGCTACTGAGAAAGGCTACTGAGCTTTTACTATGTCAATACTACTATTCTTCAACAATACTAAGCTACTGAGCTTTTACTACTAAAACACTACTACTATTCTAGATATCCTGCTAGTTCAGGGATGGTTGTGATCCTGGATAGTGGGAACTTGTTCCATGATGATGGGAAAAATGAGGGAGAGAGGACCTCTATTTATAGCTTTTGGGCCTCCATAGAGCTTCTCAAAATAGGGTACTTATAAAAAATCATAGTTGAGAGGTTTTAGCTAGTGAGACGTGTAGTTTTGGTGTAGCAGCATGTTTGCTGAGAGAATTATGCTGGTGGTGCTTTTTCTCATCAAAATCATGTGATGTCTTTGAGATAATTTGGCTGGTGATGTTTTCTTGAAGGTGGGGAAAGTATTTTTTTGTTTCTATTTTTACGTATGTTATGAGAGAATTATGCTGGTGGTTCTTTTCCTTATCAAAATCATGTGATGTATTTGGGATAATTTGGCTGGTGAGTTTTTCTTTTTGCCAAGAAAGTGGAGAAAATACAGCTCCTGAAAATTGAACTGTCTTCTAGTCATATGATATATATGAGAAAATTATGCTGGTGTTTCTGTTTCTTATCAAAATCATGTGATGTCTTTGAGATAATTTGGCTGGTGATGTTTTCTTTTTTTGGTGACTTTGTTACATATTTTCTGAGAGCATTATGCTGGTGGTTCTTTTTCTTATCAAAATCATGTGATGTGTTTGAGATAATTTTGCTGGTGACACTTTCATTTTTGGTGAATTTGTTACGTATTTTCTGAGAGAATTATGCTGGTGGTGCTTTTTCTTATCAAAATCATGTGAGGTCATTGAGATAATATGGCTGGTGATGTTCTCTTTTTGCCAAGAAAGTGGAGAAAATACAGCTCCTGACAATTGAACTGTCTTCTAGTCATATGATATATATGAGAGAATTATGCTGGTGTTTTTGTTTTAGTATTGTATCATTTCTTGTGGAGATTGCATCATTTCTATCAAGTTTGCTGCATGCCATTATTACTAAGCAAACATTTGTTCTTGGAAAATATATTGTAATTTTATGCATAGCCTTGAGGTATTTCTTCTTTCAATTGAATCAAGGTGGGGAAAATACAGCTTCTGATGCTTTGGTCTATTTTCATATACCTTTCTTTAGATTAACTGCCTTTAATGACATAATTTGTTATTGATGATGTGATAAGGTGGATATATCCTTTGATACTATACTGTTTTGATAAGATCTTGAGGCTGTGTATTGTATATTTCTTTTTGAGATTTGTAGTTGTAATGTGTAAATATGTTTTGCGTAATTCTTTTTATTATCATTTTTTTTTCTTTTGTTTTATTGGTAAGCTTGAAACTGGTACTAATGGTATGGAATACCACAACGTCGGGATGATGTGTACCCAGAGAGGGGGGTGGATTTCATCAGCAAGAATCCTCAAAACTTTCATCAAGTTCTCAAGCAAAATGAAATTCAAGAGTCAAGATTCTTTTCAATTAAAGTTGATGTTTTTTCAGATGTAGTTGATCAAATTCAAAGACAAGTATGGCAAGACAAAGATTATAAGGAAATCCTCAAGAAATTAGCAAGAGGAGAATCAGTCCCAGACTATTCTCTTGAACCTCAAGCAAAATTATTATTGCTCAAAGATAGGGTAGTCATTCCAAGAAATCATGAAATTCAATTGGACATTCTTCAAAAGCGTCATGACTCACCGTTGGCTGGCCATCCTGGCCAGGAGAAGACCCTCAAGCTCATCAAGAGGGATTTTTATTGGGCTGGCTTGAATCAAATCATCAAGGACTATATGTCCTCATGTCAGCAATGTTCAAGAAACAAGAACATCCACCATAAGAAGTCTGGATTACTCAAGCCTCTTCAAATTCCATCTGGTCCTTGGAATTCTTTATCAATGGACTTTATCACCCAATTGCCCTTGTCAAGCAACTTTGATTCAATTTTAGTAGCTGTAGACAGATTTTCAAAAAGGAAATATTTATTGCAACTTATTCAACAATCACTGCTTTGGACTTAGCTCAAATATTCATTAATCATGTCTTTTCCAAACATGGTCTTCCAATCAGTATTGTTAGTGATAGAGGTTCATTATTTTTTTCATCATTTTGGACTCAATTGTGTCAGCAGCTCAAGATATCAAGAGATCTTTCAACTGCCTTTCACCCTGAAACAGATGGACAGACAGAGAGGGTAAATCAGATTCTAGAACAGTATCTTTGGATGTATGTCAGTTACCATCAAGATGACTGGCACACCTGGCTACCTCTGGCTGAATTTGCCTATAATAATGCAGAACATTCATCAACAAAACAGTCTCCATTTTTCACTATTTATGGAAGAAATCCCAGCTTTGATTCAATTCAAATTTCTCAAGATACACCTGCTGGAAAGTTATCATCAAAACTCCAATCAGTACAGCAAGTTGTCAAAGAAGAATTAGAGTCAGCAATAAAGCGTTTTAAGAAGTATGCAGATAGAAATAGAGCAATTCCACCTGATTTCCAACCTGGGGACAAAGTATGGCTAGCTTCCAAGAACATCAGGACAACAAGACCCACCAAAAAGCTTTCAGAAAGATGGTTGGGACCCTTTGAAGTTCTTAAGAAGATTGGCAGCCATGCATATCACCTCAAGTTGCCTCAACAATGGAAGTCAGTTCACCCTGTTTTCCATGTGTCCTTGTTAGAACCAATGAAGCAATCAACTATCCCAAATCGACACCAACTGCCACCACCTCCAGTAATAGTGGAAGAGCAAGAAGAATGGGAAGTGGCTCAGGTTCTGGACTCAAAGCTCAAGAGAGGTTCATTATGGTATTTAGTGGAGTGGAAAGGATTCAATGAAGACCCAGAAAGAACAACTTGGGAACCAGCTTCCAACCTTACCAGCTCCTCAGACCTTGTCAAGGATTTTCATACTTTGTATCCAGACAAGCCTGGCCCAAATGCCTCAAGAGTTTGATTTATGGTGCTTGGTGGGGATTGGAGTTTATGAAAGTAAGTTCCTCTCCTGGCATGCACCTTTAAGGGGGTATTCTACCCAAATTTGTTGTAAGCATCACCTTGGCCACTTTGTGAGCACTTGTCAATTCTTTGGAAAGGTTCAGAAGGCCTTGCAACATCATACCCTCAAGATTTGGACCTTTCATCAAGATATGGCCCAATCTTTCTCTTATTCTCTTTTCTTTCTTTAATCATGCCATAAATTATCTTTCAAGACATTCATTACCACAATTCATGTTATGTCATAATTTCTTTTTCATTTATGGTTCTTGGTGGGGAGTGGAAGTTATGAAAGTAAGTTCCATCTCCTGGTATGCATCCCTGAGGGGTCTACTTCTTGTAAAACATTACCTTGGCCACGCTGTGAGCATCAAATGCTTGATTTTATCTTTCAGAACATTTTGGCCAAAATCAACAAACTCACCACAAGAAGGACAACCCTCAGGCATTTCTTATTTCTTTCTTTACTCTCTTTTTCTCTCAATTCTTTTTCATTTTTATTTTTTACTTTTTATTTCATTTTCTTTACTTGTATGTTTTATTTTAATTTTAATTTTTATTTTTATTTTAGTTTCATTTTTATTTCTTATTTCAAAAAGCAGTAGTCATCACTCCCATATCACGTTTGAGGAGTCAATTCATTCAATAATCAAAGAGCAAAACACTAGTAATGGTAAAGACCACCTACAGATAACCCTCATCAAAACTTCTTCAAGTCAGCCTTAAACTCATTCCTTAACATCAAAATTGAAGCCAAAAACCCAATCAGCAAGGCAATTATGGCAATTGATCAGTCAAGGAGGAGATAAGAAGAAAAACATTCAGGAAGAAATCAAGATCAAAAAGGAAAACCCTGCTTCAAATGGCCCAATTGGTCAATTTCATGAATTTATGCACTTTGGCACAAATGGCCATATCAAACCTCAAAACTTCAAAATAGCTCAGTTCTATCATTTTTCATCAAGATATGCTTAATTAGGCATATTGGCAAATCTGCGCATTTTGCGCATTTTTGCGCATTTGCACACTTTTGCGCAAAAGGCCTGTTTATCTTGTCAAAAGGCTTCAAAAGGCCTTTTTAGCCAATTTCATCATAATTGCGCATTTGCGCATATTTCCGCATTTCTGCGCATTTTGCGCAAAAATGCGCAAAATGGCCAAAACACCTTATAGGCCACTTTTCCATAAGTTATCAACTTTTTCATCTTTTTTCACCAATATATCTGCCATGATGGCATATATGCGCATTTTTGCGCATTTTGCGCAAAAATGCGCAAAATGGCCAGAACACCCTATAAGGCCATTTTTCATCATCAATCAAGTTTTTTCACTTTTTTCACCATTATATGCCATTATGGCATATATGTGCATTTGCGCAAATTGGCCAAAATCCCCTTCAATCACAAAATCAAGGATTTTGGCCAGGACTTCTGAAATGGTCCAAAACCTCAAGTATTGGCCACTTCATGCCAACACTGTCAAGACTCAAAATTATGATGAAATCAGGTGTTCTTGGGACATAAACCCAGGTCACCCCCTTTTCAAAAGCCATGAGGACTCAAGAAAAGTTTAGTGAAGACACTCAAGACAAGAATGAACATTATTTTAGAAGAATGAAGGCATTTTGAAGGAAAAGAGGGAATTCAGAATCAAGATCAAGGGGAAGATACCCACAAGTGATTAAATGAAGATTTTGTGTGAGTATTGATTGAAGAAGAAAGTTTAATGGGATAAATTTGAGGAATTGGGGAAAGAACTGTATGGATTGATTGCAAGCTCATCAAGACTCACTATACTCATGGTGCTCAGAGCTCACCACTTTCAAGAGGGGGATAATGTCACAGCCAAGGAGGCAGGGGCATTACCAATCATCTTCAACAATCATTACCTCATTGGTACCCTTCAAAACCCAATCAGCAACAATCATTATTTCACGGATACCCCTCAAAACCCAATCAGCAAGGGGGTTTCATTCAACAGTC
Organism: Austropuccinia psidii; assembly: GCA_023105745.1. Classification (NCBI taxonomy): domain Eukaryota; kingdom Fungi; phylum Basidiomycota; class Pucciniomycetes; order Pucciniales; family Sphaerophragmiaceae; genus Austropuccinia; species Austropuccinia psidii. The sequence continues at coordinate 3,374,025 of JALGQZ010000001.1, forward strand.
TCCAAATACAGTTTTCAGACCTCAATACAGTTTTCATACAGGCAAGACCCAAATACAGGATTCACCAAATACAGTCCTGTAATCAATACAGGCGCAAATACCTGTATTGACTGTATAATCTGTATTGGATTCACCAATACAGGATTCAATCCCACATCCAACTTTTTCCAGCATACAGACAAGTATCTCAGCACTCAAACTCCAAGGCTGGTATTTCTCACATATACCAGCCCCTCTATTAAAATATTGAATTTATTATTTAATATTATTTTATTTCTCATTTAAGAAATATTATTTCATTATTTATTAAGTTAATCTTTGACTTCCCTCACCTGTTCAGTAGAGTCCTGGTGGCCATATCCTTTATTAATCCTTTTCCCTTTTCTGAACAGGTTGAAACAGTGGTACAGGATTATTTGTGGTTGGCTCTTTATTATTGCTTTTGTTTTGTCTCTCTTATCTTTTATGCTTATTATTTTATGACTAGGAATTTATCCTCTTGCTCCATTACTCTTATCATTTGAGTACTCTTCTGAGACCTCCATAAGTAAGTCTGTTCACTGAGTGCCAGGCCCTCTTCATTTTAGAAGAGCCCCTGTGACAGGTTAAGCCTCTCCTTCTAGATTTTAGATGAGAGCTGAAAGTTAAGGTTTATGCTCAGCAATAACTTTGAGCAGGAATAACTTTGAGCAGGAATAACTTTGTCATTTCTTGTCCTATGGTGATGGGACTTATGTTTTAAGAAAGAGGTGAGTTTCCTCTTTCTTTTGATACTTTTTGAGCTGGTTTGGCTCAGCTCCATCTTTTGGTGGTATCTTGGCTATACCATTGGTTTATGGTATTTTGGCTGTCATGCTTGTGCTCTGGTTTTGAGTCACAGGCTGACGAACCCTCCCTCAAAAAAAAGCTCATCATTGATGAGACTGTTCAGTCCTCCTAGAGGCCCTGAACCTCCTTAGATGAAGGTTCCCATCTGGTATGGCATCTTCTGCCAACCATTTGTCTTTATCAGATGTTTGTGCTTGAATCTGACTAATTATTGTCTTTGATCCTTTCCATTAAGTCTGATCTTCATGGCCCTGATGATCTTACTCACAGGTCCTGGGGAGTCCTCCACTTCCACTATGTCAGGTGGTGGGGGTTCTTCTTCCTGGAGGGGAATTTATCCTCCTCTGTTTGGAAGTATGGTTTGACCAAGCTTACTGGGAAGACTGGGTGCTTCCTGGAAAATTCCTCTGTAAGTTTGACTTCCACTGCATTCTTTCCTATCAACCTCATGATAGTGAAAGGCCCTACAAATGAGTCCCTCATCTTCTTGGGTCCTTCAAGATTATTAAAGCTCAGTGTAGACACTAGCACCTGGTCCCCTTCCTTAAAGTCAGGTTCCATGTGTGTCTTGTCCCACCTCTGCTTATTATATTATTTTGCCTCAGCCATGCATTTGGCAGCTGTGTCACAAGCCCTCTTCCACATATCATGGAAGTCTTTGGCTGTGGGGTGAATGGTCAGAAGATTCTTCTTTAAGTGATCCACAGGAAACAGCGGATTCCACCCTTTCTCTACCACTGCAGGTGTTTTTCCTGTGGTAGAGTGCTGACTTGTATTATAAGCCAGTTGGACAGCTGGTAGAAGGGTAACCCAGTCATGGGTGTATCCTTCATGGTCCTTGTATTCCATGCCATAGGCACAGAACCTTCTAAGGATGTTTTCCATAGTCTGGATCATCCTTTCAGCTAGGACATCTGTTTGGGGATGGTAAGCTGTGGAAAACGCAAGCTTGGTGCCAAGCATGTCATACAAGTTGGTCCAAAATTCAGATGTGAATTTTGGGTCCCTATCACTAATGATGATTTTAGGGACTCCACAGGTAGATATGATGTTATTCCAAAAAAACAGGGCAGTATCCATGGCTGTGTCCTCTTGGTGGCATGGTAGACACCTCATGCTCTTGCTGAATCTATCAACTATGATCAAGCAGGCATTGTAGTTTTCTTTGCCTCCTGGGACAAGTCCTGTAACCCAGTCCATGTTGATGGTTTCCCATGGGTGCTTGGGTTCTTCTATGTGTTGAAGTAACCCATACTTCTTCCCATGTTTCCTATTTGCCTTTTGGCATCTTTCACAAGTGTTGATGTATTCTCCCAACTCTTGTTGCCACTTGGGCCACCAAGCTGTGCTTGCTACCCTCTCCTTGGTCCTGTCTTCACTCATGTGTCCCATATAGGGGCAGTCATGGCATTCCTGCAGTATCAGGGAGATGTTGTCCCTGTCTACCACTGTGATTGCACTTGTGTGTTTTTCTCTGTGGTAGAGCAGGCCATCTATAAGGAAAAACTTTTTGTCCTTATAGGCCCTCAACCAGGGTTCTTCCAGCTGGGCTCCAGTTCTGGACTCCTGGAATTTTGTTAAAGGAGTTGTAGTGATATGCCACACTGTTTGTGCTTGTCATAAGACTTAAGTACTGCACTGAAAAATTCATTGTGTAGTTCTGAGGAACTTATTCCCAGTTTGGGAGTTTCTGTTCCTGCTGAATCAGTGTTCCCACTGTCAAGGGTACCACTTTCTGGTGCCCATTGAGAAAAGCTGAAGTTCCTCTTCCTATCCACTTCCATGAAATGGATAGGAATCTTGGCTGCAACTTCAGGATCATAAGCTGGATTGCTTTTGACATTGTCCAGTGGCCATCTGCATTGGTATGACTTTTACCTTCTTTGTATATGATGGTCATGTTCCCTCTATACTCTTGGATGGCTATTCGCCATCTCAGCATGTGTCTATTTGTAGTCTTCATGTTTAGTAAAGACTTCAAGGCTGTGCAGTCTGTGTAGACTTCAAAGACTGCACCCTCCAGATAATAATGGAGTTTTTCCAGAGCCCAGACTAGACATAGACATTCAGTCTGGGTGGCCCCATACCTGGCTTCTGAATCTTTCAGCTGCCTTGACATGTAGCAAATTACTCCTTCTCTTGGTTTACCATCCACAATCTGTCTTTGGTGAAGGGCTTCTCCTGGGCCTTGACTGCATGCTGCATCTATATATAACTTGAATGGTAATTAAAAGTCAGGTAAGATGAGCACAGGTGCATTTGTGAGTTCATATTTGATCCTCTCATATGCATCCCTCCTTTCCTTGGTTATTTCAAAAACTACATCTTTTGAACATAACTTGCATAAACTACTAGTTATGTGTGGAAAGGTTTTGATGTGGTTTCTATAGTAGCTAGAAAACCCAAGAAAGGATTGCATCTCTTTGATGCTTTTGCAGTACTGCTGCTACTTTATTCTGGTCAATTGCCAGACTAAGACATAAGACTTTATGTCCTAGAGCTAGTAACTCTTGTTGGCCAAAATTGCACTTTTTGAGTGAAATTTTCAGATTTATGGGTGTGCATTTACTTAGCACTCTGTCTATGTATTGCACATGGTCTTCTCATGTCTCTGAGTATATATTGATATCATCAATATATACTACCATCCCCCCTTCCAGTATTTCTTCTTGAAATATTGTGTCCATCATCCTTTGGAAATAGGCTGGTGCATTTTTGATGCCAAATGGCATCCTTGTGAGCTTTTGAGATATGACCACATATCCAATAAGGTCACAAAAAGGATTAATAATAATTATACCTTTAATATAATTATATTAAAATTAATTAGAATAATTATACACTAAAAATAATTACTCAAATATACAAAAAATACCATAAAACGGTACTAAAATTGGTTTAACTTAAAAACCAATGAATGAACATGTGAAATAAATTATACCATTGGATTCCCCATGGAGAAATACACATATACCACTTTTATGGCATATCTGTAAAGTCAATATTTAAGGAATTATAAGGTATAATACCTTACAAAAACCATAAAACCTTATTTATCTCAGAAACTAATGAAACAACATGTGAAATAAATTGTACCAGTGGATTCCCCACAAAAATACACATATAAAACAATTAATAAGCTAATTCCCAAAATCAATACTTAAGGAATTATCCTGAATATATGCACTTTTTTGGTCAACGCATATATTCAGTGATCATAGCTAATATCTTCTAAAATATACATGATAGAATGATGAACCAAAAATAAAGTTACCACGTAATTACTGTAAGAACACAGATATGAACTTTATTTTACAAATTATAAACAAGGTTAAAACCTATGATGAAATATTGATAAAAACCAGCAGAGCTGTTGACCACTTTGTTGTGAAAGTGCTCCAAACTTAAAAAAAAGTACACAGTTGGATTCTACTAGTTCATTCGTGAAGAATGATGTAATTTTTATTATTAAATTCAGGGTATAACCCCCTGAAATCAAGGTTTGAAGTTTAAAATATTGAATTTTGACAGAAAAGATGAGTTACAAGAAAAATCATCAAAATTAGAGTTTTGATGATGTAATGAAAAGCTCTTGGCAGCATAATAAGGTTATGTCAGGCTATCAGAATCCACTCTCTGAATTGCTGTAGCGTGAAAACCTTAAAAGTTATTGAGGTTCAAAGTTTGAGCTTAAATTGAGCTGTTATGATCACATACTGTAACCTTAAATTAAGTTTAACAGTCTTAATAGTGATAAAACTGGTGAATACTATTAGTTTATGATTAAAACTAATAAAATCCACGAAATTTGGGGTTCTGCCAAGCCTCTGATGTCATCACACTTAGAGTTACAGTGATAACTCTAAATAATGGTGCAATAATGATGTAATATGGTTTGATCATGATGTAATTACCCTCAAACCTTAAAATATTGATCAATTCCAGTGGATATGATCAGTACACGTCTACTAGAAGCCTGTTGGACTCTAGGAGGGAGGTATTTACTATAAATAGAGCTCTTTTTACTCTGTTTTCCCCTCAGACGCATCAAAAACATTAAATCAATTAAATAAAAGGTAATTTCTTTATTCTTTAAATATAAAACTCTTATATTCTTAAAGACCAAAGACCATCTTGTTATTAATCACCATTTTTACGTGATTAAATCAATTCTTTAATTGTTTTTGCTATAAATCTCTCTAAAAAGCTCATTTCCACGTAAAATCAAGAAATTTAGTAAATTCTCTTTATTTTTATTGTAAATACAATTTGAAAAGGTTGTATTATATTCTTTTGGCGTAAAATAACTCAAAATTATTATCTTAAGTGTTAAAAGTAGGTTATTTCATCTTATTATAATAATTTCTCTCTTATTATTACTCATAATAATTCTTATTTAATATAAATAGTATTTATATTAATTTATAACTTTAATATTAGTAATATTATTGTTATTAATTGTTTTTTATTTATAAAAAACAATTTTTTACGCCTTTATTATTTGTTGGTAACAATAATAAAGAGCTTTTTAATATATTAATTATTTTATATTAATATATTTATTTATTATATTATATTTTCTTAATATAAATTATATTATATTTATTTAATAATATAATTATTTTACGCCATAATAATAATAATTATTTATTATTATTATATTTTTAATCTTATTTATTCAATTTATAAGGACATTCAGAGTACAATAAGTAATAAATTAGTAATTTTTACTTATTGTTTCATAGTCAAACCTTACATTTGGGGGCCTGGCCGTGATATTTACTTAAAAGACCTTTAAAAAGATTCTATTTGGGTTTATCCATAATAAATTATATTTATAATCATAAAATTATATAATAATTTTATATTTTATTGATTTTAAAAGCTATTGAGGCATTTGGAAAGCAATTGTACTGTCTTACACATGGTTTTTCACATCCTTAGACTTGCAAGAACTTTCTTTGAGTGACTCTAGTGATTAAAAAAGATAATTTATAAATTAAAAATAATTTTTATTATAATTTAATTTTATAAGAATCATATTCATTTTTTATTTTATTCTTTAAAAATAAAAATATACATAAAAAATATTAAAATATATTAAAAACCAATAAAAAAAGTTATTTTTATTCATTTTTATTCATTTCTTTATTTATTTCATTTTTTTTAAGATATAAAAGCAATTTCTACGTGGTAAATTGCCATATCTTGCCAAAAATAACACTTATTATAAAAAGACTTATATTTACTTGTCTTTTTTAGTGTTTGAAGATAACCCAACAGAAGACAACCAAACTACTGTTGAGAGATTGGTGGAAGAAACTTGTCAAAGTTCTCCTACACCAGTTATCACCAAAAGAAAGAAAGCTAAGAAATTAGACTTTCCAGGGCCCACTATTCAAGACTCTGAGGGTGAGCACCTCTTTTTAAATTGCCATAAAAGAATTTTATTCTAAAATACTTTTATTTTTTTCTTATTTTTTTAATTATGACTACCAGAAGAGGTTCCCAATACTCCATCCAATCAGATGGAGCTGGACTCAGAAGTAGAATTGATCCCTCAAAAGGGAAAAGAAAGGGCAATATCCCCAGTGGAACAGAATCCACACAAGGAAGTGCCTTATCCCAAAGGCAAGTCCCAGAAATGCCCATGATATCTGAGCCTGAATTGGAACTAAGTATGAGTAACTCAAACAGGTACAAATCACATTCAGAGGGCTCAGATAGACATCTACATGAGCCAGTACAAGCAGTATTACACAGTATACAAGGACAAAGACTGGGAAATGCTGCCTCAAATACACCAAGGAGTGATGAACTCCTGGCACATCCTGAAAAAGTTCCTCAAAGAGGAGGAGATAGTGAAATACTCCAATGGATGGAATCCACTGTCATCCAAACCTCAAATCAAAAAAATCAAGGATTATCATGCCAAAAAGAGGGAGGCAACCAAGGAAGAAGCCCCAGTAGCTTCTACCAGCAAGCCTCAAGCCAACCCACTTCCCCAAGAAGGGAAGAAGAACAAGAAAAAGCATTGGAGGAAACCATATTCCCCAAGCTACAGAATCCCAAGAATCCAAAAGGATGCCATGGACAATGTCTTCAACATGGCCAGAACCTTGATGGAATTCAAGGACAAGGAAGAGCAAAGAATGAGACAACCTCATTTCCCAAAGAAATAACCTTGTCCAAAGATGTTGTAAATACTTTAACAGAAATTAAAAATAGTATATTACCTCTAAAAGAAATTAAAGACAGTTTATTATCACTACAAGAAATAAATAACAATTTATCTTCTTTAACAAAAATTGTTGTACAAAACAAGAAAGAAATTGACAACATTAAGTTTATTGTTGAAAATAATAACCAAAAAAATTTAATTGACAATACTCAAAAATTAATACAAGGACAACAAGAATTGTATAAATACATAAAAGATATCAAAGATAAGACTTTGACAATCAATTATGATGTGAGTATTGACAATCTTACAGAAAAATTAAATAAATTAAGTATTTCTGTAGAAAAATTTGAAGAAAAGACTTCATCACACCAAAAATTACTTTTGGACCATGTGGAAAAAAGTGATGAAGCAAGAATGCATCTGAAAGATGATATTCAAAGTGAAATAAGGCTTATTACTGAAAAAATGGATAAAATTAATGAGGCTAATTTAAATATGCCAAAGTTATCAACACCATTTTCTCATATAAGAAGCCCTATTAAAACAAAAGAAGAATTGTCAAATCCTTTCATAACAGACTTGAGTCACCAAGACAATAACCAAGTCTTAATGAAGGAAGCACCTCAACTGAAGGAATGGCCAACATTCACAGGAGAAGGTGAATATGACCACATGTCATTTATTAAAACAATTGACATGTTACAAGAAGACTATGCCATACCAGATGAATTAATCACTGCAAGATTACATTCATTATTTGAGAAATCTGCAAAAAGATGGTATTATGGCATAAGACAGACAAATGGTAAAAATACCTGGTCTTGGTGGAAACAAGAAATCATCACCAAGTGGGCAAATGATTCCTGGAGGTATAAGATAGAAAATGCATTTGAAAACTCTTTCTTTGACCCTGAGAAAGATAAACCTTTAAGTTGGTTTCTAAAACAAGTTGAAAGGCTTAATGCACTGTACCCAGAAATGTCACAGAAGATGGTACATATGAAAATACTTAAAAAATGTGGAGGGGAACTAGAACATGCCCTAAGAAGCAGGTGTATAGAACCATGCTCCACAGAAGAGTATATAAATGCACTAGAAGATATAGTGACAAGGACAAAAATTGGCAGGACTTGGAAAAAATTGGACATTAAAAGCCCAAATAAACCATTTATCAAGAAAGATAAATCAAAAGAATCCTTTAAACCCAATACATCCAACAATAATGAGCAAAGAAAATGCCATAAATGTGGAGGTATTGGACACTTAGCCAATAATTGCCTTAAAAAAGCAAAGATCAATGAAATTGTGGAAACAGAAAGCCATAATGACAAAGAAGAGGAATCTGACTCTGAAAAAGAGACAGAAGAGTCAGAGAGCTCTGAAAGTGATGAAATCAATATAATTAATGCACAAATTAATAATATTGATATAATTTATGAAGTACTGGATGTTAACTCAAACTTGCCACAAGTTGGAACATCTGACACAAATCTGACAAACATACAAGATGCCAAAATGTATAGAACCAAACCTGCGAGAGGAATGGGATATACAGCTGGAAAATCAAGTATTAGTATTGTTATGGTTGATAACCAAGAAGGAAAGGCTAACTTGGATACAGGAGCATATTGCACTTGTGTTGGCAAAAGTTATTTAAAAACCATTGTCCCAGACTGGCAAGAAAAACTTATACCAATACAAGGTGTCAAATTTAGTAGTGCAAGTGAGAGCATGAAGCCCCTTGGAATAATTGATTTAACACTAATCTTTCCTCATCCCTCACAATGTGTCAGAATTAAAGTAGAGTTTGTAGTAATGGACAACTGTACTAGTAATCATTTCATACTTGGGAATGACTACTTATCAATCTATGGTATAGATATCTCCAACCAAAAGGATAGATATTTTACCATAGGAGATAATAAAAGACAAAAGTTTGGATTCTTAAATAACAAAAAACAAATCACAGTTATTAAGAATGAGGAAAAAATTCCAGAAAAAGAACTTTTTATATCTGAACAGCTCAAAGAGGCAGAATTCAATCAAGAATTAACAGAAAAAATGAAAGAAAAATTGATTGACCTCTTATTTAAGTATAAAAATGCCTTTGCAACTGACAAAGAACCACTAGGTGCCATAATTGGACATGAAGTGGATATAATTCTTAATGTAGAAAAACCTTACCCACCTTTATTAAGAAGACCTGCTTATCCAGCCAGCCCAAGAGCTAGAGAAGCCTTAGAGGTGCATATTAAAGAATTAATGGACCTTGGAGTATTAAGAAAGGTTGGACATAATGAGCAAGTAGAAGTTACTACACCTGTCATTATAACTTGGCATAATGGAAAATCAAGGATGGTAGGAGACTTCAGAGCCCTGAATACCTATACCATTCCAGACAGATATCCAATACCCAGAATCCATGAGACATTGACCCAATTGTCACAAGCTAAGTTCATCACAGCTATGGATGCTCTTAAGGGTTTTCATCAAAATGTCTTAACAGACAATGCCAAGAAACTACTAAGAATAATAGTCCATTGTGGAATTTTTGAATACTTAAGAATGCCATTTGGGATAAAAAATGCACCTTCCCATTATCAAAGAATGATGAATACCATATTTCCTGAAGAATTATCAGAAGGATGGTTAATAATCTACATTGATGATATCATAGTTTGCTCAGAAACTTGGGAAAATCACCTGACAAGACTAGAAAGGGTACTACAGAAAATAGTCCAAGTAAATATGAAAATTTCATTGAAAAAATGTCATTTTGCATATAATGAATTAAAAGCCCTAGGACATGTAGTATCTGGCCTTAGTCTAGGCATAGACAAAAATAAAGTAGCAGCAGTACTACTTAAACCAATGCCTCAAACCAAAAAAGAAATGCAATCATTTCTAGGATTTGCTGGTTACTATAGACAGCATATAAAGGACTTTGCAAAGATTGCTAAATCCTTGTATAAGCTATGTGACCAACAAACAGTCTATGAGATGACAGAAGAAAGAGTCAAAGCATATGAAGAATTGAAAAATTCCTTAACAAATGCCCCATTTCTTCTAATGCCAGATTGGAAACTACCTTTCAAACTGTACATTGATGCTTGTGGAGAAGGACTAGGTGCTGCACTTCACCAAACACAAATTATCAATGATAAACCAGTGGAAGGACCAATTTGTTTCATTTCAAGGCAGATAAAGCCAACAGAAGCAAGGTATGGAGCAAGCCAAATGGAATGCTTATGCCTAGTGTGGGCTTTAGAAAAGCTGCATTATTATTTGGATGGCACAGTATTTGATGTAATCACAGACTGTAATGCTGTGAAATCACTATTAAATATGAAGACTCCAAATAGACATATGCTGAGATGGCAAATTGCTATCCAAGAATATAGAGGAAATATGACTATTGTTCATAAATCTGGAAATATTCATAAAAATGCAGATGGTCTTAGCAGATGGGCGCTAGCAAATACCCCTGACAATCCAGCATGGGTACCACAAGAAGAGCACCATATAGAAGGAATATGTGTTACAGACATTGGCACAGAATTCTTTAACCAAGTTAAAGAAAGCTATAAGACAGACAAAAATTGCCATATCTTAACCCAACTTCTAATGAAAGACTGCAAAGATCCATCACTTTCATCAAAACTAGATGAAATATGGAAAAAGGCATATGATGAAGGAAGATTTCACCTCCTTGATGGAATCCTTTACCATAGAACAACCACACATGTGTTATGGCCTTAACAGATAGAACACTAATAAACACTATTTTACATGAGTGTCATGATAGTGTTGCATCTGGACATCTCTCAGAAGATAGGACACTAGAGAGGGTGAAAACCTGCTCTTGGTGGCCAAATTGGAAGAAAGATGTTGCAGAGTATTGCCAAACCTGTGACAGATGTCAAAAAGCCAACAGAGCCACAGGAAAGAAATTTGGAATGATGATCCAAATCCAAGAACCAAAATCCCCATGGGAAATAGTTCATATGGATTGGGTAACAGCCTTACCCCCAGGAGGAGACAGGAGTTATAATGCATGTCTAGTGTTAGTTGACAGGTACAGTAAAACTCCCATGTTCTTACCATGTCATAAAGATGACACAGCTATGGATACAGCCATAATGATATGGAATAAAGTCATTAGCCACACAGGCTTATTCCAAAATATTATAAGTGACAGAGACCCAAAGTTCACTTCAGCATTATGGACAAACCTCCATAACTTGTTTGGGACAAAGTTATCATTCTCAACAGCTTATCATCCTCAAACTGATGGTTTAGCAGAAAGAATGATACAGACCCTAGAAGATATGATCAGAAGATTCTGTGCTTATGGGCTAGAATTCAAAGATTCTGATGGTTTTACCCATGATTGGTGTACACTAATACCAGCACTTGAACTGGCATATAAGACATCAATCCATTCTTCTACTGGCAAAACACCAGCAATGCTAGAGAAAGGTTGGAATCCAAGACTTCCTTATGACACCCTCAAAAAGGACTTAGTGGATATACATCCAACAGCAAGCAGTTTCAAGATAATGCTTGACAAAGCAAGACACCATGCAAACAGATGCATGCAAGATTCTTTTAAATATGCAAAAGAAAGATGGGATAAAAGTCATAAACCACCTGACTTCAAAATAGGGGACTTGGTTTTAGTATCAACCCTTAATTTCAATAACATAAAAGGCCCAAAGAAATTGAAAGATTCCTTTGCAGGACCATTTATGATAAAAGCACTTCATGGACCCAATGCTGTGCAATTAGAACTCACAGGTGAACTAATGAACAAACACCCAACTTTCCCTGTAAGTCTGATAAAACCTTACAGTTCAAGTGACAAAGAGTTATTTCCACTAAGAAATAAACCCCCACTTGAAATCCCCCCCTTGGAAGAAGGAGAGGAAAAGAAAATAGTAAAAGTTCTTAAAGAAAGAAGGACAAGAAACAAAAAAGAAAGGGAATACCTTGTGAGGTATAGAAATTCTACTCAAGAAGATGAATGGCTACTTGAGAAAGATATAACAAATGCTGATAAGCTACTAAGAAGGTTCAGACATGAGAGAAAACCTGAAAAATAAAAAGTTAAGCATTATTGAGCTTCAAGACTAACAAAGTCTATTGAAGAGGTAGGACAGTGGATGATACCCTAATCACATATATCAGATTGTGGTACAATCTTTTTTGGTGGTAGGGAATGTGAGCCTTTGAGATATGACCACATATCCAATAAGGTCACAAAAAGGATTAATAATAATTATACCTTTAATATAATTATATTAAAATTAATTAGAATAATTATACACTAAAAATAATTACTCAAATATACAAAAAATACCATAAATTGGTACTAAAATTGGTTTAACTTAAAAACCAATGAATGAACATGTGAAATAAATTATACCATTGGATTCCCCATGGAGAAATACACATATACCACTTTTATGGCATATCTGTAAAGTCAATATTTAAGGAATTATAAGGTATAATACCTTATAAAAACCATAAAACCTTATTTATCTCAGAAACTAATGAAACAACATGTGAAATAAATTGTACCAGTGGATTCCCCACAAAAATCCACATATAAAACAATTAATAAGCTAATTCCCAAAATCAATACTTAAGGAATTATCCTGAATATATGCACTTTTTTGGTCAACGCATATATTCAGTGATCATAGCTAATATCTTCTAAAATATACATGATAGAATGATGAACCAAAAATAAAGTTACCACGTAATTACTGTAAGAACACAGATATGAACTTTATTTTACAAATTATAAACAAGGTTAAAACCTATGATGAAATATTGATAAAAACCAGCAGAGCTGTTGACCACTTTGTTGTGAAAGTGCTCCAAACTTAAAAAAAAGTACACAGTTGGATTCTACTAGTTCATTCGTGAAGAATGATGTAATTTTTATTATTAAATTCAGGGTATAACCCCCTGAAATCAAGGTTTGAAGTTTAAAATATTGAATTTCGACAGAAAAGATGAGTTACAAGAAAAATCATCAAAATTAGAGTTTTGATGATGTAATGAAAAGCTCTTGGCAGCATAATAAGGTTATGTCAGGCTATCAGAATCCACTCTCTGAATTGCTGTAGCGTGAAAACCTTAAAAGTTATTGAGGTTCAAAGTTTGAGCTTAAATTGAGCTGTTATGATCACATACTGTAACCTTAAATTAAGTTTAACAGTCTTAATAGTGATAAAATTGGTGAATACTATTAGTTTATGATTAAAACTAATAAAATCCACGAAATTTGGGGTTCTGCCAAGCCTCTGATGTCATCACACTTAGAGTTACAGTGATAACTCTAAATAATGGTGCAATAATGATGTAATATGGTTTGATCATGATGTAATCACCCTCAAACCTTAAAATATTGATCAATTCCAGTGGATATGATCAGTACACGTCTACTAGAAGCCTGTTGGACTCTAGGAGGGAGGTATTTACTATAAATAGAGCTCTTTTTACTCTGTTTTCCCCTCAGACGCATCAAAAACATTAAATCAATTAAATAAAAGGTAATTTCTTTATTCTTTAAATATAAAACTCTTATATTCTTAAAGAACAAAGACCATCTTGTTATTAATCACCATTTTTACGTGATTAAATCAATTCTTTAATTGTTTTTGCTATAAATCTCTCTAAAAAGCTCATTTCCACGTAAAATCAAGAAATTTAGTAAATTCTCTTTATTTTTATTGTAAATACAATTTGAAAAGGTTGTATTATATTCTTTTGGCGTAAAATAACTCAAAATTATTATCTTAAGTGTTAAAAGTAGGTTATTTCATCTTATTATAATAATTTCTCTCTTATTATTACTCATAATAATTCTTATTTAATATAAATAGTATTTATATTAATTTATAACTTTAATATTAGTAATATTATTGTTATTAATTGTTTTTTATTTATAAAAAACAATTTTTTACGCCTTTATTATTTGTTGGTAACAATAATAAAGAGCTTTTTAATATATTAATTATTTTATATTAATATATTTATTTATTATATTATATTTTCTTAATATAAATTATATTATATTTATTTAATAATATAATTATTTTACGCCATAATAATAATAATTATTTATTATTATTATATTTTTAATCTTATTTATTCAATTTATAAGGACATTCAGAGTACAATAAGTAATAAATTAGTAATTTTTACTTATTGTTTCATAGTCAAACCTTACAATCCTGGTGTACTCATATATGCCCATATGGCATATTATTTTGAGTAATTTCATGGAGTTTGGTTTAACTTCATTTTGGTGGAAACCTTTCATACAATCCATTTTGGTTATGTATTTGGCCTTTGCCAATTTATCCAAGGCATGAGGTATCCTGGGTATAGGGTACCTGTCTGCTTTTGTGTAGTTATTCAGAGCTCTGAAATCTCCACACATTCTAGACTTGCCATCATGCCAGGTGATTAGGATAGGGGTAGTGATTTCCACTATTTCATTATGTCCAATCTTCCTGATGACATCCATATCCAGGAGCTCATTGATATGTTTCTCAATTTCTTTCCTGGTTTCCAGGCTTTCTGGATAAGGAGGTCTCCTAATCATGGGTGGATAAGGCCTTTCCACATCCAGATATAGCTCTATATCATGGGCTTTGAACTTGCCTAATGTTTCGTCACCAACGGCAAATGCTGGTCTGTTTTTCCTCAGCAGCTTAAGTAGACTTAGTTTCTGTTTACTGGTGAGGGTAGTGCTAAACTTTCCCTTTCTGAATTCCTTCAGAAGTTCTTCTAGTGGATCCTGAGAAGATATCTGGTATTGTCACAACCACGTATTTTGACCCTCCTCCTTGATGGCGGCACCAACCCAACCTGGAGACAAGTTGGGGGCCAATTGGCCATGTCATATCATTTATGGCCAATTGACCCCTTTTGGGTGTTCCATGGCTCTTATGCCATAACCCATGCCATTGGCCACTTATGGCCTCCATCATCCTTTATGGCCTCAGGCCATATCCTGCGTCATTGGCCCTCTTGGCCAATTTGCACCTCACCAACCCCCAGGCCTCCATCACTGTTTTTGGGCCTGGGGGGTCCCTTTGTCTTCCAGGGGCTTCCAGGCCCCATGGCCACCTTCATTGGTTTCCTGGCCACCCCTTTCATTATGGGGGTTTTGGCCTAAATGGCCTTTTTGGGCCATTTAGGCCCCCCACGGCTTCTACGGTCCGCGGGCCGTAATACGCGGTCCACAGTCCGTAGGCGGATTAGGCCCCTTTTGGCCTAATCCAATGAGGCAAAAAGGGGCCAAAGGGGGCAGCCACCTAGCCCCCAAGGCCAGGTGGGTCCCAAACCACAATTGGGCCCACCTGAGCCATTTTTTGGCCACCAATCCCTTGGACCCAATTTGGACCAAAAACACGTTGGATCCATTTTTGGCCACAAATCCCGTAGGACCCATTTTTGGCCCTGGACCACCATGGACCAACTTCACCGTCATGGCCTCTGGCAACCACCAGAGGCCACCAAATCATCTCAACAAGCATTTCCCTCAACTTAAGGGGAATTCCTCCCTTTCCTTCATGCATTCCGTACTCAAGATTGCAGGTGTGGTGCATATATGGTATTATATACCATTATGCACCATTTTTACTCAGCAATCCAATGGTGACGTTTTCAGGACCCAATTCCACCTTTCCATTTCAAGGTCCATAATTCCAACGCCCATTTCGAAGGAGGACTTTTCAGCTTATCAGTCTGGCAATCCATGGCGGCAATTCAGAAGACCATTCAAGGATCCCAACCACCTGTATCTGCAGGAGGTGGTTTGGTACAATTCATTCAGGATTATTCTAAGGTCAATTCTCAAGAGGTATTACAAAATTCAATCAGTTGTCAAGACATCAAGTATTCAATACTCCTTGGACAACCCAATTCATCCGTACAGGCCTTATTCAATCAACCTGTATGGCCTTGGCCCAATTGGGCCACTTCTTATTCCACTGTGGGAATTCCATCACACAGTTCAAATTTCAAGATGGCCAGAACTGTATTTCCCGATTCGGACAATACAGTCATTGATCCACCTTCCAGGATCAACTTTTCAGCTTTTCACATATACTGGCCACCTTTTCAGCACCTGGGGACTTTTTCCCCAGTTAATTAATATAGTGGACTTATTTTTATCCTTATTTTCTTTTACCTTATTAAAGTTAATACTGATAATCTTAAGTCAGTCATTCAGCACCCTTTTTCTTTTATTTCCTCGCCTGTCCAGTGGATATTGGTGGTCATATCCTTATACTAATTCCATTTCCTTTTCTGGCAGGTTGAAACAGTGAATTGAGGATTCACTTGGTTGGCTTCTTGGCTTTTGGCCTCTTTATTATCTTTGGCCATTGGATTCATCTTTTCTTATCTCATCTTTTGGCATACTTGTTCTCCCCTTTATTCTTTCTTAAAGAAATTCAGTCTTATTATTCTTTTATCTCTGGAGCCCTCCAAGTGAGTTCTTGATTCCTGAGTGCCAGGCCCTCTTCTTCCAAGAGCCCCTGTGACATTATATTAATTAACTCATAATTCTTCTTCATTCATTCATTCTTTTATTCTTATATTTTAAATTCATTCATTCATTTCATCAAAATTATGATTCTTTGACGTTTTATGATCTTATGATTCTTCGTCACTTCTCAATTTTCTCTCATTCATTCTTCATTCTGAAAATTGAAAGCTGACCCATTTTTTATTTTCTGTTATCTTTTCAATCTCATTCTCAATCTTAATCAATCTATTTTTATCTATAATCCAACATTTTTTATCTTTGGTTCTCAAGTTATTCATCAGGTTATTCAGACACGTTCTTCATATCAGGATTCACTTTGATTTATTCCTCAAGAATTTTTGATTTTTTGGAAGAATTCACTTGAAAATTGATTTGATTGACTAATTTGACATAATTGAAATTGACCTCAAGATAATTGATTTACCTGAAGACTTTATTGATTTTGCTGATTAATCACATCAAGACTTTTGACATAAATTGGTTTTGACTCAAGAATTCATTTTGATTGATTGATTTTCCCTGCAAGATTTTGATTTGATTTGATTTTGATTGTTTTGATTGATTGGATTATTGACTTCAAGATTCTCATTGATATTGATTTTTGCTTCAAGACTCATTCTGATTTGATTGATTGACGTATTTGAAGAAGTTTGATTCATTGATCATCCAATTTCCTCAAGATTTGATTGTTGATTTTGTACTTCAAGAGAATTTTGATTTTATTTCATTTATTTTGGTTGTTTATTCCTGAAATCATGCCAGTTCAACATTCACCTCCAGCAAGACAGACCAGATCTCAGGCCAGAACTCAAGCTGTTCTGACTCCAACTCCAAGGGCTCCTCTTGACGGTACCCCAGCAGTTTCTCAACTGAGGGCCAGATTGGACAGAGGACCCATTATGGAAGGAGCAGCACCATCCAGGAAGGAAGGAAGAGGGCCAAGAAGATCAATGTCTTTATCAGGAGTGGTTGGCGGATTCCCAGGTTTTTCAAGAACCAGTCCCAAGGTTCAAGGTGAAGATGGTGAAGAGGAGGAGGAGAATTCTGCGGAAGAGGAAGAGTCTAATGGCACTGAGGCTGCTCCTGCTCCTGTGGGAGCATTTGAAGGCACCAGAGGACCAACTCTAGCCCAGTCTGATCAGCCTGCCTCTCATCAGTCTGAACCGTCTTTATTGGCCATTATGCAGCAAATGACTCAGATTATGGCCAATCTTCAAGCAGCTTCTTCTTCTGAATCATCAAGACCACCAGCCTTCAAGACTCCCTCTATGAAGGCTCCAGAATGCTTTGATGGGACTCAGCCCTTCAAAGTCAGAAGCTTTACTCAGTCTTGCCAACTCATCTTTCATAATGACCCGGCAAACTTCTCTCAAGACAGAAAGAAGGTTCTTTATGCCACTTCATTCTTAGTTGGCAGGGCTGCAAAATGGATTGAGCCTTATCTTTCCAACCTCAATAATCAAGACTCAAATTATCTCCTCAATTCCTGGCCATTATTCGAATCCCAATTGTTCACTTTATTTGGAGACCCAAATGAAGTTAGAAAAGTAGAAGCTGAATTGGATGGCCTTAGGATGAAAGAAGGTGGGCATGTTGCTTTGTATATTGCCGATTTCAGGAGTTTGGTTTCAAGAATTGGGGATTGGGGTGAAAGGGCTCTTATTCATCATTTCAGGAAGTGTTTGGCCTCCAGGATTCTGGATCAATTGGCCTCCCATCCTTCAAACATTGATTCTCTTCAAGACTTAATGGACGTCAGCCTGGAACTTGATACCAGGTACCATGAGAGGCAGAAGGAAAAGAATCATCATCAAGAGAAGAAGCCTGAAGCCTCAAAGTCTCACTCTTCTCATCATCAAGTTTCTTCAAGTTCAAGACCAAAGAAGAAATTTCATTCTCAAAAGCGGGACAAGCCCCATTCTTCATTGTTGAATAAGGACTTCAAGTTGAAAGGTTCTGAAAAGGAAAGAAGAATCAAGGAGGGGTTGTGTACCTATTGTGGTGGGAAGCATAGTCTTGAGTCCTGTGTCAAAAGGCCTCAAAACAAGCTTACCCAACCGTCAGGCAGTTTTCCCAGCCAGGGAAAAGCCTGAGTGAAGACCATGTTGTGTTCAATGGTCTTCACAGTTTTCCTTCCAGAGCACAATTGTGCATTCTGAATACTGGTGTCAAGAATTCTCTTAAATTTTTTGTTTTCTCTTCTCTTTCTGATGTTTTTTACAGTATTCTCATTGATTCTGGTGCTACACACTCATTCATTGCAAAGCAGTTTGTTCACAAGTATTCATTGACTACGTCAGAACTTCCAGAGAAGATTCCTCTTATCATTTTGGACTCCTCTGAGTCCCCTTCCTTATTTGTGACTCACCATACTAAATATATGGTTGAGCTCCCTTCCTTCCCAAGCTTTGAATGGGATTTTTTAGTCATTGATACTCCCAAGGGAGAAGACCTCATATTGGGCTTTGACTTTCTCAATCATTTTAATCCTTCTATTGATTGGAGGCAAGGGCTGATCACCTTTAATACTGATCAAAAGGACTATTCTGATCCTTCCAAATCTTTCCGTAATGACTCTTCTTCTGCCAAATCATGTGCAGCTCTGGTTGGTGATTCTAGAACACCATCAGTTCCATCTTCTGTCCATATTCCTTCCCTTAATTCCCATCTGTCATTACCATCATCTGGAGATGAAGTCTTCAAAGAGATTCAAGATGTTGGGGAAGATAATTCTGTATCTTCACTTCATCTCTTCTTTGGGAATATGGACCTTCCTCCTTCATCTTATCATGACTCCCTGGAGGAGTTGTGGGATGAAGAGGAAGAGCCAGAAGAAGTAGAAACCGTGATGAAGGTTGTTCCCTCTGTTTATCACCAATACTTGGATGTATTCTCCAAGGTGAAAGCAGAGAAACTTCCTCCTCACCGTGCCTGTGATCATCATATCAAACTGGAGGGGTCTCTACCTCCAGTTGGAGTGATCTACTCTTTATCCAAACAAGAGTCAGATACACTCAGGGCCTACATTTCAGAGAATGTAGAGAAAGGTTTCATCCGGCCAAGCTCCTCCTCAACAGGAGCACCTGTCCTCTTTGTTAAAAAGAAAGATGGTGGCCTCCGTTTGTGTGTTGATTACCGCAAACTCAATGCTGTCACTAGGAAGAACAAATATCCTGTTCCTCCCATGAACCAGCTTCTTAATGTCTTTAATGGTTCTTCTATCTTCTCCAAGATTGATTTGCGTGGTGCATATAACCTGCTCAGAATCAAGGAGGGTGATGAACATTTGACATGCTTCAGAACTAAATATGGCAGTTTTGAGTACTTGGTTATGCCATTTGGGCTCACCAATGCTCCTGCCTCTTTTCAGAATCTTGTCAATGATATATTCCAAGATCTTCTTGATGTTTTTGTTGTGGTTTATTTGGATGACATTATGGTCTTTTCCAAATCTGAGGAAGAACATGTCACCCATGTGTCCACTGTTCTTTCCAGACTCAGAGCCAATAACCTTTTTGCCAAGGCTTCTAAATGCCTTTTTCATGTTTCTAGTGTAGAATATCTTGGCTATGTTGTTTCTTCTGAAGGCCTCAAGATGGACCAAGCAAAAGTCCAGCAGATCCTTAATTGGCCTCCTCCAAGAAACCTCAAGGCTCTTCAATCCTTCCTTGGCTTTGCCAACTTCTACCGCCGTTTCATCAAGAATTATTCAAAGAAAATCAGTTCACTCACCAGTTTCCTCAAGAAAGATTCCTGTTTCCCCCTCAATGAGGAAGCTCTTAGCCAGTTTCATCAACTCAAAGAGGCCTTCACTACCGCTCCAATCCTTTCCCACTTCAATCCTTCTCTACCCACCATTGTAGAGACCGATGCATCCGATTATGCTTTGGGCGCTGTACTGAGTCAGGTCTCTGACTCAGGAAAACATCCCATTGCATTTGACAGCCGCAAGCTTATTCCAGCAGAACTCAACTATGAAATTCATGACAAGGAACTCCTTGGTATAGTCTGGGCTCTCAAGCGCTGGAGGGCTTTTCTTCTTTCTCTGTCCTCTCCTTTTGAAGTTCTCACCGATCATTCTTCTCTTCAGTACTTTATGTTGTCAAAGGTCCTTACTCGCCGTCAAGCCCGTTGGGCCGAATTCTTATCTGAATTTCATTTTTCAATCACTTACCGCCCTGGCCGCCTAGCAACTCTTCCAGATGCCTTATCACGTCGGGACGACGTCTATCCGGAGAGGGGGGAGGATTTCATCAGCAAGAATACAATGAATTTTCAACAACTCATTAAGCAAGATGAAGTTCAACCCTCAAAGTTTTTTGCAGTCAAGGTGGATTCTTTTTCAAATTTGATTGATTCAATTCAGAAGAAATTATGGCAAGATCCTCAGTACAGAAGTATCCTTGAAGATTTGGGTAAAGGTAAATCTGTCCAAGATTATTCTCTTGATTCCTCCTCCCAACTTCTTCTCTTCAAAGATCGGGTGGTAGTCCCAAATGACTCCACAATTCAACTCAGCATTCTTCAAAAGCGTCATGACTCTCTTCTAGCTGGACACCCTGGCCAAGAGAAGACTCTCAAACTTGTCAAGCGGGATTTCCACTGGTCCGGCATGACTCAATTCATTAAGGATTATGTATCATCCTGTCAACAGTGTTCAAGAAACAAGAATATCCACCATAAGAAGTTTGGACTCCTCAAACCTCTTCCAATTCCAAATGGTCCTTGGATTTGTCTCTCAATGGATTTCATCACTCAACTGCCCCTGTCCAATTCTTTTGACTCAATTCTTGTCATAGTGGACAGATTCTCAAAAATGGCGGTTTTTATTCCAACAATGTCTTCAATAACTTCATTGGATTTGGCCCATTTATTCATCAAGAATATCTTCTCAAAGCATGGCCTTCCATCAAGCATTGTCAGTGATAGAGGTTCACTCTTTGTTTCCTCCTTCTGGACCAATCTTTGTCAGCAGCTCAAGATTTCAAGAGACTTGTCAACTGCTTACCATCCAGAAACTGATGGACAGACAGAGAGGGTAAATCAGATACTAGAACAGTATCTTCGGATGTATGTCAGTTATCATCAAGATGATCGGAACACCTGGCTCCCTCTGGCTGAATTTGCCTACAATAATTCTGATCACTCTTCAACCAAGCAATCACTGTTTTTCACTGTTTATGGAAGAGATCCACAATTTGATTCAGTTCACATCACTCAAGATACTCCTGCTGGAAAGTTATCAACAAAAATCCAATCAGTACAGCAAGATGTCAAGAGAGAACTGGAAATCGCCATAAACCGGTTTAAGAGGTATGCAGATAAAAGTAGAGCAAGTCCACCTGTTTTCAATCCTGGTGACATGGTATGGCTTTCTTCCAAGAATATCAAATCAACTAGACCCACCAAGAAACTGTCTGAAAGATGGTTGGGTCCCTTTCCAATCTTGAAGAAAGTCAGTACTCATGCTTACCACCTCAAGCTTCCATCTCAATGGAAATCCATCCACCCAGTCTTCCATATCTCACTCTTGGAACCAGTCAAGACATCAACAATCCCAAATCGGCATCAAGAGCCTCCTCCTCCAATCATTATTGAAGAAGAAGAGGAATGGGAAGTCTCTCAAGTACTGGATTCAAAGCTCAAGAGAAGAAAATTATGGTATCTGGTGGAATGGAAAGGTTTCAGTCAAGATTCAGAAAGATCCACATGGGAACCAGCTGAAAACCTCAAGAATTGTCCTGAACTTGTCAAAGATTTTCATTCGTTATATCCTGACAAGCCAGGACCCAATTCTTCAATGGCTTGAATTTTCATGGTGCTTGGTGGGGAGAGGAATTACCAAAAGTAAGTCCCACTCCTGGTATGCACCTTTAGGGGTATTCTACTCTTCTTTGTTGTAAGCATCACCTTGGCCACTCTGTGAGCACTTTTCAATTTGGACACAGACCTTTTGGCCCGGTTTTCAACATCCGAATTCCAAATTTATGGCCATTGGCACTTGGGCAAATGGACCATTCCTTTTTATTCTCCTTCCCAAGACTTTATTCTTTCAACACATTCATTTATCAAGATTTTTCTCATTTATGGCACAGGCGGGAGTGGCAACTACTCAAAGTAAGTTCCTCTCCTGGTGTGCACTTCCCTGAGGGGTCTACAATCTGTCAAAACATCACCTTGGCCACTCTGTGAGCACCTGGCATCAAATTCTTTTATCCAGGTCCTTGGTCACTTTCAAAATCAATTGTCGTAATCCATGATGAAGATTGGATTCCCCCTCAAATTTCATTTTCTTTATGTTTTCTGTTTCTCTCTTTATATCTGTTTCCTTTTCTCTTTACTCTTTATATTATTTCAAAATTTCTTTTCTTATAACTCTTTAACGCCAAAATCTTTACGTCAAATCATGTCTTCAACTTTGTCAAAGCCAAATGTCAAGAGAAGATCAAGTCAACCTCAATTCATATGCCAACAAGCTTATCAGTTCAATTCTTCTTTTCAAGATTCAATACCTCTGGAATCCTTACGTCAAATCCGTCTCATTAGCCTCAACAGGCCTCTACCTTATCTTGGTGCTCAGGAGCTCACCATTCAAGGTAGGGGGGTACTGTCACAACCACGTATTTTGACCCTCCTCCTTGATGGCGGCGCCAACCCAACCTGGAGCCAAGTTGGGGGCCAATTGGCCATGTCATATCATTTATGGCCAATTGACCCCTTTTGGGTGTTCCATGGCTCTTATGCCATAACCCATGCCATTGGCCACTTATGGCCTCCATCATCCTTTATGGCCTCAGGCCATATCCTGCGTCATTGGCCCTCTTGGCCAATTTGCACCTCACCAACCCCCAGGCCTCCATCACTGTTTTTGGGCCTGGGGGGTCCCTTTGTCTTCCAGGGGCTTCCAGGCCCCATGGCCACCTTCATTGGTTTCCTGGCCACCCCTTTCATTATGGGGGTTTTGGCCTAAATGGCCTTTTTGGGCCATTTAGGCCCCCCACGGCTTCTACGGTCTGCGGGCCGTAATACGCGGTCCGCGGTCCGTAGGCGGATTAGGCCCCTTTTGGCCTAATCCAATGAGGCAAAAAGGGGCCAAAGGGGGCAGCCACCTAGCCCCCAGGGCCAGGTGGGTCCCAAACCACAATTGGGCCCACCTGAGCCATTTTTTGGCCACCAATCCCTTGGACCCAATTTGGACCAAAAACACGTTGGATCCATTTTTGGCCACAAATCCCGTAGGACCCATTTTTGGCCCTGGACCACCATGGACCAACTTCACCGTCATGGCCTCTGGCAACCACCAGAGGCCACCAAATCATCTCAACAAGCATTTCCCTCAACTTAAGGGGAATTCCTCCCTTTCCTTCATGCATTCCGTACTCAAGATTGCAGGTGTGGTGCATATATGGTATTATATACCATTATGCACCATTTTTACTCAGCAATCCAATGGTGACGTTTTCAGGACCCAATTCCACCTTTCCATTTCAAGGTCCATAATTCCAACGCCCATTTCGAAGGAGGACTTTTCAGCTTATCAGTCTGGCAATCCATGGCGGCAATTCAGAAGACCATTCAAGGATCCCAACCACCTGTATCTGCAGGAGGTGGGTTGGTACAATTCATTCAGGATTATTCTAAGGTCAATTCTCAAGAGGTATTACAAAATTCAATCAGTTGTCAAGACATCAAGTATTCAATACTCCTTGGACAACCCAATTCATCCGTACAGGCCTTATTCAATCAACCTGTATGGCCTTGGCCCAATTGGGCCACTTCTTATTCCACTGTGGGAATTCCATCACACATTTCAAATTTCAAGATGGCCAGAACTGTATTTCCCGATTCGGACAATACAGTCATTGATCCACCTTCCAGGATCAACTTTTCAGCTTTTCACATATACTGGCCACCTTTTCAGCACCTGGGGACTTTTTCCCCAGTTAATTAATATAGTGGATTTATTTTTATCCTTATTTTCTTTTACCTTATTAAAGTTAATACTGATAATCTTAAGTCAGTCATTCAGCACCCTTTTTCTTTTATTTCCTCGCCTGTCCAGTGGATATTGGTGGTCATATCCTTATACTAATTCCATTTCCTTTTCTGGCAGGTTGAAACAGTGAATTGAGGATTCACTTGGTTGGCTTCTTGGCTTTTGGCCTCTTTATTATCTTTGGCCATTGGCTTCATCTTTTCTTATCTCATCTTTTGGCATACTTGTTCTCCCCTTTATTCTTTCTTAAAGAAATTCAGTCTTATTATTCTTTTATCTCTGGAGCCCTCCAAGTGAGTTCTTGATTCCTGAGTGCCAGGCCCTCTTCTTCCAAGAGCCCCTGTGACAGGTATATATCAAGTGAAAATTTCTTTTCCTTGTTAGTACCAATGGTGATGTGCCTATTTTTACTGTTGTAAATGTCTATGCAATACATCCTCTGATAATCTGTTCACAGTAAAAACCCTTGGATGTGGGCATCATCAAGCACTACAAACTCTGGGTTGAGTCTGATATTACCCTTCCTGTGGGGTATAATTATCTCTTTGATAATTTTTCCAATGGAAGTCATCTTCCCTGATTCACTTTAAAGTTCTTTGCCTTAGTCGGCAAGAGCTGGTTTTCCCAGTTTGGGAAGTGGGTATCCAGATAGTTTCTGGCCACTATGGAGCAGTGTGCCCCACTATCAATGATCAGTGGATGCTGAGCATTGTCAATGCAAACAGTCATTTTTGTGGCTGTCCCCTGTATATATGCCATTCCTTTGGTTTGTGTAACCAGGAATGTTTGTGCATCTTGTGTGTGTTTGCACAAGTTTTTATTAGCAGTGTCCTGTGGCATGCCTGATTCCAACTGTATGTCCTGAATTTCTAGTGGGGTTTCCTCTTGGTATTTCACTAGAAATTCCTCTCTTGGGTCTTGATCATCATCAGATGGTTCTCTGATGGCATCACCCATGGAGTCTGATTCAGAATCCTCTGTTGGAGGTTCTTCCTCAGGGAATTTCTCTATGGCATAGACTTTTTTCTTTGTCTTTGGACAGTTGTTGGCATAGTGGTCTGTTGAACCACAATTGTGACAAGAATTCCTCTTCTTTGCCACTTCTGCCACTCTTTCTTTGGGTTTGTCTTTAAACTCTACCCTGAAAGGTTGTTTCTTTTTGAAACTGCTGCTCTTATATAGGGTGAATTTCCCTATATTAGTCCTTTTCCTTATGTCTTGTAAGGGGTTGGCAATGTCACCTAGAGTGCAATTTTGGTTGCATCTTCATTTTACTGCATGCTCTAGTTCTCCTGGCAATTGTGTCAGAAGTTTGTGATTCCTCATTTGGATGTTCATTTGAGGATCAATGGCTTTAAGTCTTTTAGACTGTCTAAGACACCACTCATATGGATCTTTGTCCATAGAGTATTTGTCATTTTCAAATGACATGGTCTTTTGCCATATCCAAACTCCATTACTGTAATTTTGGATGATTTGACTCTTCCACCATGGCCAGTTTCTTCTACCATGGATTTCTTTCATTTCTGTGTACCATATACTGGCATGACCTTTAAATGCATTATTCAATCTAGCAGTGATCCAGTAGTCTGGTATGCTTGGTATATCAATGAAGAGTCCATCAATATAATCTATGAGCTCCATATGATCATATTCTCCTGATCCAGAGAATTTGGGCCAACTTGAGGCCTCAGGAAGCTGTTTCAAGGCTTCCTTCTCTGAATAAGACATTTCATCTCCATCCTGGTATTGTGATGGAGATCTTGCCTTATTCATCAGCATGGCATCTGGGTTGATGTCATCTGGTTGATATGGATTCTCCATAACTCTCCTTGTGGTTGGGCCTTCAAGTTATGGTAGACATTAAACAACTTTTTTATGTCTTGGTCCAGACAATCCCTGTCCCTTTTGCTGTGGTGTTGTTCTTCAAAGACTATATTCAGTCTTTTGTTGGTTTCTTCACAGGCTTTGCTCAGTTGAGCATATCCTTCTTGAAGATTCTTAACTATCTGTTCCAAGGAGGCTTGAGTTTTTCTCATCCTATCTTGGTCAGCTTTAATTTCTTTAAGCTGATTTGCAGATTGTTCAGAATATTGGGACATTTGTAACCACAGTGTATCACTGTTGATGTTGCTCTCAGATGTGACAATGTTATTTTCAGTCTGAGTGGGAGTAATGGTTCTATTACTAGGACTACTGATTCTAGAGTGGTTTACAACTACTTCTGGTTCTTGTGTACTTCTTTCACCAAATCTAACAGCTTCTGGATTATGGGGTCTGACTCTTTCCTCCTCTGGTTGAAGGAGGTTTTGTTCTTGCCCTTGTTTCCTTGTCTTCTCCTTGAAACTTCCTGGAATTGTGAAGAATGGTGACTCTTGGCCAATGATCTGCTGGTTTCTGAATGGTGTGAAGCCACTGGAGAGCTGATTTGGCCTGCTCCTTGTGAGCCTGAAGGAATCTGAGTAGGCCCTGTCTGGGTTAACTGTTCTTCTATAGCTTGGATAGTGGCTTGATTCTCCCTTATCCTCTGTTCCCTTTCCTCCAGGAGTCTGAACAGCCTGGTAGGATTCCAACCTTTGGTGATTACCATCAGGTCTTTGAAGTCTATCTCTTTGAGACAGATCTTCTGGCAACTTGCTCCAAGTTCTGCCCAGTGACTTGCCAGGTTGAACCTTTTGTTGTCCATGCTCCATTGAAATAAATCTTTGAGGAGTTGGTGGAGCTGAAGAACTTGATCCATATCCTTCCAGTCCTCTGGTTTGAGGTTCCTGCTGAATTGGAGTGTGAATGGCAAGTTTGATATTATCTCCCTCATTGTTTTGCCATCCACCACTGTGTCCAAGGTGTCCTCTTCCAGGTCTTCTGGTTCTGGACAAGCCTTCTCTGTCCTCTGGCTGGTTCCTTTGGAAGCCAAGGTCTCTGAGGTATGCAGGGGACATATCAGTGTTTGCAAGCAGTCAAAAACTTTATGTTCTTTGGATATTTACCTTTGAATGTGCCTTGTAAAAATTTGTTGTCTGCTGATTTGGGCAGTTTGCCTTTGGAGGTTACAACTGGGTTAATAATTGTAATTTTTCCTGTACAAGTGGTTAAGGTTGGTTTACCTTGTATTGAAGCAGAGTTTTGTGGTTTTCTACTCCTCTGAGTGGCTATTGGTGTCCACCTTTTGGCTGTAATGAGGCCTTCACTAAGTCTTTTTCCTTTGCCCTTGCTGCCCTCTGGTTCTGAGGGTGTCACTGGTGTGTTGGCCTGTGACTGGGTCTCAAGTGGTATGAAATTTTCTTCCACTGAATCAAACAGGAAAAGAGGGCTTATGTCAGTTAAGACCTCTTAAAAGGCTGGTTTTGAAAGTCTAAAAATGGCCTCTGGGCTTGTATATTGTTACAATATTCCCTTGTATGATGACAGTGTAATTGAATTAACAATTCCACATCAAAAATACAGCTTATTGATATGTGGTAGACTGTTTGTATACCAATATCTTAAAGAATACTTGTAGTTAGCAAGTATAATCTGTCAAAGGTGGTGTATTACATGGCAATTGAGTTAACAATGTGCCCAAATACACCTCAACTGTTGATTTATCAGTATGATCTGTCTTGATTCAATTAAGAACTAAGACTGTATTATGGCTTACAAGTGTTTTTATATACAAAACACGCCAAAAAATACTGGTCTTGTGGTTATTATCTCCGTGACAGATACTCCTTAAAATATGAGTATTTTTTTTAAAAAAAAATGAAGAAAAAATATATAAAAATATATATTTTTAAGGAAAATGATGCCTAAAAAAGATAAAACAAGTGTCAATAAATGATAAAAGGGAGAAAAACTTACGTGTAGAGGTCCAAAAAAGGTTTATAAAACACGCCCAGGCCCCCAAAATGTCAGGCTGAGTCTATGATGAGAGTATTCAAAAGTATGTACAACTTTTAACTATGACTGTGACACAGTAAATAAAGATTTAAAA
Source organism: Austropuccinia psidii (assembly GCA_023105745.1). Lineage (NCBI taxonomy): Eukaryota > Fungi > Basidiomycota > Pucciniomycetes > Pucciniales > Sphaerophragmiaceae > Austropuccinia > Austropuccinia psidii. The sequence goes on from JALGQZ010000001.1 coordinate 3,402,574, forward strand.
GGGTTTTATAAGGGTCAAAGATGTTTTAATTTAATAATAAGAGGGCTTTACTATAAGGAATCTAGTGGTGGTGAGCGCTGTTGAAAGCCCTGGGTGCAGCTTTACCTGTTGGGTTACAATAATAAAGACTACAATACTTTAAATTAAGAGTATACCTGGTTATTACCCAAGAGTAAAACTGTTTTTGACAGTTTACTACGTAGGGTATTCAAGAGCAGGATGAGGAGACAATTCTGGCTGTGAAAAGCCTCCTTTTTATCCTGAAATGGGGTGGAAAGGGTGCTAGACCTTTCCATGTAGAGGAAGTGAAGATTTTTCACTCTCTAGGACTGACTTGTGGTTTGCAAACAGCCTGTACAGCCTGTATTGGGCCCAGATGTGGTTTTGAAACCACATCTGGGCAGTTTTCACCAATACAGGGTGAAAATTTTCATCTGGGGACCTCACAGCCTGATTCTGACGTGTATGACGCGTAGAATGCTGTACAGAAGCTGTATGGGACCCCAGTATTGACTGACTTATGAGGTATTGAAGTATTAAAATGCTTTTTTGTCTGTTTGACACCTCATAATCAGAGTACAACTGTATCCTGTCATAATACAGCTGTATTGGTCATATTGTGGGATTATAACTTTCAAATGGCCATAACTCTGTCAGTTCTTGAGATATCATGCTCAACGTTGGTTCATTGGATAGCCCTGTATGAGCTCTACACAATGATACCCACCTTCGTATGGTTATCATTAAATATGACAAGGTTATCCCATGTACAAGGTTTTTTGTACATAGGCATGGTTTGGGCAAAAAGCTGTATTGAGCTTGTTTGCCTCATAACTTCTGTTATAGTTGAGGTATGAAGAAGTGGATGGCACCATCAGATAGCCCTGATCCTGCTCTTTCCAAAAAGACCCCACTTCAAGTATCCCACACTAAAACTGTAGAAGCTAGATGAGAGGTGAATGTTTTGTTCACCCTTATTTGGCCTGAAATTGACCATAACTCCAGTAATATTGGTGCTAGCTCAGTTTGGGTGGTACCATTGGATAGCCCTGGCTTAGAGCTTCATTTTGAGTACCCATTTGATGGGGTTAAGTCTCTTCTTCTAGATTTTATATGGGAGGTGAAAATTAAGCTATATGCTCAGCAATAACTTTGAGCAGGAATAACCTTGTTATTTCTTGTCCTATGGTGATGGGACTTATGTTTTCAGAAAGAGGTGTCAGGGTGAGTCTATGATAAAGGTTTATATAAGTATTTACAAGCTTTAACTATGACTGTGACACGGAAAAAATAATTTCAAAAGATGATAAGGTTGATAATGAATGATTTCAATTAAGATATTAAGGGCTTTACTATAGAGATATAGTGGTTGTGAGCGCTGTTGAAAGCCCTGGGTGCAGCTTTTACCTGTTGGGTTACAATAATAAAAGCTACAATACTTAAATTTAAAGTATACCTGATTATTTTCCAAGAGTATAACTGTTTTTGACAGTTTTACTACGTAGGAATTCAAGAGCAGGATGAGGAGACAATTTCTGGCTGTGAAAAGCCACCTTTTTATCCTGAAATGGGGTGGAAAGGGTGCTAGACCTTTCCACGTAGAGGAAGTGAAGATTTTTTCACTTTCTAGTACTGGCTTGTGGTTTGCAAACAGCCTGTATAGCCTGTATTGGGCTCAGATGTGGTTTTGAAACCACATCTGGGAGGTTTTCACCAATACAGGGTTAAAACTTTCATCTTGGGACCTCACAGCCTGATTCTGACGTGTATGACGCGTAGAATGCTGTACAGAAACTGTATGGGACCCCAGTATTGACTGACATATGAGGTATTGAAGTAAAAACATGCTTCTTTGTCTATTTGACACCTCATATGCATGATTATGGGATATTATCCCATGGTAAGGCTGTATATGACAGCAGGTGGGATTTTAACCTTAAAACAGCCATACCTTTGTCAATTCTTGAGATATCAACCTCAAAAGTGGTTCAGTGTGGAGCCCTGTATGTGCTCTACACAATGATACCTCATTTGATATGGGTATCATTAAATATGGCAAAGTTATCCCATGTACAAGATTTTTGTACATTTGCGTGTTTTAGGCAAAAAGCTGTATTGAGCTTGTTTTCCCCATAGCTTCTGCAGCAGTTGAGATATGAGGAAGTGGATGAAACCATCAGATAGCCCTTATTGTGCTCTTCCCAAAAATACCCCATTTCAGGTATCCCACACTAAAACTGTAGAAGTTAGATGAGAGGTGAATGTTTTGTTCACCCTCATTTGGCCTGAAACTGACCATAACTCCAGTAATATTGGTGCTAGCTCAGTTTGCCTAGTACCATTGGATAGCCCTGGCTTAGAGCTTCATTTTGAGTACCCATTCAATGGGGTTAAGCGTCTCCTTCTAGATTTTAGATGAGAGGTGAAAATTAAGGTTTATGCTCAGCAATAACTTTGAGCAGGAATAACTTTGTTATTCCTAGTCCTATGGTTATGGGACTTATATTTTCAGGAAGAGTTGAGTTTTCTCTTTCCTTTGATACCTTTTGAGCTGATTTGGCTCAGCTCCATGTTTTGGTGGTATCTTGGCTATACCATTGGTTTATGGTATTTTGGCTGTCATGCTTGTGCTCTGGTTTTGAGTCACAGGCTGACATACCCTCCCTCTAAAAAACGCTCATCATTGATGAGACTGTTCAGTCCTCCTAGAGGCTCTGAATCTCCTTAAATGAAGGTTCCCATCTGGTATGGCATCCTCTGCCAACCATTTGTCTTTATCTGCTGTCTGGTTCTTGAATCTGACTAGGTATTGTCTTTGATCCTTCCCATTGAGTCTGATCTTCCTGGCCCTGATTATCTTACTCACAGGTCCAGGGAAGTCCTCCACTTCCACTATCTCTTGTGGTGTGGGGTTCTTTCTCCTGGAGGGGAATTTATCCTCCTCTGTCTGGAAGTATGGTTTGACCAAACTCACTGGAAAGACTGCATGTTTCCTTGAAAACTCCTCAGTGAGTTTGACTTCCACTGCATTTTTTCCTATCAACTTAATGATAGTAAAAGGTCCTACAAATGAGTCCCTCATCTTTTTAGGTCCTTTGAGATTGTTGAAGCTCAGTGTAGAAACTAACACCTGGTCCCCTTCTTTGAAGTCAGGTTCCATGTGTGTCTTGTCCCACCTCTGCTTATTATAATCTTTTGCTTCAGCTATGCATTTATCAGCTGTGTCACAAGCTCTCTTCCACATATCATGGAAGTCTTTGGCTGTGGGGTGAATGGTCAGAAGATTATTCTTCAAGTGATCCACGGGCAACAGGGGGTTCCACCCTTTCTCCATGTGAGCCTGTGAGGTATGTATAACATACCCATAAGGCCACAAATGATTTGCATTTTTGGATTCTACACCAAAAATAACCTGGGGTACATCCACAAGGTGTTATACCCAAAAACACTTATTTCTTGTGTTATTAGAAGATTTAAGAATCTCACATTACTAATGTAACTTTTTTTAAAAAAAATTAAAATTGTTAAATTTAAGCTTAAATAAGCTTAAATTTAAAGTTGCATAAGGTTAATGCAAACTTACCAAAATTTGAGTTAAAATTGAGGTGTGGTGTATATTTACTGAATTGGCTAAGGATCTGCCATACAGAATGTAAATCCTGCGTGAGATCAATTTAAAAGGGTTTAAAGCCATGGTATGGCTTTAAATAAATAAAAGGGCAAAATCCACGCAAAAAGGTGGGACAAAGGAAAAAGACCAAATAGAGCTGGGGTACCCAACCTTTTGGATCTGCAATGATTCAATTAAGGTTGTCCACCTGTATTGGAGGATTTTAAACCTTATTTAAACTTTAAGATTAGACTTTGATCCAACCTTAAGGTTTAAACTGGTTTTATCCCAATTTGGACAGGAATTTCAAGCTGCCAAAGGGTAAATCCCAATATGCAGGCTTGAAATCAAGGTTTTAAGAACTGTCAAAGCTTAATAAAGCTTAAAAACCTTAAATAAGCCTAAAACTTTGAAGCTAAAAGCATCAAAACCTTATCAAAAGCTAAGGTTTGGTGTGTATTGCTATTTTATGTGGAAAAATAGCAATAACTTCAAAATTCATTAAAAATCTAAATCTTAACGGATTTGCTTGAAAGTTTCACACAGCTTAGAATTTAATATTATCTATATATAAATCCAATTTTAAGTATCTTTTATAAATAAATTTCCTGGGTAATTAGCCTGGAAATTTTCTCTTTTAATTAAGCTCAAAGAAAATTATGATTTCTTTAATAATTAATTAAAAATTGAGTTTAAGAGATTTCTTCTCGAAACTCCATTTTTAAGTTTTTCATGTGATGAACTTTAATATAAATAAGTTTATTCATATTAAAAACTTAAAATAATTAGTTTAAATGAGGATTAAAGCTACATGGAGTTAAGAATAACCCATGTAACTTTAAATTGGAATTAAAAACAAGTTGCCTTAAGTTAAGAAATTTGTTTTTAAGTATGGTTTTTCAGTTTTGACCTGTGCACGCCCTCTATATCTATTATGAAACATGAGAGCTGCTCTGAAGACATAAAAAGAGTCTTTTCATCACTGTTTTTGTCCATCATTCATCAATCCAATCATATTAGACATTTAAACAGGTAAAGCTTTATTATTTATAAAATCTTATTATTAAAGTAATTCTTAAGTTATTTTATTCTTTATTAATTGTAAATTGAACAATTGAAGTCATAGAATTCAGATTATTGTTGTAATCATCAATAATATATTTTATATTATAAAATTTTCATCTTAAATATCTTTTAAAATCCACAAATTCCTCTTAAAAACTCTTTAATCTTAAATTTTATTATAAAAAGTTTTTTTATCCTTAGAATTATTGATTTTAGACGTGTTTTTAACTTATAATCATTATTTAATATAATAACCGTTGTTGTTTAACTTGTTGTATTAAATAAATATTATAAGGAAGTTTTCTCTAAAGTTCTATATTTTTTATCTAGTATTAGTTTTTTCATATAGAATTTTATTCTATAAGAACTATTTCTGCACAGTGTGTGTTATAATTCTTTTATAAATAATATTTATATTATTTATAAGTGGTTAATATTTATATTTCCACGTGTAATTGTCTCATTAAGAGCTTTACAATTCTTATTGTTATAACTGTCAGTGACTATAACAATAACAGAATAATTATAATTAATTATAATTATTATATATTTTTTTATTATTATATTTTTATAATAATAATTAAATTTGTTTTTTGTATATAATTATTTTTGATAATTATATTTAAATTTGTGGTTATAATACTTTATTATATTATATATTTCTATGGAGGACAGTCATAGTACTCTTGATTTTGTTACTATTATCAAGAGTTTCATAGACAAACCTTACACTCCACCAGTGCAGGTGTTTTACCTGTGGTGGATTGCTGGCTTGTATTATAAGCCAGTTGGACTGCTGGTAAGAGGGTAACCCAATCATGGGTGTATCCCTCATGGTCCTTGTATTCCATGCCATAGGCACAGAATCTTCTGAGGATGTCCTCCATTGTTTGGATAATCCTTTCAACTAGGCCATCTGTTTGTGGATGACAAGCTGTGTAAAAAGCAAGTTTGGTACCAAGCATGTCATATACGTTGGTCCAAAATTCAGATGTGAATTTTGGGTCCCTATCACTAATGATGATCTTAGGGACTCCACAGGTAGATATGATGTTATTCCAAAACAACAGAGCAGTATCCATGGCTGTGTCTTCTTTATGGCATGGTAGACACCTCATGCTCTTGCTGAACCTATCAACTATGATCAAACAGGCATTATAGTTTTCTTTGCCTCCTGGGACAAGTCCTGTAACCCAGTCCATGTTGATGGTTTCCCATGGGTGCTTGGGTTCTTCTATGTGTTGAAGTAACCCATACTTCTTCCCATGTTTCCTATTTGCCTTTTGGCATCTTTCACAAGTGTTGATGTATTCGCTAAACTCTTGTTCCCACTTGGACCACCAAGCTGTGCTTGCTACCCTCTCTTTGGTCCTGTCCTCACTCATGTGTCCCATATAGGGGCAGTCATGACATTCTTGTAGGATCAATGAGATGTGGTCTCTGTCTACCACTGTGAGTGCACTTGTGTGCTTTTCTCTGTGGTAGAGCAGGCCATCTAGAAGAAAAAACTTATTGTACTTATAGGCCCTCAACCAGGGTTCTTACAGCTAGGTTTCCAGTTCTGGACTCCTGTACTTTTGTTGAAGGAGTTGGAGTAGTATGCTACACTGTTTGTGCTTCGCATAAGACTTCTTTACTGCACTGAAGAATTCATTGTGCAGTTCTGAGGAAATTATTCCCAGTATGGGAGTTTCTGTCCTTTCTGAGTCAGTGTTTCCACTGTCAAGGGCACCACTTTCTGGTGCCCATTCAGATAATCTGAAGTTTTTCCTCCTATCTATTTTTCCATCAAATGGATAGGTATTTTTGCTGCAACTTCTGGGTCATAAGCTGGATTGCTTTTGACATTGTCCAGTGGCCATCTGCATTGGTATGGATTTTACCTTCCTTTTATATGATGGTCATGTTCCCTATATACTCCTGGATGGCTATTTGACATCTCAGCATATGTCTATTTGTAGTCTTCATGTCTAGTAAAGACTTAAAGGCTGTGCAGTCTGTGTAAACTTCAAAGACTGCACCCTCCAAATAATAATGGAGTTTTTCTAGAGCCCAGACTAGACATAGACATTCAGTCTGGGTGGCCCCATACCTGGCTTTTGAATCTTTCAGCTGCCTTGAGATGTAGCAAATTACTCCTTCTCTTGGCTCACCATCCACAATTTGTCTTTGGTGAAGGGCTGCTCCTAGGCCTTGACTGCATGCTGCATCTATATATAACTTGAATGGTAGTTCAAAGTCAGGTAAGATGAGCACAGGTGCATTAGTGAGTTCATATTTGATCCTCTCATATGCATCCCTCCTTTCCTTGGTTATTTCAAAAACTACATCCTTTGAACATAACTTGCATAAACTACGAGTTATGTGGGCAAAATGTTTGATGTGGTTTCTATAGTAGCTAGCAAACCCAAGGAAAGATTGCATCTCTTTGATGTTCTTTGGTACTGGCTTTTGCAGTACTGCTCCTACTTTGTTCTGGTCAATTGCCAGACTAAGACCTGAGACTTTATTTCCTAGAGCTAGTAGCTCTTGTTGGCCAAAATTACACTTTTTGAGTGAAATTTTTAGATTGATGGGTATACATTTACTTAGAACTCTGTTTATGTATTGTACATGGTCTTCCCATGTCTCTGAGTATATAATGATATCATCAATATATAGTACCATCTAGCCTTCCATTATTTCTTCTTGAAATACGGCGTCCATCATCCTTTGGAAGTGGGCTGGTGAATTCTTGATGCCAAATGGCATCCTGGTGTACTCATATATACCCATATGGCATATTATCCTGAGTAACTTCATGGAGTTTGATTTAACTCCATTTTGGTGGAAACCTTTCATACAATCCATTTTGGTTATATATCTGGCCTTGGCCAGTTCATCTAAGGCGTGGGGTATCCTTGGTATAGGGTACCTGTCTGCGTTTGTGTAGTTATTCAGGGCTCTGTAATCTCCACACAATCTAGACTTGCCATCATGCTAGGTGATTAGGACAGGGGTGGTGATTTCCACTTTTTCATTATGTCCAATCTTCCTGATGACATCCATCTCCAGGAGTTCATTGATATTTATCTCAATTTCTTTCCTGGTTTCCAGGCTTTCTGGATAAGGAGGTCTCCTCAGCATGGGTGGATAAGGCCTTTCCACATCCAGATATAGTTCTATATCATGGCCTTTGATCTTGCCTAATGGTTCTTCACCAATGACAAATGCTGGTCTGTTCTTTCTCAGCATCTTCAGTAAACTTAGTTTTTGTTTACTGGTGAGGGTAGTGCTAAACTGTCCCTCTCTGAATTCCTTCAGAAGTTCTTCTAGTGGATCTTGAGAAGATATCTGGTATATGTCAAGTGAAAATTTCTTTTCCGCATTAGTACCAATGGTGATGTGCCTATTTTTACTGTTGTAAATGTCTATGCAATACATCCTCTGGTAATCTGTTCCCAGTAAAAACCCTTGGATGTGGGCATCATTAAGCACTAGAAACTCTGGGTTGAGTCTGATATTACCCTTCCTGTGGGGTATAATTATCTCTTTGATAATTGTCCCAATGGAAGTCATCTTCCCTGATGCACTTTTAAAGTTCTTTGCCTTGGTGGGCAAGAGCTGATTTTCCCAGTTTGGGAAGTGGGTATCCATATAGTTTCTGGCCACTATGGAGCAGTGTGCTTCACTATCAATGACCAGTGGATTCTGAGCATTGAAAATACAAACAGTCATTTTTGTGGCTGTCCCATGTATATATGTCATTCCTTTGGTTGGTGTAACCAGGAATGTCTGTGCATCTTGTGTGTGTTTGCACAAGTTCTTGTTAGCAGTGTCCTGTGGAATGCCTGCTTCCAACTGTATGTCCTGGATTTCCAGTGGGGTTTCCTCTTGGTATTCCACTAGAAATTCCTCTCTTGGGTCTTGATTATCCTCACATGGTTCTCTGATGGCATCACCCATGGAGTCTGAATCAGAATCCTCTGTTGGAGGTTCTTCCTCAGGGACTTTCTCTATGGCATTGACTTTTTTCTTTTCCTTTGGAAAGTTGTTGGCATAGTGGTCTGTTGAACCACAATTGTGGCAAGAATTCTTCTTCTTAGCCACTTCTGCCACTCTTTCTCTGGTTTTGTCTTTAACCTCTACCCTGAGTGCTTGTTTCTCTTTGAAACTGATGCTTCTATATGGGGTGAATTTCCCTATATTAGTCCTCTTCCTTATGTCTTGTAAGGTATTGGCTATGTCATCTAGAGTGCAATTTTGGTTGCATCTACATTTTACTGCATGCTCTAGCTCTCCTGGCAATTGTGTCAGGAGTTTGTTATTCCTCATTTGGATTTTCATCTGAGGATCAATGGCTTTAAGTCTTTTAGACTGTCTAAGACACCACTCATATGGATCTTTGTCCACAGAGTATTTGTCATTTTCAAATGACATGGTCTTCTGCCATATCCAAGTTTGATTACTGTACTTTTGGATGATTTGACTCTTCCACCATGGCCAGTTTCTCCTGCCATGGATTTCTTTCATTTCTGTGTACCATAAACTAGCATGGCCTTTAAATGCAGTATTCAATCTAGCAGTGATCCAGTAGTCTGGTATGCTTGGTACATCAATGAAGAGTCCATCAATATAATCTATGAGTTCCATATGATCATATTCTCCTGATCCAGAGAATTTGGGCCAGTTTGAGGCCTCAGGAAGCTGTTTCAAGGCTTCCTTCTCTAAATAAGACATGCCATCTCCATCTTGGTATTGTGATGGAGATCTTGCCTTATTCATCAACATGCCATCTGGTTTGATGTCATCTGTTTGATATGGATTATCCATAACTTGGCCTTGTGGTTGGGGCTTCAAGCTATGGTAGGCATTAAACAATTTGTTAATTTCTTGATCCAGACACTCCCTTTCCCTTGTGCTGTGGTGTTGTTCTTCAAAGACTATATTCAGTCTTTTGTTGGTTTCTTCAGAGGCTTTGCTCAGTTGAGCATATCCTTCTTGAAGATTCTTAACTATTTGTTCCAAGGAGGCTTGAGTTTGTCTCATCCTCTCTTGGCTAGCTTTATTTTCTGCAAACTGCTTTGCAGATTGTTCAGCATATTGGGACATTTGTAACCACAGTGTATCACTGTTGATGTTACTGTCAGATGTGACAATGTTATTTTCAGTCTGAGTGGGGGTAATGTTTCTATTACTAGGACTACTGATTCGAGAGTGGTTTACAACTACTTCTGGTTCTTGTGTACTTCTTTTGCCAAATCTAACAGCTTCTGGATCATGGGGTCTGACTCTTTCCTCCTCTGGTTGAAGGAGGCTTTGTTCTTACCCTTTTTTCCTTGTCTTCTCCTGGAAGCTTCCTGGAATTGTGAAGAATGGTGATTCTTGGCCACTGATCTTCTGGTTTCTGAATTGTGTAACACCACTGGAGAGCTGATTTGGCCTGCTCCTTGTGAACCTGAAGGAATCTGAGTAGGCCCTGTCTGGGTCAATTGTTCTTCTATCACTTGGATAGTGGCTTGATTCTCCCTTATCCTCTGTGCCCTTGCCTCCAGGAGTCTGTGCTGCCTGGTAGGATTCCAACCTTTGGTGATTACCATAAGGTCTTTGAAGTCTATCTCTTTGAGACAGATCTTCTGGAAACTTGATCCAAGTTCTGCCCAGTGAGTTGCTAGGTTGAACCTCTTGTTGTCCATGCTCCATTCAAACAAGTCTTTGAGGAGTTGGTGGATCTGAAGAACTTGATCCATATCCTTCCAGTCCTCTGGTTTGAGGTTTCTGTTGAATTGGATTGTGAATGGCAAGGTTGATATTATCTCCCTCATTGTTTTTCCATCCACCACTGTGTCCAAGGTGTCCTCTTCCTGGTCTTCTGGTTCTGGACAATCCTTCTCTGTCCTCTGGCTGGTTCCTTTGGAAACCAAGATCTCTGAGGTATGCAGGGGACATATCAGTGTTTGCAAGCAGTCAAAAACTTTATGGCCTTAGGGTATTTACCTTTGACTGTGCCTTGTACAAATTTATTGTCTGCTGACTTGGGCAGTTTGCCTTTGGAAGTTACAACTGGGTTAATAATTGTAATCTTTCCTGTACAAGTGGTTAAGGTTGGTTTACCTTGTATTGAAGCAGAGTTTCATGGTTTTCTACTCCTCTGAGTGGCTATTGGTGTCCACTCATTGGCTGTAATTTGGCCTTCACTAAGCCTCTTCCCTTTGCCGTTGCTGCCCTCTGGTTCTGAGGGTGTCACTGGTATGTTGGCCTGTGACTGGGTTTCAAGTGGTATGAAGTTTTCTTCCACTGAATCAAACAGGAGAAAGTGGGCTTATGTCAGTTAAGACTTCTTAAAAGGCTGGTTTTGCATGTCTAAGAATGGCCTCTGGGCTTGTATGTTATTACAATATGCCCTTGTATTATGGCAATGTAATTGAATTAACAGTTCCACGTCAAAAAATACAGCTTACTGATATGTGGTATACTGTTTGTATACCAATATCTCACAGAATACTTGTAATTAGCAAGTATAATCTGTCAAAAGATGGTGTATTACAGGGTAATTGAGTTAACAATGTGCCCAAACACGCCTCAACTGTTGGTTTATCAGTATGAGCTGTCTTAATTCACTTAAGAATTAAGGCTGTATTAGTGGCTTAAAGTGTTTTTATATACAAAACATGCCAAAATACTAGTCTTGTGGTTATTAGCCACATGACAGGTACTCTATAATATATGAGTATTTACTTTTAAAAAAGAAAAAATATATATATAATATATATTTATAGAGAAAATGACACCTACAAAAGGTAAAACAGGTGTCAATAAATGATAAAAAAGAGAAAAACTTACTTGTAAGGTCCAAAAATAAGTAAAAAACACGGCCAGGCCCCCAAAATGTCAGGGTGAGTCTATGAAGAAGGTGTATATAAGTTTTTACAAGCTTTAACTATGACTGTGACACGGAAAGAATAATTTCAAAGGATGATAATGTTGATAATGAATGATTTAAATTAAGATATTAAGGGCTTTACTATAGAGATATAGTGGTGGTGAGTGCTGTTGAAAGCCCTGGGTGCAACTTTTACCTGTTGGGTTACAATAATAAAAGCTACAATACTTAAATTTAAAGTATACCTGATTATTTTCCAAGAGTATAACTGTTTTTGACAGTTTTACTACATAGGAATTCAAGAGCAGGATGAGGAGACAATTTCTGGCTGTGAAAAGCCTCCTTTTTATCCTGAAATGGGGTGGAAAGGGTGCTAGACCTTTCCACGTAAAGGAAGTGAAGATTTTTTCACTTTCTCGTACTGGCTTGTGGTTTGCAAACAGCCTGTATAGCCTTTATTGGTCTCAGATGTGGTTTTCAAACCACATCTGGGCGGTTTTCACCAATACAGGGTGAAAACTTTCATCTGGGGACCTCACAGCCTGATTCTGACGTGTATGACGCGTAGAATGCTGTACAGAAACTGTATGGGACCCCAGTATTGACTGACATATGAGGTATTGAAGTAAAAACATGCTTCTTTGTCTATTTGACACCTCATATTCATGATTATGGGATATTATCCCATGGTAAGGCTGTATATGACAACAGGTGGGATTTTAACCTTAAAACAGCCATAAATTTGTCAATTCTTGAGATATCAACCTCCAAATCAGTTCAGTGTGTAGCCCTGTATGTGCTCTACACAATGCTACCTCATTTGATATGGGTATCCTTAAATATGGCAAAGTTATCCCATGTACAAGATTTTTGTACATTTGCGTGTTTTAGGCAAAAAGCTGTATTGAGCTTGTTTCCCCCATAGCTTCTGCAGTAGTTGAGATATAAAGAAGTGGATGACACCATCAGATAGCCCTGATTGTGCTCTTTCCAAAAAGACCCCACTTCAGGTATCCCACACTAAAACTGTAGAAGTTAGATGAGAGGTCAACGTTTTGTTCACCCTTATTTGGCCTGAAATTGACCATAACTCCAGTAATATTGGTGCTAGCTCAGTTTGGCTGGTACCATTTGATAGCCCTGGCTTAGAGCTTCATTTTGTGTACCCATTTAATGGGGTTAAGCCTCTCCTTCTAGAATTTAGATGAGAGGTGAAAATTAAGGTTTAGGCTCAGCAATAACTTTGTTATTCCTAGTCCTATGGTGATGGGACTTATATTTTCAGGAAAAAGTGAGTTTCCTCTTTCTTTTGATACCTTTTGAGCTGATTTGGCTCAGCTCCATGTTTTGGTGGTATCTTGCCTATACCATTGGTTTATGGTATTTTGGCTGTCATGCTTGTGCTCTGGTTTTGAGTCACAGGCTGACAAGAGGTGAGTTTCCTATTTCTTTTGATACCTTTTGAGCTGGTTTGGCTCAGGTCCATTTTTTGGTGGTATCTTGGCTATACCATTGGTTTATTGTATTTTGGCTGTCATGCTTGTGCTCTGGGTTTGAGTCACAGGCTGACAGAAATCATAAAATTCATAATTGAGAATGGGAGAAATGAATAATAATGAATTAAATAAAAGAAGCAATCATTAGTTAATTAAAATAATGTCACAGGGGCTCTTCTAAATGAAGAGGGCCTGGCACTCAGTGAACCGAATTACTTATGGAGGGCTCAAGGGAAGTACTCAAAGGATAAGAGCAATAAGAGAAAGTGTAAAAATCCTACTGATAAAGAATGAGCATTGAAAGACATTAAATAAAAATAAAAGCAATAACAAAGAGCCAACCACAAATAATCCTGAATCACTGTTTCAACCTGTTCAGAAAAGAGAAAACAATCAATAAGGATATTGCCACCAGGACTCTTCTGAACAGGTGAGGGAAGGCTAAGACTAACTTAATAATTAATAAAATAATACTCTCAATTAAGAAATCAAAAAATATTAATAAATAAATCAGATATTTCAATTAACTGGGGTAAAACCCCCCAGGTTGGTGAAAGGGGGCTGGTATATGTGAAAAATTGCCAGCTTGGAGCTTGAGTGTTGAGAACCCATGACTGTATGATTGAGGAATCTGTATTTGAGATTTAAACCTGTATTTGTGTATCCAATACAGGTATTTTCACCTTTATTGAGGACAGGCCTGTATTTGGTGAATCCTGTGTTTGGCTTTTTCCTGTATTGAGCGGTATTGAGGTTTGAAGCTGTATTTGGTGGATCTTCAATGAAACCCTCTTGTTAATTAGGTGTTTGAAGATTTTCAATTGGTAATGATTGGTAATGCCCTGCGCTGTCTCCATGGCTGTGACACTCAGGTAGTTTATAGTCTTGACTAGGTCTTTCTCAATAATCAAGTTCCTGTTTACATTAACTAATCCTTTTTGAATTCTAGATAGGCAGTTTATGGTCTTGCCAACAATCATTGGTCACTTATTTTTATAGTACTTGTTAATACTTTGAGTTGTAAGTTTATTGTCTCTCCAAAGACCAAATCTTGTGTCCAGGAACCTGTTTTTCTCTTTGGTGTTTCATGGCATGTTATTTATCTTCAAAGCCCAGTTTTATAACTAATTCAACATTTTATAGTCTTATTGAGGACTCACTTTTGTCTTTAAAGCAATTTTTTAAGCTTCAAAAATCAGATAATCATTTTAATGATTAATACCTGTGACATTCAAAATAAAGTCTGTCAGTAAATTTAAATTTGGAAGATAATAAATAACCATAATAAATAAAATAGTATTTCAAATCACTTTTTAAGGATGCTTTTCTTTTATTAAATCCTCCTTAATTCATGAAGCATTTATATAAATATATATATATACTATTAATTGTGTGTGTTTTTTTATTGAAATATAACTGAATAAAGTTTAACGATAATGTTAGCATTGATAGAGGAAAGAAGAACTAAATAAGAAATCAAACCAAGCAGTTTTAAGCCATTCTAAGGGCTTTTGTTCTTTTCTCTTATGATCTTTTTAAAGCCATTATTGGAAAAATAATGTTAACAGAATAACATAATCAGTTTTGAGCCATACTGAGGGCTCTTTTTTTTCAGCCCCCAATATGTTATTTATATGAAACTCTCCTTTTCTCTTATATATATAAATATATGAATTTTTAGAAAAAATCTATATATATATATTTGTTAAGTTATTTTATTGTGATTTTTTTTATTTTTTTTATTATTCTTTCATTATTCTTTTTTAAAAAAAATCATCAGTAAATTTAAAGATATTGGATAAAATCAAAAATAAATAAGCAGATTATTTATATTATTTTTTCACTTACATTAATTCAGTTGAATACTATTGTTTTTATTTTTTCTAGGAAATAAATTAATCAAAAGAAAGACAAAAACAGTCAGTAAAGCTCAGCTATGATAAAAATAGAAAACAAAAATGAACAGTTTCAAGTCTTTTTTAGGAATATTTTTCATGAAGACCCATCCCTTTTTATGTGAAACGTGTCTATATATTCATGTTTTCCAGTATTATTTGTTTCTCATATTTTTTTGGAACACTAAGTTGGGAAGGTAGTCAATTTTTCAGGATAATCTGGAGGTACTTAGAAGCCTCTAGTGTTCTGTGAGGCTTCTGATTTTATCTCTAATTTCTTAAAGAGAAACTTTCTGGTGACTTAAATCACTTCGGGTGGTTTGTTCTGCAGTCAATAGGTCTTTCAAACGCTTGAAATAGCTTTGGATCAACAGGTTTTGTCTCAATAGTTTTCAGGACAGCTTTTAACCTTAGCTAACAATAGTATTTTGGTTTGTTTGAGGTCACCTTAATTTCTGGATTCTCTACTTACATAATTGAGAGTTTTCTCAGTGTACTGTGGTAGTCTTGTTTTCTTAACACCCTCCTGAATGTTTGAAACCACTCGAGTTGGTTTATTCTAGTTCAAGAGGCTAAAGCTAGCACCTAGGAACTTGATCGTCTTATTGGGTATCTTATTATTCCATTGACAAGTTTCGCAGGGCCAACTATACCCCAAGTAACTACTTGAATCTCTTTGCCTGGGATCTTTGGTAGTTTGAAGGTTTCTATACACCTTCTGTGGTTATAAAGGAAAATTAGGGTTAATTTTCATGTGCAACTCATTTTACAATGGTGGTTTGTTGGTTCCGAGATTGTGTTTTCTGGATAGTAGAGGTATTTACACATCCTTGACGATTGGGTGAGTTTTTTTTATAATCTCTTTAAAAGCAATTTGGTGGTGCTCTATACCCCTTTGGATGGTTTTTACTTCTGTCAGAGGCTGTTTCAAAGCCTTTAAGCTACTTTTTATCCACATATTTTGTCTCAATAGGTGTCACGAGGTAATTAGGGGTCTCGGAATCATCTTGAAAATAATTTTGTGATGTTTAAACCACCTCTTGAGCTTCCAAAATGCTTCCAGTGTGATCCTAACCTGATCTATTGGTAGTGGTATGAAGCCAAACTTTTCCTCAAGGTAAATCCTCCTTCGGAATTAGGCCTTTCACTTCCTGCCCTAGGGAGTTAGTGAGAAAGCTCCACTGTTATGATAGTAAAGTACAGCTATCTTTCATTCAGTTGTGTTTTGGTCTTTTATTTTCTTTGTTCTTCTACCAAGCCAAGGTAGTAGAGCTACCTAAAGCATGAGAGGTGGTGATTGCTGGATTTTGGTGATATTATTAATTTTCCTTGCAGCTGTCATATACCACCTTCTGTTCTCTTCTATGGATTGCCATTGTATTGTCTATTTTCTGTTAATTAGTGTGGCATTGGGTTTTAATAGAAGAAGTAGCTCTTTTGATGTCCCCGCTCTCTTGTAAACATGTTGAAAGCAGTCAGAAAAAGGCTTTACATGTCTTTAGCAGGGGCTTTAGGAATTGTTCTGGAGGAGTCTTTTGTTGTGTGTACAAGTGCAATAAATCTCAATCTGTAAACATTCTATTTATTTTCCAATGCTTATGTGAATAACTATAATTGTTTGTCGATATCATCTAATCCCCTCATATAGTCATTGCATCTTATTTCTGGTCCTGCAGGAGCACAATCAAGGGATTAATTACTGTTTTGTAATTTTTCTTTCTGGCATGTTTTTGCTGATGAAAACAGCTTCCATCCCCTCAGAACATATTCTGCTTTTCCCCCAAACAGTAAAAACATTCTGCCTTGCTTACTCCATTGGAATAATGGAATAAATTGATTTTGTACCATGTTTCTCTAGTCAAGAGCCTAGTATAACATCTAATTTGCATTGGTTGGTAGTCCTAGTTCAATGAGGGTGTTTAAAGTCAATAAAGCAATTTTGATGGTACTTCTTTAAGGGTGTTGGAATTGGTACTGATGCCTTATTTGCCATTGTAACTCCATGGATGCAGGCACCCATTTTGAGGTCTGCTTTCATCTTCTTTACAAGGGATGATTACTTATTGAGCTCTATGAGTAATGGAGAGCCCCTTGTCTCCTAAAAAACCATTAATTGGAGCTTGTTAGTCAGCTGAATTCAGCATTCAATATAAATACCCCCTTCTCTTAACTTTGCACCTGTTTTCTTTTTCTTTTTCTTGAAAAAAAAGCGTATACTTTTGTTTTTCTTTCAATATGACTAATACCCAAGCTAGTATTTTGTTGATAAAATTGAATATTAATCCAAGAAAGATAGAATTAAGCTATATTTGAATTTCAACAACAAAATCCCCTTTCAAAAGTTGTAAACCAGATTATTATTTTTATTCAGCTTCATTGATTTTTGTTTGTTTATAAGAGATTTCTGAGTGTCCAAAGATAAATTTTTGTACTGAGGTTGGGTTGATTTATATTTGGTGGCCAAATATATTCATTTTTTATAATTTTAAATTTGTTTCTGTTTTTTGATAATTTTTAAAGCAACCTCTAATACAATATGAGTAAAAACTATTTTAAAATAATTATTTTTTCTAAGATTATTTTAGCTCTCATAGGACAAGAAATGTAAAATAGAGAAGTATTTACAAGGTGACTGCATGGTTCTGTTGTCATTGTTTGATGACAACAACAGTCTGTAGTTTCCTCTATGTTGGTGACTTAGGTCTCAGCTCTTCACACATAACCTCCACTTATAATGAAATTTAATTAATTCAAGAGTCAGTTTCAATGCCTTTTTTTGTCTTCTTTTCAAGAAAAATGGAAAAATAGAAATTGGTAATTTTATTGAATAAAAAGATGTAAAAAAATGTATTGTTAGTTTAGATGAGGCTTTTAGTTATTTCTTATCTTCCTTTTCCATTTGAACTCATCTTTATAACAAGATAGCTTTTGATTAAAGCTGGTCTATGCTCCCTGATGACTGTATAAAAATGAAAAATATCCTTTTTTTCTTAAAAAAGAAATCAAACTTGCAATAGAAAACCTATAAAAAAAACTTTTATGAATTATGCTGAAACAAAACAGCAGAAACATGTCAAAGTGAAACAGATTTTTAGATAAAATTTATAGCTGGATACAGTAAATGTGGTAATGAGGAATCATTTTTTCCCTTTTTTTTTAAAAAATGAAATATTGAAAAAAGGAGTAAAATGAAATAAACAAGAGTTATGTATTTTTTGTTGTTATTCTGTTTGGGATAAAATAGGATAATTCCTCTTTTATTTTTTTAACAGGGATGATTTTTTTCATTTTTTGTCCTTTCTAGAACTAATGATTATTATTGTTTTTTCATTTAATCTTGATAAAAAAATGAATATAGCTATAAGAGAAGATATTCAATATAAGATAATATTATATGCTATTTCTTCATTATAAGCTTATATGAATTGAAGCTTATTATTCATCTTTTAATATTTTAGTTTCTGTAAATGTTTTTAGTGATAAAATAAAATGAAATTAAAAAGAGGGAAGATAAAAAACCATGAAAAATGGAAGAAATAAATAATAATAATATCAATGGAAATGGGATGGATGATTAATTAAAAGGATTAATGGCTCAGCAGGTGAGATTTCTTTTGATTAATTCCTTTTGCTAATTCATTCTTGAAAAGATTTTCCCCCCTGCATTTTTCTCTTTTTAGACTTTCAAACAGGTATTCTTTACAGAAGGAGCTCCATTCTTCTGTATTCAATTTAGTTTCACCCCCTCTAAGGATGAAGATTTCTGGTATAAGTGTTTACTCCCAGTCACAATTCCATGTGGAATTATTTGAAATATAGTTTCCAGATATCTTGCTAATTGTTCCTTTTTTGATTTGAAAATCATGGATATTCAACCATTCTTGGAATTCACAGGTCCCCCAAAACAGTTATTTACTGAGTTTTTCATCCATTTCAAATATTTCATTCCAGTATTGGCTTTTAAGGTTGCCTTGAATTTTATCCCAGGTCAATAACTCCAGGAATTCATATCTTGTAAGGTTGAATACAGGTAATTCTTTCCATGGATGAGGAATGACAGTCTCCAATGGTGATTTTTCTTTTTCAAAGATGTCCTCAAAATCAATATATAGAAGGACTATTGTGGAAATATCAGGACAGGGTTCTGGTTTTATTTGCAAGAACCATTCAAGACTTTTATTTGATTATTGTGGATTATTGTAATTGGCCCAGGATTCTTCTTCTTCTGTCCAGCTGATATCTGTGTCCATTAACCAGGTATTTCATCAACTAATTACAATGATTCCATTTTGAAGGTTTTGGTGGATTTTAAAGTGTTCAATGTAAGATTAACTGGAAATATTATCAATTTTTTTAATAAAAAGATATTGATTGGATTTTCTTTTTTGTTTTTTAGTTATTTAAGCTTGATTAAATGTTAATATCATTCTTTGTTAAGGTAGGAAGTCACCGCCAAGAGCTTGATAGTTAAAGGTAAGCTTAAAGGGTTTTGGATGATGATTTTGGGTAAGAATTTGGATATTCCTCTTTGATAAGGCAGGAGGTCACATCCTAGTAATTTCATGTTTTTTTGGTTTATTTTTTGGGAGTGAAATTATTGGTTTGAGTTGTTGAGAGTTTATACTCCTCTTTGATAAGTCCAGAGGTCACTGCCTAGTTTTTAACTAAGTTGGAATCTGACTTTCTGATTGGTCTTTTGAATTTCAGGGCTTTTATGTGTCTTCAGGATAGGCCTTAATGGTTTGAATTCTAATTGATCCATTAATTCTTGAGAAATTTGATTATTGTTTTTGTCCAAAATATCAATAATTTCCAGTAATTCCTTTATTTCTCGATATTGATGGGATATCCTTAAAGTACCAAAGTTTTTCTTTATTTAAATCTTTGTCTTCTAGTGAAAAAGGAAATTCTTCATAGATGTTTTGGTCCTCTTTCATTAATTCTTCCCAACAAGATCCAAAAATTGGTGAATTGGTAATGGTGGAGGTAATTCATATTTCATTATTATTATTTTATTGAAGAAATACTTTTTTGAATAATTTCTTCTACTATAATGCAGTGAGTCACTTCCCTGTGATTTAATTTGAGAAAAAAAAACTAATGATACATCTAATGAAGGATGCTCATACATTTTTCAAAGGAAAAATCTTTATGATGTTGATTTTTTTTAAGTTGAACTCCTCCAATCAGGAAAGGTAAGTGTCTGCTTAGTAATTTAGCCAAAATAAGGTCTTTGAGACCTTCCAAAGAGGCATTTATTTCCTCAATTTCTGGCTCTTATGGAAATTCTGACCACCATAAGTCTCTATCAATGAATACATATCAATCTCTAACCCATTTCAGTATTCCAGTTTGTTATGTTGATCCCTTCAATCCAAAGTACCATTGGGTCCAAATTTTATTGAAGTAGAGTCCTCTTCTTATTAAAATTCCCATTGAAGATGTTCTATCCCAGAGTTGATTTGAGAGGTTTCCTTTAATTACCTCTTCAGTTAATAGCTTTAAGAATTTAATTTTGCTCAAGTTTGCTTCTGGAAGGTAGCGCAAATATTTGTCTTCACATGGAATTTCTTGAACTTCATCCCCATCAAGGTCTTCAAAGTTAATATATGGCAAGTAAAGGTAGTTGTATTCACTTTCTAAGATAGATTATGTTTTATCAGCTTCATTGGGAGGTTTCTGAGTAAATTCAGGTTTTTCCAGTTGCCATTCATAATGTTCTTCTTGGTTGTTCAATGGTCTGTCTAAAAAATTGATATGGTATGTTTCCTTTGGGTTTTTGTTTCTTTCTTCCATAATTTTGAAGTGTTTTTCTACTTCATCAGTAACTTCTTCATCTGAAAAAACATTATTTTCACTAAATCTGACTTTCTTACTTTTGTTTTTAGTTTTGAAAGGGTTTCCATTGATTTTCACATTTTCATACACCAAAATTTGGCAGGTTTCTTCATTATTATCCATTGGCTTGTAAATTATGTTGGGTAATTTATCCTCAGAGATTGAGTCTTCAAGTTTTCTTTTGAGATTGTTTGGCCATTTTTTCTTTGGAAATCTTGGCTAAATTTATCACTTTTTGGAGATATGGATAACCCTTGTGTCTTGTAGGTCAAGTTGATTATGGTATTGTCTATTTTTTCGTTTTTAAGGTTCTTTCCAGGGGTATTTCTGACCAATTTTGCCATATTGCATAAATTTATTCTGCTAGGTGGGTCAGTTTGCAATCCAATTGCTTGAGGTTTGCATATTTGCATGCATTGTGAGCCTTGAGGTATATTTTACATACCCAAATAGGCCACAATTATCTTAAAAAGAAATTTTGAATTATGCATAACTCATAAGTCATGCATATATCCAAAATTCATCATTTTTGATTTCAGAAAAGATGAATAACTTTTTATTGAGTAAGTAAATCCATGGATTCAAGCCCATATTTGGATTCTACAAAAAAACTCACCTAGGGTAGCTCCATAGAGTTAATAAGCTCAAATTAACTCTTTGAGGTGGTAAAATGGAAAATACTTCAATACCACATCATCAATACCACAGAAAAGATCCATGAAAATTTTTGCTTTTCTTAATTTCACGCCAAAATAATGGGAATGTGAGAAATCCCATGTTACATATACACTAAGAATAGTGTTATGCATGTTTTGAGCACTTAATATCATGGTATTCTTACATGGACTTTTAGTACACCCATAGTGGATATCTCACTTGAAGCTTAAATTTCTATTTTGACATGAAAAATAGGCAAGGGGGACAAAAGACATCAAAGAGAGCCAGGGTACCCAACTTCTGAGGCCTCAGAGGCGTGGACAGCTCCAAACTTGGGTCCATGGCTGATCTTGGCCTAATTGGTAAACTGAAACCTTTTGGGAACTTGGTTACCATGTCACAACTACTGTAAATCTTAAGAAAATAGCAAATAACCTGCTCTTTTGACGTGCCAAGGAGGTAAAGAGCTACTTAGACTCCTGTAACCATTTCAATTCTTAATGAATTTCAATGGATAAACCCTAAAAGAGTAATTAAAACCCTTTTTGGACTTGTATCCATTGAATTACCTCATAGCAACCAGTGAAACATTGAAATTTGCAATTCTACGTAGAAATGAGGTAAAAACTTCAAAAATTCATTAAAAATACAATTCTTAATGAGTCTTTCTGAAACTTTCAGGACAAATGGAGAAAAGTACTATCTATGGTACAACCAAAAAGAATTACAGTTATACTAGTAAAATTCAAAGTTTTACCTACAGTCCATTTTTGACTATTCTACGTAAAACACTGAATCTTCAAAAATTTACAGTAATTACAACCCGTGATGAAATTGGCAATAACATTGATAGCTTTGAGAAATCAATGATTATTTTGGAATAAAAGAAGATTTACAGATGTTACTCCTTTTATTCTTAACCATATTGGGGTTGGTAGTCACGTAAAAGCATCAATTAAGTAATTATGATAATCTTACGTGACAACAGATGATGCAATCAATAATCCAAAAAGGGTTATTGTTTTCTCACTCACTGGTTTTTCATTTTGCTCCATGGCACGCCTCTGTGAGCTGTTGTTGACCTAAAAGAGGCTTCTTCTTGCTGTTTTTTCCATATCATTTAAATCATTATTACCAACAAGTAAGTATTAGTTATAGCTATTCTTAAGTGTTTTAAATCTTTCAGAATCAATCAGAAAGACATGAAATCATAGAATCCAACTATATATTGTTGTAATACTGTTATAAATCCATTTTGATCCTTAAAATCCACAATTCTACGTCAAATCTCTCTATCTTATCTTTCAATAAGATCTTTGGAATATTAGTGAGTGATTTATCTTTAATTCTTAAAGTTTTTTTCTAAAATTAGTTTTCGTCAAGAATTATCATTATAACTATTCTTGCAAAAGATAATTATATATTAAAATAATTTTATTATCCTAATAAAAGAAGTTTTATTATTAAAATCTTCTTGTAATTGATTCTAGGAGACAATTACTTGCTCACTGTTAAGATCACTAGTAGTGCTTAAAATGTGAAAGAAATAATTCTTTAATTATTTAATTGTGATTATAATAATATTTTATTATTATATTCCATAAGAACAGACACAGTACTGCTGATTAATACTGATATTATCATCAGTTTCATAGTCACATCTTACATGCATAATCTTCCTCCATCAGGTTCTTGATAACTGAGTATTTCCCCTTTTTTGTGCAAGGATTCTGATATAATGTTGTTTTCTGCCAATGCAGGTCTTTTAATTACTGTATGGACAGATCCTTTTGCAATAAAAAAGTGTATTTGTCACAGGGGCTCTTCAAAGTGAAGAGGGCCTGGCACTCAGTAAACTGGGACTCACTTATGGAGGGCTCAAGGATATGGTAAGAAGTGATACACTTAAGAGTGTTAAAGATGAATTACTAGAAGAATAAAAATAAGAAAGCAGCAACAAAGAATAAGAATAAAGAAATAGAAGAGCCAACCACAAACAAGTCCAAGTCCACTGTTTCAACCTGTCAGAATGGAAAGAGAAGGGTTAATAAGGATATGGCCACCCAACTCATACTGTACAGGCAAAGAGAGAAATGCAAAGACTAAGTTAAAATTAAATAATTATAATATCCAAAATAAGGATAAGAATAATTATAAAATAATAAATAACTAAATTAATTAACTGGGGAAAAGTCCCCAGGGGGGAGAAAGAGGGGCTGGTATATGTGAGAATCACCAGCCCTGATCCAGAGGAAGAATTTTCATGAGAATAATTGATGATTGAATTGAGTCTGGCCAATACAGGTCCTGTACAGCTGTACAGAACCTGTACAAGAGGTGTGGTGTATTTGAGTGATCATACAGTTTCATATTGGTGTATTGAAACTGTATTGGGTGAATCCAACCTGCACAGGTATTGACAGGCTGTATTGATGTACCAAGCTGTATGCATGTTTCAGAATGAAGATTGCTGAAAATGAATGCTGATGCAGATACTGGATTTGCTGATTTGAGGTGTTTGAGTGGGTGTATGAATGAATACCCTTACCCCTGATGGATGGTTGCTACAGTATCCCCCTCTTGAAACTGGTGGGCTCCTGAACACCATAATACCCTGCCACTGTTGAGTGGCATCTCAATATCCCCACATTTTTTCAAAAAAATTTCTTTTTAATTTTCTTTTCCTCTTGACCATTATCCTGAAACTCCTTCTTTACTTCTTCTCTGTCAAATTCAATTGGTTCCCCCCTTTTTCCAAGTTTGAGTAAGTATTCCACTTTGAAATATGCATTTCTTTTCCTCTGACTCAATCATCCATGCCCTTGGGTTATATCCCAGAATAAGGGCCACTGAGCTCTTGTGCTCAAAAAATGATGCCCAATGAGTATATGAAGTGTACTCATTGGACAAGGCTTAATCCAATGAAATCTTGAAAAAATTTCCTCCAAGGGGTCTTGTCCCCATTGTCCATGGAAATGGCCTCAAACAGCCCTCAACAGTGTTTTTTGGGTTGTGGCCTCTACCCTGATGAATCTTGATATTTTTGATTTTTATGACCTTTTGGGCCTTTTTGGGTGCTTTGGTGAATTTGGTAATTTTTATGATTTTTGGCCAATATTCGCCATTTTACGTCTTTGGGGTCCGTGGGGGCTATTGGAGGCCCCCTGGGCCCAAATTTGCTGGGGACCCAGGGTGACCAAGGGGCCCAGAAATGACCCAATTTCCATTTTCACCATATATGTCCTGGACCCATTGATGGGGTCCAGGACCATCAAGATCCTGGCCTCCCCAAAGTTGCAGCGGAGGCCCTGGGTGATGCGTTCAGCCCCAAAGGGGTATGAACCTTCACCTTAGAGGCTTTGAGGGGGGTCATAATTGAGTTATGGCCCCACTTCCTTGAGGTCAAATTCTTTTTCTTGATATGGAGTGGATTGATTCTGACATCTTGAATCTTCTTCTTGCAAATTCTTCAGTTATGAGTTCCAAACTGACTGAGCTCACTGAATCTTCTCCTTCTGCACCACCACCGTCTGTTCTTTGTGGTTCTGGCGTCTTCAATCAATTGTCCTCCCCTTCCATGGCGTCTTCTGGCCATTTTGATCCCTCCCAAACCTATGATGGGTTCAGAGAAGTTGAAGTTCTTGATCCTGCCTGTACTGAATGTTTGGCCAAGGGTAAGGATTGCTTTCAACATTACAATCCTCGATCGTCAAAATGGCACTTTTGCTTAGTTGGGAAGAAACCATGTAATCGTACCAGATCAACTTTGTCCCAGGTCAGGAGGCACTTATGAAGCAGGAAAGATGGGCCTTATGGGCAGGAATTCCCCATTCTTGAGGAACCTACTCCTCATGCAACCTCAGGCTTTTCTCAATGTGAGTTATTTGCATATCTTGATTGAATTGGTACTGATATTTTTATGTAGTGACTGGTTCCGGGCAGAGGGATGTGGCCAGGTGGACTAATGTTGGAGGGCCCATTCCAATTGGTGGTAGGCCTATACACTAAAGCTCAGAAATCCCAATCTCAATGACCAATACTGATGGAGTAGTGAAGGTAGTGAAGAAACTAAGAAGAATTGTTGATTCCCCAACAGATCCGGATGCTGAAGGAAGTGATGAGTTGGATGGTGAAGAAGTTGAAGTTGTTCCTCATTCAGTTGGCCATCCATCCAGCAATTCCTCTTCTCAACCTCTTGCCAACACTAGATTCCAAAGCCAAGTTATTCCAAGCACTCCAAGAACCTTCCAACCAATGCTTGCTTCCATTCCTACAACCCTTCCTCCTCCTTCACCAACTACTTCCCACACCACCAGGCCTGCCTTTAATCCAGCAGTAAGACCATCACCAGTTCAACAGTTGGGAAACTCACCCATAACCACCTCCCGTCAACTCCAACCTTTGGCCAGCTCCAGCAGAAGAAGAGATAGATTGTCCCCTTTGCCATTTCCTGCCGCTCAAGTTTTTCAAAGAAGAGAATTTTGGCCTATCCGGGTTACCAGAGAAGATCCCAACGCGGCTAGTGAAAGTCAAGATTCTGTTGCCAGATTATTCAGGAGGGTTGATAGAAATAGCAGAGAGGTGATTATGTATGCCAATAACAGGACTATTCCAGGTACTGCTTCTGAAGAGATGGCTTCAAAACTTGCCTGGTATGAAGATGAGTTGATAAATGATTTCCAGAGAACTTTTTATGATTTGGGTAGAGATAACTAGTTTTCCTTTTCCTTGTTTGTGTTTGGTTTGACTTCTATCCCCACTCTTATAAATACTAAAAAAATGAAAAAATAATGGAACCTCCCAATACATGATTTGGGAGGGGATGCTGCTGCTTTAAAGAAATAAAAGAAAAAAAATTATACAAGTAAAGAAAGAAAGAAAAATCAAAGAATAAGAGAAAATGTGATCAAAGAAAGAAATAAAGAAAAATCCTGATGGTTGGTCTTTCTTGTGGTGTGTTGCTTGATTCTGGCCAAGAAGTGTCTAAAAAATGAAAACCAAGCATTTGATGCTCACAGAGTGGCCAAGGTAATGTTTTACAAGAAGTAGAACCCTCAGGGATGCATACCAGGAGTTGCAACTTACTTTCATAGCTTCCACTCCCCACCAAGCACCATAAAATTGAGAAGAATTTGCCATAAATGACTTCTGAAATGAATTGCCGTAAATGAATTGAAGTAATGAATGTCTTGAATTATGATGATTGGCATAAATTGAAATGATAAATAAGGAAAAAGAAATGAAAATGAAGAAAGAAACATTTGGCCATATCTTGATAAGGTCCAAATTGGAGGGTATTGGTTTTGTATGCTTCCTGAACCTGTCCAAAGAATTGACAAGTGCTCACAAAGTGGCCAAGGTGATGCTTACAACAACATATGGGTAGAATACCCCCTTAAAGGTGCATGCCAGGAGAGGAACTTACTTTCATAACTTCTTCTCCCCACCAAGCACCATAATCAAACTCTTGAGGTATTTGGACCAGGCTTGTCTGGATATAATGAATGGAAATCCTTGACAAGGTCTGGTGAGCTGGTAAGGTTGGAAGCTGGTTCCCAAGTGGTTCTTTCTGGGTCTTCACTGAATCCTTTCCACTCTAAAAGATACCATAATTTACCTCTTTTGAGGTTTGATTCCAGAACCTGAGCCACTTCCCATTCTTCTTGCTCCTCCACTAGGATTGGTGGTGGTGGCAATTGATGTTGATTTGGGATAGTTGAATGATTGACTGGTTCTAATAAGGACACATGAAAGACAGGATGAACTGACTTCCATTGCTGAGGCAACTTGAGGTGATATGCATGGCTTCCAATCTTCTTCAGAACTTCAAAAGGTCCCAACCATCTTTCTGATAACTTCTTGGTGGGTCTTGTGGTCTTGATGTTCTTGGAGGATAGCCATACTTTGTCCCCAGGTTGGAAATCAGGTGGAACTGCCCTATTTCTATCTGCATACTTCTTGAATCTCCTTATTTCTGACTCTAATTCCTCTTTGACAACTTGCTGTACTGATTGGAGTTTTGTTGATAACTTTCCAGAAGGTGAGTCTTGATAAATATGGATTGAGTCAAAGCTGGGGTTTCTTCCATAAATGGTGAAAAAAGGTGATTGCTTGGTTTATGAATGTTCTGCATTATTATAGGCAAATTCAGCCAGAGGGAGCCAGGTGTACCAGTCATCTTGATGATAGCTGACATACATCCAAAGGTACTGTTCTAGTATCTGATTTACCCTCTCTGTCTGTCCATCTGTTTCAGGGTGAAAGGTAGTTGAAAGATCTCTTGATATCTTGAGCTTCTGACACAATTGAGTCCAAAATGATGAAACAAATAAGGATCCTCTATCACTGATGATACTGACTGGAAGGCCATGCTTGGAAAATACATTACTAATGAATATTTGAGCTAAGTCCGGAGCAGTGATTGTTCCATAAGTTGGAATGAAGATTGCCATTTTTGAGAATCTGTCCACAACTACTAAAATTGAATCAAAGCTGTTTGAAAGTGGCAATTGAGTGATGAAGTCCATTGATAATGAATCCCAAGGACCAGACGGAATTGAAAGAGGCTTGAGTAATCCAAACTTCTTGTGATGAATGTTCTTGTTTCTTGAACATTTCTGACATGAGGACACATAGTCCTTGATGAATTGATTCATGCCAGCCCAATAAAAATCCCTCTTGATGAGCTTGAGGGTCTTCTCCTGGCCAGGATGGCCAGTCAATGGTGAGTCATGACGCTTTTGAAGAATATTGAGTTTAAGTTCTTCGTTGCTTGGGATTACCACTCTATCTTTGAATAATAATAACTTGGCTTGAGGCTCAAGAGAATAATCTGCAACTGATTCACCTCTTGCTAGTTGCTTGAGTATTTCTTTATAGTCTTTGTCTTTCCATACTTCTTTTTGAATCTTGTCCACTAAATCTGAGAAAATCTCCACTTTGATTGAGAAGAATCTTGACTCTTGAATTCCATCTTGCTTAAGTACTTGATTAAAATTTTGAGTATTCTTGCTGATGAAGTCTACCCCCCTCTCTGGGTAAACATTGTCCCGACTTGACAAGGCATCTGGTAAAGTGGCCAGCCTGCCTGGGCGGTAAGTGATAGTGAAATGAAATTCTGAGAGAAATTCAGCCCAACGGGCCTGACGACAAGTAAGAACTTTGGAAGGCATGAAATACTGCAAGGAAGAGTGGTCTGTCAAGACCTCAAAAGAATTGGAAAGAGAAAGAAGAAATGCTCTCCAGCGCTTGAGAGCCCAAACTATGCCAAGGAGTTCCTTGTCATGAATTTCATAGTTGAGTTCAGCTGGTAAGAGCTTGCAACTATCAAATGCAATGGGGTGCTTTCCTGAGTCATTCACCTGACTCAGTACCGCACCCAATGCATAATCAGAAGCATCAGTCTCTACAATAGTAGGTAGAGATGGATCAAAATGGGATAAGATAGGAGCAGAGGTGAAAGCTTCTTTGAGTGCTTGAAACTGACTAAGAGCTTCCTCATTGAAGATGAAAGGAGAATCTTTTTTAAGGAGGGAAGTGAGAGAAGTGATTTTTTTAGAATAATTTTTAATGAAACGACGATGAAAATTGGAAAAGCCAAGAAAAGATTGAAGTTCTTTGATGTTTCTGGGCTGAGGCCAATCGAGGATCTGCTGAACTTTTGAAGAATCCATCTTGAGGCCATCACTTGAAACAACATATCCCAAGTATTCCACACTTGGAGGCTTTGGAAAATAAATTATTTTCTCTGAGTCTTTGGAGGACAGAGGTCACATGTTTGACATTCTCTTCCTCAGAAGTTGAGAATACCATAATATCATCTAGATAAACCACAACAAACACATCCAAGAGATCTGCAAATATATCATTTACTAGATTCTGGAAAGAAGCAGGAGGATTGGTCAAACCAAATGGCATGACCAAATACTCATAACTACTATACTTAGTTCTGAAGGCAGTTAAGTGCTCATCCCCCTCTTTGATTCTCAGAAGGTTATATGCACCACGCAAATCTATCTTGGAGAAGATAGTGGAACCATTGAATACGGTAAGGAGTTGGTTCATAGGAGGAACAGGGTATCTGTTCTTCCTAGTGACAGCATTGATCTTGCGGTAGTCAACACAAAACCGAAGACCTCCATCCTTTTTCTTGACAAAAAGGACAGGTGCTCCTGTTGAAGAGGAGCTTGGTCTAATGTAACCTTTCTCTACATTCTCTGAAATGTAGGCCCGCAGTGTTTCTGACTCTTGATTTGATAATGAGTAGATAACACCAATTGGAGGTAGAAGACCCTCCAAGTCAATATGATGATCACAGGTGTGGTGTGGAGGAAGTTTCTCAGCTTTCACCTTGGAGAATACATCCAAATATCAGTGATAAGCAGGAGGAACTACCTTCAACACAGTTTCAATTTCTTCTGGCTCTTCCTCCTCATCCCACTGCTCCTCCAGGGAGGAAGGTCCATATCCCCTTGAAAGAGATGAAGTGAAGATATGGAAACATCTTCTCCAACATCCTTTATCTCTTTGAAGACTTCATCTCTTAATGGAAGTAATGACTGAGAGGGAATGATGGAAGGGAAGGTGTCTTAAGTTCACCAACCAGAGCAACACTGTTGACAGCAGTGACTAAGTCATTACTAGTAGAAGGAATAATACAACTAGAATCCTTATGACTAGAATCATAGGTGATCAATCCATTTTTCCAATAAATAATGGGATTAAAATGGTAAAGGAAATAATAGCCCAATATCAGGTCTTCTCCCTTGGGTGAATCTATGATAAAGAAGTCCCATTTAAATCTTGGGAAGGAAGGCAAGTCAACTACCCACTTGGTATAATGGGTGATGAACAAGGCAGGGGATTCATTAGAATCCAAAATGAAAAGAGGAATCTTTTCAGGGAGCTCTGACAGAGTCAATGAGTACTTGAGAGCAAAATTCTTTGCAATAAAGGAGTTTTTAGCACCAGAATCAATGAGAATACTATAAAAAATATCAGAGACAGAAGAGAAAATAAGAAATTTTAAAGATTTCTTGACACTAGTATTCAGAGTGCACAATTGTGCTCTTGAAGGAAATAAGTGAGAACCATTGAACACATCATGATCCCCACTCAGGCTTTTCCCTGCTTGCTAGGGAAGCCTCTTGATGATGACCCAGGCTTGTTCTGAGGTCTCTTGAAGCATTTTTCAATTGGGTGCTTTCCAACACAATAAGTACACAACCCCTCTTTGATCCTCCTCTCCTTTTCAGAACCGATTAATTTATTGTCCTTATTGAGGAGAGCGGCATGGGGCTTGTCCTTTGAAGATTCAAATTGCTTTCCCTTCTTGTTCTTCTTCTGGTGAGACCTCTTTGAAGATCAGTTTTGAGGAGGCCTAGAATGATTGGATCCATTGACAGGAGGCTTCTTCTCTTGATTTCCACCCTTTTCTTTTTGCCTCTCATGATACCTTGTGTCTAACTCCAAAGTGACATCCATAAGTTCTTGAAGAGTATCAAAATTTCCAGGGTGAGAAGCCAACTGATCCAATAATCTTGATGCCAATCCTCTTCTGTAAACATGGATATAAGCTCTTTCCCCCCAATCTCCAATTCTTTACATTAAGCTTCTGAAATCTGCAATGTACAAGGAAACATGACCACTCTCCTTCATCCTCAAATTGTCCAACTCTTGTTCAGCTTTCCTGACTTCATTGGGGTCACCAAACAGAGTGAATAATTGAGATTCAAATAATGGCGAATTATTGAGGAGGTAGGAAGGGTTTTCATTGGAAATATTTGAGAGATAGGGTTCAATCCACTTTCCAGCTCTACCAGTGAGAAAAGAAGTTGAGTAAAGAACTTTCTTCCTGTCAGAGAAGAAATTTTCTGGATCATTATGAAAGATTAATTGACAGGATTGGATAAATCCTCTCAATTTATGAGCTTGAGTACCATCAAAATAATCAGGTGCCTTCATGGATGGAGTCTTGAAAGCAGGGGCTTTGGAATTGTCCCTGGGAGCAACTGCTTGAGTGAGTTGCCCCATGAATTGAGTCATCTGCTCCATCATCTTGAGGAGACTTGGATCAGTTTGAGAGACAAGAGGTTGACTAGAAAGGGCTAGATTAGAACCCTGAGGCACCTCTGGAGCATTTGCCAAGGCATCTGCCACTTCAGTTTCCCCAGAATCTTCCTCTTCCACAGACTCTTCCCCCTCTTCATCTTCAACTTCCCCTTGTCTTGCTCTTGCACCTTCAGACATGCCAGGGTAGCCACCCAAAAGTCCAGAGAAAGATATTGATCTTCTAGCTTTCATTCCACCTCTTCTTGAGGGTGCTGCTCCTTCCATTGGTGGTCCTCTGTCCAAGTTTGCACTCAGTTGATGAACTGATTGTGTGCGGTCAAGAGGAGCCCTTGCTGTAGGAGTGAGAACAGCTGCAATTCTTTGGGATCTAGTATTCTTGGCTGGGGGACTATGCTGAACTGGCATTTTGATAAAAATGAAATAAAACTTGATGGTATGAGAACAATAATTAGAACTGGGCCAAAACAATCACAATTAAAATCTTGATGAATCTTGAGGAATCAATTCAAATCTTGAGGCAAAATCAAATTCAGTCAACAGTCAAATTGATTCAAACAATCAACAATCAATTAATATTCAATCAATCATCAATCAATCAATAAATCAGTTTCTTCAATATGAAATCAAGGTCTTGAGGAATCAATCAATCAATTTAAAATCTTCAGAAATCAATTCAATATCTTGATGAGTCAAAATCAGTCAATAATCAAAATCAATTCTTGAGGATCAATAAAATATCTTGAGGATTCAAAGTCAATCAATAATCAAAATCAGCTCTTGAGGATCAATAAATATCTTTAGAAGTCAAAATCAATCAATCCAATCCAAATAAGAATCCTGAACCGCTGAATCAATAATCCAATGAATCCCAATGAATAATCCGATCAATTAAGCCAATCAATAACTCCTAAAAGAACCTGAATAAGAAAACAGAAAAAGTTGATTTGATAAAATGAAATGAAGTGAATGAAATGGTCAGCAATGATTAAGAAAGAAGAAAAAA
Source organism: Austropuccinia psidii (assembly GCA_023105745.1). Taxonomy (NCBI): domain Eukaryota; kingdom Fungi; phylum Basidiomycota; class Pucciniomycetes; order Pucciniales; family Sphaerophragmiaceae; genus Austropuccinia; species Austropuccinia psidii. The sequence goes on from JALGQZ010000001.1 coordinate 3,435,071, forward strand.
TCAATTTCATATGAATGAAATGAATGAGATGAAATTGATGAGAGAGAAAAATCATAAGCATTAAAGATCATTAAGTCATAAAAGAGATCATAATTGATGAATGAGAGAAATGAATATAAATGAATGAAAAAAAAATCAAATATGAGTTAATTAATTTAATGTCACAGGGGCTCTTTGAAGTGAAGAGGGCCTGGCACTCAGTAAACTGGGACTCACTTATGGAGGGCTCAAGGATATGGTAAGAAGGGATACAGTTAAGAGTGTTAAACATGAATTACTAGAAGAATAAAAATAAGAAAGCAGCAACAAAGAATAAGAATAAAGAAATAGAAGAGCCAACCACAAACAAGTCCAAGTCCACTGTTTCAACCTGTCAGAATGGAAAGAGAGGGGTTAATAAGGATATGGCCACCCAACTCATACTGTACAGGCAAAGAGAGAAATGCAAAGACTAAGTTAAAATTGAATAATTATAATATCCAAAATAAGGATAAGGATAATTATAAAATAATAAATAACTAAATTAATTAACTGGGGAAAAGTCCCCAGGGGGAGAAAGAGGGGCTGGTATATGTGAGAATCACCAGCCCTGATCCAGAGGAAGAATTTTCATGAGAATAATTGATGATTGAATTGAGTCTGGCCAATACAGGTCCTGTACAGCTGTACAGAACCTGTACAAGAGGTGTGGTGTATTTGAGTGATCATACAGTTTCATATTGGTGTATTGAAACTGTATTGGGTGAATCCAACCTGTACAGTTATTGACAGGCTGTATTGATGTACCAAGCTGTATGCATGTTTCAGAATGAAGATTGCTGAAACTGAATGCTGATGCAGATACTGGATCTGCTGATTTGATGTGTTTGAGTGGGTGTATGAATGAATACCCTTACCCGTGATGGATGGTTGTTACAGTATTTGAGTTTTTTCATCTGAAGCCAAAATTATTGGAGTAAATTCTGATAATGCAACCAATGAAGTGGTGTTCCCTCCAATGCCTCTAAGATTCAAGTTAAGCTTTCTTGTGGTTAGTGAAGCTTTCATTGCTATTTTTTCTGTCATTATTTTGAGTTCTGCCATGGTGTCCACTATTTCTGCAAGAGGATATTCTTCCTTTCCAATGAAGATTTTCATGAATCCCAAAGAACAGTCATAATGAATCTTTGGCTTTGGTATTTCTTTAAATCCAAACTTTGATAATCTTTCTTGAAGATCAATTGAGTTGTGAGATTGAATTTTCTTGTTGTCTTTTTCTGACAATTCTCATAATCTATGGACAAAATTTGGTGACATCCTCAGAATTTCTTCAATGGTGAGGTTTATCTTTTGTTGCATAGTTTTCTTGATAATTTTGTATATCTCCAATTTTGGTTTAACTTGTTTCTTTTGAGGTTTTCTGACTTTCTTTTCTTCTTTTGTACTTTCTTCATCTTCATTTTTATTTGCTATATTTCTAATTTACTCCTAAGGTTGGTCTTGAATGGTAATATTGGAATTTTGTGATTTTGTAAGAATTATGACTCTTTCTTCATCTTTTTTTTCTTCAATATAAGTTTCTGGAATATCTACTTTCTTCTTTGGCTCTTAATTTTGAGCTTGTCTTTCCATTCTTTGTTTGTTCTTCCTTAGTCTAATGTGCTATTCAAAGGGTTCATTGACTGACAACATGTGCAATTGAGGTTGATTTATCTTCTGATTTCTTTTTAGTGGGCTTAAACTCTTCCTCTGGTTTTGGGCTTACAGTATGCTTATCCATAAGTTTCTTTTTGAGTTCTTCTTGTTTTTTTGAAAAAGCCCTGACTATGTTCTTGGCACTTTCATTTCCTTCCATAGGTACTCTCTGATAATTGGGAAAGAGGTCAGATTCTCCTTGGGCTCTGACAATTCTTCTGTCCAAATATTCAGCAAGGTGAGTGCATTTAGTTGCCTAATAGCCTTCTGCCTTACAGGAGACATACTTTAATGGTGGTCTTGGTTCCATTTGAGTTGGTATTTATGGTTTGTAACTGGATGAAAATGGTGGTAAGGGATTCCTTGGCCTGTATGGCTGATTATTTTGGGAAAATCTTTGATCTTGATTATTTTTCCTGTTCCTTCTTTGTGGATTAACTTATTTTTATAAGGCTTTGAGGTTATTTGAAAGTTATTTGACATATTCTTTTCCTTCATTTATCTTTTGAGGTTCTGGTTGTCAAGGATTTTCAAGCTTGTGGGTGACTTCCTTTACTTGTTTTTAAGCTTCATCCCAGCTTTCATCCTCAAATATTGTCTTATTTTCTGGAGGTTTTGGTTTAGAAAATTATTTTTGTTGAATAAGTACCTTGGCCTCCAAGTCCTGTTCAATGTATGATTTCAAAATATCCAATCTTGGAATGATGTAACCACCATCCAAGGCTTGAACCATAGCTCTGTCTTTTATCATTTCTTTTTAAATTGACTCATGAACACTAGTGGAAAGGCTGGCCAATTTTCTCCATTATTATTGATATCACCGTGGATATATTAGTATTTTTTGGCATTAGTGATGATTGCTTCATATTCCCCAATGAATTTTCTGTACTGTATCATGTTTCTTATTCGACCTTCTTGTTGAGTTGTTGTGGATATATCAGTGACTGAGGATAATTGTAAGGTTTGACTATGAAACAATAAGTAAAAATTACTAATATTTTACTTATTGTACTATGAATGTCCTTATGAATGAAATAAATACAATAAAAATAATTATAATAATAAAGAATTATTATAATTATGGCATAAAAATAATTATATTATTAATAAAAGATGATAATATAATTTATATTATAAAATATAATATAATAAATAAATATATTAATATAAAATAATTAATATACTTAATAGCACTTTATTATTGTTACAAACAAATAATAAAGGCGTAAAAAACTGTTTTTTATTAATAAAAAACAATTAATAACAATAATATTACCAATATTAAAGTTATAAATTAATATAAATACTATTTATATTAATTAAAGAATTATTAAAAGAATAATATAGAGAAAATTATTAATATAAGAGAAAATAACCTACTTTTAACACTTAATATAATAATTTTGAGATATTTTACGCCAAATAATGTAAATACAATTCATACAAATTGTATTTACAATAAAAAATGGAGAAATTACAAATATTCTTGATTTTTTATGTGGAAATGAGTTTTAGAGAGATTTTTAACAAAAACAATTAAACAAATGATTTAATCATGTCAAATTCTGAGACAATGTGGAGGTGACTTAGAGCATGCTATCAAAAGCAGGACTACTGAACAATCTTCAGCAGAGGATATTATCAATATATTAGAAGAAGTAACCACCAGAACCAAAATTGGTTCTAGTAGGGTGAATCTCAAAGCAACGTTTAATACACCTTGGAAAGATTCTGTGGACAAAAACCCCAAAGAAAATTCTAATAATATGAAGTATAAATCTGCAGATACAGTCAGAAAGTGCCATATTTGCCAAAGCACCACCCATTTAGCCAATACATGTCCAAAGAAGGGAAAAATCAATGAAATTGATATTGAAAAGGAACCTGATGTTGAAAAAGATGAACTAATAGTATTAACCAATTTTATTACTTATATGACTGTTAAACTTAATTTAAGGTTACAGTGAGTGATCATAAATGATCAAATTAAGCGCAAACTTTGATCCTTAATAACTTTTAAGATTTACACGCTACAGCAATTCAGAGAGTGAATTCTGATAGCTTGGCATAAGCGTATTATTCTTCCAAGAGCATTTCATTACATCATCAAAACTCTATTTTTGATGATTTTTCTTGTAACTCATCTTTTCTGTTGAAATTTAATATTTTAAACTTCAAACTATGATTTCAAGGGGTTATATCTTGAATATTATAATAAAAATTACATCATTCTTCACAAATGAGCTAGTAGAATCCAACTGTCTACTTTTTTTTAAGTTTGGACCACTTTCACAACAAAATGGTCAACAGCTCTATTGATTTTAATCAATAATTCCTTACAGGTTTTAACCTTGTTTATAGCTTGTGAAATAAACTTCATATCTGTATTCTTACAGTGATTACGTGATGACTTTATTTTTGGTTCATCACTCTATCATGCATAATTCAAGAGATATTAGCTAAAATCCTTGAATATATGCATTGACCAAAAAAGTGCATATATTCAGGTTAATTCCTTAAGTATTGGTTTTGAAGCTTAGCTTATTACTTGTTTTATGTGTGGATTTTTATGGAGAATGCAATGGTACCATTTATTTCACATGTTGTTTCATTGGTTTTTGAAATAAATAAGGATTTGTGTCTTTTATAAGGTATTATTACTTATAACCTATTAAATATTGACTTTACAGATATGCCGTAAAAATGGTATATGTGTATTTCACCATGGGGAATCCAATGGTGTAATTTATTTCACATGTTTCTTCATTAGTTTTTAAGTTAAACCAAGTTTTATACCAATTTATGGTATTTTTGTAGTTTTAAGGTACTTATTTTTAATATTAAATATTTCTTGTGACCTTTTTGGGTATGTGGTCATATCTCAAAGGTTCACAATAATATTTATCTTCTTTATGGTGATAGTTCTCACCATCTTCTTTTCATATCCACTTTCAATTTCTCCCAATCAGATGTTTCATATTGTGGAATTCCTTCAATATGATAGCTTATTTCTTCATCTTTTGTCCAAAATGCTATTTGTATTTCAATGTCTCTTCCACTTTATCCCTCAATTTCTGGAATATTTTGAACCTTTTTGATGAATATTTCAACATGCTTCCCATAAAACCACAACTTATAGTCCTTTTCTCTGATTTTTACTATTGGAGTAGTGTTTCTTAGAATTTCTTGATGTAATATAGTTGGTATTTAGGCAGAAATGTTTACTCTTCTGGGTAAACTAATTTTTCTTTATTCTGTTCAAGGTTTTGATGTGGTCATAGGTCTTTGGTAAGGTAAAGGTGATCCATGTTGCCTGAATGATCTTGGAAGGGTAGTCTGTTCCTCAAGTGGACTATTTTGTGGATTATAACTTGATTATTTATCTTTTCCTTCCTTTTGGATTAGTCCAAGTAATTTCTCTTGCATTATAGCATTTTCTGATGAATTCTGTTTGTTGAGGAAATTTCCTCTTTTCCTTCAACAGTCTCTTCATTAAGTTTTTCTTCCTGTATTTATTCAATACTTGAAGGTAATTCTGATGATTAACATTTAGCCATTTTGATTGTTTTATTTCTTTCTTTTATTCTGATTTCGAGTTATTGATTTTATTTCTTTTAAGGAAATCAAGGAAAAATTTCTCCACAACCTTCAAGTCTCTCTTATTGGTTCTTGGTGTGGAAATAGGAAAATTAGAATGTCTTCCTGATTCCTATACCAATTATGTTTCTTTCTTGGGTGGCTAATAGTAATGGTCAGAATTATTTGATGATTGAGATCCTTTAGATGATGATTCTGACTGATTTTTATTTCTTGACTCCAGCTTCTTTATTCAAATAATAATCTTCTTGGTGTAGTTGTTTTTATGTTTTTTTTGGAAATTTAATTCAATTGAATTTATTTATTATTGAAGTTTGAGGCTTATTATCAACTGTTAGGATTCCAGATGTGGGAACTCCTCTTGTGTGGGATTAAAATGAGGAAGTAACTGGAGGGGGAAATCACAGGTAATTAGTTTTGAATTCCTAATAACTCCTGTAACCAAGGGTGGCAAGGGTGTATTGCCTTCCCCTTGTAAAATACTGAACAAAATCTTCCTTGGAGCTCACAAGAAAAAATTAGTAAATGGCTTTAAAACTGCAGAAGACAAAATTCAGCAGTCTCAGATCAGACCTATCAGACCTATTCAGTATATAATAATAAATTTAATTTAAGCTATTTGGTTAATTTTTAAATTTTAATAAAATACTTGTCTGTGTTTTTCATTTTTAGTGAAATTGGGGTGAGTGATTTCTTCTTGGTGATAGAAGCTTTGTAAGATGGGTTATTTGAGGTGTTCTGGAAAATTTTATGAGTGTTGATAAAGGTAATTTTGACAACCTAAAGCTATGATCAAGTAAAATAATATTTTTTAAAGGTTTGTTATTTTTTCAAGAGTGGCTAATAATACAATAAAATTGTATTTGTTAAATTTAAGAGGGAATTTTTTTGATATTGGATTTTTAAAGGGTTAAGTTAATTTTGCATCTTGATTAATGGTGTTAATTTTACTGGATGAAATATTCCAATAGAGTAGTAACCCTGATATTGGGTACTGGATAATTTTTATTCTTAATACTAGGATTACACTGAGCTTAGCTACTGGGAAATATTCAAAAATATTCTTCCACTGAGCTTAGCTACTGTGCAAGTAAGTTCACTATAATATACTGGACTACCTTCCAGGTGAGGGAGGAATTTTTCCTGTGCTTTTAATGTGAAGGGGATAAAATGTGTATGTCACAGGGGCTCTTGTGGAAAGCAAGGGTGGCCTGGCACTCAGGAATTAAGAGCTTACTTGGAGGGCTCCAAAAGAATAAAGAAATAAAAAGGAATATATTTCTTTAAGGAAGAATAAGAGTAAGGACAAGTATGCCAAAGATAAAAGAAAAGGGAGCCAATGGCCAAGATAATAAAGAAATCCAAAAGCCAAAGAGCCAACCAAATGAATCCTCAACTCACTGTTTCAACCTTTTAGCAAGAACAATGGAGATTTCTTGAATACTGCCTGTATGGACTAATTGAGTTGTCCAAGGAATACTGAAGTACTTGATGCCTTGACAACTGATTGAGTTATTAATGACCTCTCAAAATTACCCTTGAAATAATCCTGAAAAGAAACTACAATCCAACTCCTTCAGAGCCAGGTGATTGGGGTCCTCAAATGGTCTTCTGGTAGCCCCCAAGGATTGCAAGACTGAATGACTGAAAAGACTTCCTTCAAAATGGGTGATGGATATGGGGACTTGGATTGGAATGGCATATTTTGGTCCTGGAAAAATCACCATTGGATTGCAGAGCAAAATTGGTGCATAATGGTATATTATACCATATATGCACCATGCCTGAATCCTTGGTACGGAGTACATTGGTGAAGGAGAGTCCTTCCCCTGAATGGAGGGGAAGGCTTGCTGGACTTGAGCTGGTGACCTCTGGCATTTTCCAAAGGCCAGGGGTTGAAAATGGCCAATTTGGGTCCTGAGGTCCTTTTGGTCATTTTTGGGAAGGTTAAGATTGGGGGCCAATTGGCCCCTTTAAAAAAGGGTCCTCAAAGGGGTGGGGACAAAGGCCCTGGTGATGGCTAGAGGGGCCAGAAGCCCCTGGAAGTCCAGATGGACCCTCAAGGTCCAAAACAAACTTATTGGCCTGGTGGTTGGGGAGGTGGTTAATTGGCCAAAAAAGGCAAATGGTGCAGGATATTGTCACAGGGGCTCTTCTAAGATGAAGAGGGCCTGGCACTCAGTGAACAGACTTACTTATGGAGGGCTCAGAAGAAATACTCAAATGATAAGAGTAATGGAGTAAGAGGATAAATTCCTAGTCATAAAATAATAAGCATAAAAGATAAGAGAGACAAAACAAAAGAAATAATAAAGAGCCAACCACAAATAATCCTGTACCACTGTTTCAACCTGTTCAGAAAAGAGAAAAGGAATTAATAAGGATATGGCCACCAGGACTCTACTGAACAGGTGAGGGAAGGCTAAGACTAACTTAATAAGTAATAAAATAATATTCCAAAGTGAGAATAAAATAATATTAAATAATAAATCAACTATTTTAATTAACTGGGGGAAAAACCCCCAGGTGAGTGAAGAGGGGATGGTATATGTGAGAAATACCAGCCTTGGAGTTTGAGTGTTGAGATACTGGCCTGTATGCTGGAAGAAGTTGGATGTGAGATTGAATCCTGTATTGGTGAATCCAATACAGGTGATACAGTCAATACAGGTATTTGCGCCTGTATTGATGACAGGCCTGTATTTGGTGAATCCTGTATTTGAGTCTTGCCTGTATGGAACTGTATTGAGGTATGAAAACTGTATTGGGTGAATTGTTGGATGAAACCCCCTTGCTGATTGGGTTTTGAAGGGTATCCATGATATAATGATTTGCTGATGATGATTGGAAATGCCCCTGCCTCCTTGGCTGTGACATTATCCCCCTCTTGAAAGTGGTGAGCTCTGAGCACCATAGGTATAGTGAGTCTTAATGAGCTTGCAATCAATTCAAACAGTTCTTTCCCCCAATTCCTTAAGATTTTCCCCTTAAAACTTCTTCTTCAATCAATACTCAAACCAATCTTCATTTGACTATTTGTAGGTATTTTCCCCTTGATTTTGATTCTGAATTTCCTCTGTTTCATTCAAACTGCCTTCAATCTTCATAAAAATTTCTTTAATCTTGTCTTGAGTGTCTTCATCAATTTTTCTTGAGTCCTCATGGCTTTTGAAAGGTGGTTGATTTGGGTTTTTGTCCCAAGACCACTTGATATCATCATAATTTTGAATTTTAGAGTGTTGGCATAAGGTGGCCAACATTTGAAATTTTGGACCAAATGAGTAGTCCTGGCCAAAATCCCTGAAAATGGGAAAAAATGGGTTTTTTGGCCAATTTGCGCAAAAATGCGCAAAATGCGCAAATGCGCAAATATGCCATATGTGGCATAAATTGGTGAAAATGATGAAAAAACTGAATTATTGTGAAAAAATGGCCTAAAAGGGGGTTTTGGCCATTTTGCGCATTTTTGCGCAAAATGCGCAAAGTGCGCAAATGCGCAAATATGCCATATTTGGCATAAATTGGTAAAAATGATGAAAAAACTGATTTATTGTGAAAAAATGGCCTAAAAGTGGGTTTTGGCCATTTTGCGCATTTTTGCGCAAAATGCGCAATTATAATGATTTTGGCCAAAAAGGCCTTTTGAAGGCTTTTGACAAGAAAAAAGGCCCTTTTGCGCAAAAGTGCGCAAATGCGCAAAATGCGCAAATTTGCCAATATGCCTAATTAAGCATATTATGATAAGAATTGATGAAAAATGGCTGTTTTGATGTTTTGAGGTCTGATGTGGCCAATTGTGCCAAAGTGCACATCTTGATGAAATTGGCCAATTGGGCCATTTGAACAAATTTCTTCTATGAACTTGATTTTTTTTTCTTGAATATCTTCTTCTCATCCCCTCCTTGATTGGTCAATTGCCATAAACACCTTGCTGATTGGGTTTTGGCTTTCAATTTTGATCTTAAGGAATGAGTTTAAGGCTGACTTGAAGAAGTTTTGATGAGGATTATCTGTAGGTGGTCTTTACCATTACTAGTGTTTTGCTCTTTGATTATTGAATGAATTGACTCCCCAAACGTGATATGGGAGTGATGACTACTGCTTTTGAAATAAGAAATAAAAATGAAAATAAAAATAAAAATAAAAGATACAAGTAAAAGAAATGAAAATAAAAAATAAAAATGAAAAAGAATTGAAAGAAAAAGAGAGTAAAGAAAGAAATAAGAAATGCCTGAGGGTTGTCCTTCTTGTGGTGAATTTCTTGATTTTGGCCAAAGTGTTCTGAAAGATAAAATCAAGCATTTGATGCTCACAGCGTTGCCAAGGTAATGTTTTACAAGAAGTAGACCCCTCAGGGATGCATACCAGGAGATGGAACTTACTTTCATAACTTCCACTCCCCACCAAGCACCATAAATGAAAAAGAAATTATGCCATAACATGAATTGTGGTAATGAATGTCTTGAAAGATAATTTATGGCATGATTAAAGAAAGAAAAGAAAATAAGAGGAAGATTGGGCCATATCTTGATGAAAGGTCCAAATCTTGAGGGGATGATGTTGCAAGGCCTTCTGAACCTGTCCAAAGAATTGACAAGTGCTCACAAAGTGGCCAAGGTGATGCTTACAACAAATTTGGGTAGAATACCCCCTTAAAGGTGCATGCCAGGAGAGGAACTTACTTTCATAAACTCCAATCCCCACCAAGCACCATAATAAAACTCTTGAGGCATTTGGGCCAGGCTTGTCAGGATACAAAGTGTGAAAGTCCTTGACAAGGTCTGGAGAATTGGTAAGGTTGGAAGCTGGTTCCCAAGTTGTTCTTTCTGGGTCTTCATTGAATCCTTTCCACTCCACTAAATACCATAATGAACCTCTCTTGAGTTTTGAGTCCAGAACCTGAGCCACTTCCCATTCTTCTTGCTCTTCCACTATTACTGGAGGTGGTGGCAATTGGTGTCGATTTGGGATAGTTGATTGCTTCACTGGTTCTAACAAGGACACATGGAAAACAGGGTGAACTGACTTCCATTGTTGAGGCAACTTGAGGTGATATGCATGGCTGCCAATCTTCTTGAGAACTTCAAAGGGTCCCAACCATCTTTCTGAAAGCTTTTTGGTGGGTCTTGTTGTCTTGATGTTCTTGGAAGCTAGCCATAATTTGTCCCCAGGTTTGAAATCAGGTGGAATTGCTCTATTTCTATCTGCATACTTCTTAAAACGCTTTATTGCTGACTCTAATTCTTCTTTGACAACTTGCTGTACTGATTGGAGTTTTGATGATAACTTTCCAGCAGGTGTATCTTGAGAAATGTGAATTGAATCAAAGCTGGGATTTCTTCCATAAATAGTGAAAAATGGAGACTGTTTTTTTGATGAATGTTCTGCATTATTATAGGCAAATTCAGCCAGAGGGAGCCAGGTGTGCCAGTCATCTTGATGGTAACTGACATACATCCGAAGATACTGTTCTAGAATCTGATTTACCCTCTCTGTCTGTCCATCTGTTTCAGGGTGAAATGCAGTTGAAAGATCTCTTGATATCTTGAGCTGCTGACATAATTGGGTCCAGAATGATGAAACAAATAAGGAACCTCTATCACTAACAATACTTACTGGAAGACCATGTTTGGAAAATACATGACTAATGAAGATTTGAGCTAAGTCCAGTGCAGTGATTGTTGAATAAGTTGGAATAAATATTGCCATTTTTGAAAATCTGTCTACAACTACTAAAATTGAATCAAAGTTGCTTGACAAGGGCAATTGAGTGATAAAGTCCATTGATAAAGAATTCCAAGGACCAGATGGAATTTGAAGAGGCTTGAGTAATCCAAACTTCTTATGGTGGATGTTCTTGTTTCTTGAACATTGCTGACATGAGGACACATAGTCCTTGATGATTTGATTCATGCCAGCCCAATAAAAATCCCTCTTGATGAGCTTGAGGGTCTTCTCCTGGCCAGGATGGCCAGCCAACGGTGAGTCATGACGCTTTTGAAGAATGTCCAATTGAATTTCATGATTGCTTGGAATGACTACTCTATCTTTGAACAATAATAATTTTGCTTGAGGTTCAAGATAATAGTCTGGGACTGATTCTCCTCTTGCTAATTTCTTGAGGATCTCCTTATAGTCTTTGTCTTGCCATACTTGTCTTTGGATCTAATCAACTAAATCTGAAAACATTTCAACTTTTATGGAAAAGAATCTTGACTCTTGAATTTCATTTTGCTTGACAGCTTGATGAAAGTTTTGAGGATTCTTGCTGATGAAATCCACCCCCCTCTCTGGGTACACGTCGTCCCGACATGACAAGGCATCTGGTAAAGTGGCCAGCCTGCCTGGGCGGTAAGTGATAACAAAGTGAAATTCAGACAAAAATTCAGCCCAACGGGCTTGACGACGAGTAAAAACTGTAGAGGACATAAAATATTGGAGAGAACAATGGTCTGTCAAGACCTCAAAGGAATCAGAAAGAGAAAGGAGAAAGGCTCTCCAGCGCTTGAGAGCCCAAACTATTCCAAGGAGTTCCTTGTCATGAATTTCATAGTTGAGTTCAGCCGGTAAGAGCTTGCGACTATCAAATGCAATGGGATGCTTTCCTGAGTCATTCACCTGACTCAGTACAGCACCCAAGGCATAATCAGAGGCATCAGTCTCTACAATAGTTGGGAGAGAAGGATTAAAGTGAGAGAGGATAGGAGCAGTGGTGAAAGCTTCTTTGAGTATCTGAAACTGGCTAAGAGCTTCCTCATTGAAGATGAAGGGAGAATCTTTTTTGAGAAGGGAAGTGAGAGCAGAGATTTTTTTGGAATAAATTTTAATGAAACGACGATAAAAGTTGGCAAAGCCAAGAAAAGATTGGAGGGCTTTGATGTTCTTGGGCTGAGGCCAATTGAGTATTTGTTGAACTTTTAAAGAATCCATCTTGAGGCCATCACTTGAAACAACATAGCCCAAGTATTCCACACTTGAGGCATGGAATACACACTTGGAGGATTTAGAAAACAAATTATTGTCTCTCAGTCTTTGGAGAACAGAGGCCACATGTTTAACATGTTCATCCAAAGAGCTAGAGAAGACCATAATATCATCTAAGTACACTACAACAAAAATATCCAAATAATCTGCAAGGATATCATTCACAAGATTTTGGAATGAAGCTGGAGCATTGGTTAAGCCAAATGGCATAACCAAATACTCATAACTGCCATATTTGGTTCTAAAGGCAGTTAAATGCTCATCCCCCTCTTTAATTCTCAGGAGGTTATAAGCACCACGCAGATCTATCTTGGAGAAGATAGTAGCACTGTTAAAAACAGTAAGAAGCTGATTCATTGGAGGAACAGGATACCTGTTCTTCCTAGTGACAGCATTAAGTTTGCGGTAGTCAACACACAAACGAAGACCACCATCCTTTTTCTTAACAAAAAGGACAGGTGCTCCTGTTGAGGAGGAGCTTGGTCTGATGAAACCCTTCTCTACATTCTCTGAAATGTAGGCCCGCAGTGTTTCTGACTCATTCTTTGATAGAGAGTAGATAACACCAACTGGAGGTAGAAGACCCTCCAGTTCGATATGATTATCACAGGCACGGTGTGGAGGAAGTTTCTCTGCTTTCACTTTGGAGAATACATCCAAATATTTGTGATAAACAGGAGGGACTACCTTCAGCACAGTTTCAATCTCTTCTGGCTCTTCCTCCTCATCCCACTGCTCCTCCAGGGAGGCTTGAAAAGATAAAGGAGGAAGGTCCATATCCCCTTGAAAGAGATGAAGTGAAGATATAGCAACATCTTCTCCAACATCTTTTATCTCTTTGAAGACTTCATCTCTTAATGGAAGTAATGACTGAGAGGGAAAAGTGGAGGGGTTATGGACAGAAGGAGGAAAGGAAGGTGTCTTAAGTTCACCAACCAGAGCAACACTGTTGACAGCAGTGGATAAGTCATTACTAGTAGAAGAAATAATACCACTAGAATCCTTATGACTAGAATCATAGGTGATCAATCCATTTTTCCAATCAATAATGGGATTAAAATGTTAAAGAAAATCATAGCCCAATATTAGGTCTTCTCCCTTGGGTGAATCTATGATAAAGAAATCCCATTCAAAGCTTGGGAAGGAAGGTAAATCAACAACCCACTTGGTTTAATGGGTGATGAACAGGGAAGTGGATTCATTAGAATCCAGAATGAAAAGAGGAATCTTTTCAGGGAGCTCTGACATGGTCAATGAGTACTTGAGAACAAAATTCTTTTCAATAAAGGAGTTTGTAGCACCAGAATCAATGAGAATGCTATAAAAAATATCAGAGATTGAAGAAAAAATAAGAAATTTTAAAGATTTCTTGACACTAGTATTCAGAGTGCACAATTGTGCTCTTGAAGGAAATAAGTGAGAACCATTGAACACATCATGATTCCCACTCAGGCTTTTCCCTGCTTGCTAGGGAAGCCTTTTGATGACCCTTGCCTATTTTCAGGCCTCTTGAAGCATTTTTCAAATGGGTGTTTACCACCACAATAATTGCACAAGCCTTCTTTAATCCTCCTCTCCTTTTCAGAACCAATTAATTTGTTGTCCTTATTGAGGAGAGCAGCATGAGGCTTGTCTTTGGACACTTGAAAATTCTTCCCCTTCTTATTCTTCTTGTGATAAGGCTTCTGTGATGATGAACTTTGAGGAGGCTTGGAGGAGTTGGATTCACTGATTGGAGGCTTCTTCTCTTGATGACTGCCCTTTTCCTTCTTCCTCTCATGGTACCTGGTATCTAATTCCAAGGTGATATCCATGAGTTCTTGAAGGCTATCAAAGGCTCCAGGGTGAGAAGCCAATTGGTCCAACAATCCTGATGCCAAGCCTCTTCTATACACATGAATATAGGCCCTTTCCCCCCAGTCTCCAATTCTTGACATTAAACTTCTGAAATAGGCTATGTACAAGGAAACTTGACCACTTTCCCTCATCCTCAAATTGTCCAACTCTTGTTCAGCTTTTCTAACTTCATTGGGATCACCAAACAGAGTGAATAACTGGGTTTCAAACAACTGCCAGTTATTGAGGAGATAAGAAGGGTCTTCATTGGAGATATTTGAGAGGTAAGGTTCAATCCATTTGCCAGCTCTACCAGTAAGAAAAGAAGTTGAGTAAAGCACCTTCTTCCTGTCAGAGAAGAAGTTTGCTGGGTCATTATGAAAGATTAATTGACAGGATTGAATGAATCCTCTCAATTTATGAGCTTTAGTACCATCAAAAGAATCAGGTGCCTTCATTGATGGAGTCTTGAATGCAGGGACTTTTGAAGTGTCCCTTGGGGCAACTGCTTGAGTGAGCTGTCCCATAAACTGAGTCATTTGCTCCATCATCTTGAGGAAATTTGGTTCAGCTTGAGAGACAGAAGGTTGATTAGAAAGGGCTAGATTTGGAGCCTCAGGAGCTTCAGGATCACCTGCCAAGGCAGCTGCCACTTCAGTCTCCTCAGATTCTTCCTCTTCCACAGACTCCTCCCCCTCCTCATCTTCAGCTTCCCCCAATCTACTTCTAGGCCCTTGAGAAACACCAGGATAACCACCCAATAGTCCAGAGAATGATCTTGATCTTCTAGACTTCACACCTCCTCTTCTGGAGGGTGCTGCTCCTTCCATTGGTGGTCCTCTGTCCAAATTTGCACTCAGTTGATGAACTGATGGTGTGAGGTCAAGAGGAGCCCTTGGTGTAGGAGTGAGAACAGCTTGATGTCTCTGGGATCTTGTATTCTTGGCTGGTGGGCTATGCTGAACTGGCATTATGAAAGAAGAATGAATAACAACTTGATGATACTTTGAATAAATTGAGGCTTGACCAAATCAAATTAAATGAGAATCTTGATGATCTTGAAGAATCAATAAACAGTCTTGAAGTGAATCAATATGAATAAATCTTGAAGAGTGAAGATGACAAAGTCAAATTCTTATGAATAATCAATTTCAACCAATAAGTCAAATCAAGTTAATCAAAATCAAATCAATTAAGTCTTGAGTAATTCAATCAATATCTTCAAAAATCAATTCAATTTTCTTGAGGAATCAAATTCAAATCAATCAATTAAATCAAATCTTGAGGATAAATCAGGTATCTTGAAGAATCAAATGAAGTCAATCAAATCAAATCAAATCAAATCAATCAGGTCAATTCAAAATCTTAAGGTGAAATCAATGTCTTGAGGAATCAATCAATAATCTTGAGAAATTTCAAAATCCAAATCACTGAATACCCCAAATCAATAAATCCCTGAATGATGAATCAATTAACCCAAATAATTCCACTCAAATAACCTGATAAAAACCTGAATTCAGACAAAATAGAAATTAGAATGATAAAGAATAAAGTGAAATGGTCAGCAGAATTTTTGAAATGAGAAAGAGAATCAATTTTCATTTGAATAAAATGAATGAGATGAAAATTGATAAGAGAGAAAAATCATAAAAATCATAAAAAATCATAAAATCATGAAAAAATCATAATTGAAGCATCAGATAAATGAATAAAATGAGTGAAAGAAAAAGAAGCAATTATGAGTTAATTAAAATAATGTCACAGGGGCTCTTCTAAAATGAAGAGGGCCTGGCACTCAGTGAACAGACTTACTTATGGAGGGCTCAGAAGAAATACTCAAATGATAAGAGTAATGGAGTAAGAGGATAAATTCCTAGTCATAAAATAATAAGCATAAAAGATAAGAGAGACAAAACAAAAGCAATAATAAAGAGCCAACCACAAATAATCCTGTACCACTGTTTCAACCTGTTCAGAAAAGAGAAAAGGAATTAATAAGGATATGGCCACCAGGACTCTACTGAACAGGTGAGGGAAGGCTAAGACTAACTTAATAAGTAATAAAATAATATTCCAAAGTGAGAATAAAATAATATTAAATAATAAATCAACTATTTTAATTAACTGGGGGAAAAACCCCCAGGTGAGTGAAGAGGGGCTGGTATATGTGAGAAATACCAGCCTTGGAGTTTGAGTGTTGAGATACTGGCCTGTATGCTGGAAGAAGTTGGATGTGAGATTGAATCCTGTATTGGTGAATCCAATACAGGTGATACAGTCAATACAGGTATTTGCGCCTGTATTGATGACAGGCCTGTATTTGGTGAATCCTGTATTTGAGTCTTGCCTGTATGGAACTGTATTGAGGTATGAAAACTGTATTGGGTGAATTGTTGGATGAAACCCCCTTGCTGATTGGGTTTTGAAGGGTATCCATGATATAATGATTTGCTGATGATGATTGGAAATGCCCCTGCCTCCTTGGCTGTGACAGATATGGACAGTAAAAGGTGGTATGGCCCAAAGGACATAAAACACCCAAATGGTCCAATTGGACATAAAACTAATGACATGACCAATTGTCCATAAAATGAGGTCAGGGTATATTTGCCACAAACACCCATTGGGGGGTGATTATACATGGTTGTGACAGTGCATGGGGGATTTTGAAATTTGGGGGGAGAGAGCCCCTCTATTTATACCTTTTGGGAGACCAGGGGACTCTCCATGGGAGCTGTCTTTGCCCACTTTAATTCCTTTTGATTTTTTTTGAAATTTAGAATTGACCCATACACAGCTTCTATTTTTAAGATGCAAAGAATAATTCAAGTCCTTTCTCCCAAACAACAACATATTATGTGATATTTATTTTGTTAAATTTGGGTTCCCCCTCTCTTGTTTTACAGTAATAAAATTTCTCAAGATTTTCAGCCAGCTTTGTTACATTGGAAAGAAACCACCAACTATTGACCATCGCCCTTGTAACAGAAAGGTGTTATGGTTGATGAAGTCTGGATTTTTGAAGCTGTTGTACTTCCGGATCGGGGTGACACAATAAATTTCTAACAATGTGAATACTTTTAGGTCAGACATGATGACTGGGGTTTTGCCACTGTCTTACCATTGTCAGAGCTTTGATTCCAAGCAACTCATGAGTTTTTTTCGGATTTGCTTTTCTTGGACGAGTTTTTTTTATTCACTGTTACACCGCTTTCCCAAGTGGCTCTTTAAAGAACTTGATCATCGTGGTAACTTAACCCGAGTGTATGTTTTATTAATAAACTGTCGTATCATCGAAACCATTTCTTCATCATTCTCTGCACCATTTTTAGTTGTTGGTGGGATATCCTTCTTTGGGAATCAAGGAAAACAGAGCAAGAATGTACCGACATGTCTTTTAGGTTTTCGCAGCTTTTGATTGCAAAAGTTTGGGTAAATTAATGTGAGGGTTTGGAGCGAGCACGGCGTTTGACTTTTTGAAGTTGGGATTGAGCACGCTGAAGTTCTTTTCCTGCTCGCCGAGCTGCCATTTTCACAGCTGTTTTACTTGGAGGCGCATTATTCAAAGATGACAAGTAGTGTGATACGAGGGAGCCAACGCGTTCCGAAAGCGTTGTCGAGGGGTGAGTACCTCTTGACAATGCACTCCTTTGACTGTCATCCTCCAAGAGTTTCATGCACCTTGCGGGAGGACCGACTTTATTGTTTTCAGCTGGCTTGAAAAGTGACAGTTGTCCAACATCATCGAGTGTCCACCCACCAAAACGACCATCTCGAAAGCATTTGAGCATCCACTGAGCCGCTGCGTCGAGGTCAGGACTGCCACCCGCTTTGAGGGCTTTGACGCGATCGGCAACGCCAAGAAGCAACTGCTCTATTGGAAGGGGTTGAGAAGGGTCCAGTAGCTCCGAGGGAAAGTCACAAGCCGAGGTCAGTTTTAGAGCAGATGATAATTCTTCTAAAGCTCGAGGAGAAGAAGAGTATCGGAGAAGAAAAATATGTAAGAGGTAAGAAGCTAGGTCATAGTTATCAAAGAGGGACTCCTTGATACCAGCTAAGCGACCTGGTCAGTTGGCTATTTTGCACTTTCTAGGATGCCATCAGCTTGATTGGCTTACCAGTTAATGCCATCTTAAACGCTCGCTCTGCTGCTTGTGATCCGAATCCAAGATAAGGGGGCATGATGCCTGGCGTATCAAATGCGTAAACGGGCCAGCCGGAGGTAGAAGGGGAGCCATCGGCAATTTTAACTAAACCGCCGACAGATCGAGTGTGACCTGGCATGGGAGCCTCGGACGCAGCTTTGGCTGGCATGACAAAGTGCTGAAATTGTTAATTAACGACTTGGATTTCAAGCTGAAGGCGCCAACTTGCCTTTATGACAGCCAACTCTCCTCAGCGCATTCAGAAGGCTAGATTTTCCGACATTTGGCATACCACAAAACATGATCTTCATGCCACGTGTATGACCCAAGACAGAGTGTGGTTTTGGATGAGACGATATCTTAGTAATTCCTTGTCGACGATCTGAGGTTTGATTATGCCCGTAACGCATAAGCAGATTCGCTCGAGTAAGCTCTACAAAACACCCGAAACGAGATGGCAGAGATTAGCCCGAGAAGAATACGCAAGCGATAGCAAATGGTAGCAGCTGACCCTGGGCATGGAGCAGCACTTTTCGAACATCATCATCAACACGCGAGCTAGTGAAGAACACGGTCTGTCCATGTTTTTTGAATGCCTCCTTCAATGGCTGTACTATGGCCCAAGACATGGAAGCAGACACGGGAACACCATCAGCCGAGTTTTCGAGTACAAATGAAAGATGGTCTTCTCAGGAAGCTGACCTGTTCACAATCACGATCTGCCAAATCCTTCTTGTTGTAAACGATGAGTCGACAAGGACCTAGCTTGCTAGAAGGCTGAGAACCGCTGCTAAAGTCTCTGAGCATCTCTTCGAAAGCCGGATTGATACT
This sequence comes from Austropuccinia psidii, assembly GCA_023105745.1. Lineage (NCBI taxonomy): Eukaryota > Fungi > Basidiomycota > Pucciniomycetes > Pucciniales > Sphaerophragmiaceae > Austropuccinia > Austropuccinia psidii. Next base: position 3,454,138 of record JALGQZ010000001.1, read on the forward strand.
CGTCAGCGGCAAGCGAGCATCTCGAGTTTCAATCACCACGTCCGTCGTAGCCAGGCGACTTCGCATCTCCCTCATAGCCTTGACCATGTGACCGAGATGCCATGAAGGCAAGACTGATGGGAAGTTGAAAGAGCGATAGGCAGCCATCAAGACTGAAGAACGACCAAAGCAACTTTGTCCGAGGGTTGTTTTGAAGACTCACTTGACGTCGATGGCCTTTTGCATAATAACCAAATTGAATTTTATATCGCTGGAAAAAGGCAGCGATACAAGAGCAGCCATGGATTGGGAGAAGCTGCAACCCATCCAATGATGAGCAGAAAGAAAGCTAATGATGGATTAAAGGCGTCAAAGAGTGAAGTCAAAACTTTCTTATTTAAAGCACACTGCTTTTCAATGAAAAGCCACCGCCAGAGGAGAGCTTGATAATGTCTCAAAATCAATATTCCATTTCCAAACACCAGGCTGAGTCTACTTCATGAAACTATGTTTGCCTAGCATTTTTGATTTTGTAAAGATGGTGATGCAGTAGAAGAATGGGTCTTTTTAACAGATAATTTGCTGACGATTAATATTTAGTATGAATTTTAGGCAATTCTGTTTGATTAGAGAATTTTTCTCCATATCTTGCTCTGTGTGGTTAGCCAAAATCACACATGTTATTTTACAATCACTTAGCCTTCTATCAAAAACACAACTATTGGGAAAACTCTTCTTACCATTCCAACCATTCATTGGTCCTTTCCACTGTTTTTTTTCCCAAAGAAATAGGAAGAAAAAGAATATTGTTGGCTTTAGCTTCATACTAGCTAATGAGTTTGGAGCAATCAAGAACTACAACTAAGGATAATGAATGAAAATTGAAAAAAATATGGTTAGAGAAAGTGATATTCCATGGAAAATAAAGAATATGAAAGAGGGGGAAATTATCAAATCAAAAAGTTGCTGCTGTATTGCATTTCTAAAAAATCAGGTATGATTTTCTGAAGTGATGTCAGGCTGAGTCTATGATAAAGTGATGATAAGTGTATTTACAACTTTAACTATGACTGTGACACAGATATAAAGTAAATAAAAGAATTTATTAATGGTATTTAAGGGCTTTACTATGAAAAAAGAGTGGTGGTGAGCACTATTGAAAGCCCTGGGTGCAGCTTTATCAATTGGTTTATTATAATAAAGACTACAATAATTAAGATTATAATTATACCTGATTATTTTCCAAGGGTATAACTGTTGGTAAACAGTTGTACTATGTAGGAATTCAAGAGCAGGATAAGGATTTCTCTTTTGGGCAGAGAAAGGTCCCTTTTTATCCTGAAATGGGGTGGAAGGACCATTAATCCTTACCACATAGAGGAAGTGAATTTTTTTTCACTTCCAAGGACACACTTGTGGTTATTGCACACCCTGTATAGTCTGTATTGGGCTCAATTTTCACCAATACAGGGTGAAAATTTTCATTTGGGGACCACACAGCCCTCTTCTGATGCATATGACATGTAGAATACTGTACAGATCCTGTATGGGGACTAAGCCTAGTCCCCAATCCCAACAAGTAGGGATTTCCCTTGGGAAGCTCAATTGGGTTTGCGACTTGGGACAACATTTCTCACAGTTTGTTTTAATCCCATTGGGGATTGGGCACAGGAAGATTTTTGAATCCTGGACAGGATTTTTATCATTGATTATGCAAGAAGAAATATAAAAAAATAACAAAGGAAAAATCAAAGAGCAAAGAAAAGAAACAACAGAAAAAGGCTAAGACTCATAAAAGAGTAAGCCAAATGTATGAGCCCAGTCCTTCACACATGCCAACTGTTTGACATGCATGGGGGTGAGAGAAGCTTGCTGATATGTTAATATTTTTCTACCACCTGAGAATACATGCTCTGATGGAGCACCTGTGGCAGGTATGGCTAGATAATTGTGCACCATCAGAGCTAAGGTGGGAAACAATTTGCCTCAAGACTTCAAGAAGAGTGGGATGTCAGTATCTTTTGTCTCAGGAGGTTCTGAAAAATACCATTTCAGTCCCTTTTTCAAATGGCAGCCTTCACCTGATGTTGATGCATACATCTTATCAGGTAATCCTCTTGTCCCCTCTACGTTAACATGAGGTTGTGAATCTTCATTTTTGACATATTTCTTTGCTTTGTCTCCCAAAATATTGTATAATTGAACTGATGATTTGTTGAATTTAGCTAGGGTAGACTCATGTGTTGAAAAGAAAACTTTCTTGATTCTTGGATCCAGTATGGATGCACAGATGACTGGACCCTTGCTGAGGAATATGGAAATATATTTTGAGATTTTCTGAATCATTTCCTGGGTTGTTTGGTTGATGGGCCCAATGTCATACTGTTCCAAAGCCTACAATGAGGACAATTAGTTTGGCATCTTTAAAATTGTTCAAAATGAGTCACATACCCATCTAATTCCTTCAAAAAACAAAATGTATATAGGTAAGGCCTGCTTGATTCCTGGGTAAGTATACCCACATATGAGCAGTGTTTCTTTGTAGAGGGGTTCCAAAAAGTGAACCATGACTTTGGCCTTCTTTCATTTGAGAGGAGATGTGAGCCTTGAGGTATATTTTACATACCCAAATAGGCCACAATTATCTTAAAAGAAATTTTGAATTATACATAACTCATAAATCATTCATATATTCAAAATTCATCATTTTTGATTTCAGAAAAGATGAATAACTTTTTATTGAGTAAGTAAATCCATGGATTTAAGGCCAGATTTGGATTCTACACAAAAACTCACCTAGTGTAGCTCCATAGAGTGAATAAGCTCAAATTAACTCTTTGAGGTGGTAAAATGGAAAATACTTCAATACCACATCATCAATACCACATAAAAGATCCGTGAAAATTTTTGTTTTTCTTAATTTCACGCCAAAATAATGGGAAAGTGAGAAATCCCATGTTACATATACACTAAGAATAGTGTTATGCATGTTTTGAGCACTTAATATCATGGTATTCTTACATGGACTTTTGGTACACCCATAGTGGATATCTCACTAAGCTTAAATTACTATTTTGACGTAAAAAATAGGCAAAGGGGACAAAAGACATCAAAGAGAGCCAGGGTACCCAACTTCTGAGGACTCAGAGGCGTGGACAGCTCCAAAGCTTGGTTCCATGGCTGATCTTGACCCAATTGGTAAACTAAACCTCTTTGGGAACTTGGTTACCATGTCACAACTATTGTAAATATTAAGAAAATAGCAAATAACCTGCTATTTTGACGTGCCAAGGAGGTAAAGAGCTACTTAGACTCCTGTAACCACGTCAATTATTAATGACTTTCCATGGATAAACCCCAAAAGAGTAATTAAAACCCTTTTTGGACTTGTATCAATTGATTTACCTCATAGCAACCAGTGAAACACTGATATTTGCAATTCTACGTAGAAATGAGGTAAAAACTTCAAAAATTCATTAAAAATACAATTCTTAATTAATCTTTCTGAAACTTTCAGGACCAATGGAGAACTGTATTATCTATGGTACAGCCAGAAAGAATTACAGTTTTGCTAGTAAAATTAAAAGTTTTACTTACAGTCCATTTTTGACCATTCTACGTGAAACACTGAATCTTCAAAAGCTCACAGTAATTAAAACCTGTGATGAAACTGGCAATAACATTGATAACTTTGAGAAATCAATGATTATTTTGGAATAAAAGAAGATTTACAGATTTTACTCCTTTTATTCTTAACCATATTGGGGTTGGTAGTCACGTAAAAGCATCAATTAAGTAATTATGATAATCTTACGTGACAACAGATGATGCAATCATTAATCCAAAAGGGTTTATTGTTTTCTCACCCACTGGTTTTTCAGTTTTCTCCATGGAACGCCTCTGTGAGCTGTTGTTGACTTAAAAGAAGCCTCTTCTTGCTGTTTTTTCCACATCATCATCATCTTATTATCATTTTATATCATTGTTACCAACAAGTAAGTATTAGTTAAACTATTCTTAAGTGTTTTTAATCTTTCAGAATCAATCAGAAAGACGTGAAATCATAGAATCCAACTATATATTGTTGTAATCCTGCTATAAATCATTTTGATCCCTTAAATCCACAATTCTACGTCAAATTTCTCTACTTTTATCTATCAATAAGCTCTTTGGAGTATTAGTGAGTCATTTATCTTTAATTATTAAAGTTTTTCTCTAGTAATAGTTTTCTTCAAGGATTATCTTTATAATTATTCTTTCAAAAGATAATTATATATTAAAATAATTTTATTATTTTAATAAAAGAAGTTTTTATTATTAAATTCTTCTTGTAATTGATTCTTGTAGACAATTACTTGCTCACTGTTAAAATCACTAGTAGTGCTTAACACATGAAAGAAATAATTCTTTAATTATTTAATTGTGGTTATAATAATATTCTATTATTATATTTCATAAGAACAGACATAGTACTGTTGATTAATAGTAATATTATTGTGAGCCTTGAGGTATATTTTACATACCCAAATAGGCCACAATTATCTTAAAATGAAAATTTTGAATTATGCATAACTCATAAGTCATGCATATATCCAAAATTCATCATTTTCAATTTCAGAAAAGATGAATAACTTTTTATTGAGTAAGTAAATCCATGGATTTAAGGCCAGATTTGGATTCTACACAAAAATTCACCTAGGGTAGCTCCATAGAGTGAATAAGCTCAATTTAAGTATTTAAGGTGGTAAAATGGAAAATACTTCAATACCACATCATTAATACCACATAAAAGATCCGTGAAAATTTTTGTTTTTCTTGATTTTTAGCCAAAATAATGGGAAAGTGAGAAATCCCATGTTACATATACACTAAGAATAGTGTTATGCATGTTCTGAGCACTTAATATTATGGTATTCGTACATAGACTTTTGGTACACCCATAGTGGATATCTCACTTTAAGCTTAAATTACTATTTTGACGTAAAAATTAGGCAAGGGCGACAAAAGACATCAAAGAGAGCCAGGGTACCCAACTTCTGAGGCCTCAGAGGCGTGGATAGCTCCAGAGCATGGATCCATGGCTCATCTTGGCCCAATTGGTAAACTAAAACTCTTTGGGAACTTGGTTACCAAGTTACACCTACTGTGATCATAAGAAAAATAGCAAATAACCTGCTATTTTGACGTGCCAAGGAGGTAATAAGCTACTTAGGCTCCTGTAACCATGTCAATTCTTGATGACTTTCCATGACTAGACCCTAAAAGAGTAATTAAACCCTTTTGGGATCCATATTCATTGATTTACCTCATAGCAACCAGCAAAATACTGCTATTTGCAATTCTACGTAGAAATGAGGTAAAAACTTCAAAAATTCATTAAAAATACAATTCTTAATGAATCTTCCTGAAACTTTCAGGACCAATGAAGAACTGTATTATCTATGGTAAAACCAAAAAGAAGTATGGTTTTACAAGTAAAATTAAAAGATTTACCTACAGTCCATTTTTGACCATTCTACGTGAAACACTGAATCTTCAAAAATTCACAGTAATTACAACCTGTGATGAAATTGGCAATAACATTTATAACTTTGAGAAATCAATGATTATTTTATAATAAAAGAAGATTTACAGATGTTACTCCTTTTATTCTTAACCATATTGGGGTTGGTAGTCACGTAAAAGCATCAATTAAGTAATTATGATAATCTTACGTGACAACAGATGATGCAATCATTAATCCAAAAGGGTTTATTGTTTTCTCACTCACTGGTTTTTCAGTTTGCTCCATGGCACGCCTCTGTGAGCTGTTGTTGACTTAAAAGAAGCCTATTCTTGCTGTTTTTTCCGTATCATCATCATATCAATTTATTAAATCATTATTACCAACAAGTAAGTATTAGTTACAGCTATTCTTAAGTGTTTTAAATCTTTCCAAATCATCCAGAAAGACGTGAAATCCTAGAATCCAACTATATATTGTTGTAATACTGTTATAAATCCTTTTGATCCCTTAAATCCACAATTCCACGTCAAATTTCTCTACTCTTATCTATCAATAAGTTCTTTGGAGTATTAGTGAGTCATTTATTCTTAATTCTTAAAGTTTTTCTCTAGTAATAGTTTTCTTCAAGAATTATCTTTATAATTATTCTTGCAAAAGATAATTATATATTAAAATAATTTTATTATTTTAATAAAGAAGTTTTTATTATTTAGTTCTTCTTGTAATTGATTCTAGTAGACAATTACTTGCTCACTGTTAAAATCACTAGTAGTGCTTAACACGTGAAAGAAATAATTTTTTAATTATTTAATTGTGGTTATAATAATACTTTATTATCATATTTCATAAGAACAGACATAGTACTGTTGATTAATAGTAATATTATCATAAGTTTCATAGTCACATCTTACAATTATCACCAGTTTCATAGTCACATCTTACAGGAGAGAGCCAATGAGATTCCAATGAGCTGGGGGTAAAAAAAGTTATTATATGCATCTTTCAGGTCTAATGCACATTTCAACATCTCATAAGTTGAGTTGCATTGTGTTGGTACTTGAGAAAGAAGGGTGTTTCTATTGCCAGGTTTGTTTTTCTTCAAAGCTAGGTTGACTGTTTTGACAAACTTGTCTCATTGTTGTGGGCTATGGCATAAGTATGATCTGAGGTAGCTGATCTTCCAGATAATTGAGCTATATTGTAAATGGAGGAAATCTGGGGGGTCAAAAAGGCTGTATATTGACATTGAATTGAAGTTATCTTTATATTTAGAAGTAATAGAATCACTTTAGTTAGTGCCAAGGGCCTTCAGGCAATTACAAGAAGCTGGGTGAACGGTATGGGCCATACATCCAACTTCATTAGCCTTTAAACAAAATCTGGGACAGATGGCTTTGATTTCTTGTGTTATTCTATTGTTGACTGAGGCATTATTGGTTGTGATGCATATAATTTTTTGTTTGAGATTATATTGATGAAGAACATTCATGAATTTGATTGCAAGTGATTCTTATGAATGGTTTTCTGAAAGGGAGTAGATGTGAGCCTTTGTTTGAGCTTAACATGAACAGAACAAACAACTTACCTTCAATCTTCGAAATACCTATGATAATAGAGATAATCTTAAATTTAGTAACAATTTAGTGAGAAGTCATGTTGGGAATTTTCCAGGCATCGGTCATAAAAGAGACATCAATTTAATTTTTTAAAGCATAATGTCAAATTGATTCTTGCTCAGTGCACTAATATATTGGTAAAATCTGGATTGCAAAGCTCCAAGAGAGCTCAGAAGGCTGTTGATTCCATAATTGAAAGGGGGAAAATCTTCCTAACAAAGAAAATTGACCAGTTCTGTTTTGATTAATACAGAAAGTGAAATGTGCATAAATTTATATGTCAGCATTGTTGGTGAAACCAATACATGAAAACACACCTTTTTGGCATCAATATGGTGCACATACTGATCAAGTGCGTGACACTTTGCAAGAGGAGATGATAAAGTTTTGGGATTAGCCACACAATGAGAGAGATGTAAGCTCTGGATCATCCCCTTGGTGCTTCTAGTATGGTTGCATTTGAGTCATTTGTTACAGGTCTTGCCTAATTGGTAAGCATATTGGAATTGCATGTATTGATCATAAATGTTAGAAAAGTATACCCAGACCCATGATTGTCTTCTGGCTGTTGGTTCAGTATTGCTTGAGGTGGAGTGAATTGAAGATGGACCTGAAGAAATTCAAAATGAAATTTTTTGAAAAGGAAAAAAAACAGAATTAAATTTTTGGAGGGGAAAGGAAGTTGGAGAAAAGAAAAAAAAAAGAAAGATTTTGGAACTAAGAATGAAATGATTTGGGGGGAAAGGAAGTTGGAGGAAAAAAAAGTTGGGTAAAAAAGGTGGGAATAAAAGGAAACCAAAACATGGTGTATAACAGGAAATACTGGGAGGTCTTGCAGGACAAAAAATGGGTTAGGTATTGGTAAGGGTTTAGGCCTGGGATAGAGCTTGGAATAGATTTCTCCATGGAAAATTCCATGGGGATTAGGCTTAATGGGGACCCCATACAGGCCAAAATATGAGGTATTGAAGGATAAACAAGACTCTTTGTATAATTGACATATCATATTCAAGGATATGGGATAGTGTCCCACAGTATTGGTTTCTTGACATTACTGTGGGATTTTGACCTTAAAACTGCTATAGGTTTGTCAGTTTTGAAGATAATGAGCTCAAATTAGGTTAATTGTGTATCCCTGGATGAGGTATACACAATGGTATCTCATTTGGTATGTGTTAAATTCAACATGGAAGGTTATTCCACTTTTAAATCCCATTATTAAGATATAGATTTTTCTTGAATCCTGTATGGAGTGTGTTTGCTCCATAACCTTTGTTTTAGATGGGCTATGAGGAAATGGATTGCACCATCAGAGAGCCCTGATTGTGCTCTTTCCAAAGAAACCCCAAAGCTGCAGAGGTTAGATGAGAGGTGAATATGATATTCACCCTTATTTGGATTTGATTTGGCCATAACTTCTGTAGTACTAGTGCTAGCTTGATTTGGCTAGTACCATTGGATATCCCTGGCTGAGGGATTCAATTTTAAAACCAACTTGATGGGGCTCTTCCCCTAACTTGTTATTTTAGATGAGAGATGAAAATTAAGGTTAATGCTCAGCTCTTGCTTTGAGCAGGAATAACTTTGTTAGTCTTTGCCTTATGGTTATGGGAGCTATATATTTGGAAAGAGGTGATTTTCCTCTTTCTTTTAGAAAAATTCATGAGATATTTTGGCTGTAATTCTTGTTCTCTGGTTTTGAGTCACAGGCTGACAAGTTAAAAAAATTATTTGTAAAACAAAGAAATGAATGCCAGATTGACTGAAAAATTGATCAAGAAAGAATTTCATCACTACCAAAAATGAGTTCATTTTGACAATGGAATTTAGATTAAATTAGAATTTAATAAGTAAATTTTTGTTTGTTTCCAAAATTCTGCCTTCTAGAACTATATAAAATTAGTTGTTCCACATTTATCTGGAACTCATTGGGTATATCAAAGCTTGACAAGAATACCACTGGGTGTATGAAGCTCATAAATTTGAAACCAGTTTTAACACCCTTTGAGAGCTTCAGTAGATTATAATCAGAATTTTCAATCAGCTTCTTAACTTAACAAGTTTCAACAGAAGCCCAAACTGTGTCAGGAAGGGGAAAATTTAGTAAAGTGCCATAAACAAAGCATGTATTTGAATTTTTTTTCACAAAAAAAAGTGCATGGACAATATCTTTCCCTTCATTTTTTGACACTTACATACCTTGTCTTTCCTTGATCACACCCTCTTATATTAGATTTTGGTTGTTTGTGGCACTTTTTAAGTCGTTTTGATCCAAAATAATCTTTTTAATTTTATAATAATTACATATCATTTTTCCATTTTTACAATGATATTTATTTGTGAAAAAATAAAGCAATCATTCATGATAAGGTCACATATACATTTAAATTGGAATAAACAAATAGACTAAAAAACTTGTAAAAAATGCAAAAATAGTAATTAAAGTTTGATATAAAATCCTACCATCTGCATTTATAACCACTTCCATGCAGTTGGCCATTGAATGTAAGAGTTTATTTAAAAAATTGATTGGGATTTTCTTCAATGCCACTGTAATGGCTTCTCACAAATTGCCCATTGTGTAGTGGTTGTAACTCTTGATAGCCCTGCTATTCAATTTTTCCATAGGTTTTACATTGGGTTCAATTCTGAGGAGTGAGTGGACCATGGCATCTTTATAGTGACATTGATTTGATATTTGTGCAATCTGAAATTAGAGAAATCTGATGGTGCCCTTGAGCCATATGGTCAAAAAAAGGCTTTAATGCTAGCTTTTACATGGTTGAAATCAAGTTGGCAGCAGTGAGAGACACCCTTCAATAAGAACTAATGGTGCCTTGGTGGAACCAGAGAATGCACCCAAATAATCGTCAATCACCAATCAGATCAATGATTGAGTTGAAGGTTTTTGAGGTTGAATTTTTGGGCTGGGGTTTGCCAAACCCTTAAAAAACCCAATTAATTGCCAAACTCAAAGGAGGAATCATCTGACCAAACAATTAATGACCATTGTTGAATGGTAAAATGCTCGAATTGGTGTGCAAACTCCAAATGCCTCTGGAAGTCAACTGGCTATAAGTAGGGTTTCTTGGGGGTGATGAATGATTGTTTTCCTACCCTATGAATCTCTTTTGGGATGGTTTGAATCAAGACTAGTTTTGTAAGTGATTTCAAAACTTCTTCTAAGGCTTCTTGGAAATTTTGAGTAAACAAATTGCACATTTCATTATGATTGGCTCAAAAACCCGATTTTCCTTTGGTCTTGCAGGTTCCACAGTCATGGAAACATCATATTGTGTCATAAACCATTGTCTTGGAAATATGAATATGGTGGGTTATCACTTGATATGAAATCCCACAATTTTGCATTCCAACACTTTGGGCCCTAGTTTCCACAATTAGGTAAGTTGAAATTCTTCTATTTTATGAAATAGATTTACTACTTTAAATTAAAAAAAGAATAATTTGAAAAAGCTTCATTAAAAAAACATACTGTGTATAAAATCAAAAGGAAAACAAATTTTTTCTTATTTTCAATTCAGGTAATCATTTTGTTGTTGATGTTGAAAAAACAAGTTTTTTTTTGTTATCTTCATAAAATAATTACCCTTTTTGTTATCTTCATAAAACTATTACCTTTTTGTTATTATTACTTAAGAAATTTTTGCCTTTTGTCATTGTTAAAAAAACTTTCATTTTTTTCATTTTAAAAAATTATTCAACAATATTAACCATGGAAAAAAATAAAATACACTATAAGAAACTATTATAAAAATAATCATAAAGTACAAAATATGGAAAGAAAGAAATGAAATATTCACCATTATAAGGTGAAATAACATGACTTTGATAAGGAGAAATGTGAAATAAAATGATTCTGGTAAGGAGAAACATGAAAAAAAATATGAAAATGACAACAAAAAAGTTATAATCCGGATGTGCACAGACAACATATATGTTTGTTTGGACATATGCTTCATGAGACTTTACATAAAATAATGCTTCTCCTTTGAAAACATAAAAATGTTGAAATATCATGCAAATGAACTTTAAAATTGATTATTTTACCATTAGTTGAATCACAGAAGCATGAATATCAGTTATTGATTACTTGAATTCCAAAATTTAACCTCAAAGACCTGAATTGAAATTCCCCAACAGAGCTTTGAAATTTTGAAATTGTATACTTCTTTTCATTATTAAAAGTTCTATTAGCAACAATTATTAAGAAATTTTGAAACTTGCAATTACCACATTACAAATTTCAATTTTCTTTTGAGTAAAATAACAAATTGAAATTTTGGGATTTGCAAAATTCCACACCTCATTTTATATAGGATTTCACATAAAAACCTATGTTTTTGGGTTACCGAATTCCACATTATCTTCTTCAAAATTTTCATTTTTTTTCAATAATAAAGTTCATTCACTTGAGAGGTAATTCAAATCATATTGATAATTCATAAATGCATAATAATTGGAGGCTTCACTAAATCCTTAAATAGTTTTATTGCAAAAAAATCTTGTTCCATTTCAATTCAGATTTCATATTGTTTTGAAATTACACCACATATTTATTAAATGCAATCTGTTTTGATTTCTAAATAATCTCATTGGGTTTTTTTATTTCTCAAAAAGGAAATAATAAAGACCTATGAGCTTGAGATGGGAAAACCTCATTAATTTTTGCTCTTTTTCATATTCTGAACCCAGCCAATTGATAAGATTGACTCTCAAGCTTATATATGTTTTTTAAGGTTCAAAAAGGTACCATAATTCATTTCTTTGAAAGGATTGATCAATAAATATTCCATGATAATGACTCACCAAAATATAATTTTTGAATTTGAATAATTCCAAAATATTTATTCAAGATTATGAACTAACTGATTGTTTTTTTAAGGTAAAATATGAGTAAAATAGTTGAAATTCTTTATTATTATTTACTCAGAAAATTATATGAAAAATGGGCTTCATGTGGTCTGCTTGTAGCTATGACATTAAAAAATAAAACTGAAAGATACATAGAGAGTTAAAAAAACAAAATAAATAAATCTCAGCTACACATTAGGGCGTCCCAAACCTTCCAAATCCCACATTGGAAATATTATTTTTTTCCCAAATTCTGCATTCAATTATTGAGAGTTTTTTAAATATCACAGATGTTTAGCTGTTGAGTTTCAGGTACAAAAGACCTATGTTTAGGTCACCAAATCCCACATTTGCTTCTTGAAAATAATCAATTCACCTCACTAGGAAAGTGAAATAAGCTTACAACCGACTTTCAGTGCCTTGGCCATGAATCCATTGAATACTAATTTGAGGTATTACCCAAGAAGTAAAGATTTTTCTAGAAAAAAACCTAGATAAATTGGACTTTGGAAATCATAAAAATTTTAAATCATTAAATATATTCATTGAAAAAAATTTCCAAATATAAAAAGAATAATTCTCCAATTTTCCAAATAATCTCATTGAGAAAATGGTTTTTTGAAAAAGATTATTAATAGCTATCAGATTTAAATATGAAGATAAAATGGATTTTTGAAATTTTTTAGATTTTTAATTCAAATTATTCATAAGCTTGAGTATTGGACTTACTGAATTTTTCTCTTTGAGAACTTACCACAAATAATAACTTAAAAACAATCAATTGATTCATTATTTCTAAGGTTTGTCTATGAAACTCTTAATAATATTACTTATTATTGAGAGTACTATCACTTTAATCAAATGAGGATACAATACAATTGAATATTATAAGCACAAATTTCCTTGTAATTATTGGGGAGTCTCAAGCATGCCAAATCCCAAATTAAAGAATTGTGGTATTTTGAAGGAAATCCCACATAGAAAACCCTAGTATTTTGAAATCCAAATGTTGAATCTTTTTTGACTGAGGGAACATGAATTTCTAACAAGCTTGGGATTTCCAAAAATGCTGTAATTTCAAATTTGAAACCTAAGAAATTCATTTTTGAATTTTGACATTTTGAGTACTCAAAAAATCACTTGGTTTTGGTAATTTTATAATTCCTTTCAATAATACTTAATCATCCTCAATATGATTTTAATGATTTTAATCTTAAGTTTCTTCCTAAATTTTCTCAAATTTGTTTGGCCTTTCATATGTTTCTTGCAAAATTCGACATATTAAATCTCAAAAAGGCACACAAACACTAACACAGCACTCTGCCCATCTGACTCATGTTGAATATAAATCTATCATAAATTGGTTGAAGAACAAATCAAAATATGATGCTTGTTTTGGGACAAGTTGTACAGCCTTAGTTAGAAGGCCACCTTTGAAAAAGAAATAATTCTAAAGTATGGCTATTGAGGTAAATCAGAAGTCTGAAAACCATTTGAATATTATGGAAGAAAGTATGTGTGATGGATTGCAAAAATTTGAGAAGAAAAATACTTTGGTAAAACAATTTGGGCATTCAACTGGTTCAGGCATCAAAGGGGATGATGAGATCAATGGTATCAAGGAAATGGCTGATAAGCTGGAAAGGATGTGCCTTTGTTATAATGAAATGGATACTTTATTTGGTCACAGGCCCAATATCAACCAATTGCAATGGTTTATTTACAGGAGGATGCTTCCATTGAAAATTACCAGGACCAAATTGATCAAAACTTAGAAGTATGCATTTATTCTTGCTATATGGCTATTCATACTAATGTATTTTCTTTATTTAAATTTTAGAATTCAAACCTAGAAGAAAAAAATCATGCAACAACTATTGAGACTCCAGAACTCCAGGATTAATCAAATATGGTGGATTAATATGTAAGATATATATATTATGGGCTCTTATTGTTGTTTTGTGATGGGTTTAAATGCTTCTTTTAGCTAAAAAAGTCAGATAATGATCTAATAGACCATCATAAATGGATGGAAAATTTAAACCTGAAGAATTGTAGTGGTGGGCATAAAAAATGAATGCATGTGTTTTCACCATCTTATACACATTTTTTGGAAAAGAAAAGAGATAGTGAGTCATTATTTTTACTACTAATTGATAATAAATACTCATTTACTTTTCATTTTGATGGGCTGTGAAACTTCACTCATTCAACAATTAGATTGGGATAAGGAAAAACAGAAAGACACCAAAATTGCTGAGGTTGTGAAAATAAAGAAAGAAAAGGTCTTAATGGAAATGAAATTCAGGTTTGAAAGGTAAAAGAAAATGGAAGATAAAAAGCTTCAGCATAAAATGCATTTTGAGCAGAGCAAACTTCAGAGGCAAATGGATTTTGAAAAAGATGAGGTTGTGAACAAAATGGAGCTCAAAGGACAGCAAAGGTAGATGGATTTTACTCTTGTCTAAATGAGCTCTGCAGCCTCACTTTCTGAGGTAGACAGGATTTCTTATTAAATTAAAACGTATTTCTTCACATTTTCTAAGAAAATGCCTTATTGGCTTGGAGGTTTATTGTTGTGAAACATGGTGTTGATATTGATGAAATTGATATATATTTTTCTCAGAGTATATGTGGATATATATGAAGAAACATTGCACAGGTTCAAATTTGCAAGCTGTGAAAGTTCTGATTGCACATGTTTGAGCCTTGAGGTATATTTTACATACCCAAATAGGCCACAAATATCTTTAAAAATAAATTTTGAACTATGCATAACCCATAATTCATGCATATATTTAAAATTCATTTTTTTTTATTTCAGAAAAGATGAATAACTTTTTTGTGAGTAAGTAAATCCATGGATTTAGGACCAGATTCAGATTCTACACAAAAATTCACCTAGGCTAACTCAATGGAGCGAATAAGCTTAAATTAACTGTAAGAGGTGGTAATATGGAAAATACTTCAATACCACATAAAAGAATTGTGAATTTTCTTTTCTCAATTTCAAGCCAAAATAATGGGAATGTGAGAAATTCCATGTTACATATAAACTAAAAATAGTGTTACGCATGTTTGTGGAACTTAAAATTGTGGTATTCTTACATAAAATTTTGGCACACCCATAGTGGATATCAGTCTTCAAGCCTGAATTTCTATTTTTGATGTGAAAATAGTCAAGGGGGACAAAAGAGATCAAAGAGAGCCAGGGTACCCAACTTCTGAGGCCTCTGAGGCATGGACAGCTCTAAAGCTTTGATACATGGCAGATCTTGGCCCAATCAGGATACTAAAACCTTTTGGGAACTTGGTTACCAAGTTAAAATCTCATGAAATCATAAGAAAATAGCAAATAAGCTGCTATTTTGACGTGCCAAGGAGGTAAAGAGAAACTTATACTCCTTTAACCATGTCAATTATTAATTATTTTCCATTGATAAACCACAAGATAGTAATTGAAACCCTTTTTGGACCAGTATCCATTGATTTACCTCATAGCAACCAGCAATATAGTATTATTTGCAATTCTATGTGGAAATGAGGTAAAAACTTCAAAAATTCATCAAAAATACAATTCTTAATTAATCTTTCTGAAACTTTCAGGAACAATTGAGAGCATCACAATTCATATAAAAATAAAAGAAGTCATCCTTTCATAGGTAAAATTCAAAGTTCTACTTACAGTCCATTTTTGATGATTCCATGTGAAACACTGAATCTTCAAAAATTCACAGAAAATACAAACTGTGATGAAATTTCCAATAAAATTGATAACGTTGAGAGATAAATATCTTTTTAAAATAAAAAAATAATTACAGTTGTTACTTTTCTTATTCTTAACCATAAATGGGTTGGTAGTCATGTAAAAACATCAATTAAGTAATGATGATAATCTTATGTGACAACAGATGATGCAATCAATAATCCAAAAAAGATTTATTACTTTATCACTCACTGGTCCTTCAGTTTTCTCTATGGAAGGCCTCTGTGAGCTTTGATTGACTTAAAAGAGGCCTCCGCTCGCTGTTTTTTCCAAAAGAATCACATTATTCAATTATAGCATTATTAACAACAAGTGAGTATTAGTTAATCTTTCCTTAAGTGTTTTATTCTTTCAGAATCAATAAGAAAGATGTGAAATGATAGAAATCAACTATATATTGCTTTAATCCTGTTATAAATCAATTTTTATATTTTAAATCCACAATTATCCTTCAAATTTCTCTAGTATCATATTTCAATAAATTCTTTGGAATATTAGTGAGTGTTTTGTTTTCATTCTTAAAGTTTTTCTCTAATAATTGTTTTCTTCAAAAATTATAGTAATAATTATTCTTGAGAAAAGGTAACTATATATTAAAATAATTTCATTCTTTTGATAAAGAATTTTTATTATTAAATACTTCTTGTAATTGATTCTTGTAGACAATTACTGCATCCTGTTATAATCACTAGTAGTGTATAACAAGTAAAAGAAATAATTAATTAATTAATTATTTAATTGTGGTTAGAATAATTTTTAATTTTATATTTCATAAGAGCAGTCATAGTACTGTTGATTAATAGTAACATTATCAACAGTTTCATAGAAAAATCTTACAACATGAATCAATGTCATCCTGTGACTCAAAACCAGAGAAAAAGCATGACTTCCAGAATACCATAAACCAATGGTAGAGCAAAATACCACCAAAACATGGAGCTGAGCCAAACAGGCTCAAAAGGTATAAAAGAAGAGGAAACTCACCTCTTTCCAAATATTCAAGTTCCATAATCATAGGAAAAAGAATAACAAAGCTATTCAACCTCAAAGAAGTTTCTGGGCATAAACCTTAGTTTTCACCTCTCATATAAGATCCAGAGAAAGAGGCTGAACCCCATCACATGGGTATTCATATTGAATCTCTAAATAAGCTCTATCTAATGGTACTAGTCAAATTGAGCTAGAACCAAAGCTATAGAAGCTATGGCCAAAATAAGGTCAAATAAGGGTGAATAAAATATTCACCTCCCATTCAACTTCTAGAGCTTTAGTGTGAGATACTCAAAGTGGGGTCTCTTTGGAAAGAGCACAATAAGGGCTATCTGATTGTCCCATCAATTTACCCATATCCCATATAGAAAAAAAATTATTGGGAAAACAAGTTCCATAAAGATTTAGAGATAATCATATATCTGGATAACTAAAATTGAACATGGCATAGCTTTACTATATTTGATGTTAGCCATACCAAATGAGGTATCATTGTGTAGATCCCCTCCAGGGCTACACAATGAACCAACTTTGAGCTCAATCTCTTAAAAACTGACAAAGGTATAGCAGCTTTAAGGTCAAAGTTTCACAGTTAGACCAATACAGGTTTACTGTGGTATACTATCCAATAAGTATGATTATGAGGTGTCAAATAGACAAATACGCTTGTTTATATTTCAATACCTCATCTTTAAGTCAAATAAAGATGTCCATAAAGGTTCTGTACAGCTTCTGACGCATCAGAAGCACCAGAGCACACCTGTAAGCTCCATTGGTGAAAGCTTTCACCCTGTATAGGGTAAAAATGACAAGTTGTGGTTCTAAAACCACATTTCCACCCAATACCAGTCTTTATTGAGTGTGTAGAGCCACAAACCAGCCCACAGTAGTGAAATGTTTCACTCTGTGGTTGTGTGCAGAGGTAAAAAACATCCAACTACCCCTGAACAAGATAAAAGGAAGCCTTTCCTCACCAGAAGGCCAATCCATAATCCTTTTCTCAATATTCCTATGTGATATATCTTCTTAAAGAAGTGGTACCTTTAGAATTAAACAGGTATAATTATAATTTTAATTATTGTAGGTTTTATTTTTGTAAACCAACAGATACACACTACACCCAGGGCTATCAATAGCACTCACCATCACTAAATTCATTTCATATAGCCCTTTTAACCATCTACTCACTTAATCATCATCATTATTTTCGTGTCATACTCATACTTATAGTTCTTTATTATCATTGCACTGCTATATCATAGAGTCACCCTGACAATCAACTCAAATTCTTTAAATATATTCATCTGGCCCAATTTTCAATGAACTGGGCTGGAAAATGTTTATTTGATTGTTTTGTTTTCAATTCAATTCAATTTAATTCTTTTCCAGCCAATTTTTTTGAAAAATTATTCAACTTCTTCTTCAATTGAAATTTTCTCAACAGAAATTTTATTTAATGTTAGCCTTCTTCATTTTAATTCTAAATCTATCCAAATTGATAATAATATCCAATCAAAAACCTCAGTTTTATTCCACAAACCACCACCTTCACTTCACAATCTCAGTCAAGTATTTCATATTTGACTCCTTATAAGTCAATATCAACTGAATTTTCTTTTGTAAAATCAACTCTAAGCTCTTTTAATTAATAATTTATATTTCATATTGTTATTGGTGGAACAAAAGGCTTTATTATTGTATTTGAGGATTATTTTATCTATATTTTCTATAACCACAACAACCACAATCATCCATCATCCATCACCATCACCATCATCAACACCATAATCTATCTCCATCACCATCATACATAATTCTCCACCATATCACCTCAATAACACCCCTAATTGCTGTTAAATCACCTCATCATTAATCCTAAGCGCATTGGAATCGCTTCTTATGAGATTAGGAAGATTATTTCATTTTTTTTATTATAATTTAAATTTAATAAATTT
The DNA here is from genome assembly GCA_023105745.1 of Austropuccinia psidii. NCBI lineage: Eukaryota > Fungi > Basidiomycota > Pucciniomycetes > Pucciniales > Sphaerophragmiaceae > Austropuccinia > Austropuccinia psidii. The sequence goes on from JALGQZ010000001.1 coordinate 3,472,822, forward strand.
TAATATTAAAAAAAGAAGAAAAAACTTACCAAGCAGTTTGTAATTGATTCCAAATTGTTTTTAAGGCTTTATTTTCTCTTTTGAATATGAACATTTTTTTAAAAATTATTATTTAGGGTGTTGGTAAATCCACATGAGCCCTTACATATTTTTGTTAAAAAAGTTTGTGTTTTTTCTACAAATTGGTAAAAACACATAAGGGGTGCTTTTCAATTGAAATGTAGCTATTTATGAAATTTTTAATGCCATTTATGGAATTGTTAATGTCATTTATGGAATTCTTATGGCATTGTTAATCAAATTTTTGATGACATTTATGGCATCTATATTTAATTTTTGATGCCACTTATGGAGCTTTTAACTCTATAAATGGCATTCTTCTGTTACTGTTGATTCCATAAATGGCACTGTTAAAACCATTTATGGCATGGCAATGTCATTTTTGATGCCATTTATGGCACTGTTAATGCCATAAATGGACTTTTTATGCTGTTTTTAAGACCATAAATGTCAGTTTCATGCATTGTCTGATGCCATTTATGGAACTGTAAAACTTTTTAATAAATGATATAAATCTCACTGTTAATTCCATTTATGGCCTTGTTATGGCACTATGTATGCCATTTATGGCATTATTATGTCATTTGTGATACCATTTATGGCACTGTTCATGCCATTATTTGAATTTCAAGTTGCATTAATGCCATACCTTAGATTTTTAATTACATCAATGTCATGAATGGAATTCTCAATTTACTTACAAACATGAAAAAAGGACTTTTTGGGCCTTCACTTCTCCCACCAAAAAAACTTCCCAAAATTATGGGCTTCTGGTTTTTCATTTTCAAGATTGAACCCTTCATTTTAAAAAGGAAATGAAGTAAATTATCAAGTGGGAAAATGTTGAATGTTTTTTTTTTAAAAAATAGGCCATTTTTTAAAATTGGGAAAAAAATGGAAACATTTGTGGATCTTCACATCCCATGTTGGAAAAAATATGGAAAAATATATATGAAAATTCTCAAACCAAAGCCTGAGGATTATATTCTTCAGAATTTGGCCACTTATGTGTTTGTACTAAAGGCTCATGTGCATTTATCAAAACCCATTATCTAGGATTGGAAATCAAGTAAGAACTAGTTCTTAATCATTCTTGAAGCCATCTGGCTTCATTGGAGAGGCCAGATATTTTTTAGTAATTGTTACAACTAGTTCCAAATCACTTGTGAAGCCATCTGGACTCATTTAAATATCAAATGAGGCTAGATGGCCTCCTGTTTATTAGCTTAGTTTCATATTTATAATAATATTATTAATATCTATTCAAAAATAATATAATATTTTGTATAATATCGTTAATTATATTTTCCAAAGATCAAACTCTTTAAGTTGATTCATCCTCACTCATCATTATTATTCTAAGTATGCTATTTCTTAATGTTTTTTTAATTAATCTAGAGGTGAATTAAATAAGGGCTGTTTTTTACTTATTAATAATGTTTCCAGCTTTCCAAAAAATCTGGAATCAAAACATAAGGCTGAAAATTCCACTCCTATCAATGAAAATACATCTTCCTCTTCCTAATCCTTTGAAGAAAACTCATGATGGCATGGTTTGGCCAAAACCAATGTTATTCCATCATGAGTTTCTTCAAAGTAATTACATTCCTCTCACCAATAATGCATCATTGGAATTAATTTATTATTATAAGATTTTCACAGAACCAGTCCATCCTAAAATCCTTCCAAGTGATCAGGCCACTTTATCAAATCCATAATCTTATGCTTTATTCGCAAGACAACAGAGAAAATTAATCAAAAATTCCAGAGAAGCCTTGAAGATCTCAGGCACAAAACACAATAAAATGAAGAATGTCTTAGTGCTATAAATAAGGCCCAAGCAGGATCATCAAACTTGGTCCAAGCTTCCTCTCCAAAGTCCTCCCGATAATCCATACATATTGGTTGGTAAATGAATTCCTTCCAGATTATCCATTATAATTTATCAAGTGCATTCTTTCAATCAGCCCACCTTGATATTTCAAACACTCAAAAATCTCATTATTTCCCCAAATAAATTATCCAATAATCAGCCAAAAATCAAAACCAATAAAACCCTTTTGGGGGTAGTATGAGAGGAATCGGGTTTCAACAGGGTTCTGATGAAGGAAAATAATCTTGGGTATATGCAAGAAAACCAGGATTAACAATGCAAGAAATTGAAGATAAAAAAAACGAATGTACTAAACTTAAAAGCTTTGAGACCTTCATTAAATCAAGAATTAAAAGTTTATCCAAATTTTACCATGAAGATAATCTTCAAGTTATGCAAGAAGCAAGCCTTCCCAGCTTTAGTAAAGCATATTGGACCCAATAAAACAAATTCAAATCCTTTTCCAATGTACTCATTACCACGAATGGATTCCACAATAAGTTTCATTTTGAAAAAAATGAGATGAATTTGTGGAAATATGGCATCTTCTCTTTCATTGAAAAAACAGCTATCTTTAATCCTGTTCCCACTCCAATCAGCTCAACTGGAAATGCAATTCATTTCACAGAATTTAAAGTTGAAATTGACTTTTCTGAACAACCAGAAATAATGGAAGTACTCTGGAAATCATCAGACATCTCACTGTCACATAATGGAATGTGATCTACAGCTTTCCAGTATTAACCGGTCTTTCAACCGGTGTGGAACTCCTTTTAGTGTGGGATTGGATAAGGCAGTCCTTGAGGGGGAAATCACAGGTAAACAGTTTTGAGTTTCTGAAATAATCCTGTAACCAAGGGTGCTAATGGTGTTTTAGCTGCCCCTCTGAATATACTAAACAATCTCCCTACAGAGCTCACAAATCAATATTTAAGATTGTGGCTTTACAACTAGAGAAGACTTTTTAGCAGTCTCTATCAGACCTATTCAATAATCAGATAAGTAAATTATAAGTTAAAACAGTATAAAATATAGTTTTCAAATAATAATATAAGATGATTTTAAGGGTAAAACCTTAATAGTATAAAAGCTTGATTTAATATAATAGTAATAATATATATTTTAAGGGGTAAGTTCAAATTGATGTTATATATGTTATAATACTTAATGTTTTGAGAGGGTAATTTTTAATATAATATAATAATAAGACCTTTAATAATTTATTGGTAAGATATTGTTGAATATAGAGAGGATGTTTGTTAAATATATACAAGATATAATAGAATATAAGGGTAGGATTTTATATATATATAATAATATATAGTTGTAAGGTTGGTTTTTTAATATGAAGATATAATAAGACTATTTTTCCTGTATAATGTAAAGGGTATGGTGATAAACTCAATATTATTGAGTATTATTGATAGTATTATAATTATAAGACTAATAATTTAAACATAGGGTGGATTAATAATATTAAGTAGACCTTCTGTTAACTACTATTAATTAGAAATAACTATGAATTAAACTTATCAGTCTATAATACTTTTATAAAATAACTAGATTAACCTACTAGTAAGAGATGAATAGTTATTCTCCTTCTTGGTATATAACTAATTGGATTCATGGGGAAAAGAGGAAAAAAATGAGGGAGAGAGGACCTTTATTTATATTCTTTGGGCTCTCCATAGAGACACTCAAAAACAAGGGACTTAGAATTTTTCACTTCTTTTGGCTGGGATAATTTTTTTATAGTGGTGTGATACCATTTGTTTGGTTTGTTGCACCAATTTATGTATGATTATATAATCTGAGATGTTTTTGCTGGTGAGGAATTTTGAGATGGTGTCATTTGATCAAGATATTGCACCATATGTTTGGTGTATTGCACCATTTCTGAAGGGGTGATGTGATTTTGTACAGCTATTGCACCATAGGTCTGTGCACTGTTTGAACTTTAGGTGGAGAATTCTGTGTATTGTGGGGATTCTATTTGTCCTGTATGAGTTTTTCCTTTTCTTTATCTAACTTAATTCTGTTTTTAATTTAAATTTACTGGCTTATCAGGTGGCTGTGCTTGTGTTTCCACAGATATGCTGTGTAATTTAAGGTTTTTGATGGATTTTCCTTGCATAAATTGATTGCTTTCTCTTTCTTTCTGTCTTGTGACTGTTGATTAATAAAGCTTTAATTTATTCCTTATTGAACTGTCCTCAGTTTAATAACTGCATTGCTGAGTAATCCAATGGTTGAGCAGAGCTTGGGTAGCTTGAGTGTTACACTACCCCTTTCACTGGTAACTTTAACATTCTTGCTAGTTTGTCTTTTTCTTTTCCTTATTTTATTGTTATTCTTGTAACCAAATGGTCCATTCTTCCAGGATTTGATTATGGGATTATACATTTTGATGAATTTAAATCCATTTTATTGCTGAATTCCTCTATTATAGTTGATTAATTATTGATTTTTCTTTGTTATTTCTTAAATTTAGAGCCTTATAAATGAAATTTCACTTGAAACTGGGCCAACAAGGTATGGAATACCACATCCCCCTCTCCATTTAATGCTGTCCCCAGCATTCCAGTTTCAAGAGGAACATTCTTGGTTCATTCATCAAAACCTCATTTATTTTAGTTTCTATTTTAATAACTTCACTTGATATTTTCTGTTTTTAGCTCTTTGTATTGATTTTGAATATCCATAGCTTCTTCTTTTGTGTTGTCTTCTTGACTTTGTTTTAAAATATAACTATTTTTGATCATTTTCATCTTGATATAGTTGATTTTGTTTTATTGGTTGATCTTCATCTTTCATTTTATTTATTTATTTATTTCTTTGTTAAAGAGGATTTTGATAATGAAATAAAATTATTTTCTTTCTTTTCTTTTCTTTTATTGTAATGAATAATAATGCAATTTTAAGGTCATACTAAAGACCATTGCTTGAGTTATTTGAAGTGATAATTGATAAAAAATAATAATAAATAATTTATTCCGACAGTTTAAGGTCTTATCAAGGACCTATTATTGAAGTAATTTTGTTGGAAAAATATATAAAAAAAAGCAAATATTTGGACAGTTTAAGGTCTTATCTAGGACCTCTCTTCTTTTTATTTTGTTTTTTTGATTGGGTTGTTCTTTCTTCTTGTCTTTGGTTTTGCTTAATTAACCTTAAATGGTAGGGCCATCCCCTCTCCATTTAATAATTGTACAATCATTTGTAATTTTTTATTTTTATTTTTATTTTTTCTTATATAATAATATTTTTCTTTATATAGTATGAATATGATGGGTGTAAAGAAAAATTTCTAAGAGTAATAATATAAAATAATATCAACTCATCACAAAATATGATATGAGTTTTATATGAATTTGAGATAAAAAAATAAAATAAGATAAAATAATATGAAGTAATATAAAATGATAATCAATAAAGTAAAATAATATAGACTCTTTCTAAAATGATACTAATCAATATAAATGTTAAAGAAATAATAATAAGGAGGATTATTTAACTACTTTTGCGAATAAAACTAGTTTAAGCTCTTGATGAATCTCTTGAATCACTTTTTTTATTTATTTTTAGTATATTAGTTATTATTAATGGTGGGTGGCCTTTTTATTGTTATTGAGGATTGACACCCCCCTCTCCATTCAATAATTGTAACCTATTTTTTTTATTCTATTTTATTTTTATAATAATAAAATTAATTTAATATAAATGATAATAACATTTTTTTAATTTAAATAATAATAATGAATTTAATATAATATAATGATAATATATCTAATTTAATATCAATAATAATAATATTTATTTATATTTATATTTTTTATTTTTTATTTTTTTCTAATAATAAATTTTAATTTAATTTAAATAATAATACTATTATTTTTATAATAATATATTTAATTTAATATGAATAATAATAATAAATTTTAATTTAATATAAATGATAATAATATTTATTTATTTATTTTTTTTTTTTTCAATAATAAATTTAATTTAATAATAATGATAATATATTTTAATTCAATATAAATAATAATAATAAGTTTAATTTAATTTAAATAATAATAATATTTTTTTCTTTTTTTAAATTATACAATAATAATATATTTAATAATTTTTTTTTTGAAGTTCCCAGTGTGAATACTCCAAAATTAATTAATTGTACTTCTTATCTTCCCGCAGGTGATGGATCTTCTTCCAACTTTAATTTTAACCCTCTTGCCTCTTCTATTAAAATAAAAATAATAATTCACAGTACAATACTGTAGTACTCCTTAAGCCCGGTCCCCAATCCCAAGAATTTAGGGATTTCCCACGGGTAGCCCCATTGGGCTCGGGACTCGGGACTGGATTTCTCAAGGTTTTTCTTTTATCCCGTTAGGGCTCGGGCACGGGAAGAGTAATGAATCCTGGACGGGATTTTTATCATTTTTTATGCAAGAAATATAAAGAAAAAACATTAAAGAACCAAAGAAAGAAACAACAGAAAAAGGCTAAGACTCATAATAGAGTAAGCCAAATGTACGAGCCCAATCCTTCACACATGCCAACTGTTTGACATGCATGGGTGTGAGAGAAGCTTGCTGATAAGTTAATATTTTTCTACCACCTGAGAATACATGCTCTAATGGAGCACTTGTGGCAGGTATGGCTAGATAATTGCGCACCATCTGAGCTAAGGTGGGAAACAATTTACCTCGAGACTTCCAGAAGATTAGGATATCAGTATATTTTGGCTCAGGAGGTTCTGCAAAATACCGCTGCAATTCCTTTTCAAAACTGCAGCCATCACCTGAAGTTGATGGATACATCTTATCGAGTAAGCCTGTTGTCTTCTCGATGTTCACATGTGGTTCTGAATCATTGTTGTTGACATATTTATTTGCTTTGTCTTCAAAAACTTTGGATAGTTGAAGTGATGATGTGTGGAATTCTGCTAAGGTATACTCATGTGTTGCAAAGAAAACTTGCTTTATTCTTGGATCGATTATTGATGCACAGATGACGGGACTCTTGCTGAGGACAATGGATATATATTTCGAGATTTTCTGAATCATTGCCTGGGCTGCTGGTTCAATAGGTGCAACGTCATACTGTTCCAAAACCTACAAAAAGGTCGATTAGTTTGGCATCTTTGAAATGTTCAAAATTTATAAAATACCTGTCTAATTGCTTTGATCAACAAAATGTATAGAGGTAATGCCTGATTGATTGTTGGGTAAGTAGACCCACATATGAGGAGTGTTGCTTTGTAGAGAGGTTCCAAAAATTGAACCATGACTTTGGCCTTCTGCCATTCAAGAGGTGAGAGCCGATAACAAGCCAAAGCTTCAGGGGTACAAAAGTGATTATATGCATCTTTCAGTTGTAATGCGCGATTTAACATTTGATAAGCCGAGTTCCATTCTGTCGGTACTTGAGAAAGAAGGGTGTTTGCATTTCCAGGTTTGTTGTTCTTGTATACTAGGTTGACTGTTGTGGCAAACTTGTCTCGTCGTTGTGGGCTGTGGCGTAAGTATGATGCAAGGCGGCTGATCTTGCTTATGATTGAGTTATATTGTAAATGAAGGCCATCTGGGGGGTCAAAAAGGCTGGATATTGACATTGAATTGAGGTTATCTTCATCTGTAGAAGTAATAGAATCGCCTGAGTTAGTGCCAAGGGCCTTCAGGCCATCACGGGCAGCCAGGTGAATGGTATGGGCCATACACCCAACTGCATTAGCCTTTGAACAAAATCAGGGACAAATGGCTTCGATTTCTTGAGCCATTCTATTGTTGACTGAGGCATTATCAGTGGTGATGCATATGATTTTTTGGTAAAGATTATATCGATGAAGCACATTCATAAATTGTGTTGCCAGTGATGCACCCGAATGGCTGCCTGAAAAGGCTTAGATGTGAGCCTTTGTTGGAGCTGACAATGAAAGGAACAGGCGGCTTACCTTTGATCTCCGTAAGACCTATAATAATAGAGATAAGTTTAAAGTCAGTATCAATGTAGTGAGCAGTCACTGCAAGGTAAGCAGTGATGTTGGGACTTGTCCAGGCATCCATTGTAAAAGAGACATCGATTTCATTTCTTAAAATATAATCGCGAATTGATTCTTGATGATAGAAGTAGACATTGGTCAAGTGTGCTGTCAGACTTTCTCGGCGCACTAATATATCCGTCACAGCTGGATTGCAAAGCTCCAAGAGAGCTTGGAAGGCTGATGATTTGGTGATTGAAAGGGGCAAATTGGCTTCGCAAATAAAATAGACCAGTGCTGTTTTTAGTGTTTCGGGTGATAAGTTCTGCAAAAATTGTATGTCAGCATTGTTGGCAAAAGAAATAACAAACAGCACACCTTTTTTGCATTGATATGCTGCACATACTGATCAAGTGTGTGAGACTGATTTTGAATTAGCCACGCGATGCAAGAGATGCAAGTGCTGGCTCATTCCCTTGGTGCTTCCAGTACGGTTGTGTTTGAGTCGTTTGTTGCAGGTCTTGCCAAATCGGTCGATATATTGGTATTGCACGTATTGATCATCAACGTCGGAAAAGTATACCCAGACCCATGATTGTCTTGTGGGCTGGTTGGGGTCATTGGTTGGTGGTTCAGTATTGCTTGGGGTGGAGTGAAGCAAAGATGGAGTGGAAGACATTGACAAAAAGGAAAAAAAGGATGGAAATGGTTGGATGGGGAAGGATTCTGGTGGTAACGAAGAAAAAAGAAAAATAGGGAGAATCGACAAAAAGGAAAAAAAATAACAGAAATGGTTGGATGGAGAAGGATTCTGGAGCAATGAAAGAAAAAAAAAGAAATTAAAGAGAGTTGTAGAGGGGAGAGGAGGTTCGAGGAAACATAGAAAAAGTTGGCTGGTGTATCCCGGAAAATCCCGGCAGGGACTGCGGGATACAATGTGGGTTAGGTTTTGGACAGGGTCTGGACCCAGGATAGGGTTCCGAAAGGACTTTTGCATGAAAAAATCCACGGGGATCGGGCTCAGTACTCCTCCATTTTAGTCGCGATTGAGGTTTTTTTTTTTTTGATTGTTTTTTTTTTTCTTTTAATTTTTTTTTTAAGAAAAATAAAATAAAACAAAAAATAAAAAAAAAGTAATTTATATTTTTTTTTTTGAAAAAAAAATTACAATAAAAAACAGTAATGAATTAATAATTTTTTTTTATTGCAAAGTACAGTACACATTAGTACTGTATTCTCTTTTATATGACTGCAATAAGGTTTTCTTCTTTTTTTTTTATTTTTTTTATCGTTCTTTTTTTTTAAGAAAAATAAAAAAAAGTAATTTATATTTTTTTACATATTTATAAAAAAATAATGATTATAATTTTTTTTTTCTTTTTTATTGTTTTCATTGTTTTTTTTTTTTTGTTTTTTTTGCTGTTTTTGCATCGTTACGATGCTTTTTTTTTTAATTATTATTATAAAAAATTTCATTTTTAATGAAAAATAATAATAATTATGGTATATTTTTTTTTATAATATACTTGTTAATAATTATTATTATATTATTATTTTATTTTATTTATTTTTTTTGATATATTTAAAGTTAATATTAAGATTAAGTATCAATTAATTAAGTTTAATTGATCTTAATTTAGTTTTTATTTTATTTTTATTTTTTATTTATTATTTGTTTTTTTTTTTAGTTGAGTGGAGTTAAAATTGAATGTAACAAATAAATATGAGATTAAATTAATTAAAATTTAAGTTTAATTTAATCTCTGAAATACATCAATATAAGGTGGATTTATTAAATTTGTGATTTTTTGTTTTGAATTAAATTTGGAGTGGGGTTGAGATTTCATTTGACCAAATAATATAAGATAAAATTAATTAAGATTTTTGTTTTAAAATTAAAATTGAATTTTATTTTAATTTAATGTTTGTTTTAGTTGTGTGGAGTTAAGAATTAAATTTAACCAAATAATATGAGAATAAATTAATTAAAATTTTTAAAATGAAATTAAAGCTTTAGTCAATATTGAAAATCAATCAATGTAAGGTTGATTCAATTTGTGCAAAAAAATTTTAAATTAAATTTGAAGTGGGGTTAAACTTTAATTTGACCAAATAATAAAAAATCAAATTAATTAATATTCTGATTTTTTTTTAATTAAAGCTTGATTTGTTTGCTTAATCCAATCAATATATTATTGCTTTAATCTATTAAATTTATTTATTTATTTTTTTAAATTGAATTCTAAATGGGGTTAAATGGTTGATAAGATGTATTTTTAGAGTTTGCATAGCTTTGATTATATAAAATGCTTGAGGGCTAAACTGTGGGTGGAAGAAGCTGGCTCCATCGTTAATATAAAAGGAGTGTTTTCTCCCAATTCCCAGAAAAAAATAATAATTTTGTGTCTTTATAATATGATTTTTTTTAATATCCCAAAATAAATTTATATAAAAAAAATAATTTTATAAACAAATATTTTCATTTGGGTTTAACCTGGCCAGTTATACCTTTGATTATATATTCTTTATTTTTTTTTATTATGATATAATTATTATTCAAAGAAATTAAAACTAATAACATTTCTTGAGATCTCTTATTGATTTTTCTGGATGACTTTGATCTTCTTAATGCTTGTTTTTTTATGAACTGTTATTGTTATTTATATTGAATCTTGCTTTATTATCTTGATTATTTTTAAAACTGTTCTTGTAAGCAGGGGGGTGACTAGTAATTTGTAAAAAAATGAACCAATAATAAAAAATATAATTTGAATAAAAAATAACCATAAACAAAACTGGTCACCCCTCTTGCTATGTGTATTGTGAGGCTGTGTGTTTTGTTTGGCCATATTTGTATATTCCTTCAATTTTGTATTTCATTATTTGACTTCTTTAAATCTTGCAGTTAAACATTCCTGAATTGCTTATTTGATTCTTGAATAGGTTGATATTGAATATTGATGAAGATAAATTTATAGAATAAAATGGAAATTCCCCAGAATTTCATCCCAAAAACTTAAATCATAAAGGATGGATTTAAGAAATAGACACCCACCCTAATTTTTTAGTTGAGTTTTTTTTTTTTTTTTTTTTTTTTTTTTTTTTTTTATACTAATACATAAGATAACATAGAATAATGATACTGATACACTTGAAACACTTTTTTTTTATTTTGATGTTTGATATTTTTTTTTATATTTTTTATACTAAATAAAACTAAAATTCATGATATAAGAAAAGGAAAATCTCTTATTATAATAAAAAAAGTCATTGATAATGTGAAAATTTGTTGTCAAGACCATTTTTGAATTTGGCCTTCTTAGCTGTAAGCTCATTTCTTCTTTCTTCATTAAGATATTGATCTTGAAAATCTTCATTCTCATTAGAGTACTCCTGAATAGAATTTTTATTTTTATTTTTTTTCTCTTTCCAGTCCTCATTTTGTATTGATATTTAATATTGCCTTGCCAAATGGGCTTGCAAACTTGGGCATATCTTTTTATTCTGGGTAATCCAAAAATATTCCTTTTCTCCCTTAGTCTTCTTCTTCTTTTTGCTACTTTTGTCTTTGATTCTACTTGATTCATTCTTCCTTGGTGTACTAATATCTTCCAACCACTTGACATGTTGGTTTTCACATTCAAAGTTTTCCCTAGAATTATTATTGTTGTGTTCCACAAGGTTGGAATTCCTAAGAGGTTGCCAATTTGTATAACCTTCCCAAGGGAATTCTTCTTCAGTAAGTATAGATTTTTGTTCATCTTCAGCTTCTTCTTGTATTTCCATTTGACAAAATAATCCTGCTTCATTCTCATATTCTGATCCAGAAAGATGTTTTTCTAAGATAATTGGTGAGTGTATTGTATTTTTTATGTATTCATTTTTGGCATGGTTCCTGATAGACTGAAGGTTTTTGAATCTTGAATTAATTTTGTTTTCAATATTACAGTTATTATAAGCTTCCCCAGAGGATTTCTCTTCAGGGTGTGAGGGCTTTGGCTTATTTAATTCCTGTTGTATGTCAATTTGTGACAGTGAATTGATTTAATTTTCATATCTTGACTCATTAATTTTAGCTTCATTTATATTCTGAACTGTACTGAAACTGCATTCAATATCTTTTTGTGTTGAGTTATAACAAGGTAATTCCATTTTTGAAGGTTCTTCTTCTATACAAAAAGGTATATCTTTCACTTGATTTTATTTATTTCCCCTTATAGGGATTTCAATTACTCTTGTTAAGTCTAATTCTTCTCTAATAAGTCTTGGATCAATATTTTCCATAATAGATAATGATTTATTTTCTCCAATAATTCCTTCCATCAGAATTCTAGGATCAATATATTCAAAATTTGAGGGAAAAGAAGGTTGTGACTTCTCAAAATTATTCAATTGCTTTTTGTGGGTAACTCCTGTCATAGGTATTTGGTTTAATCTGAGTGATGGATCAATTAACTCTTGTGGAAGAACTGATTCACTTTGATGATAATTATGTTTATTAATTGTCTTACTTGCTCCTTCATTAGATGCTGAGATTTCTTGATGATAAGTATTTTTATTATGGTGTGAGTTTCTCATAGTATCTTTCAAAATTTCATTTACACTTTCAGATTCTTCAGATTTTGGAATTATATCAATATTTTCCTCCTGAACTATAAGGTGGTTTTGACTAACAATGTCCTTCCTTTTGGAAATTTTATATTTAAGGGAAACTTCTTTTAAGGATTTGAGTGCTGATTTATCAATTTGAGGACTTAAAACTTTAGATTCTGAGGTGACACTTACTATTGTTACCACTGGCTTGATACTTGATTTCCAATTATTCTTGAATATTCCCTTTGAAAGGGAATGCAAAGCTTTAATAGGTGAGATAAGCTTTGTTAATGTTTTTCTTTTTATGTCTCCAGGATTCTTGAAGTTATAACTTTTGATGGCTTGAGATATTTGGCTACAAGTAGTTCCATTTTCTTTTCTTGAGGCTAAAATTCCTGGAGAGGTTTCTTCTTCAAGCTTTAAATTGAAATCTTCTGTATTAATCTGAGCTAATTCCTCATGAATTTTCCCTTTGCCTTTGGAATCCTTCACTTCTTCACTATCAAGTACTTGATGAGAATTTTCCTGAAACTTGACTTGGTTTTTGGGCTATAATTCATTTTCTCTTGGTAATTCTTGCCAATATTCCAATTTAGAAACTGCACATGTTTCTATTCCTGCTGGTGGGTCTTCTCTCCATCCTACTTTCTGTGGTGAACAAATTGGTAAGCAAAGTCTCCTTCCATCTGGCTCTATATAACTGAATATTTCCCCTTTCTGTTGAGAAACGTCTAATCTTATGTTATTATCTGCAAGGAAAGGCCTTCCCAATACTGTGTGAACCGCTCCTCTAGCTACAAAAAGATGTATATTTCTTTCTTCCCCAGTGACTAAAGTGATTGGAGTAAATTCTTCTAATCCAACTATTGAGGTACAATTCCCACCGATTCCCCTTAAATTCATGTTGAGGCATCTTGTGGTAAGTCCTGCTTTGATTTCTGAATCCTCTGGTATTATATTCAATTCTGATCCTGTATCAACTAATGCCATTATCTCACGTCCTTCTTCTCCCAAATATACTTGCATAAATCCCAATGGACAGGCATAATGTAATTTTGGCTGTTCATAACTACCCAGATGATGATTTATGAGTTTGGTGTGAATTTCCTTTGTATCAATTGAGTTAATAGAGCTCTTCTCTTCTTCTGAAAGATTCTTTAATTGATTAAAAAACTTTGGTGACATGACTAAAATTTGTTCCAAGGTGAGATTTATTTTCTGATCCAATACCTTTTTGAAAATTTGTGCCATAATCTCTTGAATATCTAATTTCTCCTCTTTTCTGATTTTCCTTTCATTGACTTTCTTCATTGGTTCTTGAGTATTTTCAGTTTGATCACTTTTAGGTTCCTGTGGAGGTATATTATTTTCATTTTGCACCATTTGAGGCTTCTTATATTTAGTTGGAATAATTGTTTTCTCTTCTTCTTTTTGCTCATCTTCAATATAAGCTCCAGATATATTTGGCCTTTTTTTAATGGTGTTTTCACTTTTGAATGTGATCTTAAAGCATCTTGATTGGTATTTTCTGCTCTTGAGTTTCTTTATTTAGTATTTCTTAATCCATAATTATTTAAAAGTGGCTCATTGGCTGATGAAATAGTTGGTGGTTGCCAGCTTCCCCAGTTTTCAACTTTGGCTATAGCAGTTGCACTATCATCTTTCTTTAATTGAATTATGTTCATTGGATTAGGTTTGGGTAGTGCTTCTTTAGCTTCATCTTCTCTCATTTTCTTTGTAAGTTCTTCTAGCTCTTTTGAAAAGTCTTCAACTAACTTCTTTGGAGCTACTTTACCATCAGTTGGAACTCTTTGCCAATTGGGAAATGGAAATCCACCTCCTTGTCTGCTGACCCATTTTTTATTTTGATCTTCAAAGAGGTAGCTGCATCTATTCACTGAATTTCCTTCCTCCAAACAATAATAACATTTGAGATATGGTTTTGGGATGTTTTGTGCTGGTGCATAGGGAACATGCCTTTGTGAAAAGGGTGGTAAATAATTTCTTGGATTGAACTGTTGATTATTGGATTGATTATTGGTAACCCCACCAATTTGAGGTTTGGATAGACTTTTCAATTCTTCCAGTTGAGTCATAAATTTCTTGAACTCTTTATTTTCCCCTTGTGCCTGCTTTCTAGTTTCCATTTTTTGTTCTTTGAGGGATTCAGTAATTTCCTTCATTTTATTAAAAGCTTCATTCATTCCTGGCAAAGCCTCTTCCTTGAAGTGAACTTTCTTTTTATTTTCAGTAACATTCCTTCCTGTATCTCTTGATGATGAGAATCTGTTGGTTACTAATATTCTGGCTTCCAATTCTTGTTCAATGTACTTCTTGAGGATCTTCATAGGTGGTATAAGGTATCCTCCATCTTCTGCTCTAACCATGACATTATCTTTAATCATTTCTTTACTTATGGCTCCTTTAATATCAGCTGAAAGACAGTCAAATAAATCTTCATGGAACATGTTATCTTGAGGAATATACCTGTATCTTAATAAGTAAGTAACAATAGTTTCATATTCTCCCATAAATTTTTTATATTGTGATAGACTACCAATTCCTCCATCTTCTTGAGTTTCAGAAAAAAGCTTCATTAGTAAGTCTTTTCTGTATCTTCTTTCAGGTTCAACTCTTCCCCATTTTGTTATGAGATCTTTCTTGAGCTGTGTCCAATTTCCTTCTTCATAACCTGGAATAGCTTCAATTGCATCACTCACCTTTTGGTTTGTTGTCCAAAATGCCATTTGCATTTCTAGGTCTTCATCTGTTTCCCCTTCAATTTGAGCTATTCTTTCCACTTTCTTGATAAATTTCTCCACTTCTTCTCCATCAAAATTTAGATTGTAATATTTTGCTTTAATTTTCACTATAGGTCTTTCTTGTCTTGGAACTTTCTGCTGTAATGGACTTGAATTATTAGGTGTAGTGACAAAAACTCTCCTTGGAATATTTTGAGTTCTTGGTTCTGTTACTGGAGTAGAGGTTGCTCTAGGCCCAGGTGTAGGTGATATTGGTGAGTCTTCAGGCCTAACATGCCTTGGTAATGTTTGTTCACTGGGACTGGCTCCAGGTGTGCAAGATGTTTGTTCCCTTCTTTTTCCTTTTTTTTTACTTTGTGTTAATAATAAATCTTGCATTTGTTTCATAAGACTTTGTATTTGTACTGTTTGATCTTCCTCTTCACTTTCTTCTGCATACTGTCCTTCTACAATATCTTCAGGTAATGGTGGTAAGTCAGATGTTGATTGTTGATTCATTTCTACTTGGTAAACGGATCCTTTAAATCTTTTTGTACTTTTCTTGTTTTTCTTTGCTTCTTAAATTAACTTGAAGAAAAATATCCTTAATTCTTCCTTTTCCTTCTGTTATGTTCTTGGTGTTGCAATGAGTAAATCAATATCCTGAGGTGTTTTATTTTCTGGTGTTCCTTCTTTTACTGGATAATAAAAATGGTATGATTGATTTGAGGATTGTGATGGTGATGATGATTTGGAATGGGATTTGTTTCCAGATTCCAGATTGTATGAGAGTGTTGATTGTTAATTCTTGATAATGATAATTATTTTTGTGAGTTATGTTGAATTTGGTTTCTTCTTTTATTGATGATTGACTGATTATTGAATGTTGAAGTTGAAATTGCCACTGTTGGGACACCAGATGTGGAACTCCTTTTAGTGTGGGATTGGATAAGGCGGTCCTTGAGGGGGAAATCACAGGTAAACAGTTTTGAGTTTCTGAAATAATCCTGTAACCAAGGGTGCTAATGGTGTTTTAGCTTCCCCTCTGAATATACTAAACAATCTCCCTACAGAGCTCACAAATCAATATTTAAGATTGTGGCTTTACAACTAGAGAAGACTTTTTAGCAGTCTCTATCAGACCTATTCAATAATCAGATAAGTAAATTATAAGTTAAAACAGTATAAAATATAGTTTTAAAATAATAATATAAGATGATTTTAAGGGTAAAACCTTAATAGTAGAAAAGTTTGATTTAATATAATAGTAATAATATATATTTTAAGGGGTAAGTTCAAATTGATGTTATATATGTTATAATACTTAATGGTTTGAGAGGGTAATTTTTAATATAATATAATAATAAGACCTTTAATAATTTATTGGTAAGATATTGTTGAATATAGAGAGGATGTTTGTTAAATATATAAAAGATATAATAGAATATAAGGGTAGGATTTTTTATATATATAATAATATATAGTTGTAAGGTTGGTTTTTTAATATGAAGATATAATAAGACTATTTTTCCTTTATAATGTAAAGGGTATGGTGATAAAATCAATATTATTGAGTATTATTGATAGTATTATAATTATAAGACTAATAATTTAAACATAGGGTGGATTAATAATATTAAGTAGACCTTCTGTTAACTACTATTAATTAGAAATAACTATGAATTAAACTTATCAGTCTATAATACTTTTATAAAATAACTAGATTAAACTACTAGTAAGAGATGAATAGTTATTCTCCTTCTTGGTATATAACTAATTGGATTCATGGGGAAAAGAGGAAAAAAATGAGGGAGAGAGGACCTTTATTTATATTCTTTGGGCTCTCCATAGAGACACTCAAAAACAAGGGACTTAGAATTTTTCACTTCTTTTGGCTGGGATAATTTTTTTATAGTGGTGAGATACCATTTGTTTGGTTTGTTGCACCAATTTATGTATGATTATATAATCTGAGATGTTTTTGCTGGTGAGGAATTTTGATATGGTGTCATTTGATCAAGATATTGCACCATATGTTTGGTATATTGCACCATTTCTGAAGGGGTGATGTGATTTTGTACAGCTATTGCACCATAGGTCTGTGCACTGTTTGAACTTTAGGTGGAGAATTCTGTGTATTGTGGGGATTCTATTTGTCCTGTATGAGTTTTTCCTTTTCTTTATCTAACTTAATTCTGTTTTTAATTTAAATTTACTGGCTTATCAGGTGGCTGTGCTTGTGTTTCCACAGATATGCTATGTAATTTAAGGTTTTTGATGGATTTTCCTTGCATAAATTGATTGCTTTATCTTTCTTTCTGTCTTGTAACTGCTGATTAATACAGTTTTAATTTATTCCTTATTGAACTGTCCTCAGTTTAATAACTGCATTGCTGAGTAATCCAATGGTTGAGCAGAGCTTGGGTAGCTTGAGTGTTACACTACCCCTTTCACTGGTAACTTTAACATTATTGCTAGTTTGTCTCTTTCTTTTCCTTATTTTATTGTTATTATTGTAACCAAATGGTCCATTCTTCCAGGATTTGATTATGGGATTATACATTTTGATGAATTTAAATCCATTTTATTGCTGAATTCCTCTATTATAGTTGATTAATTATTGATTTTTCTTTGTTATTTCTTCAATTTATAGCCTTATGAATGAAATTTCACTTGAAACTGGGCCAATAAGGTATGGAATACCACACCGGTTTAATAGCCTTTCACCATGCATAAGAAGGGGTAGTTTCACCCACAACCATGTGCACTTTTTTTCTGTAGGGTTCCCTTAGTTGTTTCCAGGAATGCCGCTAAAATTGAATCACCTTTCATGCTCTATCACTGTTTTCATTATAGTTACAGTTTTTTCTTTGTTCCTTTCTTTCCAGCCATCCAGCTCAACAAGAAGATTGAACTTACTTGTTTCAATTTCAAATAAAAGGACCTCCCTTATGTCTCCATTGGTAATCCTTGCATGTGAAGGGGGTAACCCATCCTATTTAGCTCACTTATGTATCTTTGTTCTCAATCAAACTAACCCTAAAACCTTTTTTGATAATCCTCTTTTTACTCTGCATTTCTTTAACTTCTCAATTTCTTACCATTGACAAAATCCATAATTTCTCTGAACCTTCATTTTTCCCCATATTTGGTTTTTGTTTCTCAAATTTTTGCTTGGACTGATTCTGTTCTGCCAATATAATTCTGCATCAATAATTATATCCCTTTATAGTATAATCCAACAAATGAGTTTTTTATGAATAACAGCCAAAGAATGAAGAGGAGAATATTGTGTTTACAGCCTAACTCTTCACCAAGCTTCAACATAACCTCTCTGATAAGGATGAAGTAATTTATCAGCTTGTTGAAAGAGTTTAAGCGATGGAGGTTAAGCTCACAAATTAATTGGAATTGAAGAATAAAACAGAAAAAGAAGCCACTTAAAGGAGAAATTCAAATAAACCCAAACAAAAAACAATTTACAACATGAAGCGACTCCATTAAAACCCTCAATTGTGAACTCAAAAACACGTCCAAAGAGCTTAAAGATAAATTCAAGAGACAAATATTTGAATTCTAAGAACACATTTCACATCAATTTGGAATCAAGCAAAAGAAAAAGCCCCTTGAAAATGGTTAAGACAGATCATACAACTGGTTTTGAGAAAACCAAAGTACATGCTTATTTAATTTTTTCAATGAAAGAACTATGACTTTTCTTTGCTTCAGGATTACTTCTATACAAATGTAAAGCTTCTTTGGGCTATTATGAAAGAGAACACACTCCAGTTGTACCATATCCCAATCAATTGAAAGTGTTTTATCAAAGATTCTCCAAAACCAATCAGTTTGAGGCAGCTATTGACAGTAATGGGCCAGAATTGGTATCCATTGATGCCATTAAAAAATTATGTGGTGCTCAAGAAAAATCTATCAAGGTTGGCAAATACCTCTTATATTGTACAGACCTCTTAACAAAACACGTCCATAGCTTATTAGCTAAGCTTGCAATCCAAAATTGGTTACCAAACCTCTATGAAAAACCTGAATCCCTCTATAATGAGGCATGTAGACTTAGTTCCTTAAGGACTTTGAACCTTTGAGATATGACCACATACCCACAAAAGGTCACAAGAAATATTTAATATAATTATACATTAAAAATAATTACCTTAAAGCTCATAGAATACCATAAATTGGCATAAAACTTGGTTTAACTTAAATCCCAATGGATAAACATGTGAAATAAACTATACCATTGGATTCCCCATGGTAAAATACACATATACCATTTTTATGGCATATCTGTAAAGTCAATATTTAATAAGTTATAAGTAATAATACCTTATAAAAAACACAAATCATTATTTATTTCAAAGACGAATGAAACAACTTGTAAATGAAATGGTACCATTGGATTCTACATGAAAATTCACATATAAAACAATTAAGAAGCTAAGCTTCAAAATCAATACTTAAGGAATTAACCTGAATATATGCACTTTTTTGGTCAATGCATATATTCAAGGATTTTAGCTAATATCTCTTGAAATATGCATGATAGAGTAATGAACCAAAAGGAAAATCAATACTTAATTACTGTAGGAATACAGAAATGAAGTTTATTTCACAAGCTATAAACAAGGTTGAAACCTGTAAGGAATTATTGATTAAAATCAACAGAGCTGTTGACCACTTTGTTTGAAAGTGGTCCAAACTCAAACGAAAGTAGACAGTTGAATTCTACTAGTTCATTCGTGAAAAATGATGTATATTTTATAATAATATTTAAGGTATAACCCCTTGAAATCATAGTTTGAAGTTTAAAATATTAAATTTCAACAGAAAAGATGAGTTACAAGAAAAATCATCAAAAATAGAGTTTTGATGATGTAATGAAATGCTCTTGGCAGCATAATAGGGTTATTCCAAGATATTATGATCCACTCTCTGATTTTCTGTAGCGTGTAAATCTTAAAATTTAATAACAATCAAAGTTTGAGCATAATTTCATCATTTATGATCACTTACTGTAACCTTAAATTAAGTTTAACAGTAATATGAGTGATACAATTGGTGAAAAATATTAGTTTATGATTAAAGCTAATAAAATACACAAATTTTGGGGTTCTGAAAATCCTTTGACGTCATCAAACTTAGAGTTATAGTGATAACTCTAAATAATGGTGTAATAATGATGTAATATGGTTTGATCATGATGTAATCATCACCAAACCTTAAAATATTGATCAATTCCAGTGGATATGATCAGTACACGTCTACTAGAAGCCTGTTGGTCCGTAGGAGGGACATATTTACTATAAATAGAGCTGTTTTTAATCTGTTTTCCCCTCAGACGCATCAAAAACATTAAAAGGTAATATCTTTATTCTTTATATATAAATCTTTTATATTATTAAAGACCAAAGATCATCTTATTATAATCATCAATTTTGACGTGATTAAATCATTTATTTAATTGTTTTTGTTAAAAATCTCTCTAAAATCTCATTTCCACGTAAAGATCAAGAATATTTGTAATTTTCTCTATTTTTTATTGTAAATACAGTTTGGATAAGTTGTATTTACATTATTTGGCGTGAAATATTTCAAAATTATTATACTAAGTATTAAAAGTAGGTTTTTTTCTTTTATTATAATAATTTTCTCTTTATTATAACTTGAATAATTCTTTAATTAATATAGATAGTATTTATATTAATTTATAACTTCAATATTGGTAATATTATTGTTATTAATTGTTTTTTATTAATAAAAACCAATTTCTTATGCCTTTATTATTTGTTTGTAACAATCATAAAGTGCCATTAAATATATTAATTATTTTATATTAATATATTTATTTTATTATACTATATTTTATAATATAAACTATATTATCATATTTAATTGATAATATAATTATTTTTACGCCATAATTATAATAATTCTTTATTATTATAATTATCTTTATCTTATTTGTTTCATTTATAAGGACATTCATAGTACAATAAGTAAAATATTAGTAATTTTTACTTATTGTTTCATAGTCAAACCTTACATTTGGGGGCCTGGCCGTGATATTTACTCTAAAAGACCTTTAAAGAGAGTTTAATTGGGTTTATCCAATAATAAATTATAATTATAATCATAAAAGTATATAATAATTGTATATTTATTGATTTTAAAAGCTATTAAGGCATTTGGAAAGCAATTGTACTGTCTTACACCTGGTTTTTCACATCCTTAGACTTGCAAAAACTTTCTTTGAGGGACTCTAGTAATTAAAAAAGGTATTTTATAAATTATAAATAATTTTATATTATAAATTAATTTTATAAAAAGAATCATATTAATTTAATTTTATTTCTTAAAAATAAAAACATAAAAAATAATAAAAATATTAAAAACCAATAAAAAAGTCATTTTATTCATGTAAATTTCATTTCTTTAATTATTTTCACTTTTTAAAAGATATAAAAGCAACTTTTACGTGGAAAATTGCCATATCTTACCAAAAGTAACACTTTTATATAAAAGACTTATATTTATTTGTCTTTTTTAGTGTTTGAAGACAACCCAACAGAGGACAACCAAACCACTTTTGAAAGATTGGGGGAAGAAACTTGTCAAAGTTCTCCAACACCAATAATTACCAAGAAATTGGACTTTCCAGGACTCTGAAGGTGAGTACCTCATTTATAAATTGCCATAAGAAAATTCCTGTCCTGAAATCCTCTTATTTCTTATTTTTCTTATAATATGACTACCAGAAGAGGCTCCCAATACTTCATCAAATCAGATGGAGCTGGACCCGGAGGTAGAATTGATTCCTCAAAAGGGAAAAGGAAGGGCAATATCCCCATTGAAACAGAATCCACACAAGGAAGTGCCTTATCCCAAAGGCAAGTCCCAGAAATGCCCATGATATCTGAACCTGAATTGGAACTAAGTGTGAGTAACTCAAATGGGTACAAATCACATTCAGAGGGCTCAAATCAACATTTACATGAGCCAATACAAACAGTACTACACAGTGTACAAGGACAAAGATTGGGAAATGTTGCCCCAAATACACCAAGGAGTGATAAACTCCTGGCACATCCTGAACAAGTTCCTCAAAGAGGAGGAAATAGTGAGATACTCCAATGGATGGAATCCACTATCATCCAAACCTCAAATCAAAAAGATCAAGGAGTATCATGCCAAAAAGAAGGAGGCAACCAAGGAAGAAGCCCCAAGTCAACCCACTTTCCCAAGAAGGGAAGAAGAACAAGAAAAAGAATTGGAGAAAACCATATTCCCCAAGCTACAGGATCCCCAAAATCCAAAACAATGCCATGAACAATGTCTTCAACATCGCCAGAACTTTGATGGAATTCAAAGACAAAGAGGAACAAAGAATGAGACAACCCCATTTCCCAAAGGAATCACCTTGTCTCCTTATGTTGTAAATACTTTAACAGAGCCTAAAAATAGTATTTTACCTCTTAAAGACATTAAAAATAGTTTATTATCTTTCCAAGAAATAAATAATAGCTTATCATCTTGAACAAAAATTGTTGCACAAAATAAGAAAGAAATTGATAACATAAAATTTATGATTGAAAATAATAAACCAAAAGTATTAATTGACAATACTCAGAAGTTAATACAAGGACAACAAGAGTTGTACAAATACATAAGTGATATCAAAGAAAAAGCTTTGTCAGGATGATACTATGATAAAGGTATAACTAGGCTAATTACAACTTTAACTGTGTATGTGACACGGCAGAAAATGATTAAAAAAGATTTTATAAGGGTTTATAATAAAATAAAAGGGTTCTACTATTTAAGAAATAGTGGTGGTGAGCGCTATTGAGAACCCTGGGTGCAGGCTTTATCTGTTGGATTACAATAATAAAGTCTACAATAATTAAAGATTATAATTATACCTGATTATTTAACCAAGAGTAAAACTGTTTTGGACAGTTTACTACGTAGGTTATTCAAGAGCAGGATGAGGAAAGGGTTTTGGCTGTGAAAAGCCCTCCTTTTATCCTGAAATTGAGGTGGAAAGGCTGCTAGACCTTTCCACGTAGAGGAAGTGAAGATTTTTCACTCTCCAGGACTGGCTTGTGGTTTGCAAACAGCCTGTATACCCTTTATTAGGCTCAGATGTGGCTTTGAAACCACATCTGGGCAGTTTTCACCAATACAGGGTGAAAAGTTTCATCTGGGGACCTCACAGCCTGATTCTGACGTGTATGACGCGTAGAATGCTGTACAGAAGCTGTACGGGACCCCAGTATTGACTGACATATGAGGTATTGAAGTAAAAACATGCTTCTTCGTCTATTTGACACCTCATATTCATGATTATGGGGTGTTATCCCATGGTAAGGCTGTATATGACAGCAGGTGGGATTTTGACCTTAAAATGGTCATAACTCTGTCAGTTTTTGAGATATCAAGCTCAAAGTTGGTTCATTGAATAGCTCTATATGAGCTCTACAAAATGGTACCCAACTTGACATGGTTATCATTAAATATGACAAAGTTATCCCATGTACAAGTATTTTTGTACATTGGCGTGGTTTGGGCAAAAAGCTGTATTGAGCTTGTTTGGCCAATAACTTCTGTTGTAGTTAAGTTATGAGGAAATGGATGGCACCATCAGATAGCCCTGATTGTGCTCTTTCCAAAAAGACCCCACTTTAAGTATCTCACACTAAAACTGTAAAAGTTAGATGAGAGGTGAATGTTTTGTTCACCCTTATTTGGTCTGAATTTGACCATAACTCAAGTAATACTGGTGCTAGCTCAGTTTGGCTGGCACCATTGGATAGCCCTGGCTTAGAGCTTCATTTTGAGTACCCATTTGATGGGGTTAAGCCTCTCCTTCTAGATTTTAGATGAGAGGTGAAAATTAAGGTTTATGCTCAGCAATAACTTTGAGCAGGGATAACTTTGTTATTTCTTGTCCTATGGTGATGGGACTTATATTTTCAGGAAGAGGTGAGTTTCCTCTTTCTTTTGATACCTTTTGAGCTAATTTGGCTCAGCTCCATGTTTTGGTGGTATTTTGGCTATACCATTGGTTTATGGTATTTTGGCTGTCATGCTTGTGCTCTGGTTTTGAGTCACAGGCTGACAAACTTTGACAATGAATTATGATGTGAGTATTGACAATCTTACAGAAAAATAAAACAAATTAAGTATTTCTGTAGAAAAATTTGAAGAAAAGACTTCATCACACCAAAAATTACTTTTGGACCATGTGGAAAAGGGTGATGAAGCAAGAATGCATCTGAAAGATGACATTCAAAGTGAAATAAGGCTTATTACTGAAAAAATGGATAAAATTAATGAGGCTAACTTAAATATGCCAAAGTTATCAACACCATTTTCTCACATAAGAAGCCCTGTTAAACCAAAAGAGGAACTAACAAATCCATTCATAACAGACTTGAGTCACCAAGACAATAACCAAGTCTTAATGAAGGAAGCACCTCAATTGAAAGAATGGCCAACATTTACAGGAGAAGGTGAATATGACCACATTTCATTTATCAAAACAATTGACATGCTACAAGAAGATTATGCCATACCAGATGAATTAATCACTGCAAGATTACATTCATTGTTTGAGAAATATGCAAAAAGATGGTATTATGGCATAAGGCAAACAAATGGCAAAAATACCTGGTCTTGGTGGAAAAAAGAAATAATCACCAAATGGGCTAATGATACCTGGAGGTACGAAATAGAAAATGCATTTGAAAATTCTTTCTTTGACCCAGACAAAGACAAACCTTTAACTTGGTTCTTAAAACAAGTTGAAAGAATTAATGCATTGTACCCAGAAATGTCACAAAGAATGGTGCATATGAAAATACCCAAGAAATGTGGAGGATAGCTAGAACATTCCCTAAGAAGCAGGTGTATAGAACCATGCTCCACAGAAGAGTATATAAATGAACTAGAAGACATAGTGACAAGAACAAAAATTGGCAGGACTTGGAAGAAATTGGACATTAAAAGCCCAAATAAACCATTGATCAAAAAAGATGAATCAAAAGAATCCTTCAAGCCCAATACATCCAACAATAATGAGCAAAGAAAATGCAATAAATGTGGAGGTATTGGACACTTAGCCAATAATTGCCTTAAAAAGGCGAAGATTAATGAAATTGTGGAAACAGAAAACCACAATGACAAAGAAGAGGAATCTGACTCTGAAAAAGAGACAGAAGAATCAGAAATTTCTGAAAGTGATGAAATCAATATAATTAATGCACAAATTAATAATATTGATATAATTTATGAAGTACTGGATGTTAGCTCAAACTTACCAGAAGTTGGGACATCTGACACAAACCTGACAAACATACAAGATTCCAAAATGTATAGAACCAAACCTGCAAGAGGAATGGGATATACAGCTGGAAAATCAAGTATAAGTATTGTTATGGTTGATAACCAAGAAGGAAAAGTTAACTTAGATACAGGAGCATATTGCACCTGTGTTGGTGAAAGTTATTTAAAAACCATTGTCCCAGACTGGCAAGCAAAACTTATGCCAATACAAGGTGTTAAATTTAGTAGTGCAAGTGAGAGCATGAAGCCCCTTAGAATAATTGATTTAACACTAATTTTTCCTCATCCCTCAAAATGTGTCAGAATCAAAGTAGAGTTTGTAGTAATGGACAACTGTACTAGTAATCACTTCATACTTGGGAATGACTACTTATCAATTTATGGTATAGATATCTCAAACCAAAAGGATAGATATTTTACCATAGGAGACAACAAAAGACAACATTTTGGCTTCTTAAATAACAAAAAACAAATCACAGTTATTAAGAATGAAGAAAAAATTCCAGAAAAGGAACTTTTTAGATCTGAACAGCTTAAAGAGGCAGAATTCAATCAAGAATTAACAGAAAAAATGAAAGAAAAATTGATTGACCTCTCATTTAAGTACAAAAATGCCTTTGCAACTGACAAAGAGCCACTAGGTGCCATAATTGGACATGAAGTGGATATAATTCTTAATGTGGAAAAGCCTTACCCACCTTTACTAAGGAGACCTGCTTACCCAGCTAGTCCAAGGGCTAGAGAAGCCTTAGAGGTACACATTAAAGAATTAATGGACCTTGGAGTATTAAGAAAGGTAGGAAATAATGAACAGGTAGAAGTCACTACACCTGTCATTATAACTTGGCATAATGGAAAATCAAGGATGGTAGGAGACTTCAGAGCCCTGAACACCTATACCATTCCAGAAAGGTATCCAATACCCAGTATCCATGAGACATTGACACAATTGTCACAAGCTAAGTTCATCACAGTCATGGATGCCTTAAAGGGTTTTCATCAAAATTTCTTAACAGACAATGCCAAAAGACTACTGAGGATAATAGTACACTGTGGAATTTTTGAATACTTAAGAATGCCATTTGGCATAAAAAATGCACCTTCCCATTATCAAAGAATGATGAATACCATATTTCCTGAAGAATTATCAGAAGGATGGTTAATTATCTATATTGATGATATCATAGTTTGCTCAGAAACTTGGGAAAATCACCTTACAAGACTAGAAAGGGTACTACAAAAAATAGTCGAAGTGAATATGAAAATTTCCTTGAAAAAAGGTCATTTTGAATCCAGTGAATTGAAAGTACTAAGACATATTTTATCTGGACTTAGTCTAGGCATAGACAAGAATAAAGTAGCAGCAGTACTACTTAAGCCAATGCCTCAAACCAAAAAAGAAATGCAATCATTTCTAGGCTTTGCTGGTTACTATAGACAACATATAAAGGACTTTGCAAAAATTGCTGAATCCTTGTATAAGCTATGTGACCAACAAACAGTCTATGAAATGACAGAAGAAAGAGTCAAGGCATATGAAGAATTGAAAAATTCCTTAACAAATGCCCCATTTCTTCTAATTCCAGACAGGAAACTACCCTTCAAACTTTACATTGAGGCTTGTGGAGAAGGACTGGGTGCTGCACTACACCAGACACAAATCATCAATGATAAACCAGTGGAAGGACCAATTTTTTTTATTTCAAGACAGATAAAGCCAACAGAAGCAAGATATGGAGCAAGCCAAATGGAATGCCTCTGCTTAGTGTGGGCCTTAGAAAAATTACATTACTACTTGGATGGAACAGTATTTGATGTGATTACAGACTGTAATGCTGTAAAATCTCTATTAAATATGAAAACTCCAAATAGACATATGCTGAGATGGCAAATTTCTATCCAAGAATATAGAGGAAATATGACTATTGTTCATAAATCTGGTAATATTCATAAAAATGCAGATGGTCTTAGCAGATGGGCTCTAGCAAATACCCCTGACAATCCAGCATGGGTACCACAAGAAGAACACCATATAGAAGGAATATGTGTTACAGACATTGGCACAGAATTCCTTAACCAAGTTAGAGAAAGCTATAAGATAGACAAAAATTTCCATATCTTAAGCCAACTTCTAATGAAAGACTGCAAAGACCCATCACTTTCATCAAAACTAGATGAAACATGGAAAAAGGCATATGATGAAGGAAGATTCCACCTCCTTGATGGAATCCTTTACCATAGAACAAAACACACATGTGTTATGGCCTTAACAGATAGAACCCTGATAAACACTATTTTACATGAGTGTCATGATAGTGTTGCAGCTGGACACCTTTCAGAAGACAGAACACTAGAGAGGGTGAAAACCTGCTCTTGGTGGCCAAATTGGAAGAAAGATGTTATAGAATACTGCCAAACCTGTGACAGATGTCAAAAAGCCAACAGAGCCACAGGAAAGAAATTTGGAATGATGATCCAAATCCAAGAACCAAAATCCCCTTGGGAAATAGTTCATATGGATTGGGTAACAGCATTACCTCCAGGAGGAGACAGAATCTATAATGCATGCCTAGTATTGGTTGTCACGTATAGCAAAACTCCCATGTTCCTACCATGTCATAAAGATTAAACAGCTATGGACACAGCCATAATGATAGGGAATAAAGGTATTAGCCATACAGGCTTATTCCAGAATATTATAAGTGACAGAGACCCAAATTTCACTTCAGCATTATGGACGAATCTCCATAGCTTGTTTGGGACAAAGTTATCATTCTCAACAGCTTACCATCCTCAAACTGATGGCTTAGCAGAAAGAATGATACATACCTTAAAGGACATGATCAGAAGATTCTGTGCTTATGGGCTAGAACTCAAAGATTCTGATGGTTTTACCCATGATTGGTGTACACTAATACCAGCTCTTGAACTGGCATATAAAACATCAACCCATTCTTCTATGGGAAAAACACCAGCAATGTTAGAAAAAAGGTTGGAATCCAAGACTTCCTTATGATACCCTCAAAAAGAACTTAGTGGATATACATCCAACAGCAAGAAGGTTTAAGATAATGCTTGACAAGGAAAGACACCATGAAAACAGATGTATGCAAGACTCTTTCAAATATGCAAAAGAAAGATGGGATAAAAGTCATAAGCCACCTGATTTCAAAATAGGAGACTTGGTCCTAGTATCAACCCTTAATTTCAACAACATAAAAGGCCCAAAGAAATTAAAAGATTCCTTTGTAGGACCATTTATGATGAAAGCACTTCATGGACCCAATGCTGTGCAATTGGAACTCACAGGTGAACTAATGAACAAACACCCAACTTTCCCTGTAAGTCTGATAAAACCTTACAGCTCAAGTGACCAGGAGTTATTTCCACTAAGAAATAAACCCCCACTTGAAATTCCCCCCTTGGATGAAGGAGAGGAAAAGAAAATAGTAAAAGTCCTTAAAGAAAGAAGGACAAGAAACAAAAAAGAAAGAGAATACCTTGTAAGGTATAGAAGTCAAACTCAAGAAGATGAATGGCTACTTGAGAAAGATATAACAAATGCTGATAAACTACTAAGAAGGTTCATACATGAAAGAAAGCCTGAAAAATAGAAAGGTTAAGCATTATTGAGCTTCAAGACTAACAAAGTCTATTGAAGAGGTAGGACAGTGGATGATACCCTAATTACACATATCAGATTGTGGTACAATCTTTTTTTGGTGGTAGGGAATGTTAACTTTTGAGATATGACCACATACCCAAAAAAGGTCACAAGAAATATTTAATATAATTATACATTAAAAATAATTACCTTAAAACTACAAAAATACCATAAATTGGCATAAAACTTGGTTTAACTTAAGGAGAAATGAATAAAGATGTGAAATAAATTATACCATTGGATTCCCCATGGTAAAATACACATATACCATTTTTATGGCATATCTGTAAAGTCAATATTTAATAAGTTATAAGTAATAATACCTTATAAAAAACACAAATCCTTATTTATTTCAAAGACCAATGAAACAAAATGTAAAATAAATGATAACATTGGATTCTCAATAAAAATTCACATATAAAACAATTAAGAAGCTAAGCTTCAAAATCAATACTTAAGGAATTAACCTGAATATATGCACTTTTTTGGTCAACACATATATTCAAGGATTTTAGCTAATATCTCTTGAAATATGCATGATGGAGTGATGAACCAAAAAAAAGTCATCACATAATTACTGTAGGAATACAGAAATGAAGCTTATTTCACAAGCTATAAACAAGGTTGAAACCTGTAAGGAATTATTGATTAAAATCAACAGAGCTGTTGACCACCTTGTTGTGAAAGTGGTCCAAACTTAAAAGAAAGTAGATAGTTGGATTCTACTAGCTCATTCGGGAAGAATGATGTATATTTTATAATAATATTCAAGGTATAACCCCTTGAAATCATAGTTTGAAGTTTAAAATATTAAATTTCGACAGAAAAGATGAGCTACAAGAAAAATCATCAAAAATAGAGTTTTGATGATGTAATGAAATGCTCTTGGCAGAATGATAGGGTTATGCCAAGCTATCAGAATTCACTCTATGATTTGCTTTAGTGTGTAAATCTTAAAAGGTATTAAGGATCAAAGTTTGAGCTTAATTTGATCATTTATGATCACTTACTGTAACCTTAAATTAAGTTTAACAGTCATATGAGTGATAGGATTGGTGAATACTATTAGTTTATGATT
The DNA here is from genome assembly GCA_023105745.1 of Austropuccinia psidii. Taxonomy (NCBI): domain Eukaryota; kingdom Fungi; phylum Basidiomycota; class Pucciniomycetes; order Pucciniales; family Sphaerophragmiaceae; genus Austropuccinia; species Austropuccinia psidii. Next base: position 3,503,176 of record JALGQZ010000001.1, read on the forward strand.
AAAAATAATAAAATACACAAATTTTGGGGTTCTGCCAAGCCTTTGACATCATCAAACTTAGAGTTATAGTGATAACTCTAAATAATGGTGTAATAATGATGTAATATGGTTTGATCATGATGTAATCATCACCAAACCTTAACATATTGATCAATTCCAGTGGATATGATCAGTACACGTCTACTTGAAGCCTTTTGGACTCTAGGAGGGAGGTATTTACTATAAATAGAGCTGTTTTTACTCTGTTTTCCCCTCAGACGCATCAAAAACATTAAATCAACAACATTAAAAGGTAATATCTTTATTCTTTATATATAAATATTTTATATTATTAAAGACCAAAGATCATCTTATTATAATCATCAATTTTGACGTGATTAAATCATTTATTTAATTGTTTTTGCTAAAAATCTCTCTAAAGTCTCATTTCCACGTAAAAATCAAGAATAGTTGTAATTTTCTCTATTTTTATTGTAAATACAGTTTGGATAAGTTCTATTTACATTATTTGGCGTAAAATATTTCAGAATTATTATATTAAGTATTGAAAGTAGGTTTTTTTCTCTTATTATAATAATTTTCTCTTTATCATTACTTGAATAATTCTTTAATTAATATAAATAGTATTTATATTAATTTATAACTTTAATATTGGTAATACTATTGTTATTAATTGTTTTTTATTAATAAAAAAAAATTTCTTACGCCTTTATTATTTGTTTGTAACAATAATGAAGTGCCATTAAATATATTAATATATTTATTTTATTATATTATATTTTATAATATAAATTGTATTATCATATTTAATTGATAATATAATTATTTTTACGCCATAATTATAATAATTCTTTATTATTATAATTATTTTTAGGCCATAATTATAATAATTATTTTTATCTTATTTATTTCACTTATAAGGACATTCATAGTACAATAAGTCAAATATTAGTAATTTTTACTTATTGTTTCATAGTCAAACCTTACAAGGACCTTTACTCAGCTGGCTATTGGTGGTGCTTATAGCTTCCATAATATTAACATGAGTTGAATAAAAAACCTGGGACTGTTAGCAAAAACCTACAATCACCATCTTCATGACTACTAGGCCAATATATTTCATAAAGAACAGAAGAATATCGGAGTTCATTGACAGAAATATGAACAAAAGGCCATACAAGCCTCCAGTGAGAAATTAACTGAATATTCTTATTAGAAAAAAAAGGCAGTTTAGATTCTAATACTTGAGCAAACACATTAGCTATGCAATTTACATTACAAGTCTGCATTGAATCAGAACTTCCCAAAATGTTACTTGAGGGTGGTTAATCCTATTCAAGCCCATAGTGATGAAGATTATTATTCTCCCAAGAATTTCTACATAGCACAGAAATTACCTTTCTTCTCCAAATATGCAAGAATTTTGATGAAAAAATAGATCAGGAAATTATGAAAGCCAATTCTATTGATGGAATTAGTGTCAGTGAACAACAACAAATACAAATTAAAAAACCTCCAAAAACAATGTTTCCAAAAGCAACAAAAGGCTTATCATTGGAATTTTATGAATTTGACTGGCTTAATGCACAAATTCCAGCCCAAAGGAAAAAACTGGAATACTGGAAGACAGTAGCTTTCTTGAATGACACAAATAGTTTTCTTGACTTCAAATTGAAGGATGAAAAATTAGGAAATAAAAGCTTCAATGATAAGAACTGGGACACTGAAACAAAATATTACAATTTTTATTCATTTTCTTTTGGTTAATCCGCTTCAACTGAACAATCAGATGAAGAATACAGTGACCATGGTGAAAGCATAGATTTTGACATTAATCGAAAAGATGCAGCTGAAGATTGAGACCTTGGAGATTAAGTCACAACAACCAAGAATACAAACGTTAAAGGAGAAATTATTGAAGATGAAGATGAAGATGTTGGGTTTGCTTTTGAAGATTATATGGAGGTTGACAATTATCATAAACAAGAATTTGTGGGGGGAATAACATAGGAAGAATGGAATGCTTGGAAATAAAGCTTAAATCAAAAAAAATTGGTTAAAATCTGGTATGTTTTTCTGGTTATTTGGTGTTTTTGGAGAGTTCTTTGTATATAGCTAATGCTATTTTGAAAAAATCCTTGTAAATCTATTATGGTCATATGATTCATTTCTTATTCAATGCTCTCATTCAGATAAAATAACTAAACAAAGTAATCCTATTTTTTTTATAAATGAATCTATCAAACACAAAAATGAATCCTGAGACTTCTAAATTTCACTTTAACAACTAAGTAAGGATCATTGTTTGATTATACTATTTCAGCTTTTTTGAAACCGCATTGTATTTTTGCATTGAGTGAGTCTTTATGAAAAAAAATCGTCTTGAATGAAATGTGTGAGATTTTTAAAGACTTATATTTCTGAAATTTGAAGCTGAAAATAGGTATATATCTCTGAAACTTCCTGTGCCATCAGCAACTTGAAATATTTTTGATTCACCAGTCTTTTCCAAATATTCATGAACTCCAATTTATACTAGTTTTACTATTTGAATTGAAATAGGGTTATTGTCAAATGATAAAAGGGATATTTTCAAAATAATATTGTTATTTATGAAAGAATTTATATTTTCATACTAGAATAGCCAAGGCAATATTATTTAATTGGTATAATTTCATAGCACAAACTATATTACTAAAATGGTACTCATTTATTTATTGTATTGATAATAACAATCATGTTTCTATCAAGATTCTGACAATCCTATGGATAAGAAACTCAAAAATATATTGGTGAAAAGATTATTTTCACAGTAATACAATTTCTAAAAGATAGCATGAGTAAAACTATGATGGTATTATTGAGATGATAATAATAATTGTATTATTCCTTTATATGAGAATTTGAATATAATTAATTCAATAAATAAGAATTTTATTTCTAATGTAAATACAATATTTTCATGATAATCATAATTAAACTTCAATAGATTATAAATTTCACTTCAATAAGAGTAATTCAATTAGTGAAATGGTCAGGTGACTATTAAAACATGTAAATGGTATCTTAAGAACATGCCTAATTGTATGGTTTAGATAAGAGGAGTGTTCTTTTAAATAAAGGATTTATGGTTATTTAAATACAAATTTGATTGTTTTATATATATTATGATAGTTTTGTTCTGTAGAGATTGATATTGATCTAAATATACTAATAAAAGTATTTTCGATATAGGGTAAAAGCGTAGAATCTTGATATGCCATGTTTTACCTATGTAGTGAATATATGTTTTTATTACTTTAACAATGCAATGTTTCTTATTTTGAAAATGTTCTTATCAATATTTTTCTAATTATTTAATAGTTATTTAAAGGATAAAATAATTCTCATTGTGGAATATTATTAAACTGAATTTTCTTTTATTAGATAATGTATATGTTCATACTTGATTGTCCATATTGTGACAAAGACATTCATAAATATTTTGGTAAAAGATTATTTCCCAAATTAATAACAGTTTTGAAAGCTAATATGAAGAAAGCTATGATGATATTATCAAGATGAAAGTAATACTGGTATGATTCCTTTATATAAGAATGTTAATACAATTCATTAAAATAATAATAGTTGTATTTTCATTACCCATAAAACTCTGCCCTTTTTATTGTGATCCTTATTAAGAGTCTTCATTTTGTCAATTTAGTTAGTAAAATAGTAAGTTTCTTATTCAAAAATTTAAATGTGAATTTAAGAATATGACGAATTAGATGTTTATGATAAGAGCACTGTTGTTTCAAATGAGATTTTCATTGTTAGGTAAATACAGATGTGATATATATATATGTATTATTGAAAATTTTAATCTTTAAAGATTGATAATGATTTAGAAATGATAATCGAATCATTGTTAACTCAGAAAAAACGGGGAATATGTCAAATATTCCAGATTTGACTTATATAATGGGTAGCGTTTTTAATTTATTGAAGAATGAAACAATTTAAATGTTAAAAATAAGCTTATTACAATTTTGATGATGAATTCATTATCATTTCAAAAATGAAAGTATTATCATTCTAATAATGAGATCATCTTTATTCAAATAAGAAAATTTTCAATACTTTAATAATCAAATTATCATTTCTCAAATGTCAAAATAACCATCATTTCAAGTATTGCTCACTATTTGAATATGAATTTTTTTTGTAAGGAGAAAGGTAGCATTTGCTCCAAAATAAAATCATTACCATTTAAATAATGAAAAAATCATGATATTAATAATAAAACTGTGATGAACTTTATTCTCAAATTGGTATTATATTTAATGATAAAGTACTGAGTATTTTAACCAAAAATATTTATATTTTAATAAAACAATTATTATCATTTTAATGATGAAACTATAATATTGAGACCAAAGTCATTATTATAGAAAGTAAAATTATTATTGTAATAAGAGTGCTATGACTTTGTTAAGCCAATTAATTTCTTATTAATAATAAAATTGATTATTTTCAATATTAAGAGCCCTGCCGCATGGCGCCCTATTTTCAGGCCCTCCTTTGCAAGATTAATCAATATTTCTGAGCAGGCCCTAGCTTTTGTCAATATCTTTTTCTGTTTCACCTAAGCATAAATCAACCTACTTTTTTTGTTTTCAATTCTCTCGTACCTTTTTATATTAAAAAAAATTACAAGTCACCAACAGTAAAATTTCTGAATTCTTCAACCAGCCAAAACCTTTTTAGTTTTGTTTCAAGCTGTACTTTATTTGATTTTTTTACTTTTTTCTTTTGAAACCTCATTTTATTTTCTTTTCATGAAGATTTTAATAGTGGAATCTACCTCACTTGTTTCTCTTAATCTCTATGAGGCTCATGACCACTAAAGGTGAGTGACCTTATGAATCATCAAAGTTGTTATTTTTATTTCATTTAACCCTTGTTCCAATATTATTTTATTTAAAAAAATGAAATTCTCTTCATGATAATCTCAAATGGAAAATTGCAAGTATATATCTCAGCACAGTAAGTGTTTTAAATTCCCATTTTTTATCATTTGTTCATTTCAAAAAATACTATCCTTAGTGATTTCAAAAATGCTAATCACTGTCTATTTCAATGGAATTATCTTCTAAAAATGATGCATGAGGTACTGATGTCAATTGGAACAGAAGTTAAATTGGATTTCTTTGACCAAGTGAGAATTCAGGCAGCTCTTGGTATGCAGCAGGTCCCCCAATATCAGCTGCCTTTGCAAAAGCATCAGAAGTAAGGTGTACTCGCACCAAATTCAATCTTACAAAGAAATTCTTGAGGTTGTTTTCTACATCAACCAGGATACATTTTGCTACCTTTATTAATGTAAAATTGATTCCATCAGCTTTCTTAATTATCTGTCTTACCCTTCCATGAGTAATTTCACACTTCATTTTGCATTTAATCACATTGGTTGGTTTTTTTGATATTTTTCTACCTGCGCCACAATAAAGAAATTGCAATTAGCTCAATTGTTTCAGAAGTACTTTTGAGCCCTCTGGATGTGGCACCTAATTTTAAAGATGCAAATTGGGTATTAATTCCTTGCCAAATTTCTAAATCTCAACATAGTATTGATCTTTGACTTTTGGACCAATTTCTTTTTTCCTTTTTCTGCACCAAAAAACCCCTCTTGAGTCTCTACTAATCAAATAATACAAAATTGCTTCATTATTGAGAAGCCAATGTACACTACAACAAGCCACATTCTGTCACAACCATGGCAACTCACCCTCTTGGACCTCAAAATGGCATAGCCATGCAATATTCAATTCATGGCAATTTTGCCATTTCATTCTTTTATGGGATGTATGGTCAGTTCATCATCTGGGGTTAACCTGGCCCCTTCATCATCAGAGAAAATACAGCCCAAAAACTGGTATTTGGCTTTTTAAGCTTAAAATACAGATTTGCACATTTTGCTGTATTTTCCATTTTAGGCCATTTTCCCATGTAGTATGGGAAGTATTCCCAAATGGACATATTAGGCCATTTGAGGCTTAATTGCCATATTTGCACATTTTCTGTGCACTTTGCATGTCAGCCTGTGACTCAAAACCAGAGCACAAGCATGACAGCCAAATACCATAAACCAATGGTAAAGCCAAGATATCACCAAAAAATGGAGCTGAGCCAAAACAGCTGGAAAAGTATCAAAATAAAGAGGAAACCCACAAATTTCCAAATACACAAGTCCCATCATCATAGGAAAGGGAATAACAAAGTGATTCCTGCTCAAAGTTGTTGCTGAGCATAAACCTTATTTTTCACCTCTCATCTGAAATACAGAGGAAGAAGCTTAACCCCCTCAAATGGATATTGAAATTGAAGATCTAAGTCAGGGCTATCTAATGGTACTAGCCAAATTGAGCTAGCACCATAACTACAGAAGTTATGGCCAAATTAAGGTCAAATAAGGGTGAATAAAATATTCACCTCCCATCTAGCTTCTAGAGTGTTAGTGTGAGATACCTGAGGTGCAGTCTTTTTAGGAAGATAACAATCAGGAATATCTGATGGTGCCATCCATTTCCCCATATATGATCTAGAAAAAAAGGTATTAGGAAAAGACGCTCCATACAGATCTTAAGCAAATCATACATATGTACAAAAAATCTTGTACATGGCATAACTTTGCCATATTTAATAATAGCAATATCCAATGAGGGAAAATTTTGTAGAACACATCCAGGGCTACAAAATGAACTAACTTTGAGCTTGATATCTACAAAATTGACAAAGGAATGGCAGTTTTAAGGTCAAAATCCCACAGTTAGACCAATACAGCCTTGCTGTGGGATAATATCCCATAGCTATGATTATGAGGTGTCAAAAAGACAAAGTAGCTTGTTCATACTTCAATACCTCATAGTTTGGCCAATACTGGGGTCCTGTACAGGCTCTGTACAGCATTCTACGCATAATACATGTCAGAAGAGGCTATGTGGTCCCCAGATGAAAATTTTCACCCTGTATTGGTGAAAACTGCCCAGATGTGGTTTCAAAACCACATCTGAGACCAACACAGGCTATACAGGCCTTGTGAAAACCACAAGCTAGTCCTTGGAAGGAAAAATCTTCACTTCTTCTACGTGGAAAGGTATAGAAAACTTTTTCACCCAGGTTTGGGATAAAAAAGGGCCTTTTCTCCACCAGAAAAGGTTTCATCATCATGCTCTTGAGCTCATACATAGTACAACTGTCAAAAACAGTTATACTCTTGGAAAATAATCAGGTTATAATTCTAATATTAATTATATTGGTAGTTAATATAGTAAACCAACTGATAATTATTGCACCCAGGGCTTTCAACAGCACTCACCACCACTATTCCTCAATATTAAGGCCCTGTATACCTCATTGTTAACCCTTATTATCATCAAAACAAACTTTTTTGATCATTTTCACCATGTCCCAGTCATAGTTAAGGCTTGTAATTAGTCATTATTAGCTTCATCATAGACTCAGTCTGACATTGCGCAAATACAGCTTTGAAGCTGTATTAGCTGTATTAGCTGTATTAGCTGTATTACACCAAAAATCTCAAAGACACTCTTTCAACTTTGAAGACACACAAAACCCAATTTTCACTTATATCCTCTTGGCATCAATCCAAAAGAACTTTGGCCATTTCCACCCTCCAATAACCACAAGTGCCACAAATAGTGTTATACACCATTATGCATCTTTTTTTACCAGAAATCCAATGGCACCAATTTCAAATGGTTATTTCAGCTTTTCATCAGGTCATCAAGGCACATCATCCAGAGGATCTATTAATGCTCAAAAGAAAAGTGTAAATCTCAAATACCAATGACACCATCAAGAAATCATTGGTTATTCTCATTCACAGTATTCCTCCAAGGGAATACTGGCACTTCATTCTAAAGGGATATTAAAGAGGAAGTTCAAATTTTTTTTGCCAAAGGTCAGTTCTCCATTAATCCACCTTGGAAACCACATACATTTTAATGCACGCTGGATTCATCAAGACCTGTATTTTAACTCATACATCATGGGAATTTCATTCAAACCAGTCCATTTCCCAATTTAGGAAGGTATACACTTCATCAATCAGTCAATACAGCTTCAAGGATTCAATACAGACCAGCTGTCAGCCTGAGGGAGTTAAGCTCTCACCATTTCACATATACCAGCCTCCTTTGACCCTGGGGGGTTTTCCGCCCAGTTAATCAATATATTTTGATTTGATTTTATCTTTATTTATCTTATCATTTTTGTTAATTGAAGACTGATATTATCAAGTCAGTCACTTAGAACCTCTTTCTTTTTCTTATTTGTCTGTCAATGGATATTTGGTGGTCATATCCTTACTAATTCCATTGTTACTTTTGGAAGGTTGAAACAGTTATTAAGGACTTACTTGCTTGGCTCTTTGGCCTCTCATTTACCTTATTGCATCTCATATTTGTACTTGCATTTTTTTGGAAAAATTCAGTTCTTTATTTTCATTTTATTTATTCTTTTGGAGTCTTCCGAGTGAGTTCCCTGATTGTTGAGCTCCAGGCCACCATTGTTTTCCACTAGAGCCCCTGTGAAACATTCATATTAACAATAAAATATGATTATAGATTCTGAAATGTATGTGAATTGGACTTTGTCTTTAAATTTTTAATCATATTAATGAGTCTCTCTCCAGGGAATTCTGAAATTGAAATCATTCAAACCCACCATTGAAGTTGCTCAGCTATGTGGAGTGCATAATGGTGTTTAGGTAAAGTTTTCATATTTCAAAATATTTCTTTGGAAGTAATTGAATATACTCAATTTTTATCTTCAAATTTCTCACAATCATCTTTTCTGATTTTTTGGGAGCTGATGATGTTTGTAAAATCAACTAGGGAACAGAAACTTTTGATCATGTTTTTATATTTCAGTATATCTTCTTTCAATGAGAATTATTGAACCAAGATATCCAGAAATACCAATGGAAAACAGGTAATTCCACTCACTTGCCTTCAACATTATATTTTGTGAAGAACTTAATTGTTTTTTAATACAAGTAATCTGACTTGGAACTACAATTTTTATTATTGATGAAATTGATTTGTTTTTGGTTTTAATATTGAACAATTCAACAATGGTTGGAGTTTGTTCAGCTTCACTTATTGAATTTTCAACATATCTAATATTTCATCTATTGCAGACTCTTTGAAACCATGATTTGATAATCTGTTTATACCCCAACAAAAAGTAAATAATGCTGTCATACACTGTGGTATTCCATACCTTTTTTTCACCAGGTTCAAGCTCATAGTACCCCAAAACAGCAGTAAATCCAGCCAACAGGCAGACTTACACTCAAATTTTACACCAAAAGGTCAACTTTACAGCAAGAAGCTGGATTTAACTCATAAAACCACGGCACAGGCACTAAAGGGCAGTGTATGTGTTTAAATAAATTATTCAATTTCATTATGCATATGTAAAAATCAAGTTACATATAGTAAACTAGTTACAACAAATAAGGTACCACCCTTTAAATTACACACCCCACCCAGCCTTACACCCCCTTATAGCCACAGGACTCATGCAGCAAGAAAAGGACACCTGCATGAACTACACAGCAACCTAGAATTTAACATAGAAAAGTCACATGATGCAAAGCTCAACTCCATGGAATTCCTGCAATTCATCTACAACACAGCCCCAGGAGTACCTCATCTTACACCCACAGTAACCCCACTTAAAACCTTAGAACAGAATCAAAATTATTTACACCACTCATCACCTCATGCAAACAAAAGCTAGTTACAACAGGCTGCATGCAGTACACAATTCCAATTAAATCTTAACCACATGACTATGCACAGCATGTGTCAAAATCAAAAATCACATCATCTCATAAAAACAGTAAATTCACCATTGCAAGAATTTATCACCTGACTTCATTTTAAAGTTCAAAAAGAAGAAAAACAAAAATGACACCTGCATAAATTACACAGCCACTTCTACCCAACCTAAAATAGGACATATGCAAAGGAATTACAAGGTCATCATGTGATACTGCATCCACCAATAGAATATCATGGGACAAGAAAGAGGCTGTGCACAACAAAAATCCCCATCCAAAATTGAATCACCTCATGTATGCAAGGAAAATTAAAGAATATCACATCATAATTAGTTCACCAAAAGACAATCATGTGATAAATGGAGGCTGTGCAGAGAGAAAATTATCACCAAACCTTAAATCACCTGACCCATGCAAGAAAGGTCCTCACAAAAAATGGAGTCACATGATGAAATAAAGAGGAATTAAAGTGGAAAAAGACAGCTCCCATGGAGGGCCCCCTGGGCTCCCAAAAGGTATAAATAGAGGGGCTCTCTCCCCCCAAATTTCAAATTCCCCCCATAAAAATTATATCCCATGCAAATTATATCCACTGCACAGTAGGAGCATAGGAATAATTCATCCCTCACCTGGGTGGTAGTCCAGTATATTATAGTAAATTTACTTGCCCAGTAGCTAAGCTCAGTGGAAGTATAGTGTTGAAGATTACCCAGTAGCTAAGCTCAGTGGAATCTTATTATTATTAAAAGAAAAATAAAAATTACCCAGTACCCAAAATTAGGGTTACTACTCTATTAAAATATTTTAACTAGTAAAATTAACACCATTAATCAAGATTTAAAATTCACTTACCCCTTTAAAAAAATATTAAATATCAAAGTATCTTACCTCTTAAAATTTAACAAATACTATTTTATCTTATTATTTAACACTCTTAAAAAAAATAACAAACCTTTAAAGAATTATTTTAACCTATTATAACTATACCTTAGCAACATTACCTTTATCAACACCAATTAAATTTTCCAGAAAACCTTAAAAAATCCATCTTACAAAAGACTTTTAATCAAGAAAGAAAACTCACCACAATTTCACTAAAAAAAATTAAAATTAAAACAGACAAGTATTTCATTAAAATTCTAAAATTAACCAAATTACTGACATTTCTTTTTTATTATTATTTATTGAATAGGTCTGATCTGAGACTGCTGAATTTTGTCTTCTGCAGTTGTAAAGCCACTTACTAATTTTATTTTGGTTTGTGAGCTCCAAGGAAGATTTTGTTCAGTATTTTAGGAGGTGCAGGCAATACACCCTTGCCACCCTTGGTTACAGGAGTTATTAGCAATTCAAAACTAGTTACCTGTTATTTCCCCCTCCAGGTACTGCCTCATTTTAATCCCACACAAGAGGAGTTCCCACAACACCTTTGTACCAATTGTGCAGCACACCAAACACTACACCTCTCACAGGATCCCAATAAGGAAGTTTCTTGAGCTCAGAACACCTTACACCTACCATTTTAGCTAGGCTTTCACACTCACTGATTGTTTTTGTCAGCCTGTGACTCAAACAATAGCACAAGCATGACAGCCAAATACCATAAACCAATGGTAAAGCCAAGATACCACCAAAGCATTGAGCTGAGCCAAATAAGCTCAAAAGGTATCAAAAGAAGGAGGAAACCCACCAATTTCCAAGAACACAATTTCCATAATCATAGGACAAGTGTAAGATGTGACTATGAAACTGATGATAATATTACTATTAATCAACAGTACTATGTCTGTTCTTATGAAATATAATAATAAAATATTATTATAACCACAATTAAATAATTAAAGAATTATTTCTTTCATGTGTTAAGCACTACTAGTGATTCTAACAGTGAGTAAGTAATTGTCTACTAGAATCAATTACAAGAAGAATTTAATAATAAAAACTTCTTTGTTAAAATAATAAAATTATTTTAATATATAATTGTCTTTTGCAAGAATAATTATAATGATAATTCTTGAAGAAAACTAATTTTAGAGAAAAACTTGAAGAATTAAAGATAAATCACTCACTAATATTCCAAAGAGCTTATTGAAAGATAAGATAGAGAGATTTGATGTAGAATTGTGGATTTAGAGGATCAAAATGAATTTATAAATGTATTACAACAATATATAGTTGATTTATATGATTTCACGTCTTTCTGATTGATTCTGAAAGAATAAAACACTTAAGAAAAGTTTTAACTAATACTTACTTGTTGGTAATATTGATATAAATGATTAATAAGATGATGATGATACAGAAAAAACAGCAAGAAGAGGCTTCTTTTGAGTCAAAAACAGCTCACAGAGGCGTTCCATGGAGCAAACTGAAAAAACAGTGAGTGAGAAAACAATAAACCTTTTTGGATTATTGATTGCATCATCTGTTGTCACGTAAGATTATCATAATTACTTAATTGATGCTTTTACGTGGCTACCAACCCCAATATGGTTAAGAATAAAAGGAGTAACATCTGTAAATCTTCTTTTATTCCAAGATAATCATTGATTTCTCAAAGTTATCAATGTTATTGCCAATTTCATCACAGGTTTTAATTACTGTGAATTTTTGAAGATTCAGTGTTTCACATAGAATGGTCAAAAATGGACTGTAAGTAAAACTTTTAATTTTACTAGTAAAACTGTAATTCTTTCTGGTTGTATCCCAGATGATACAGTTTTCCATTGGTCCTGAAAGTTTTAGAAGGATTAATTAAGAATTGTATTTTTAATGAATTTTTGAAGTTTTTACCTCATTTCTATGTAGAATTGCAAATATCAGTGTTTCACTGGTTGCTATGAGGTAAATCAATGGATACAAGTCCAAAAAGGGTTTTAATTACTCTTTTGGGGTTTATTCATGGAAATTCATTAAGAATTGACGTGGTTACAGGAGTCTAAGTAGCTCTTTACCTCCTTGGCACGTCAAAATAGCAGGCTATTTGCTATTTTCTTAAGATTTACAGTAGTTGTGACATGGTAACCAGGTTCCCAAAGAGGTTTAGTTTACCAATTTGGTCAAGATCAGCCATGGAACCAAGCTTTGGAGCTATCCACGCCTCTGAGTCCTCAGAAGTTGGGTACCCTGGCTCTCTTTGATGTCTTTTGTCCCCCTTGCCTATTTTTTACATCAAAATAGTAATTTAAGCTTAAAGTGAGATATCCACTATGGGTGTACCAAAAGTCCATGTAGGAATACCATGATATTATGTGCTCAAAACATGCATAACACTATTCTTAGTGTATATGTAACATGGGATTTCTCACTTTCCCATTATTTTGGCGTGAAATTAAGAAAAACAAAAATTTTCACGGATCTTTTATGTGGTATTGAAGTATTTTCCATTTTACCACCTCAAAGAGTTAACTTGAGCTTATTCGCTCTATGGAGCTAACCTAGGTGAATTTTTGTGTAGAATCCAAATCTGGCCTTAAATCCATGGATTTACTTACTCAATAAAAAGTTATTCATCTTTTCTGAAATCAAAAATGATGAATTTTGAATATATTCATGATTTATGAGTTATGTATAATTCAAAGTTTCTTTTTAAGATAATTGTGGCCTATTTGGGTATGTAAAATATATCTCAAGGCTCACATTCCCTCCCACCAAAAAATAAAATTGTACTACAATTTTATTAGTGATAAAAGAATAAGGCCCCAAAGGGGGTTAATGTCCACTGTCCAACCTCTTTACATTACTCAGATCAAGTAATTTAAAGCACATTTATAGACATATTCAGGCTTGTGGCCTTCTTTCATGTCTAAATCTTCTTAAGAGCTTATCTGAGTCAGGTATTTCTGATTCTGCCATCCATTCATCTTCATGTACTGCATTTCTATATCTGACAAGATATTCTCTTTGATTGTTACCCCTAAGTCTCCTTTCTTTATATTTTTGTCTTCATTCTGTTCCACAGGTGGTACAGTTAAAGGAGTTGGGTTTCTTAAAGGAAACAATTCTTTGTCAGCTGGTTGATAAGGCTTTATCAAGCTGACTGGAAATGTAGGGTGTTTATTTTCCAATTCACCACTCAATTACACTTGAACTGCATTGGTTCCGTGTAAAGAAAAAATAACAAAAGGTCCTACATAAGAATCTTGAAGTTTCTTTGGGCCTTTGATATTATTAAAATTCAAGGTTGAAACTAAAACTAAGTCCCCTACTTTGAAGTCTGGTACTTTATGACTCTCTTGTCCCACTTCTGTTTTGCATAATCAAAAGCATCATCCATTCTTTGTTTTGTGTGGTGTTTTACTTTATCAAGCATTATCTTGAAGCTGGAAGCTGTAGGATGAATGTCAATCAAGTCTTTCCTCAGTGTGTCTGCTGGGAGTCTTGGATTACATCCTTTTTCTAACATAGGAGGAGTTTGTCCTGTGGAAGAATGGACTGATGTCTTGTATGAAAATTCTAGTGCAGGTATCAGAGTGAACCAGTCATGGGTAAAGCCATCTGAGTCTTTAAATTTTAATCCATAAGCACAAAATCTCCTGATCATGTCTTCTAAAGTCTGAATCATCCTCTCTGCTAGCCCATCTGTTTGAGGGTGATATGCTGTAGAGAATGATAGCTTAGTCCTAAACAATCTATGAAGATTGGTCCAAAGTGCAGATGTGAACTTGAAATCTCTGTCACTTATGATATTCTTAAATAATCCTGTATGAGAAATAACTCTACTCCATAAAAGAAGAGCTGTATCCATAGAAGTGTCATCTTTATGACATGGTAAGAATATGGGAGTTTTGCTATATCTGTCTACAATGACTAAACAAGCATTATAGCTTCTGTCACCACTTGGAGGAAGTGCTGTGACCCAATCCATGTGAACAACTTCCCATGGGGATTTTGGTTCTTGAATATGGATCATCAATCCAAATTTCTTGCCTGTACTCCTGTTTGCTTTCTGGCATCTGTCACAGGTATGGCAATATTCAATGGTTTCTTTTCTCCAAGATGGCCACCATGCACAGTTCTTCACTTTTTCAAGTGTTCTGTCTTCTGACAGGTGTCCAGAGTAGATACTATCATGACATTCATGAAGAATGGTATTGATAAGTAATCTACTGCACAATGTCATAACACAAGAATGTTTTGTTCTGTGGTAAATGATTCCATCAAACAAGGGAAATCTTCCTTCAGAATAGGAATTTTTCCAAACTTCATCAAGTGCATTAACTAAGGATGTATCTTTGCAGTCTTTATCTAATAAAGAAGTCAAGATATGGCAATTCTTGTCTTGTTTATAAGATTCTCTGACCTCCTCAAAGAATTCAGTTCCAATATCAGTTATGTTAATTCCTTCAATTGGAATCTGTGGTTCAGCTTCCAAAGGTACATAAGCTGGGTTGTCATGAGTGTTGGCTAAAGCCCATCTACTAAGTCCATCAGCATTCTTGTGAATTTTTCCTGCTTTATTAACTATAGTCATGCTTCCTCTATATTCTTGAATAGCTATTTGCCATCTCAACATATGCCTGTTGGGAGTTTTCATGTTAAGAAGTGATTTTACTGCATTCCAGTCAGTTATCACTTCAAAAACACTGCCATCAAGGTAATAGTGTAATTTCTCAAGTGCCCATACCAGACATAAGCACACCATTTGGCTTGCACCATATCTGGCTTCTGTTGGCTTGATTTGCCTTGAGATATAACAAACTGGTCCTTCAGTAGGTTTGTCATCAATAATTTGGACTTGATGTAGGGCTGCCCCTAATCCATCTCCACATGCATCAATGTACAACTTAAAAGGAATATTCCAGTCAGGCATGAGGAGTAAAGGTGCTTCTGTAAGGGCTTTCTTTATCTTCTCATAAACTTTGATTCTTTCCTGTGTCATCTCAAATACAGTCTGTTGATCACAGATTCTATAAAGTGATTTGGCTAGAATTGCAAAGTCTTTTAAATGTTGCCTATAGTAACTAGCAAATCCAAGGAAAGACATCATTTCTTTTCTATTCTGGGGTATTGGCTTAAGCAGTACTGCTGCCACTTTATTTTTGTCAATACCCAAGCTTAAACCAGAAACATCATGTCCTAATGCTTTAAGTTCTTCAAAACCAAAGTTGCATTTCTTAAGTGAAATTTTCATGTTCACTTTTGCAACTTTGTGAAGTACTCTTTCAAGTCTTTCAAGGTATAAAGACCACAAATCCAAACATATGATAATATCATCAATATAAATGATAAGCCATCCTTCAGACAATTCTGTGGGAAAGATTGTGTTCATCATTTTTTGATAATGCGATGGAGCACTTTTAATGCCAAATGGCATTCTAAGATACTCATAAATACCACAGTGAGTGACAATTCTAAGTAATTTCTTAGCTTTAGGCGTCAAAACATTTTGATGGAAGCCTTTCAATGCATCCATTGATGTTATATACTTGGCTTTGGATAATTAAGTCAAGGTTTCTTGGATTCTAGGGATTGGATACCTATCTGGAACTGTGTAGGTATTCAATGCTCTGAAATCTCCAACCATTCTTGACTTATCATTATGCCAAGCAATGATAACAGGTGCTGTCACCTCAACTTCCTCATTATGGCCTACTTTCCTTAGTACACCAAGTTGAATTAACTCTTGGATATGTTTCTCCAAGGCTTCTCTAGCTCTGGGACTGACTGGATAAGCTGGTCTTCTAAGTACTGGGGGATATAGTCTGTCAATATTAAGAGTAATATCAGCTTCATGTCCTCTTATAGCACCTAATGGTTCATTATCAGAGGCAAATGCAGTATTGTATGTGTATAACACGTCAATAAGTTCATTCCTCATTTTTGGTGAAAAAGATGGATTAATCTGTGCTTCAACAAGTTGATTAGACACAAATTCATCTTTATAAGTATCTTTGACAGAAGATACCACAGATATTTGTTTTGGCATATTGGAAAAAGCAAACTTTTGTCTTTTGTTATCCCCAATTGTGAAATATCTGTCTTTATGGTTATTGATGTAAATACCATAGATATTCAAGTAATCATTTCCAAGAATGATGTGCTGAGATGTGCAATTATCCATTACAACAATTTCAGTTTTCATCCTTACACTTCCGGCTGGGTGTGGGAATACAAGATCAATGTCTAATATACCCAAGGGTTACATATTGTTACTGGCACTACTAAATTGTACACCTTCTATTGGTAACAGATGGTTCTTCCATCCAGGAAGTATAATTTGGAGATAATTTTTGCCCACACAAGTGCAAAATGCCCCTGTATCAAAATTTACTTTGGCTTCAATATCACTCATCAAGACTGATGTGATACAGGATGCTCCAGCAGTATAACCCTTTCCTCTAGCAGGTTTTGTTTTACACATTCTGGCATCTTGGATATGGTTAGGTTGCAGAAATCCTTACTGTACTGTGGCAAGTGGGTATGGACTTCCGTGACCTCAAAGAAAGCTGTGATGTTTTCAATGGGATAGTCCTCTACTGGTGTATCTTCAGAGACTGCAGAATCTTGATCAGACTCTCCTTTTTCTTCAGTACACTGAATTTCTTCAATGACTTGAACTTCATTGATTTTTGTCTTTTTTGTGCAAGTGTTGGCTAAATGTGAAGTGCTTCCACATTTATGACACTTTAAGACAGGTCTTTCTGGTCTCTTATCCTCTCTGGGAATCTTAGAGGTCATCTTGGATTCTGTTGGGATTTTAGACCAAGTTTTACCAATTCTTGTTCTGGCAATGATATCTTCCATAGCATTAATGTAGTCTTCTGTTGAACAGGGTTCTACACATCTGCTTTTGATAGCATGTTCCAATTCTCCTCCACACTTTCTTAATATTTTCATATTAATCATAGTGTCAGACATATCTGGTTGTAAGGCAGATAATCTGTCTTTTTGTTTGAAGAACCAAGTAAGTGGTTTATCTTTCTCTGAGTTAAAAATGGCATTTTCTATTTTAAACCTCCAAGAATTATTGGCCCATTTTGTAATCATTTCAGATTTCCACCAAAACCAATCATGTTTACCATGATCAATCCTCATTTTGTAATACCATTTCTTTGCAGTTCTGGTAAACAAACAGTGTAATTTTCCCACTATGATTTCATCAGGTATATTAGAGTCTTCTTGCAACATATCAATAGTCCTGATGAATTCAATATGGTTGTATTCTCCTTCACCAGAGAATGTTGGGCATTTTTCTTTTTTGTGAATATCTCTTGCAGAGTAGGCATTTTATCCCAAGAATGGGGTTAGACTTTCTTTAACAGAAAGTTATTCTTCAGTTAAAGGTGTAGAATGTCTTGGCATATGTGGTTCATGATTCTTATGAATTTGTTCCACACTTTCAATTATTTCATTCTTCAACTTCTGCCTTTCACTGTCACTTTTTGCTAAGTGTATAGCAAATTGGTTGGTATTCTCAGCTATTTTTAAGACTTGGTCTTGTAAAATTGTAAGTTGATTATTCACTTTAAAAATGGAAAGTTCTTCCATCTCATCATGCTGAGCTTGGCACATGTTTTTAATTCTTTTGCAAGAATTGGTAATTGAGTCAAGTCTGGCATGTGTCACTTGGTGCAATTCAATGTATGTCTTGTCATTTTTCTTTAATTCAACTATATCTGATGCAATTTTAGTTAGCTTTCTATCAATTTTTCCAATTTCTACATTAATACTAGTCTGTACACCAATTATTTGCGTGGAAAGTTTTGGTTCATCCTTTCCTTCTCCTTGGCTGTGAATTCCATCAGAGTTCTCGCCATATTGAAGACACTGTCCACGGCTGAAGGCTCCAATTTGGGGATCCTGTACCCTTGTGGGTAAGGTCTGTGCCAATTGGCTTTGCCTTTTCCTTTGCCTTGATGGTTCTTGGGATCTTTCTGCTTCTTCTGAGGTCCCTTGGGCTTGTCCTTGGACACTTCTGGAGCTGGTTTGGAGCTGGTAGACGCCACTGGTGCCTCTGTCTCCAAAGCTGGAGTCATTTCCAACTCTTTCTTCTGGTCTATAGATAAAAGACTTTGGTTCTTCAACCAATTCTTTATCTTTTTGAACTTGTCTTTGCAAGACAGGGGGCTCCATCCTCCTAAGAGTTCTATGGTCTTCTCCTGACCCAGAAAGCTCTTGATGTGTAAGTAGGAGTTCATGGCCCCCTGCCAAAGGCTTGGGCATATTTCCCACTCCTCTTCTTTGGCTGCTCTGAACCAATTTTTGTACTGGCATTGATATATTTCTATTGCTGCCACTTGAAAATGGTTCAGCCCTGGAAATAATATCATGAATTAGTTCAGGCTCAGAATTCACGTCGAAATCTGTTGGTACAGACCTTGGGGAATGGGGGGCAACTCTGGCATCCTCCAGATGTGTCTTTCTTGGGAAGATTTGGCACTTCTGGATTTGGTCTTGCCTCTTCCTTGTCCACATCCATCTGGTTGGACTGAATAGTTGCTTCCATTTCTGGTATGCACCATTTTCACATCAATTTAAAGATAAAAAGTGAAAATATAAGATAAAATACACACCTTTTGGTGGTAATTTAGCCTTTTCTGAGTTAAATAAGGTGCCTCTTTTGGCAATTTGCACCTCAATACTTTCTTCAGATTCTGCTTCTAAAGATTCAGGACTATTGATGTATCTCTTACTGAGTCTGTTGCCAGCTGCACAGTATTTGATTAAAGACAATTAAAGAAAAAATATGATAAAAGAACTTATTTTTATGATCTAAGATATTTTCTAAAAGATTTTTTATGAGTTTTATTATTTTTTGATATTAAAAAAATATTCTTTTCAAAGAAAAAGGTATTAAAAGTTAAGAATTTGAATAAAAAATTAAGTCAGAGTAACTCAAAGAATAATTTTATAAGTTTTTGGATGTGCAAAAGCCACGTGTAACAAAAGTACAAAATTAATTCAAATTCCTCAATGAAAGAAGATTTTAAGACAATTTCAAAAATAAAAATAATTTTTTCTTTAAATTGAAGAAAAAAACTATTAACTTAATATATTTTAGAACTTAAAAATATTTCAATTAAGGGTACAAGGTTCAAAAAACACGGCCAGGCCCCCAAATGTAAGATGTGACTATGAAACTGATGATAATATTACTATTAATCAACAGTACTATGTCTGTTCTTATGAAATATAATAATAAAATATTATTATAACCACAATTAAATAATTAAAGAACTATTTCTTTCACGTGTTAAGCACTACTAGTGATTTTAACAGTGAGTAAGTAATTGTCTACTAGAATCAATTACAAGAAGAATTCAATAATAAAAACTTCTTTATTAAAATAATAAAATTATTTTAATATATAATTATCTTTTGCAAGAATAATTATAATGATAATTCTTGGAGAAGACTAATTTTAGAGAAAAACTTTAAGAATTAAAGATAAATCACTCACTAATATTCCAAAGAGCTTATTGAAAGATAAGATAGAGAGATTTGATGTAGAATTGTGGATTTAGAGGATCAAAATGAATTTATAAATTTATTACAACAATATATAGTTGATTTCTATGATTTCACGTCTTTCTCATTGATTCTGAAAGAATAAAACACTTAAGAAAAGTTTTAACTAATACTTACTTGTTGGTAATATTGATATAAATGATTAATAACATGATGATGATATGGAAAAAACAGCAAGAAGAGGCTTCTTTTAAGTCAACAACAGTCCACAGAGGCGTGCCATGGAGCAAACTGAAAAACCAGTGAGTGAGAAAACAATAAACCTTTTTGGATTAATGATTGCATCATCTGTTGTCACGTAAGATTATCATAATTACTTAATTGATGCTTTTACGTGGCTACCAACCCCAATATGGTTAAGAATAAAAGGAGTAACATCTGTAAATCTTCTTTTATTCCAAAATAATCATTGATTTCTCAAAGTTATCAATGTTATTGCCAATTTCATCACAGGTTTTAATTACTGTGAATTTTTGAAGATTCAGTGTTTCACATAGAATGGTCAAAAATGGACTGTAAGTAAGACTTTTAATTTTACTAGTAAAACTGTGATTCTTTTTGGTTGTACCATAGATAATACAGTTATCCATCGGTCCTGAAAGTTGTAGAAGGATTCATTAAGAATTGTATTTTTAATGAATTTCTGAAGTTTTTACATCATTTCTACGTAGAATTGCAAATATCAGTGTTTCACTGGTTGCTATGAGGTAAATCAATGGATACAAGTCCAAAAAGGGTTTTAATTACTCTTTTGGGGTTTATCCATGGAAATTCATTAAGAATTGACGTGGTTACAGGAGTCTAAGTCGCTCTTTACCTCCTTGGCACGTCAAAATAGCAGGTTATTTGCTATTTTCTTAAGATTTACAGTAGTTGTGACATGGTAACCAAGTTCCCAAAGAGGTTTAGTTTACCAATTGGGTCAAGATCAGCCATGGAACCAAGCTTTGGAGCTATCCAGGCCTCTGAGTCCTCAGAAGTTGGGTACCCTGGCTCTCTTTGATGTCTTTTGTCCCCCTTGCCTATTTTTTACGTCAAAATAGTAATTTAAGCTTAAAGTGAGATATCCACTATGGGTGTACCAAAAGTCCATGTAAGAATACCATGATATTAAGTTCTCAAAACATGCATAACACTATTCTTAGTGTATATGTAACATGGGATTTCTCACTTTCCCATTATTTTGGCGTGAAATTAAGAGAAACAAAAATTTTCACAGATCTTTTATGTGGTATTGATGATGTGGTATTGAAGTATTTTCCATTTTACCACCTCAAAGAGTTAATTTGAGCTTATTCACTCTATGGAGCTACCCTAGGTGAATTTCTGTGTAGAGTCCAAATCTGGCCTTAAATCCATGGATTTACTTACTCAATAGAAAGTTATTTATCTTTTCTGAAATCAAAAATGATGAATTTTGAATATATGCATTATTTATGAGTTATGCATAATTCAAAATTTCTTTTTAAGATAATTGTGGCCTATTTGGGTATGTAAAATATACCTCAAGGCTCACAACAAGGAATAACAAAGTTATTCCTGCTCAAAGTTGTTGCTGAGCATAAACCTTATTTTTCAACTCTCATCTGAAATCCAGAGGAAGAAGCTTAGCCCCATAAAATGGGTATGCAAATTGAGGCTCTACATTGAGGATATCCAATGGTACTAGCGAAATTGAGCTAGAACCAGAAAGACAGGAGTTGTGGCAAAAATAAGATCAAATAAGGGTGAATAAAATATTCACCTCCCATCTAACTTCTACAGTTTTAATGTAAGATACCTAAGGTGGGGTCCTTTTGGAAAGAGCACACTCAGGGCTATCTGATGGTGCCATCCATTCCCCCATATCTCATCTAGAACAAAGGCTATGGGGCAAATAAACTCTATACATATTTTAAGCAAATCACACATATGTACAAAAACCCTTGTACATGGCATACCTTTGCCATATTTAATGATAGCTATATCAAATGAGGTACCATTGTGTATAAAACATTCAGGGCTACACAATGAACCAACCATGAGCTTTATATCTCAAGAACTGACAAAGGTATGGCAGGTTTAAGGTCAAAATCCCACAGTTAGACCAATATAGCCTTACTTTGGGATAATATCCCATAGCTATGTTTATGAGGTGTCAAAAAGACAAGTGAGCTTATTTATAGCTCAATAAATCATAGTTTGGCCAATACTGGGGTCATGTACAGTTCCCTGCCATAGGTATGCACACAAAAAAAATTCAGGAAGGCAACTGTATTTTTTTTTGCTGCGCATTTGGCGGCTCACACAGATGGGGCATTTTTTTGAAGTCAATCGCAAAAGCATTTTTTTTACGTTTAAACATTTTGTAACTACAAGTAATCAAACCTTAAACAATTTATTATATAACTAAAATATAAAAATAAGGAACCAAATAAGACACAACGAAATCAATAAGAAAGAGAGTAACCAATCAGCAATTGATTGGTTACTGTGAGAAAGTCCAAAACGGAGACCTACTATTCATACATGGAGGTACTAGTAAGAGGTTGGACCTCCATTCATCTCGTGACCATGGCCATCCGTTGTGGCATTGAATGAAGGAGGTTGTTCAGGAGGTTAACATGGAAATTGGTCCAGGCAGCATTAATCGCATGTCATAGCTCTTCCACCGTCTGTGGTTGGTAGAGCTTACTGATTTGGCTCTTCATTGCCTTCCATACATTTTCAATTGGTTTCAAGTAGGGAGAATGTGCTTGCCAATTGAGTCTGATAATATCATGCCGATTTTGCCAATTGGTGCTTGCTTGGGCCATATGGATGGGGGCATTATCCTCCATCAGTAAGAGTCGGTGGCAACCACAAATCCAGGGGGCCTGCTCCATCCAGGCTATGAATGGAAGCAGGCCTGGCCAATAGACCTGCTGAACCATCTTGGTTGAGGTCATTTGACCGTTGAGGAAAACTAAGGGCACCTGCATGGCTGCACAAAAAGCCCCCCAAACCATGAGTGATTGACAGCAAGGTTCTCAAGGGGTCCTCCAAACTCGCACACGATCTACCTTTTTCCCAAGCTCGAATTCCAATTCATCAGTCCAAATGACCCAGGGTCAATCATTTATCGTCCAATGGCGGTGGGCTTGGGCAAATGCAAGGCGACATTGGAAATCTTGAGGTTGGAGGTAGGGCTTTCTGGGAGCAATGCAAGAGTGCTTCCCAAGCTTCTGGATTGTTTGGGTGGAGACCATGTGAGTCATCAGGTCAGTGACCTGTGCAGCCATCAATCAACAACCACGGGTGATTATTTGGCGGTCAATTTCTGTCATGATCATAGGTCTGCCATTTTTTTGGGTCCTCACAGTTCTGATATGCTGATATTTATCAATCATATTGTAGACCGCTGTGAGGGGAATTCCGGCGAGGTCCAATATCACTTGCAATAAGAGGCCTTCTTGGTGCATCCCAACAAGATCTCCCCTGGTTTGTATATCAAGGTAAGGCATATAAAGCTGGAATTTAAAAAAATTAGTGTTATTTTTTTTTAAAAAAAAAGGCAATTCTTACAAGTCGATTGGGCAAATCAAGCTGAGACATTGCAATGCTGTTGAGGTCATATCACTCCAGGCCTCCTTTTATGTCATTGTATTTGACTTTCGTGATAGTTGTCATCGTAGTTACAATAGAGTGTTGCAAGCAAATAAAAAGAAAATTGAAAATTGAAGAAAAAAAGTAAAGAGCTTAAGTCTGGAGCGGGCTCCAGACCTCTGACAAATGAGAGTTGTCTGCTGGATTCGCTCGCACAGCAGCTGCGAGCATAAAGCTGCCCTGCCCGCATTCACATACTTTGGGCAGGGCACTGTTCAGGTTCTGTACAGCATTCTATGCGTATTACAGTCAGAAAAGGGCTATGTGGTCCCCAGATGAAAATTTCCACCCTGTATTGGTGAAAACTGCCCAGATGTGGTTTCAAAGCCACATCTGAGCCCAATAAAGGCTATACAGGCCTTGTGAAAACAACACACTGGTCCTTGGAAGCAAAAAAACTTCACTTCCTCTATGTGGAAAGGTCTAGAAGTCTTTTTCACCCAAGTTTAGGATAAAAAGGGGTCTTTTCTCCACCAGAAAAGGTTTCCTCATCCTGCTCTGGAATTCCTACATAGTACATCTGTCAAAAACAGTTATACTCTTGGAAAATAATGAGGTTATAATTATAATATTAATTATTTTAGTAGTCATTATAGTAAACCAACTGATAGTTATTGAACCTGGGGCTTTCAACAGCACTCACCACCACTATTTCCCAATAGTAAATCCCTGAACATCTTATTATTAAACTTTATCGCCATCAATTAAATTTGTTGATAAATTTTACCATCTCACAGTCATAGTTTAGGTTGTGAATACATCTATTATCACCCCTTCATAGACTCAGCCTGACAGTTTGGGGGTCTGGCCATATTTCTTAAACTTTTTTGGACCTTAGAAGTCAGTTTTTTCTCTTATTATCTTAATTCTGACATTATTGTTTCTGTTTAAAGGTGTAATTCTTTTGAAAAATAATCATAATACATATCTTACATTTATTTTTTGAGTGGTATATGTTATATACCATGGTGGTATTTTAATTGCCTTGTTGTGTGGTTGATTATAATTTAATCACCACAAAGCCCTTATTTTTGGTGTGTTTTACATATTAGAAAAATTCAAGACATCAATACTGTCCTTTTTTAATTTAAAAGGACACCTCTCTTACTGTAAGCCAACAGTATTAGAGTTCTGGTTGGGTATATTTATAATTCCAATTGTCCTTTACATAAGCAATTTTAGATTAAACTTGTTAATTACAAGTTAATCTGTGAGATACTGGCATACAAACAGTCTACCGGAAATCCCCAAGCTATATTTTTTGACATGTAATTGATAATTTTAATTGCACTGTCATAATACAAGGGTATAATATAGAAATATATTTCCTCGAGGCCATTCTTAGATGTGAAAATAGCATTTTAAGAAGTCTTAACTGACAATAAGCCCTCTTTTCCTGTTTGATTCAGTGGAAGGAAATTTCATACCATTTGAAACCCAGTCACAGGCCAACACACCAGTGACACCCTCAGAACCAGAGGGAAGAAAGGACAAAGGAAAGAGGCATAGTGAAGGCCTCATTACAGAAAATAAGTGGACACCAATTGCCACCCAGAGAAGTAGAAAGCCACAAAACTCTAAATCAATACAAGGTAAACCAACTTTAATCACTTGTACAGGGAAGATTACAATCATTAACCCAGCTGTAACCATTAAAGGCAAATTGCAAAGAGCAGTAGAAAATAGATTTGTATAAGGCACATTCAAAGTTAAATACCCTAAGCACATTAAGTTGTTGACTTCTTGCAAATACTGATATGTCACCTGTACACCTCAAAAACCTTAGTACCCCAAGGAACCAGCCAAAGGACAGAGAAGGATTGTCCAGAACCAGAGGACCTGGAAGAGGACACTTTGGACACAGTGGTGGTTGGCAAGACATTGAGGTAAATCATACCCACTCTTCCATTCACATTCCAATTCAACATAAACCTCAAATGGGAAGATTGGAAGGATATGGATCAAGCTCTTCAGGTTCACCAACTCCTCAAAGACCTTTTTAAATAGAGCATGGACAAAAAGAGGTTCAACTTAGCATCAAACTGGGCACAACTTGAAGCAAGTTTCCATAAGATATGTCTCAAAGAGATAGACTTCAAAGACCTTATGGTAATTGCCAAAGGTTGGAATCCCACCAGGAAGTTCAGACTCCTGGAGGAGAGGGCAACCAGGATAAGAGAGAATCGAGCCAATATCCAATCTATAGAAGAATATATGACCAACACAGGGCATACTCAGATTACTTCAGGCTGTCACAACCACAATTAATCACCCCTCAATTGGTTTTGCGGCAATTCTAGCCTGAACCCAGTTTATGGTCAGTTGGCCATATAATATGTTTATGGCCAATTGTGCCCTCTTGGACATATCACCCTTCCACTGGCCTCAGGCCATATACTGCCTTCATTGGCCTTATTGGCCAATTCTCCACCTCACCAACCCCCAGGCCATTATCCTTGTTTTTGGGCCTGGGGGGCCTATGGCCCCTCAAGCCACCACCAGGGCCTTTGGCCCAACCCCTTATATTATGGGGGTTTTGGCCTAAATGGCCTTTTTGGGCCATTTATGGCCCCTACAGCCTCTACAGCCTGTGGTCAGTGGGACCATTAGCCCCTTTTTGCCAAAATCCAAGGGGGCAGCTCATCAGCCCCCAAGGCCAGGTTGGCCCACCTGAGCCAGTTTTGGCCCCAAAACCCAACCAACCCAGAAATGGCCAAAAATTGGCCATAATTCAGTCCATGGCCTCTGGGAGCCACCAGAGGCAACCAGCTCAGCTCCAAGCAAGGATTACCCTCAAGTTCAGGGGAAGACGTTTCCTTCCCCAAGGATCCAGGAGTGGTGCATATATGGTATAATACACCATTATGCACAATTTGTGCTCAGCAATCCAATGGTGATGCTTTCAGGACCAAATTACGTGATTCCAAATCAAGTCCCCAATCCATCACCAATTTCAAAGGAGGATTATTCAGCTATTCAGTCTGGCAATTCCCTGGCGGCTATCAGAAGACCATTCAAGGACCCCAACCACCAGGCCCCCCAGGATTTGGGTTGTCAATTCTCATCAGGACTATTCTAAGGGAAGTTCTCCAAGGTTATCAATTATTTCAATCATTGTCAAGGAATCAACTACTCAGAATTCCTTGGACAAATCAATTGGTCCATACAGATATTAATCAAGCATCCTGTATGGCCTTGGCCCATTTGGGCCAATTCATATTCCACTGTGGGAATTCACTCACACAGTTCAATCCTCAAGAGGGCCAGAACTGTATTGGCCCAATCAAGATGATACAGCCATTTTACTCACCTTCCAGGATCAGCATTTTCAGCTTTTCACATATACTGGCCACCTTTCATCACCTGGGGACTTTTTCCCCAGTTAATTAATATATTTCATTTATTTTTATCCTTATTTTCTTTTCATTTATTAAAGTAAATACTGATAATCTTAAGTCAGTCATTTGAACCTTTCTTCTTTGCCTGTAAGTGGATATTGGTGGTCGTATCCTTTACTAATTCCATTTTTCTTTCTGACAGGTTGAAACAGTGAATTGAGGATTCATTTGGTCGGCTCTTTGGATTTTGCCTTTCTTATTATCTTGGCCATTGGCTTCCTTTTCTTTTATCTTTGGCACACTTTTCTTTACTCTTATTATTCCTTAAAGATATATATTCCTTTTCATTTCTTTATTTTTTTGGAGCCCTCCAAGTTAGTTCTTTATTCCTGAGTGCCAGGCCACTCTTGCTTCCATAAGAGCCCCTGTGAAATTCTATTAATCAACCAATATTTTATTTTCATTCTGTTCATTCATTCTTTTTATCATTCTGATTCACTAATTTCATCAAAATTATGACTCTTTAATGTCTTATGAACTTTATGATGTTTTGTCACCTCTCAATCTTCTCTCATTCATTCTTCATTTTGTAAATTGATAGCTGACCCAATTCTACTTTTGTTTCTCTTTTAAATCTTATCAGCAGTAGCTGGCAGATTCCCAGGACTTTCAAGGACCACTCTCAAAGGTCCAGGTGAAGATGGTGAAGAGGAGTAAGAGAATTCTGTGGAATAGGAAGAGTCTGATGGTACTGAGGGTGTCCCTGCTCCTGTGAGGGCATCCCAAGGTAATGCAGGGCCAACTATAGCCCAGTTTAATCAGCCTGTCTCTCATAAGTCTGAAACATCCTTATTGGCCATTATGCAGTAGATGCCTCAAATTATGGCCAATATTCAAGCAGCTTCAGTCTCTGAGTCATAAAGACCACCAGCCTTCAAGACTCCATCTATGAAGGCACCAGAATTCTTTGATGGGACTCAGCCCTTTGAAGTAAGAAGCTTTATTCAGTCCTGCCAATTAATATTTAATAATGATCTGGAAAACCTCTTACAAGACAGAAAGAAGGTTCTCTATGCCACTTCATTTCTCAATGGCAGGGCTGCAAAATGGATTGAGCCTTACCTTTCCAATCTCACCAATTAAGAT
Source organism: Austropuccinia psidii (assembly GCA_023105745.1). Taxonomy (NCBI): domain Eukaryota; kingdom Fungi; phylum Basidiomycota; class Pucciniomycetes; order Pucciniales; family Sphaerophragmiaceae; genus Austropuccinia; species Austropuccinia psidii. The sequence goes on from JALGQZ010000001.1 coordinate 3,531,604, forward strand.
CCAAATTACCTTCTCAATTCATGGAACTTATTTGAATCTCAACCATTCACCTTATTTGGGGACCCAAATGAAGTCAGAAAAGCTGAAGCAGAGTTGTTTTCTCTAATAATGAAAGAAGGTGGCCATGTTTCTTTAAAAATAGCCAATTTTAGAAGTTTGGTTTCAAGAATTGGAGACTGGAGTGAGAGGGCTCTTATTCATCATTTCAGGAAGAGATTTCCATCCAGTATTTTGGATCAATTGGCCTCCCATCCTTGAAAAATTGACTCTCTTCAAGACTTAATGGATGTTACCCTGGAGCTTGATACCAGGTACCATGAGAGGCAAAAAGAGAAGAAGCCTGAAGCCTCAAAGTCAAATTCTTCTCATCCTCAAAATTCTTCAAGCTCAAGTCAAAAGAAGAAGAAGAATTTTCAGAGGAGGGACAAGCCCCATTCTTCTTTGTTGAATAAAGACTTCAAATTAATGAATTCTGAAAAAGAAAGTAGAATCAAGGAGGGTCTGTGTACCTATGGTGGTGGGAAGCATAGTCTTGAGTCCTGTGTCAAAAGGCCTCAGAACAAGCTTGCCCAACTGTCAGGCAATTTTCCCAGCCAGGGGAAAGCCTAAGTGAAGATCATGTTGTGTTCAATGGTATTCTCTTTTTCCATCCAGAGCACAATTGTGCATTCTGAATACTGGTTTCAAGAATTCTCTTGAATTATTTGTTTTTTCTTTTCTTTCTGATGTTTTTTTACAGTATTCTCATTGATTTTGGTGCTACCAACTCATTTATTGCAACACAGTTTGTTCACAAGTATCAATTGACTATGTCAGAACTCCCAGAAAAGATTCCTCTTATCATTTTGGACTGCTCCGAGTCCCCTTCCTTATTTGTGACTCACCATACTAAATATATGGTTGAGCTTCCTTCATTTGGAAGCTTTTAGTGGGACCTTTTAGTCATTGATACTCCCAAGGGAGAAGACCTCAAATTGGGCTTTGACATTTTCAATCATTTTAATCCATCTATTGATTGGAGGTCAGGGCTGATTCCCTTTAATTCTGATCATAAGGACTATTATGATCCTTCAAAATCTTTCAGTAATGACTTTTCTTCTGCCAAATCATGTGCAGCTCTGGTTAGTGATTCTAGAACACCATCATTTCCATCTTCTGTCCATATTCCTTCCCTTAGTTCCCATAAGTCATTACTATCTTCTAGAAATGAAGTCTTCAAAGAGATGTAAGATGTTGGGGAAGATAATTCTGTATCTTCACTCCATCTCTCCTTTGGGAATATGGACCTTCCTCATTCATCTTATCATGACTCCCTGGAGAAGTTGTGGGACGCAGAGGAAGAGCCAGAAGAAGTAGAAACTGTGATTAAGGTTGTTCCTTCAGTCTATCACCAGTAGTTGGATGTATTCTCCAAGGTGAAAGCAGAGAAAATTCCTCCTCACCATGCCTGTGATCATCATATCAAGCTGGTGGGGTCTCTACCACCAGTTGGAGTGATCTACTCTTTATCAAACCAGGAGTCAGATACACTCAGGGACTACATTTCAGAGAATGTAGAGAAAGGTTTCATCCAGCCAAGATCCTCTTCAACAGGAGCACATGTCCTCTTGATTAAAAAGAAAGATGTTGTCCTCTGTTCGTGTGTTGATTACCACAAACTCAATGCTGTTACTAGGAAGAACAAGTAACCTGTTCCTTATATGAATCAGCTCCTTAATGTATTTAATAGTTCTTCTATCTTGTCCAGGATTGATCTGTGTGGTACATATAACCTGCTCAGAGTCAAGGAGGGTGATGAACATTTGACAGCTTTTAGAACTAAATATGGCAGCTATGAGTACTTGGTTATGCCATTTGGGCTCACCAATGCTCCTGCCTCTTTTCAAAATCTTGTCAATGATATTTTCCAAGATCTTCTTGCTGTTTTTGTTGTGGCTTATTTGGATGACATTATGGTCTTTTCCAAATCTGAGGAAGAACATGTCACTCATGTGTCAACTGTTCTTACCAGACTCAGAGCCAATAACCTCTTTGCCAAGGCTTCTAAGTGCCTATTTCATGTTACTAGTGTTGAGTATCTAGGTTATGTTGTTTCTTCTGAAGGCCTCAAGATGAACAAAGAAAAAGTCCAGCAAATTCTCAATTGGCCACCTCCAAGAAACCTCAAGGCTCTTCAATCATTCCTTGTATTTTCCAATTTCTACTACCCTTTCGTCAATAATTATTCAAAGAAAATAAGTTCACTTACCAGTTTCCTCAAGAAAGATTCCTTTTTCCCCCTCAATGAGGAAGCTCTTGATAAGTTTCATCTACTCAAAGAGTCTTTCACCACCATTGTGGAGACCAATGCTTCCAATTATGCCTTGGGTGCTGTACTAAGTCAGGTCTCTGCCTCAGGGAAACATCCCATTGCATTCAACAGCCACAAGCTTATTCCAGAAGAGCTCAACTATGAGATTCATGACAAGGAACTCCTTGGAATATTCTGGGCTCTCAAGCACTGGAGGGGTGTCCTTCTTTCCCTGTCTTTGTCTTTTGAGGTTCTCACCAATCATTCTTCACTTCAATACTTCATGTATTAAAAAGTCTCTACTCTCTGTCAAGCCAGCTGGGCTGAATTCCTCTCTGAATTTCACTTCTCAATCACTTACTGCCCTGGCCACCTAGCTAATCTTCCAGACAATGTTTATCTGGAGAGGGGGGAGGAGTTCATCAGCAAGAATCCAATGAAGTTTCAACAGCTCATCAAGCAGGATGAAATCCAACCTTCAAGATATTTTGCAGTCAAGGTGGAATCTTTTTCAAATTTGATTAATTTGATTCAGAAGGCTCTATGGAAAGATTCTCAGTACAGAAGTATCCTTCAAGAATTGGGTAAAGGTAAATCTTTCCAAGACTATTCTCTTGATTCCTCTTCCCAGCTTCTCTTATTCAAAGATTGGGTGGTTGTCCCAAATGACCCCACAATTCAGCTCAGCATCTGTGAGCCTTGAGGTATATTTTACATACCCAAATAGGCCACAATTATCTTAAAATGAAATTTTGAATTATGCATAACTCATAAGTCATGCATATATCCAAAACACATCATTTTCAATTTCAGAAAAGATGAATAACGTTTTATTGAGTAAGTAAATCCATGGATTCAAGGCCAGATTTGGATTCTACACAAAAATTCACCTAGGGTAGCTCCATAGAGTGAATAAGCTCAATTTAAGTATTTAAGGTGGTAAAATGGAAAATACTTCAATACCACATCATTAATACCACATAAAAGATCCGTGAAAATTTTTGTTTTTCTTGATTTTTAGCCAAAATAATGGGAAAGTGAGAAATCCCATGTTACATATACACTAAGAATAGTGTTATGCATGTTCTGAGCACTTAATATTATGGTATTCGTACATAGACTTTTGGTACACCCATAGTGGATATCTCACTTTAAGCTTAAATTACTATTTTGACGTAAAAATTAGGCAAGGGCGACAAAAGACATCAAAGAGAGCCAGGGTACCCAACTTCTGAGGCCTCAGAGGCGTGGATAGCTCCAGAGCATGGATCCATGGCTCATCTTGGCCCAATTGGTAAACTAAAACTCTTTGGGAACTTGGTTACCAAGTTACACCTACTGTGATCATAAGAAAAATAGCAAATAACCTGCTATTTTGACGTGCCAAGGAGGTAATAAGCTACTTAGGCTCCTGTAACCACGTCAATTCTTGATGACTTTCCATGACTAGACCCCAAAAGAGTAATTAAACCCTTTTGGGATCCATATTCATTGATTTACCTAATAGCAACCAGCAAAATACTGCTATTTGCAATTCTACGTAGAAATGAGGTAAAAACTTCAAAAATTCATTAAAAATACAATTCTTAATGAATCTTCCTGAAACTTTCAGGACCAATGAAGAACTGTATTATCTATCGTAAAACCAAAAAGAATTATGGTTTTACTAGTAAAATTAATACTTTTACTTACAGTCCATTTTTGACCATTCTATGTGAAACACTGAATCTTCAAAAATTCACAGTAATTACAACCTGTGATGAAATTGGCAATAACATTGATAACTTTGAGAAATCAATGATTATTTTAGAATAAAAGAAGATTTACAGATGTTACTCCTTTTATTCTTAACCATATTGGGGTTGGTAGTCACGTAAAAGCATCAATTAAGTAATTTTGATAATCTTACGTGACAACAGATGATGCAATTATTAATCCAAAAGGGTTTATTGTTTTCTCACTCACTGGTTTTTCAGTTTGCTCCATGGCACGCCTCTGTGAGCTGTTGTTGACTTAAAAGAAGCCTATTCTTGCTGTTTTTTCCAAATCATCATCTTATCAATTTATTAAATGATTATTACCAACAAGTAAGTATTAGTTAAAGCTATTCTTAAGTGTTTTAAATCTTTCCAAATCATCCAGAAAGACGTGAAATCCTAGAATCCAACTATCTATTGTTGTAATACTGTTATAAATCCTTTTGATCCCTTAAATCCACAATTCCACGTCAAATTTCTCTACTCTTATCTATCAATAAGTTCTTTGGAGTATTAGTGAGTCATTTATTCTTAATTCTTAAAGTTTTTCTCTAGTAATAGTTTTCTTCAAGAATTATCTTTATAATTATTCTTGCAAAAGATAATTATATATTAAAATAATTTTATTATTTTAATAAAGAAGTTTTTATTATTAAATTCTTCTTGTAATTGATTCTAGTAGACAATTACTTGCTCACTGTTAAAATAACTAGTAGTGCTTAACACGTGAAAGAAATAATTTTTTAATTATTTAATTGTGGTTATAATAATACTTTATTATTATATTTCATAAGAACAGACATAGTACTGTTGATTAATAGTAATATTATCATCAGTTTCATAGTCACATCTTACATTTGGGGGCCTGGCCGTGTTTTTTGAGCCTTGTACCCTTAGTTAATATATTTTTAAGCTCTAAAATATATTAATTTAAAAATTTTTTCTTTCATTTTAAAGTTAAAATAATTCTTATTTTTGAAATTGTTTTGGAAATCTTTTCATTGAGGAATTTGGTTTAATTTTATACTGTTTTTACACGTGGCTTTTTCACATCCAAAAACTTATAAAATTATTCTTTGAGTTACTCTGAATTAATTTTCATTCAAAATCTTAAATTTTAATTTTTTTTCTTTAAAAAGAATAATTTTTTTAATATTAAAAATTAATAAAATTCATAAAAAATCTTTTAAAAATATCTTAAAACACAAAAATAATTTCTTTTATCATATTTTTTCTCTTTAAGTGTCTTTAATCAAATACTGTGCAGCTGGTAACACACTCAGTAAAAGATACATCAATAGTCCAGAATCTGAAGACAGTATTGAGGTGCAGATTGCTAAAAGAGGCACCTTATTCAACTCAGAAAAAGCTAAATTACCACCAAAAGGTGTGTATTTTATCTTATATTTTTCACCTTTTTATCTTTAAATTGACGTGGAAATGGTGCATACCAGGAATGGAAGCAACTATTCAGTCCAACCAGATGGATGTGGACAAGGAAGAGGCAAGACCAAATCCAGAAGTGCCAAATCTTCCACAAGAAAGACACATCTGGAGGATGCCAGAGTTGCCCCCCATTCCCCAAGGTCTGTACCAACAGATTTTGACGTAAATTCTGAGCCTGAACTGATTTATGGTAATATTTCCAGGGCCGAACCACTTTCAGGTGGCAGCAATAGAAATATATCAATGCCAGTACAAAAACTGGTTCAGAGCAGCCAAGGAAGAGGAGTGGGAAATCTGCCCAATCCTTTGGCAGGGGGCCATGAACTCCTACTTACACATCAAAAGCTTTCTGGGTCAGGAGAAGACCATTGAACTCTTAGGAGGATGGAGCCCCCTGTCTTGCAAAGACAAGGTCAAAAAGATAAAGAATTGGTTGAAGAACCAAAGTCTTTTATCCATAGACCAGAAGAAAGAGTTGGAAATGACTCCAGCATTGGAGACAGAGGCACCAGTGGCATCTACCAGCTCCAAACCAGCTCCAGAAGCGCCCAAGGACAAGCCCAAAGGACCTCAAAAGAAACAGAGAGGTCCCAAGAACCATCAAGGCAAGGGCAAAGGCAAAGCCAATTGGCACAGACCTTACCCACAAGGGTACAGGATCCCCAAATTGGAGCCCTCAGCCATGGACAGTGTCTTCAATATGGCCAGAACTCTTATGGAATTCACAGCCAAGGAGCAGGAAAGGATGAACAGGACTTTTCCACGCAAATAAATGATGTACATAGAAGTATTAGTGTAGAAATTGGCAAACTTGAGTCAAAGTTGAAGCAAATTACATTAGACATCAATCATTTAAAGAAAAATGACAAGCAACATTCTGATTGGCATCAATTGACAACTGTCACCCTTGAGTCAATTACCAATGCTTGTGAAATAATTGAGACCCAATGTCAAAATAATGACACAGAGGATCCTTCCATTTTTAAAGTAAATGATAGACTTAAAGCTCTTGAAGACCATGTCTTACAAATAGTTAAGAACACCAATCAATTTGCTATACATTTAGCAAAAAGTGACAGTGAGAGGCAGAAATTGAAGAATGATATAATTGCAAGTGTGGAGCAAATTCATAAGAATCATGAACCACATATGCCAAGACATTCTACACCTTTGACTGAAGAAAAACTTTCTGTCAAAGAAAGTTTGACTCCATTCTTAGGAGAAAATGCCTACTCTGCAAGAGATATTCCCAAAATAGAAGAATGGCCAACATTCTCTGGTGAAGGAGAATATAACCATATTGAATTCATCAGAACTATTGATATGTTGCAAGAAGACTTTAATATACCTGATGAAATCATAGTGGGAAAATTACACTGTTTGTTTACCAGAACTGCAAAGAAATGGTATTACAAAATGAGGATTGATCATGGTAAACATGACTGGTCTTGGTGGAAATCTGAAGTGATTACCAAATGGGCCAATAATTCTTGGAGATTTAAAATGGAGAATGCTTTTGAAAGTGCCATTTTTAACTCAGAAAAAGACAAACCACTTACTTGGTTCTTCAAACAAAAAGACAGATTATCTGCTTTACACCCAGATATGTCTGACACTATGATTAATATGAAAATATTAAGAAAGTGTGGAGGAGAACTGGAACATGCTATCAAAAGCAGATGTGTGGAACCTTGTTCAACAGAGGACTACATTAATGCTATGGAAGATATCATTACCAGGACAAGAATTGGTAAGACTTGGATTAAAAACCCAATAGAGTCCAAAATAGTCTCAAAGATTCCTAGAGAGGAAAGAAGACCAGAAAGACCTGTCTTGAAGTGTCATAAATGTGGAAGTACTTCACATTTAGCCAACACTTGTCCTAAGAAGACAAAAATCAATGAAGTTCAAGTCATTGAAGAAATTCAGTGTACTGAAGAGAAAGAGGAGTCTGATCAAGATTCTGCAGTCTCTGAAGATACACCAGTGGAGGACTATCCCATTGAAAACATTTCAGCTTTCTTTGAAGTCACAGAAGTCCATACCCACTTGCCACAGTACAATGAAGATTGCTGCAACCTGATCAATATCCAAGATGCCAGAATGTGTAAAACAAAACCTGCTAGAGGAAAGGGTTATACTGCTGGAGCATCCTGTATCACATCAGTTCTGATGAGTGATATTACAGCCAAAGTGAATTTGGATACAGGGGCATTTTGCACTTGTGTTGGCAAAGATTATCTCCAAATTATACTTCCTGAATGGAAAAACCATCTATTACCAATAGAAGGTGTACAATTAAGTAGTGCCAGTAACAATATGTACCCCTTGGGCATATTGGACACTAATATTGTATTCCCACATCCAGCAGGAAGTGTAAGAATGAAAACTGAAATTGTAGTAATGGATAATTGCACATCTCAGCACATCATTCTTGGAAATGATTACTTAAATATTTATGGTATTGATATAAATAACCATAAAGACAGATATTTCACAATTGGAGATAACAAGAGACAAAAATTTGCTTTCTCCAATATGCCAAAACAGATATCTGTAGTATCTTCTGTCAAGGATACTTACAAAGATGAATTTGTGACTAATCAACTTGTTGAAGCACAAATTAATCAATCATTGTCACCAAAGATGAGGAATGAGATTATTAATGTGCTATACACATATAAAAATGCATTTGCCTCTGATAATGAACCATTAGGCGCTATAAGAGGACATGAAGTTGATATTACTCTTAATATTGACAGACCATAGCCTCCAGTACTTAGGAGACCAGCTTATCCAGCCAGTCCTAGAGCTAGAGAAGCCTTGGAAAAACATATCCAAGAGTTGATCCAACTTGGTGTGCTAAGGAAAGTAGGCCATAATGAGGAAGTTGAAGTGACAACACCTGTTATTATTGCATGGCATAATGATAAGTCAAGAATGGTTGGAGATTTTAGGGCTTTGAATACCTACACAGTTCCAGATAGGTATCCAATCCCTAGAATTCAAGAAACCTTGACTCAATTGTCTAAAGCCAAGTATATAACATCAATGGATGCATTGAAAGGCTTTCATCAAAATGTTTTGATGCCTAAAGCTAAGAAATTACTTAGAAGTATCACTCACTGTGGCATTTTTGAGTATCTTAGAATGCCATTTGGCATTAAAAATGCTCCATCTCATTATCAAAGAATGATGAATACCATCTTCCCCACAGAATTATCTGAAGGATGGCTTATCATCTATATTGATGATATTATTATATGTTCTGACTCATGGTCTTTGCACCTTGAAATACTTGCAAGAGTACTTCATAAAGTTGCAGAAGTGAACATGAAAATTTCACTTAAGAAATGCAATTTTGGTTTTGAAGAACTCAAAGCATTAGGACATGTTGTTTCTGGTTTGAGCTTGGGTATTGACAAGAATAAAGTAGCAGCAGTGCTACTTAAGCCAATACCCCAGAATAAAAAAGAAATGATGTCTTTTCTTGGATTTGCTAGTTACTATAGGCAACACTTGAAAGATTTTGCAATTCTAGCCAAGTCACTCTATAGAATCTGTGATCAACAGACTGTATTTGAGATGACATAGGAAAGAATTAAAGCTTATGAGAAGATAAAGAAAGCCCTTACAGAAGCACCTTTACTCCTCATGCCTGACTGGAATATTCCTTTTAAATTGTACATTGATGCATGTGGAGATGGACTAGGGGCAGCCCTACATCAAGTCCAGATTATTGATGACAAACCTACAGAAGGACCAGTTTGTTATATCTCAAGACAAATCAAACCAACAGAAGCCAGATATGGTGCAAGCCAAATGGAGTGCTTATGTTTGGTATGGGCACTTGAGAAACTACACTATTATCTTGATGGCAGTGTTTTTGAAGTGATAACTGACTGTAATGCTGTAAAATCACTTCTTAACATTAAAACTCCCAACAGACATATGTTGAGATGGCAAATAGCCATTCAAGAATATAGAGGAAACATGACTATAGTTCATAAAGCAGGAAACATTCACAAGAATGCTGATGGACTTAGTAGATGGGCTTTAGCCAACACTCCTGATAACCCAGCTTATGTACCTTTGGAAGCTGAACCACAGATTCCAATTGAAGGAATTAACATAACTGATATTGGGACTGAATTCTTTGAAGAGGTCAGAGAGTCTTATAAACAAGACAAGAATTGCCATATCTTGACTTCTTTATTAGATAAAGACTGCAAAGATACATCTTTAATTAATGCACTTGATGAAGTTTGGAAAAATTCCTATTCTGAAGGAAGATTTCACTTGTTTGATGGGCTTATTTACCATAGAACAAAACATTCTTGTGTGATGACACTGTGTAGTAGATTGCTTATCAATACTATTCTTCATGAATGCCATGATAGCATTTACTCTGGACACCTATCAGAAGACAGAAACCTTGGAAAAGTGAAGAACTGTGCATGGTGGCCATCTTGGAGAAAAGAAACCATTGAATATTGCCATACCTGTGATAGATGCCAAAAAGCAAACAGGAGTACAGGCAAGAAATTTGGATTGATGATCCATATTCAAGAACCAAAATCCCCATGGGAAGTTGTTCACATGGATTGGGTCACAGCCCTTCCTCCAAGTGGTGACAAAAGCTATAATGCTTGTTTAGTCATGGTAGACAGATATAGCAAAACTCCCATATTCTTACCATGTCATAAAGATGACACTGCTATGGATACAGCTCTTCTTTTATGGAGTAGAGTTATTTCTCATACAGGGTTATTTAAGAATATCATAAGTGAAAGAGATCCCAAGTTCACATCTGCACTTTGGACCAATCTTCATAGATTGTTTGGGACTAAGTTATCATTCTCTACAGCATATCACCCTCAAACAGATGGGCTAGCAGAGAGGATGATTCAAACTTTAGAAGACATGATCAGGAGATTTTGTGCTTATGGATTAGAATTCAAAGACTCAGATGGCTTTACCCATGACTGGTGCACTCTGATACCTGCATTAGAATTGGCATACAAGACATCAGTCCATTCTTCCACAGGACAAACTCCTGCTATGTTAGAAAAAGGATGGAATCCAAGACTCCCAGCAGACACACTGAGGAAAGACTTGATTGACATTCATCCTACAGCTTCCAGCTTCAAATTAATGCTTGATAAAGCAAAACACCATGCAAAACAGAGTATGGACGATGCTTTTGATTATGCAAAACAGAAGTGGGACAAGAGTCATAAAGTACCAGACTTCAAAGTAGGGGACTTAGTTTTAGTTTCAACCTTGAGCTTTAATAATATCAAAGGCCCAAAGAAACTTAAAGATTCTTATGTAGGACCTTTTGTTATTGTTGCTTTACATGGAACCAATGCAGTTCAAGTGGAATTGAGTGGTGAATTGGAAAATAAACACCCCACATTTCCAGTCAGCTTGATAAAGCCTTATCAACCAGCTGACAAAGAATTGTTTCCCTTAAGAAACCCAACTCCTTTAACTGTACCACCTGTGGAACAGAAAGAAAAACAAAAAGATAAATAAAGTCATTAAAGAAAGGAGACTTAGGGGTAAAAATCAAAGAGAATATCTTGTCAGATATAGAAATCCAGTACATGAAAATGAATGGATGGCAGAATCAGAAATACCTGACTCAGATAAACTCTTAAGAAGATTTAGACATGAAAGAAGGCCACAAGCCTGAATATGTCTATAAATGTGCTTCAAGTTACTTGATCTGAGTAATGTGAAGAGGTTGGACAGTGGACAATACCCCCTTTGGGGCCTTATTCTTTTATCACTAATAAAATTGTAGTACAATTTTATTTTTTGGTGGGAGGGAATGTGAGCCTTGAGGTATATTTTACATACCCAAATAGGCCACAATTATCTTAAAATGAAATTTTGAATTATGCATAACTCATAAGTCATGCATATATCCAAAACACATCATTTCCAATTTCAGAAAAGATGAATAACGTTTTATTGAGTAAGTAAATCCATGGATTTAAGGCCAGATTTGGATTCTACACAAAAATTCTCCTAGGGTAGCTCCATAGAGTGAATAAGCTCAATTTAAGTATTTAAGGTGGTAAAATGGAAAATACTTCAATATCACATCATTAATACCACATAAAAGATCCGTGAAAACTTTTGTTTTTCTTGATTTTTAGCCAAAATAAGGGGAAAGTGAGAAATCCCATGTTACATATACACTAAGAATAGTGTTATGCATGTTTTGAGCACTTAATATTATGGTATTCTTACATAGACTTTTGGTACACCCATAGTGGATATCTCACTTTAAGCTTAAATTACTATTTTGACGTAAAAATTAGGCAAGGGGGACAAAAGACATCAAAGAGAGCCAGGGTACCCAACTTCTGAGGCCTCAGAGGCGTGGATAGCTCCAGAACATGGATCCATGGCTCATCTTGGCCCAATTGGTAAACTAAAACTCTTTGGGAACTTGGTTACCAAGTTACACCTACTGTAATCATAAGAAAAATAGCAAATAACCTGCTATTTTGACGTGCCAAGGAGGTAATAAGCTACTTAGGCTCCTGTAACCACGTCAATTCTTTATGACTTTCCATGACTAGACCCTAAAAGAGTAATTAAACCCTTTTGGGATCCATATTCATTGATTTACCTCATAGCAACCAGCAAAATACTGCTATTTGCAATTCTACGTAGAAATGAGGTAAAAACTTCAAAAATTTATTAAAAATACAATTCTTAATGAATCTTCCTGAAACTTTCAGGACCAATGAAGAACTGTATTATCTATGGTACAATCAAAAATAATTATGGTTTTACTAGTAAAATTAAAAGGTTTACTTACAGTCCATTTTGACCATTCTACGTGAAACACTGAATCTTCAAAAATTCACAGTAATTACAACCTGTGATGAAATTGGCAATAACATTGATAACTTTGAGAAATCAATGATTATTTTAGAATAAAAGAAGATTTACAGATTTTACTCCTTTTATTCTTAACCATATTGGGGTTGGTAGTCACGTAAAAGCATCAATTAAGTAATTATGATAATCTTACGTGACAACAGATGATGCAATCATTAATCCAAAAGGGTTAATTGTTTTCTCACTCACTTGTTTTTCAGTTTGCTCCATGGCACGCCTCTGTGAGCTGTTGTTGACTTAAAAGAAGCCTATTCTTGCTGTTTTTTCCAAATCATCATCTTATCAATTTATTAAATCATTATTACCAACAAGTAAGTATTAGTTAAAGCTATTCTTAAGTGTTTTAAATCTTTCCAAATCATCCAGAAAGACGTGAAATCCTAGAATCCAACTATATATTGTTGTAATACTGTTATAAATCCTTTTGATCCCTTAAATCCACAATTCCACGTCAAATTTCTCTACTCTTATCTATCAATAAGTTCTTTGGAGTATTAGTGAGTCATTTATTCTTAATTCTTAAAGTTTTTCTCTAGTCATAGTTTTCTTCAAGAATTATCTTTATAATTATTCTTGCAAAAGATAATTATATATTAAAATAATTTTATTATTTTAATAAAGAAGTTTCTATTATTAAATTCTTCTTGTAATTGATTCTAGTAGACAATTACTTGCTCACTGTTAAAGTCACTAGTAGTGCTTAACACGTGAAAGAAATAATTTTTTAATTATTTAATTGTGGCTATAATAATACGTTATTATTATATTTCATAAGAACAGACATAGTACTGTTGATTAATAGTAATATTATCATCAGTTTCATAGTCACATCTTACAGCATCCTTCAAAAGCATCATGATTTTTCTCTAGCTGGACACCCTGGCCAAGAGAAGACTCTCAATCTTGTCAAGTGGGATTTCCACTGGTCTTGTATGACTCAATTCATCAAGGATTATGTCTCATCCTGTCAACAGTGTTCAAGAAACAAGAATATTCATTACAAGAGGTTGGGACTCCTCAAACCTCTTCCAATTCCAAATGGTCCTTGGATTTGTCTTTCAATGGACTTTATCACTCAACTGCCACTGTCCAATTCTTTTGTGAAAATTCTGGTCATAGTAGACAGGTTCTCAAAAATGGCGGTTTTTATTCCCACAATGTCTTCAATTACTTCACTAGATTTGGCCCATTTACTCACAAGAATATCTTTTCAACGCATGGCCTTCCTTCAAGCATTGTCAGTGAGAGAGGTTCACTTTTTGTTTCCTCCTTTTAGACCAATCCTTGTCAGCAGCTCAAGATTTCAAAAGTTCTGTCAACTGCTTACCACCCAGAAACTGATGGACAGACAGAGAGGGTAAATCAGATACTAGAACAGTACCTTTGAATGTATGTCAGTTATCATCAAGATGATTGGAACACCTAACTCCCTCTGGCTTAATTTGCCTACAATAACTCTGATCACTCTTCAACAAAAACATCACAGTTTTTTACTGTTTATGCAAGAGATCCACAATTTTACTCAGTTCACATTACTCAAGACACTCCTGCTGGAAATTTATCAACAAAAATACAATCAGTACAGCAAGATGTCAAGAGATAACTTGAAGTTGCCATAAACAGATTTAAGAGGTATGCAGATAAAAGTAGAGCAAGTCCACCTGTTTTCAATCCTGGTGACATGGTATAGCTTTCTTCCAAGAACATCAAATCAACAAGACCCACCAAAAAGATGTCTGAAAGAGGGTTGGGTCCTTTTCCAATCTTGAAGAAAAGAAGTACTCATGCTTACCACCTCAAGCTCCCATCTCAATGGAAGTCCATCCACTCAGTCTTCCATATTTCACTCTTAGAACCAGTCAAGACATCAAAAATCCCAAATAGGCATCAAGAACCTCCTCCTTCAAAAATTATTGAAGAAGAAGAGGAATGGAAAGTCTCTAAAATACTGGATTCAACATTCAAGAGAAGAAAATCATGGTATCTGGTGGAATGGAAAGGTTTCAGTCAAGACCCAAAAAGATCCACTTGGGAACCAGCCCAAGGATTTCCATTCTTTATATCCTGACAAGCCAGGCCCCAATTCTTCAAGAGCTTGATTTTTATGGTTCTTGGTGGGAGAGAAATTACCAAAGGTAAGTCCCACTCCTGGTATGCACCTTTAGGTGTATTCTACTCTTTTCTATTGTAAGCATCACCTTGGCCACTCTGTGAACACTTTGCAATTTTGACTTGGCTTTCAACATCAAATTCCAATCTATGGCCATTTCCACTTGGGGCAATGGACCATTTCTCTTCTTAATCCTTTTTCAAAGTCATTAATTTTTGATACATTCTTTTATCAATCTTCCTTAATTTATGGCACTGGCAGGAGTGGTAACTATCAAAAGTAACTTCCTCTCCTGGTGTGCACTTCCATGAGGGTTTTACAATCTTTAAAAACATCAACTTGGCCACTATGTGAAAACCTGGCATCTGTCACAACCATGGCAATTCCATCCTTGGATCTCCGTATGGCATATCAAGCCACAGTCTTTTTATGGCCAATTGGCCATATCAATCACCAGTGGCCAATATGGCCACGTCATCATCTTATGGACCATTTATGGCCATTTGTCATTTGGGGCCTTCATGGCCCTTCACCTCAATCCAGAAGCCATAGTGGCAATTTATGCCCAATTGGGTATTTCTGGTCATTTCCCTCAAAACCAGGGGAAATGGCCCAAATGGCTGTTTTGGAAATTTGGGCTCATAATGCGCCTTTGCGCACTTTTGCACACTTTGACGCAAAGTGTCCAAAAGACACTTTACCACCCTTTGGGCCAGTTTTTGGCTCAGAACCCAAAAGTAGCCAAAACCCCCAAAGGACCCAGAAACACTTTTCCAAGCTCTGAAGCCATCACATCCATCTTTTCCCCTCTGTCTTTCCATCTCAAGACCTTTGGACGTAATCTTCTTTCCAATGAACCAATATGCCATAAATGATGTTATATATCATTGTGCATCATTTTTCAACAGCAATTCAATGGTGGAAATATCAAATGGTCATTTCAACATTCCAACATATCATCACGTCATCAAGGCACCCAAACATTCAGAGGACTCATCAAGGCTCAAGAGCAAGTGTTTCAGCGTCAAAGACCAATCACGCCATCAAGACGTCATTGGATAATTTCATTCACAGTATTCCTCCAAGGCAATACTGTTCAACCATTCTCAAGGGATTCAAGAGGAAGTTCATTCATTCATGCATTCAATTGTCAAGTGTCAAAGCTCCACTCAATCCATCTTGGCAACCATATTTATTTCAATACAGTCTGGATCCATCAAGAACTGTATTTCATTTTCAAGCATGGGAAATCCACTCAATCCAATTCAATTTTAATATTAGCCAGCTGTATCAATTCCAAAACAATCAATACAGCCTCAAGGATCAACACAGATCAGCTTTCAGCCTGAAGAACTTAACCTCCCAAGTTTTCACATATACTGGCTACCCTTTTCACCCTGGGGGGTTTTTCCCCAGTTAATTAATATATTTTGATTTTATTTTATCTTTATTTATCTTATCATTTTTGTTAAGTGAATACTGATATTATCAAGTCAGTCATTTAGCACCTTTCCTCTTTTACTTTCTTTGCCTGTCAATGGATATTTGGTGGTCATATCCTTACTAACTCCATTGTTCATTTTGGCAGGTTCAAACAATGATTAAGGACTTACTTGGTTGGCTCTTTGGCCATTTGGCTTCTATTTCCTCTCATTGCATCTCATCTTTGTACCTGCATATTTCTTAGAGGAATTTATTCTTTTATTTTAATTTCTTTATTCTTTGGAGTCTTCCAAGTGAGTTCCCTGATTGCTGAGTGCCAGGCCACTCTTGCATTTCTGTCCAAGAGCCCCTGTGACATTATATTAATTAACTCATAATTTCTTTTCATTCTTTTCATTCTTTCTTTATAATTTCATCCACTCATTTCATTGAAATTATGACTTTTTACTGCTTATGAACCTTATGATTCATCGTCACCTCTCAATTTTCTCTTATTCATTCTTCAATATGAAAATTGAAAGCTGACCCCAATTTTATTTTTGTTTCTTTTTTTAATCTTATTCAAATAATCATTTTAATTCATTCATAATTCAGGCGTCATCTTAATTTTCATTTGATTTCAAATTTTTCATCAAGTTATTCAGACACATTCTTCACATCAAGATTCATATTTGATTCATTCTTCAAGAATTTTGATTTTTAAAGAAGAACTCACTTGATTTTGATTTGCTTGATTGATTTGACATAAATTGATATTGACCTCAAGAAAATTGATTGACCTGAAGATTTCATTGATTTTGCTGATTTTTCACATCAAGAATTTTGACATAAATTGATTTGCCTCAAGAATTCATTTGATTGATTGATTGATTTTGATTGATTTGACATTTGATTTATTGACTTCAAGTTTTCATCTGATATTTAATTTATTGATTTACTTGAAGATTTCATTTGATTTATTGCTTTTTATTGATTTTCCTCAAGATATTGATTTTTATTTTTGACTTCAAGCATTATTTAAAATTGCCTCAAGTTTTCATCTTTGAATCTTGATTCCTTTTCATTTTATCCTGAAATCATGCCCATCCAACACTCACCTCCTGCAAGGAAGACGAGATCTCAGGCCAGAACTCAAGCTGTTCTCACTCCAACTCAAAGGGCTCCTCCTGATGGCACCCCAGCAGTTTCGCAACTGAGGGCCAAATTGGACAGAGGACCCACTTTGGAAGGAGCAGCACCGTCCAGGAAGGAAGGAAGAGTGCCAAGAAGATCAAGCTCATTCGCAGGGGTAGTTGGCGGATTTCCAGGAACTTCAAGGACCATTTTCAAGGGTGCAGGTGAGGATGGTGAAGAGGAGGAGGAGAATTCTGTGGAAGAGGAAGAGTCTGATGCTACTGAAGGTCTCCCTGCTCTGGTGGAGGCATCCCAATGTACTGGAGGGCCAACTCTAGCCCAGTCTAAGCAGCCTGTCTCTCATCAGTCTGAACCATCTTTATTGGCCATTATGTAGCAAATGACTCAGATTATGGCCAATCTTCAAGAAGCTTCATCCTCTGAAGCATCAAGACCACCAGCCTTCAAGACTCCATCTATGAAGGCACCAGAATTCTTTGATGGGACTCAACCCTTCAAAGTTAGAAGCTTTATTAAGTCTTGTCAATTGATTTTTCATAATGATCCAGCAAACTTCGCTCAAGACAAAAAGAAGGTCCTTTATGCCAATTCATTTCTTATTGGCAGGGCTGCAAAATGGATTGAGCCTTATCTTTCCAATCTCACCAATCAGAATCCAAATTACCTTCTCAATTCATGGAAATTATTTGAATCTCAACTCTTCACCTTATTCAGGGACCCAAATGAAGTCAGAAAAGCTGAAGCAGAATTGGATTCTTTAAGAATGAAAGAAGGTTAGCATGTATCTTTATACATTGCTGATTTCAGAAGTCTTGTCTCAAGAATTGGAGATTGGGCAAAAGAGCTCTTATCCATCATTTCAGGAAGGGATTGTCATCCAGGATTTTGGATCAATTGGCCTCCCATCCTTCAAGAATTGACTCTCTTCAAGACTTGATGGATATTACCCTGGAGCTTGATACCAGGTACCATGAGAGTCAAAATGAAAAGACTCATCATCAAGAGAAGAAGCCAGAAGCTTCAAAGTCAAGTTCTTCTCATCCTCAAAATTTTTCAAGTTCAAGTCATAAGAAGAAGAAGAATTTTCAGAAGAGGGACAAGCCCCATTCTTCTTTGTTGAATAAGGACTTCCAGCTCATGAACTCTGAAAAAGGAAGAAGAATCAAGGAGGGTCTTTGTACCTATTGTGGTGGGAAGCATCGTCTTGAGTCCTGTATCAAAAGGCCTAAAAACAAGCTTACCCAACCATCAGGCAAATTCCCCAGCCAGGGAAAAGCCTGAGTGAAGATCATGTTGTGTTCAAGGGTCTTCACAGTTTTCCTTCCAGAGCACAATTGTGCATTCTGAATACTGGTGTCAAGAATTCTCTTAAATTCTTTGCTTTTTCTTATCTTTCTGATGTTTTTTACAGTATTCTCATTGATTCTGGTGGTAAACACTCATTTATTGCAAAGCAGTTTGTTCACAAGTTGTCAGCCTGTGACTCAAAACCAGAGCACAAGCATGACAGCCAAAATACCATAAGCCAATGGTATAGCCAAGATACCACCAAAACATGGAACTGAGCCAAATCAGCTCAAAAGGTATCAAACAAAAGAGAAAACTCACCTCTTTCTGAAAACATAAGTCCCATCACCATAGGACAAGAAATAACAAAGTTAATCCTGCTCAAAGTTATTGCTGAGCATAAACCTTAATTTTCACCTCTCATCTAAAATCTAGAAGAAGAGGCTTAACCCCATAAAATGGGTACTCAAAATTACGCTCCAAGCCAGGGCTATCTAATGGTACCAGCCAAACTGAGCTAGCACCAATATTACTGGAGTTATGGTCAATTTCAGGCCAAATAAGGGTGAACAAAACATTCACCTCCCATCTAACTTCTACAGTTTTAGTGTGATATACTTGAAGTGGGGTATTTTTGAAAAGAGCACAATCAGGGCTATCTGATGGTTTCATCCATTTCCCCATAGCTCAACTAGAACAAAAGTTATGGGGCAAATAAGCTCAATACAGCTTTTTGCCTATACCACGCAAATGTACAAAACTCTTGTACATAGGATAACTTTGCCATATTTAAAGATACCCATATCAAATGAGGTACCATTGTGTAGAGCACATACAGGGTTACACACCAAGCCAATTTTGAGGGTGATATCTCAAGAATTGACAAAGCTATGGCTGTTTTCAGGTCAGATTCCCACCTGCTGTCATATACAGCCTTACCATGGGATAATATCCCATAACCATGAATATGAGGTGTCAAGTAGACAAAGAAGCTTGTTTTTACTTCAATACCTCATATGTCAGTCAATACTGGGGTCCCATACAGTTTCTGTACAGCATTCTATGCGTCATACATGCCAGAATCAGGCTGTGAGGTCCCCAGAAAAAGCTTTTCACCCTCTATTGGTGAAAACTTCCCAGATGTGGTTTCAAAACCACATCTGAGCCCAATACAGGCTATACAGGATGCTTGCAAACCACAAGCCAGTACTAGAGAGTAAAAGAATCTTCACTTCCTCTATGTGGAAAGGTCTAGCACCCTTTCCACCACATTTCAGGATAAAAAGGAGGCTTTTCACAGCCAGAATTGTTTCCTCATCCTGCTCTTGAATATCCTACATAGTAAACTGTCCAAAACAGTTTTACTCTTGGGTAATAATCAGGGTATAATTTTAATTTTAATTATTGTAGTTCTTATTATATTAATCCAACTGGTAAGACTGCATCCAGGGTTCTCAATAGCGCTCACCACCACCATTTTACAATAGTAGAACCCTTTTATTATATTATAAATTATTATATCATTAAAAACTCTGATTTTAAAATTATTTTCACGTGTCACAGTCATAGTTCTAGTTGTAAATAGCCTAATTACTGCTTCAACATAGACTCCGGCTGACACAAGTACTCATTGACTACGTCAGAGCTTCTAGAGAAGATTCCTCTTATTATCTTGGACTCCTCTGAGTCTCCTTCTTTCTTTTTGACTCACCATACTAAGTATATGGTTGAGCTCCCTTCCTTCCCAAGCTTTGAATGGGACTTTTGAGTCATTGATACTCCCAAGGGAGAAGACCTCATATTGGGCTTTGACTTTCTCAATCATTTTAATCCATGTATTGATTGGAGGCAAGGGCTGATCACCTTTGATTATGATAATAAGGACTATTATGATCCTTCAAAATCTCTCAGTAATGCCTTTTCTTTTGCCAAATCATGTGCAGCTCTGGTTGGTGATTCTAGAACACCATCATTTCCATCTTCTGTCCATATTCCTTCCCTTAATTCCCATCAGTCATTACTATCATCTAGAGATGAAGTCTTCAAAGAGATTCAAGATGTTGGAGGAGATAATCCTGTATCTTCACTTCATCTCTTCTTTGGGAATATGGACCTTCCTCCTTCATCTTATCATGACTCCCTGGAGGAGTTGTGGGATGAAGAGGAAGAGCCAGAAGAAATAGAAACCGTGATGAAGGTTGTTTCTTCTGTTTATCACCAGTACTTGGATGTATTCTCCAAGGTGAAAGCAGAGAAACTTCCTCCTCACCACGCCTGTGATCATCATATTGAGCTGGAGGGCTCTCTACCTCCAGTTGGGACGATCTACTCTTTATCAAACCAAGATTAAGATACACTCAGGGCCTACATTTCAGAGAATGTAGAGAAAGGTTTCATCCGGCCAAGCTCCTCTTCAACAGGAGCAGCTGTCCTCTTTGTCAAAAAGAAAGATGGTGGCCTCCGTTTGTGTGTTGATTACCGCAAACTCAATGCTGTTACTAGGAAGAACAAGTATCCCGTTCCTCCTATGAATCAGCTTCTTACTGTTTTCAATGGCTCTTCTATCTTATCCATAATTGATTTGCGTGGTGCATATAACCTGCTCAGAATCAAGAAAGGTGATGAACATTTGACATGTTTTAGAACTAAATATGGCAGCTATGAGTATTTGGTTATGCCATTTGGGCTCACCAATGCTCCTTCCTCTTTCCGAAACCTTGTCAATGATATTTTGATGATCTTCTTGATATCTATGTTGTGGTCTTTTCCAAATCTGAAGAAGAACATGTCACTCATGTGTCCACTGTTCTTTCCAGACTCAGAGCCAATAACCTCTTTTCTAAGGCATCCACATGCCTGTTTCATGTTACTAGTGTAGAGTATTTGGGTTATGTTGTTTCTTCTGAAGGCCTCAAGATGGACCAAGAAAAAGTCCAGCAAATTCTCAATTGGCCACCTCCAAGAAACCTCAAGGCTCTTCAATCATTCCTTGGCTTTTCCAATTTTCACCGCCGTTTCATCAAGAATTATTCAAATAAGATTAGTTCACTCACAAGTTTCTTCAAGAAAGATTCCCGTTTTCCCCTCAATGAAGAAGCTCTTAGACAGTTTCATCAACTCAAAGAGGCTTTCACCATTGCTTCAATCCTTTCTCACTTTTATCCTTCTCTACCCACCATTGTGGAGACTTATGCATCAGATTATGCCTTGGGTGCTGTCCTGAGTCAGATTTCTGACTTAGGAAAACATCCCATTGCATTTGATAGCCGCAAGCTTCTCCCAGCTGAGCTCAATTATGAGATTCATGACAAGGAACTCCTTGGCATAGTCTGGGCTCTCAAGCGCTGGAGAGCTTTTCTCCTTTCTCTTTCTTCCTCTTTTGAAGTACTCACCAATCATTCATCACTTCAATATTTTATGTCCTCCAGGATTCTCACTCACCGTCAAGCCCGCTGGGCTGAATTTCTCTCTTAATTACATTTCTAAATCACCTACCTCCCTGGCCGCTTGGCTACTCTTCCAGATGCTTTATCACGTTGGGACAACATTTACCCAGAGAGGGGGGAAGATTTCATCAGCAAGAATCCAGTGAATTATCAAAAAATAATCAAGCAAGATGAAATTCAAGCCTCAAAGTTCTTTTCAGTCAAGGTGGAAGCATTTTCAAATTTGATTGAATCAATTCAGAAGTCATTATGGCAAGATTCTCAATATAGAAGTATTCTTCAAGATTTGGGTAAAGGTAAATCTGTCCAAGATTATTCTCTTGATTCCTCCTCCCAAATTTTCCTGTTAAAAGATCAGGTGGTGGTCCCAAATGACCCCACAATTCTTCTCAGAAGACTTCAAAAAATGCATTACTCTCCTCTAGCTGGACACCCTGGCCAAGAGAAGACTCTCAAACTTGTCAAGAGGGATTCCCACTGGTCCGGCATGACTCAACTCATCAAGGATTATGTATCATCCTGTCAACAGTGTTCAAGAAACAAAAATATTAATCACAAGAAGTTTGGATTCCTCAAGCCTCTTCCAGCCTCAAATGGTCCTTGGATTTGTCTTTCAATGGATTTCATCACTCAATTGCCATTGTCCAATTCATTTGACTCAATCCTTGTCATAGTGGACAGGTTCTCAAAAATGGAAGTTTTTATTCCAACAATGTCTTCAATAACTTCATTAGATTTGGCCCACTTATTCATCAAGAATATCTTTTCAAAGAATGGCCTTCCCTCAAGCATTGTCAATGATAGAGGCTCTCTTTTTGTTTCTTCTTTTTGGACCAATCTTTGTCAGCAGCGCAAGATTTCAAGAGATCTGTCAACTGCTTATCATCCAGAAACTGATAGACATACAGAGAGGGTAAATCAGATACTAGAACAGTACCTTTGGATGTATGTCAGTTATCATCAAGATGATTGGAACACCTGGCTCCCTCTGGCCGAATTTGCCTACAATAACTCTGACCACTCTCCAACAAAACAATCACTGTTTTTCACTATTTATGGAAGAGATCCCCATTTTGACTCAATTCACATCACTCAAGATACTCCTGCTGAAAAGTTATCAAAAAAAATTGAATCAGTACAGAAAGATGTCAAGGGAGAACTTGAAGTTGCCATAAACAGGTGTAAGAGGTATGCAGATAAAAGTAGAGCAAGTCCACCTGTTTTCAATCCTGGTGACATGGTATGGATTTCTTCCAAGAACATCAAATCAACTAGACCCACCAAAAAACTGTCTGAAAGATGGTTGGGTCCTTTTCCAATCTTGAAGAAATTCAGCACTCATGCCTACCATTTCAAGCTCCCATCTCAATGGAAGTCCATCCACCCAGTCTTCCATATTTCACTGTTAGAACCAGTCAAGACATCAACAATCCCAAATAGGCATCAAGAGCCTCCTCCTCCAAAAATCATTGAAGAATAAGAGGAATGGGAAGTCTCTCAAATACTGGACTCAAAGCTTAAGAGAGGAAAATTAGGGTATCTGGTGCAATGGAAAGGTTTCAGTCAAGACCCAGAAAGATCCACTTGGGAACCAACCGAAAACCTCAAGAATTGTCCTGAACTTGTCAGAAATTTTCATTCATTATATACTGACAAGCCTGGGCCCAATTCTTCAAATACTTGATTCATTATGGTGCTTGGTGGGCAGAGGAATTACCAAAAGTAAGTCCCACTCCTGGTATGCACCTTTAGGGGTATTCTACTTTTTTTATTGTTGTAAGCATCACCTTGGCCACTCTGTGAGCACTTTGCAATTTTGGATGCAGATCTTTGGCATTGCGTTCAACTTCATTTCCCATCTCATGGCCATTTTCACTTGAAACAATGGGCCATTCACTTTTCAATGCATTTCCAAGACTTCAAATTCAAATTCATTCCTTCAACATTTTTTGTTTTTATTTTTATGGCACTGGCAGGAGTGGTAACTACCAAAAGTAAGTTCCTCTCCTGGTGTGGAGTTCCCTGAGGGGTCTACAATCTTCTCAAAACATCACCTTGGCCACTTTGTGAGCACCTGGCATCAAATTTCTCTTTCCAGGTCCTTGGCCAAATTTCAAAATCAGTTATCAACCTCCGTGATGAAGATTGGAACCTCCTCAAGATTAAATTCATTTTTCTTTTCTCTTTTCTCTTTCTTTTATTTTTGTTTTCATTCTTTATATCAAACTTTCTTTTTATTTTCACTTTATCATATGAAAAATTCATCTCAAAGAATATTCATTCATTACAACATCATCAATCATGAAGCCAATCTCAAAAGAAGATCAAGCAAGTCCTGCATCATATGTCAAATTTTTAATATCAGTTATTATTTTATTTTCCTCTTAAAAGAACTTTCCTCTATCCCACTCCCAATCCTTTCCAATAGCCTCAACAGGCTTCACCTTGTATTGGTGCTCAGGAGCTCACCATTTCAAGGTGGGGGTACTGTCACAACCATGGCAATTCCATCCTTGGATTTCCGTATGGCATATCAAGCCACAGTCCTTTTATGGCCAATTGGCCATATCCATCACCAATGGCCAATATGGCCACGTCATCATCTTATGGACCTTTTGGGGCCTTCATGGCTCTTCACCTCAATCCAGAAGCCATGGCGGCAATTTATGCCCAATTAGGTATTTCTGGTCATTTCCCTCAAAACCAGGGGAAATGGCACAAATGGCTGTTTTGGCCATTTGGGCTCATAATACGCATTTGCACACTTTTTGCCCATTTTTGCGCACTTTGACGCAAAGTGTCCAAAAGACACTTTCCCGCCCTTCGGGCCAGTTTTTGGCTCAGAACCCAAAAGTAGCCAAAACCCCAAAGGACCCAGAAACACTTTTCCAAGCTCTGAAGCCATCACATCCATCTTTTCCCCTCTGTCTTTCCATCTCAAGATGTGCACCTTGAGGTATATTTTACATACCCAAATAGGCCACAATTATCTTAAAAAGAAATTTTGAATTATGCATAACTCATAAGTAATGCATATATCCAAAATTCATCATTTTTGATTCCAGAAAAGATTAATAGCTTTTTATTGAGTAAGTCAATCCATGTATTTAAGGCCAGATTTGGATTCTACACTAAAATTCACGTAGGGTAGCTGCATAGAGTGAATAAGCTCAAATTAACTCTTTGAGGTGGTAAAATGGAAAATACTTCAATACCACATAAAAGATCTGTGAAAATTTTTGTTATTCTTAATTTCACACCAAAATAATGGGAATGTGACAAATCTCATGTTACATATACACTAAGAATAGTGTTATGCATGTTTTGAGCACTTAATATCATGGTATTCTTACATGGACTTTTGGTACACCCATAGTGGATATCTCACTTGAAGCTTAAATTACTATTTTGACGTAAAAAGTAGGCAAGGGGGACAAAAGATATCAAAGAGAGCCAGGGTACCCAACTTCTGAGGCCTCAGAGGTGTGGACAGCTCTAAAGCTTGGATACATAGCAGATCTTAGACTAATTGGTAAAACAAAACCTTTTGGGAACTTGGTTACTATGTCACAAATACTGTAAAACTTAAGAAACAAGCAAATAACCTGCTATTTTGACGTGCCACGGAGGTAAAGAGCTACTTACCCTCCTGTAACCATGTCAATTACTAATGACTTTCCATGGATAAAACCCAAAAGAGTAATTAAAATCATTTTTGGACTTGTATCCATTGATTTACCTCATAGCAACCAGTGAAACACTGATATTTGCAATTCTACGTAGAGATGAGGTAAAAACCTCAAAAATTCATTAAAAAGACAATTCTTATTTAATCTTTCTGAAACTTTCAGGAACAATGGAGAACTGTATTATCTATGGTATGGCCAAAAAGAATTACAGTTTTACTAGTAAAATTAAAAGTCTTACTTACAGTCCATTTTTGACTATTCTACGTGAAACACTGAATCTTCAAAATTTCACAGTAATTACATCCTGTGATGAAATTGGAAATAACATTTATAACTTTGAGAAATCAATGATTCTTTTGGAATAAAAGAAGATTTACAGATGTTACTCCTTTTATTCTTAACCATATTGGGGTTGGTAGTCACGTAAAAGCATTAATTAAGTAATTATGATAATCTTACGTGACAACAGATGATGCAATCAATAATCCAAAAAGGTTTATTGCTTTCTCACTCACTGGTTTTTCAGTTTGCTCCATGGAATGCCTCTGTGAGCTGTTGTTGACTTAAAAGAGGCCTCTTCTTGCTGTTTTTACCACATCATCATCTTATTATCATTTTAAATCATTGTTATCAACAAGTAAGTATTAGTTACCACTAGTCTTAAGTGTTTTAATCTTTCAGAATCAACTAGAAAGATGTTAAATCATAGAATCCAACTATATATTGCTGTAATACTGTTTTAAATCCATTTTGATCCCTTAAATCCACAATTCTACGTCAAATCTCTCTAATTTATCTTTCAATAAGTTCTTTGGAATATTAGTGAGTGATTCATTTTTAATTCTTAAAGTTTTTCTCTAAAATTAGTTTTCTTCAAGAATTACCATTATAATTATTCTTGCAAAAGATAATTATATATTAAAATAAATTTTATTATTTTAATAAAAGAAGTTTTATTATTAAAATCTTCTTGTAATTGATTCTTGTAGACAATTACTTGCTCACTGTTAAAATCACTAGTAGTGTTTAACACGTGAAAGAAATAATTTTTGATTATGTAATTGTGGTTATAATAATAATTTATTATTATATTTCATAAGAACAGACATAGTACTGTTGATTAATAGTAATATTATCATCAGTTTCATAGTCACATCTTACATTTGGGGGCCTGGCCGTGTTTTTTGAACCTTGTACCCTTAATTAATATATTCTTAAGCTCTAAAATATATTACTTTAATAATTTTTTCTTTCATTTTAAAGTTAAAATAATTCTTATTTTTGAAATTGTTTTGGAAATCTTTTTCATTGAGGAATTTGGTTTAATTTTATACTGTTTTTACACATGGCTTTTTCACATCCAAAAACTTATCAAATTATTCTTTGAGTTACTCTGAGTTAATTTTCATTCAAAAGCTTAAATTTTAATTTTTTTCCTTTAAAAAGAATAATTCTTTTAATATTAAAAAATATAAAACTTATAAAAAATCTTTAAAAATATTTTAAAAAAGTATAAAAAATAATTTTTTCTCTTTTATAATTTTTATCTAGTGTCTTTAATCAAATACTGTGCAGCTGGCAACAGACTCAGTAAAAGATATATCACTAGTCCAGAATCTGAAGACAGTATTGAGGTGCAGATTGCTAAAAGAGGCACCTTATTTAACTCAGAAAAGGCTAAATTACCACCAAAAGGTGTGTATTTTATCTTATATTTTCACCTTTTATCTTTAAATTGTCATGAAAATGGTGCATACCAGAAATGGAAGCAACTATTCAGTCCAACCAGATGGATGTTGACAAGGAAGAGGCAAGACCAAATCCAAAAGTTCCAAGTCTTCCACAAGAAAGACACATTTGGAGGATGCCAGAGTTGCCCCCCATTCCCCAAGGTCTGTACCAACAGATTTTGACGTAAATTCTGAGCCTGAACTGATTCATGACCATATTTCCAGGGCTGAACCATTTTCAAGTGGCAGCAATAGAAATATATCAATGCCAGTACAAAAATTGGTTCAGAGCAGCCAAAGAAGAGGAGTGGGAAATATGCCCAAGCCTTTGGAAGGGGGCCATGAACTCCTACTTACACATCAAGAGCTTTCTGGGTTAGGAGAAGACCATAGAGCTTTTAGGAGGGTGGAGCCCCCTGTCTTGCAAATACAAGGTCAACAAGATAAATAATTGGTTGAAGAACCAAAGTCTTTTATCCATAGACCAGAAGAAGGAACTGGAAATGACTCCAGCTTTGGAGACAGAGGCCCCAGTGGCATCTACCAGCTCCAAACCAGCTCCAGAAGTGTCCAAAGACAAGCCCAAAGGACCTCAGAAGAAGCAGAGAGGTCCCAAGAGCCATCAAGGCAAGGGCAAAGGCAAAGCCAATTGGCACAGACCTTACCCACAAGGGTACAGAATCCCCAAATTGGAGCCTTCAGCTGTGGACAGTGTGTTCGACATGCCCAGAACTCTCATGGAATTCACAGCCGAGGAGAAGGGAAGGATAAACAGGACCTTTCCACACAAATAAATCATGTACAAAGTAGTATTAATGTAGAAATTGGTAAGCTTGATTCAAAGTTAACTAAAATAACATCAGATATTAATGAATTGAAAAAACATGACAAGAAATATACTGAATGGTATGAATTAACAAATTCCAGATTTGATTCAGTTACCAATGCTTGTAGCAGAATTGAGAGTACATGTCAGATTCAGAATGATGAAATAGAAGATCTTTCTATTTTTAAAATGAATGATCAACTTAAGATTCTACAAGATCATGTCTTGAAGATAGTTGAAAATACCAATCAGTTTGCTACACATTTAGCAAAAAGTGAAAGTGAAAGGCAGAAGTTAAAGAATGAAATCATTGCAAATGTAGAACAAATTCATAAGAATTATGAACCACATATGCCAAGACATTCTACACCTTTGACTGAAGAAAGACTTTCTGTTAAAGGAAGTTTTACCCCACTTCTAGGAGAAAATGTTGTCTCTGTCAAAGATATTCCCAAATTAGAAGAATGGCCAACATTCTCTGGTGAAGGAGAATATAACCACATTGAGTTCATCAGGATTATTAATATGTTACAGGAAGACTTTAATATACCTGATGAAATCATAGTGGGGAAGTTACACTCTCTGTTTACCAAGACTGCAAAGAAATGGTATTACAAGATGAGGATGGATCATGGAAAACATGATTGGTCTTGGTGGAAATCTGAAGTGATTACCAAATGGGCCAACAATTCTTGGAGGTTTAAAATGGAAAATGCTTTGAAAGTGCCATTTTTAACTCAGAGAAAGATAAACCACTTACTTGGTTCTTCAAACAAAAAGACAGATTATCTGCTTTACACCCAGATATGTCTGACACTATTATTAATATGAAGATATTAAGAAAGTGCAGAGGAGAACTGGAACATGCTATTAAAAGCAGATGTGTAGAACCCTATTCAACAGACAACTACATTAATGCAATGGAAGATATCATTACCAGAACAAGAATTGGTAAAACTTGGACTAGAATCCCTATGGAATCCAAGATGATCCCAAAGATTCCCAGAGAGGATAAAAGACCAGAAAGACCTGTCTTGAAGTGTCATAAATGTGGAAGTACTTCACATTTAGCAAACACTTGCACCAAAAAGACAAAAATCAATGAAGTTCAGGTCATTGAAGAAATTCAGTGTACTGAAGAGAAAGAAGAGTCTGATCAAGATTCTGCAGTCTCTGAAGATACACCAGTGGAGGACTATCCCATTGAAAACATTACAGCTTTCTTTGAGGTCACAGAAGTCCATACCCACTTTCCACAGTACAGTGAGGATTGCTGCAACCTGACCAATATCCAAGATGCCAGAATGTGTAAAGCAAAACCTGCTAGAGGAAAGGGTTACACTGCTGGAGCATCCTGTATCATATCAGTTTTGATGAGTGATATTGAAGCCAAAGTAAATTTGGATACAGGGGCATTTTGCACTTGTGTGGGCAAAGATTATCTCCAAATTATACTTCCTGAACGGAAAGACCATCTATTGCCAATAGAAGGTGTGCAATTTAGTAGTGCCAGTAACAATATGTACCCCTTCGGTATATTAGACACTAATCTTGTATTTCCACACCCAGCAGGAAGTGTAAGAATGAAAACTGAGATTGTTGTAATGGATAATTGCACATCTCAGCACATCATTCTTGGAAATGATTACTTGAATATCTATGGTATCGACATAAATAACCATAAAGACAGATATTTCACAATTGGGGATAACAAAAGACAAAAATTTTCCTTTTCCAATATGCCAAAACAAATATCTGTAGTATCTTCTGACAAGGATACTCACAAAAATGGATTTGTGTGTAATCGACTTGTTGAAGCACAAATTAATCCATCATTGTCACCAAAGATGAGGAATGAACTTATTGACATGTTATACACATACAATAATGCATTTGCCTCTGATAATGAACCATTAGGTGCTATAAGGGGGCATGAAGTTGATATTACTCTTAATATTGACAGACCATATCCTCCAGTGCTTAGAAGACCAGCTTATCCAGCCAGTCCCAGAGCTAGAGAAGCCTTGGAAAAACATATCCAAGATTTAATCCAACTTGGTGTACTAAGAAAAGTAGGCCATAATGAAAAAGTTGAAGTGACAACACCTGTTATTATAGCATGGCATAATGACAAGTCAAGAATGGTTGGGGATTTCAGAGAATTGAATACCTACACAGTTCCAGATAGGTATCCAATCCCTAGAATCCAAGAAACCTTGACTCAATTGTCTAAAGCCAAGTATATAACATCAAGGGATGCATTGAAAGGTTTCCATCAGAATGTTTTGACGCCTAAAGCTAAGAAATTACTTATAATTGTCACTCACTGTGGTATTTATGAGTATCTTAGAATGCCATTTGGCATTAAAAGTGCTCCATTGCATTATCAAAGAATGATGAACACAATATTTCCCACAGAATTGTCTGAGGGATGGCTTATCATTTATATTGATGATATTATCATATGTTCTGATTTGTGGTCTTTACACCTTGAAAGACTTGCAAGAGTACTTCACAAAGTTGCAAAAGTGAACATGAAAATTTCACTTAAGAAATGTAATTCTGGTTTTGAAGAACTTAAAGCATTAGGACATATTGTTTCTGGTTTAAGCTTGGGTATTGACAAAAACAAAGTAGCAGCAGTGTTACTTAAGCCAATACCCCAGAATAAAAAAGAAATGATGTCTTTTCTTGGGTTTTCCGGTTATTATAGGCAACACTTGAAAGACTTTGCAATTCTAGCCAAGTCACTTTATAGAATATGTGATCAAAAGACTGTATTTGAGATGACACAGGAGAGAATTAAAGCTTATGAGAAGATAAGGGGAGCTCTTACAGAAGGACCTTTACTCCTCATGCCTGACTGTAATATTCCTTTTAAATTGTACATTGATGCATGCGGAGATGGATTAGGGGCAGCCCTACATCAAGTCCAAATTATTGAGGACAAATCTTCAGAAGGACCAGTTTGTTACATCTCAAGGCAAATCAAACCAACAGAAGCCAGATATGGTGCAAGCCAAATGGAGTGCTTATGCTTGGTATGGGCACTTGAGAAATTACACTATTATCTTGATGGCAGTGTTTTTGAAGTGATTACTGACTGTAATGCAGTAAAATTACTTCTTAACATGAAAACTCCCAACAGACACATGTTGAGATGGCAAATAGCCATTCAAGAATATAGAGGAAACATGACTATAGTCCACAAAGCAGGAAACATTCATAAGAATGCTGATGGACTTAGCAGGTGGGAATTAGCCAACACTCTTGATAACCAACTTATTTACCCTTGGAAGCTGAACCACAGATTCCAATTGAAGGGATTAATATAACTGATATTGGGACTGAATTCTTTGAAGAGGTCAGAGAATCTTATAAGCAAGACAAGAATTGCCATATCTTGACTTCTTTATTAGATAAAGACTGCAAAGATACATCTTTGGTCAATACACTAGATGAAGTTTGGAGAAATTCCTATTCTGAAGGAAGATTTCACTTGTTTGATGGAATTACTTACCACAGAACCAAAAATTCTTGTGTAATGACATTATGCAGCAGATTGCTTATCAATACAATTCTTCATGAATGCCATGATAGCATCTACTCTGGACACCTGTCAGAGGACAGAACACTTGAAAAGGCAAAGAACTTTGCATGGTGGCCATCTTGGAGAAAAGAAACCATTGAATATTGCCATACCTGTGACAGATGCCAAAAAGAAAACAGGAGTACAGGCAAGAAATTTGGACTTATGATCCATATTCAAGAACCAAAATCCCCATGGGAAGTTGTTCACATGGATTGGGTCACAGCACTTCCTCCAAGTTGTGACAAAAGTTATAATGCTTGTTTAGTCATTGTAGACAGATATAGCAAGACTCCCATATTCTTACCATGTCATAAAAATGACACTGCTATGGACACAGCTCTTCTTCTATGGAGTAGAGTTATTTCTCATACAGGATTATTGAAGAATATCATAAGTGACAGAGATCCCAAGTTCACATCTGCACTTTGGACCAATCTTCATAGATTGTTTGGGACTAAGTTATCATTCTCTGCAGCATATCACCCTCAGACAGATGGGCTAGCAGAGAGGATGATTCAAACTTTAGAAGACATGATCAGGAGATTTTGTGCTTATGGGTTAGAATTCAAAGACTCAGATGGCTTTACCCATGACTGGTGCACTCTGATACCTGAATTAGAATTAGCATACAAGACATCAGTCCATTCTTTCACAGGACAAACTCCTGCTATGTTAGAAAAAGGATGTAATCCAAGACTCCCAGCAAACACACTGAGGAAAGACTTGATTGACATTCATCCTACAGCTTCCAGCTTCAAGATAATGCTTGATAAAGTAAAACATCATGCAAAACAGAGTATGGATGATGCTTTTGATTATGCAAAACAGAAGTGGGACAAGAGTCATAAAGTACCAGACTTCAAATTAGGGCACTTAGTTCTAGTTTCAACCTTGAATTTTAATAATATCAAAGGCCCAAAGAAACTTAAAGATTCTTATGTAGGACCTTTTGTTATTGTTGCCTTACATGGAA
This sequence comes from Austropuccinia psidii, assembly GCA_023105745.1. Taxonomy (NCBI): domain Eukaryota; kingdom Fungi; phylum Basidiomycota; class Pucciniomycetes; order Pucciniales; family Sphaerophragmiaceae; genus Austropuccinia; species Austropuccinia psidii. The sequence continues at coordinate 3,564,248 of JALGQZ010000001.1, forward strand.
CCAATGCAGTTCAAGTGGGATTGAGTGGTGAATTGGAAAATAAACACCCCACTTTTCCAGTCAGTTTGATAAAACCTTATCAACCAGCTGATAAAGAATTGTTTCCTCTAAGGAACCCAACTCCTTTAACTGTCCCCCCAGTGGAACAGATTGAAGACAAAAAGATAAAGAAAGTCATTCAAGAAAGGAGACTTAGGGGTAAAAATCAGAGAGAATATCTTGTCAGATATGAAAGTCCAGTACATGAAGATGAATGGCTGGCATAATCAGATATACATGACTCAGAGAAACTCTTGAGAAGATTTAGACATGAAAGAAGGCCACAAGCCTGAATATGTCTATTAATGTGCTTTAAATTACTTGATCTGAGTAATGTAAAGAGGTTGGAAAGTGGACATGAACCACCCTTTGGGGTTTTTTATTTCTATCATTGATAAAATTGTAGTACAGTTTTATTTTTTGGTGGGAGGGAATGTGAGCCTTGAGGTATATTTTACATACCCAAATAGGCCACAATTATCTTAAAAAGAAAGTTTGAATTATGCATAACTCATAAGTCATGCATATATCCAAAATTCCTCATTTTTGATTTCAGAAAAGATGAATAACTTTTTATTGAGTAAGCAAATCCATGGATTTAAGGACAGATTTGGATTCCACACAGAAATTCACCTAGGGTAGCTCCATAGAGTGAATAAGCTCAAATTAACTCTTTGAGGTGGTAAAATGGAAAATACTTTAATACCACATAAAAGATCCGTGAAAATTTTTGTTTTTCTTAATTTCATGCCAAAATAATGGGAAAGTGAGAAATCCCATGTTACATATACACTAAGAATAGTGTTATGCATGTTTTGAGCACTTAATATCATGGTATTCTTACATGGACTTTTGGTACACCCATAGTGGATATCTCACTTTAAGCTTAAATTACTATTTTGACTTGAAAAATAGGCACGGGGGACAAAAGACATCAAAGAGAGCCAGGGTACCCAACTTCTGAGGCATCAGAGGCATGGAAAGCGCCAAAGCTTGGATGCATGGCTGATCTTGGCCTAATTGGTAAACTAAAACCTTTTGGGAACTTGTTTACCATGTTACAACTACAGTAAAACTTAAGAAAATAGCAAATAACCTGCTATTTTGACGTGCCAAGGAGGTAAAGAGCTACTTAGACTCCTGTAACCATGTCAATTCTTAATGAATTTCCTTGGATAAACCCCAAAAGAGTAATTAAAACCCTTTTTGGACTTGTATCCATTGGATTACCTCATAGCAACCAGTGAAACACTGATATTTGCAATTCTACGTAGAAATGAAGTAAAAACCTCAAAAATTCATTAAAAATACAACTCTTAATGAATCTTTCTGAAACTTTCAGGACTAATTAAGAGCTTTATTATCTATGGTACAACCAAAAAGAATTAAAGTTTTACTTACAGTCCATTTTTGACTATTCTACGTGAAACACTGAATCTTCAAAAATTCACAGTAATTACAACCTGTGATGAAATTGGCAATAACATTGATAACTTTGAGAAATCAATTATTATTTTGGAATAAAAGAAGACTTACAGATTTTACCCCTTTTATTCTTAACCATATTGGGGTTGGTAGTCACGTAAAAGCATCAATTAAGTAATTATGATAATGTTACGTGACAACAGATGATGCAATCAATAATCCAAAAAGGGTTATTGTTTTCTCACTCACTGGTTTTTCAGTTTGCTCCATGGCACGCCTCTGTGAGCTGTTGTTGACTTAAAAGAAGCCTTTTCTTGCTGTTTTTTCCACATCATCATCTTATTATCATTTAAACCATTATTACCAACAAGTAAATATTAGTTACAGCTATTCTTAAGTGTTTTAAATCTTTCAGAATCAATCAGAAAGACGTGATATCATAGAATCCAACTATATATTGTTGTAATACTGCTATAGATCCATTTTGATTCTTAAGATCCACAATTCCACGTCAAATCTCTCTATCTTATCTTTCAATAAGCTCTTTGGAATATTAGTGAGTGATTCATCTATAATTCTTAAAGTTTTTTTTTCTAAAATTAGTTTTCTTCAAGAATTATCATTATAATTATTCTTGCAAAAGATAATTATATATATTAAAATAATGAAATTATTTTAATAAAAGAAGTTTTATTATTAAAATCTTCTTGTAATTGATTCTAGTAGACAACTACTTGCTCACTGTTAAAATCACTAGTAGTGCTTAACACGTGAACAAAATGGTTCTTTAATTATTTAATTGTGGTTATAATAATACTTTATTATTATATTTCATAAGAACAGACACAGTACTGTTGATTAATAGTGATATTATCATCAGTTTCATAGTCATATCTTACAGAGAGAGTTTGGAGTTTTTAACTGTTTTGTGGACAAAAGGTGCATGGATTATTGCATTGGACAGATTATGGGCTTGGACCAATTTTAAGAAGGCACCAGCTTGGTGGACCCAAAAAGTCCATGGGTTTAGGCAGGTTATAAATTTAGAGAGGTACGGGTGAGGACAGGTTCTACTTTATGCTTATTAGTCTCCCAATATTTCACATGTGTAAGTTTCAAACAGATTTGTTATAGTTTGTAAGAAGCTGTATCAACATTAAATATATAAGAAAAATTATTCAATCAAAAATATATAATGTAGGCTTTATCAAAATTTAGATCTTGATACTATTTTGAGCCCAAAAAGTCTTTCATAAGGTTTCTTTAAAATTTAATCAAAATTCCCATCAATAATATACTATAAATACATTTTCAAATCTTTTGGGAATTTGTGGTTCTCCATGTTTCATATAATATACTAAATTTTAAATCTTCAGTTAAGTAATAATATGAGAAATTCATTCCCCAAAAGAATCTATTTCATTCTTTGAAGCTGTGATATTTGTTGAAAATTATGATAAATCTTGGTCATTAATTAGTTTGAAAGAAAAAAACTCTTGCAATTTGAAATAGAAAGCTATGTGCCACTTGGTTCCATTAGCTTGGGTTGCTTTCTAGAAGAAGAATTTGGGATTAAATATTACTTTATCAGCTTCATCTGTAAGCTCCATGTGTTTTGATTACTTGGCTTATTTCTTAATTTGATTATTATTGAACAAAAACCATTCAATAAAACTTAAGCTCTTAGTTATGGGAGGAATTTATTTTATATTTTGAGCTAAGGATATCAAAGATTACTTCTTTAGTTTTTGGGTAGGATCGAATTTCCTAAAAAAATATTGTGTAATGATGTTTGGGTGGTTTATTATATATTTATTATTATTATTAGTATAGATACTACACCTATATATTCAGGATTCTTTCTAAATAAATTTTTTGATTCTGAAGTATTTCATCTTTTTTTGGGGTCAATAACCCACTCCAAAATGTCTTCTTTAAAAAATTTGACTTGAAATTTTGGCTTTACACAAAACAAAACTAAAACAAGATGAAAAAATAAAATTAATGAGGCTTGTAGATGCTTTGCTCTTAGAAGCCCATAGAATAAAAATTTTCGTTTTTATCGTTTTCCTATTTTAATCCCTTGGTAATATATCAAAAATTTCAAATGCATCAACAGAGCTCAATGGCTTTTGTCCAATATTTTGGAATCCTTTTTTAATTTGTTTTATGAACTACATGCTTAATGTGAATAGACTTATTTTTTTGAATTTTTGTCGAATATGGGGTTGGCTGATGTCCAGAAAATGATAATCCTCCATCCTTGAGCTATACCTAAAAGTAGAACCTAAAACATCCTACCAAAAAGTGCACAGAAGTCTTACTCAAGATTTCATTTATTATGAACTTCTTGTGAGGTAAGCTCAAACACAAACCCAATCATCATTTTGAGGATTCTACCCTAGTGTTATTCTTGATTAACTGAGATAATATTGAATCTTTCTCTTACTTAGACCATTTCTATAATAGCTGGCCCCTTCCTAACCCCTCAGTTCAGTAACCAGGTACAGTATTACCCTTTATTCCAAGGTTCATTTATATTTCTTGTGGGAAGCAAAAATTGCCTGAACTGAGCTACATATGTGTGAGCCTTGAGGTATATTTTACATACCCAAATAGGCCACAATTATCTTAAAAAGAAATTTTGAATTATACATAACTCATAAATCATGCATATATTCAAAATTCATCCTTTTTGATTTCAGAAAAGATGAATAACTGTTTATTGAGTAAGTAAATCCATGGATTTAAGGCCAGATTTGGATTCTACACAAAACTTCACCTAGGGTAGCTCCATAGAGTGAATAAGCTCAAATCAACTCTTTGAGGTGGTAATATGGAAAATACTTCAACACCACATCATTAATACCACATAAAAGATCCGTGAAAATTTTTGTTTTTCTTGATTTTACGCCAAAATAATGGGAAAGTGAGAAATCCCATGTTACATATACACTAAGAATAGTGTTATACATGTTTTGAGCACTTAATATTATGGTATTCTTACATGCACCTTTGGTACACCCATAGTGGATATCTCACTTGAAGCTTAAGTTTCTATTTTGATGTGAAAAATAAGCAAGGGGGACAAAAGACATCAAAGAGAGCCAGGTGACCCAACTTCTGAGGCCCCAGAGGCGTGGATAGCTCCAAAGCTTGGTTCCATAGCTGATCTTGACGCAATTGGTAAACTAAACCTCTTTGGGAACTTGGTTACCAAGTTACAACTACTGTAAAACACCAGAAAATAGCAAATAACCTGCTATTTTGACATGCCAAGGAGGTAAAGAGCTACTTAAACTCCTGTAACCATGTCAATTACTAATTAATTTCCATGGATAACCCCCAAAAGAGTAATTAAAACCCTTTTTGGACTAGTATCCATTGATTTACCTCATAGCAACCAGTCAAACACTGATATTTGCAATTCTACGTAGAAATGAGGTAAAAACTTCAAAAATTCATTCAAAATACAAATCTTATTTAATCTTTCTGAAACCTTAAGGAACAATTGAGAACTGTATTCTCTATGGTACAACCAAAAAGAATTACATTTTTACTAATAAAATTAAAAGTTTTACTTACAGTCCATTTTTGGTTATTCTATGTGAAACACTGAATCTTCAAAAATTCACAGTAAATACAACCTGTGATGAAATTGTCAATAACATTTATAATCTTGGGAAATCAATGATTAATTTGGAATAAAAGAAGATTTACAAATGTTACTCCTTTTATTCTTAACCATATTGGGGTTGGTAGTCACATAAAAGTATCAATTAAGCAATTATGACAGTTTTACGTGACAACAGATGATGTATGTACTAATCCAAAAGGGTTTAATGCTTTCTCACTCACTTGTTTTTCAGTTTGCTCCATGGCACGCCTCTGTGAGCTGTTGTTGAGTTAAAAGAGGCCTTCTCTTGCTGTTTTTTCCGTATCATCATCTTATTAATCATTTATATCAGTATTACCAACAAGTAAGTATTAGTTAAAACTTTTCTTAAGTGTTTTATTCTTTCAGAATCAATCAGAAAGACGTGAAATCATAGAAATCAACTATATATTGCTGTAATACATTTATAAATTCATTTTGATCTTCTAAATCCACAATTCTACGTCAAATCTCTCTATCTTATCTTTCAATAAGCTCTTTGGAATATTAGTGAGTGATTTATCTTTAATTCTTAAAGTTTTTCTCTAAAATTAGTTTTCTTCAAGAATTATCATTATAATTATTTTTGCAAAAGATAATTATATATTAAAATGATTCTATTATTTTAATAAAAAGAAGTTTTATTATTAAAATCTTCTTGTAATTGACTCTAGTAGACAATTACTTGCTCACTGTTAAAATCACTAGTAGTGCTTACCACGTGAAAGAAATAATGCTTTAACTATTTAATTGTGGTTATAATAATATTCTATTATTATATTTCATAAGAACAGACATGGTACTGTTGATTAATAGTAATATTATCATCAGTTTCATAGTCACATCTTACAATATGCCTTGTTCCTACCATACATATCCTGGGGTGGGGTATAAATCTGCACATTTTCTTGACATTATTATCATCCATGTTTCTTGCTGTGGCATACCATACAGAATTAGTGTAAGCTGGGGTCTCTTTCGTGACTTCCAGTTTAGATAAAAGGAATTTTAATAATTTAATCAAAAGTGGAATACTGTTAAAATAAGATAACAGAGACGTCACTGTGGTTAAATTATAGTATTATTAGTGGGATGAGCTTCACTAATAATATTAAAGATAATTTATAATTTTAAGTAATATAAATTACTATATAAAAGTATTGAGAGATCTTATATTCTTCAAAGTAATAAATGATTTAATTTAAACTGTAAAAAATATATATAAAATTGAGCTCTGAGGTATCATTCAAAGGTAAGAATGATCCTCTTAAATATTGTAAATACAAAATTATAAATGATGTCATAATAAGATTTTTATGACATCATCAAAAGAAATTAATAATGATTTTATTTACAAAATTAAATGATGTCATATGATTTTTTATGACATCATTAAGATTTAAAATAATAAATTTTAATTTTTAGGTTAAATTTTGAACCTAATAATTTAATAAAATAAAAAAATTAAGATGTAGATGGTGTAGCAGGTAAGCCATTACATGCTTGCAGGCTCACAATTAGTATGCAGCACCATTCCCCGCTAAAGTACATCTTCCAAATATGAGAAGAATGACAACCTTGTCTCCACGAGAAAAAAAATCTTGTTTACAACTCTCAACTACATTTTGAATTTAAGTTACAACATACTGACTTGTACCACTTCACATAGGTCTCCCTGATAAAAAAAATCTGGCAGGACCACTTGCCCGGAAAGACTTGAATCCAAAACCTTTGTTTATTAACTCAAACTTACTTTGATTCAAGCTGTACTGTGAACCTTTGAGATATGACCACATACCCAAAAAAGGTCACAAGAAATATTTAAAATAATTATACATTAAAAATAATTACCTTAAAGCTACAAAAATACCATAAATTGGCATAAAACTTGGTTTAACTTAAAAGCCAATGAACAAACGTGTCAAATAAATTATACCATTGGATTCCCCATGGTAAGATACAGATATATCATTTTTATGGCATATCTTTAAAGTCAATATTTAATAAGTTATAAGTAATAATACCTTATAAAAACCACAAATCCCTATTTATTTCAAAGAACAATGGAACAACATGTAAAATAAATAGTACCATTGAATTCTCCATAAGATTCCACATATTAAACAATTAATAAGCTAAGCTTCAAAGTCAATACTTAAAGAATTAACCTGAATATATGCACTTTTTTGGTCAACGCATATATTCAAGGATTTTAGCCAATATCTTTTGAAATATGCATGATAGAGTGATGAACCAAAAAATAAATTCATCACATAATTACTGTAGGAATACATAAACGAAGTTTATTTCACAAGTTATAAACAAGGTTAAAACCTGTAAGGGATTATTGATTAAAATCAGCACAGCTGTTGAACACTTTGTTGTGAAACTGGTCCAAACTTAAAAAAAAGTAGACAGTTGGATTCTACTAGTTCATTCGTGAAGAATTATGTATCTTTTATTATAATATTCAAGGTATAAAGGGTCAAAGTTTGAACTTAATTTGATCATTTGTGATCACTCACTGTAACCTAAAATTAAGTTCAACAGTCATATGAGTGATAAAATTAGTGAATACTGTTAGTTTATGATTAAAACTAATAAAATCCACAAATTTTGGGGTTCTGCCAAGCCCTTGACGTCATCAAACTTAGAGTTATAGTGATAACTCTAGATAATGGCGTAATAATGATGTAATATGATTTGATCATTATGTAATCATCACCAAACCTTGAAATATTGATCAATTCCAGTGGATATGATCAGTAAACGTCTACTAGAAGCCTGTTGGACTCTAGGAGGGAGGTATTTAATATAAATAGAGCTCTTTTTACTCTGTTTTCCCCTCAGACGCATCAAAAACATTAAATCAATACAATTAAAAAGGTAATATCTTTATTCTTTATATAAAACTTTTATATTATTAAAGACCAAAGATCATCTTATTATAATCATCAATTTTGACGTTATTAAATCATTTATTTAATTTTTTTTGTTAAAAAATCTCTCTAAAAATCTCATTTCCACGTAAAAATCAAGAATATTTGTGATTTTCTCTATTTTTTATTGTAAATACAATTTGGATAAGTTGTATTTACATTTTTTGGCGTAAAATATCTCAAAATTATTATATTAAGTACTAAAAGTAGGTTATTTTCTCTTTATTATTACTCTAATAATTCTTTAATTAATATAAATAGTATTTATATTAATTTATAGCTTTAATATTGGTAATATTATTGTTATTAATTGTTTTTATTAATAAAAAACAATTTTTTACGCCTTTATTGTTTGTTTGTAACAATAATAAAGTGCCATTAAATATATTAATTATTTTATTATATTATATTTTATAATATAAATAATATTATTATATTTATTCAATAATATAATTATTTTTACGCCATAATTATAATAATTCTTTATTATTATAATTATTTTTATCTTATTTATTTCATTTATAAGGACATTCATAGTACAATAAGTAAAATATTAGTAATTTTTACTTATTGTTTCATAGTCAAACCTTACATGTACAGTGCCCCAAAGCATATATTTGGACGCTGTCTGCATGGATACAAAGCACATGGACCGTGCGTGATCACGTAAGGATTTGTTTTTGTGTATTTTTTTTTCTCACATTTTGTCTCAAGTTCAGCTCCTCCCATTGGGAGTGAATCATTGTTTTTTTATCTTGGGGGTTGTTTGTATGTCCTTTTGTTTTTTTGTTTTTTTTTTGGGAACTCATTGTTTTGTTTTATGTTTGTAGGAACTCACCTTTAATCCATAGTCATGCCCAAATACCTTGGGTTGAGGCAGCAAAGCCAAATAGTGGGCATGTGGAATTCCGGCTTATTGATACGACAAATATCACAGCAAGTGGCAATACCCAAATCGATGGTTTTGGGAATGTGGGACCTGTGCAAACCATCCCAAAGCCAGTCAACCAAAAATCCTCAACAATGCAGACTGTCAAGGTCTGGACAAGTTTATCAGTGTAAACAGACGAGCAAACCTATGTGAAATCAAACAAGTGATTCAAAAAGAAGTGAGTCCATGCACCACTAGCAAGGCAATACATGATCTGGGTAAAAGATCATGTATTGCCCCAAAAAAGCCATACCTATGCATGTTGGATTTCAAAAGGCAATTGGCCTTTGCCAACCAGTTTGGCCATTGGACAATCCAGCAGTGGGCCTGCATAATTTGGACGGACGAATCGTAATTTGAACTCGGCAAGAAATGTGATTGAGTACGGGCTCGGCGGACAACCCAAGAGAAACACATCCTCAAAAACCTTCAAGTCAACCATTGATCAGGCCGACAATCAATAATGGTTTGGGGTGCTTTCATTGGAAGGACAAAGGGGCCCCTTGTTTTTTTAGATGGCAACCAAACAGCCAAATCCTTCATTCAACAGGTTTACAACCCCCACCTCCGCCCGTTTTGTGACTATATGGTGGACGCACCATACATTTTTACCCGAGAACGCATTGCAATGATGGAAGATGGGGCGCCAATTCACACTGCAAGGATCTCAAATGAATGGCGTGCAAGAAATCAAATCGATAAGCTGCCCTGGCCGGCCCACTCACCCAATCTGAACCCCATTGAGAATGTGTGGAAAACAATCAAGACACAAGTGAGCAAGCACCACCAGCCTCACACAATGGACAAATTACAAGCCGCCATTCAGATGGCATGGAACAAGCTCTCACCAAGCTTTTTTGATAAGCTCCTCCTTGGTATGCACAATTGCATGCAGGCAGTTATTAGTGCCAATGGGGGACCCACAAGATGGTAGGCCATCTACCACAGCCTCCTTTTGTATCATAGATTATTGCTGGCAAATTGCCACTTAGATGTAATTTTTTTTCCTTTTCGCATTTGATCTCTATGTACAAAAAAGCCACAATGTAAAAAAGTACAGTGTAATGAAAAGAAATGTATAAATAACCATTTTTTGGGTGCAAGAGAAGTGATTTTAAAGCCGCTAAATTGTTTTACGCACATGCATGTGCACTCTCAAAAAAAAAGGTCCATGCGACTTTTTCTTTTTTTTTGGAAAAAAAGTGTCCGAATATATGCATCGGGGCACTGTACACCTCTCCAGATAACCCCTGTCTGTGGAAATACCTGAAGAACTCCAGAACACCTTGTTATTTCTTATTTTAAATTACCTAGAGTTCCTGAAGAGAATCTCATTGATCTGTAGTGCTCTTTACATCTGCTAGGTAAACTGTTTTTCTGCAGGTCTTTCACCACATTGTTCTGGCTACACGGTAACCCATTAACCCAGAGCACATACCAAACCTCCAGCCAAGTCTAACCACTTGCTTTTTCTCACCAGTAGTCCTCAAACAACACCAGTCATCATAATATTTGACAAAGAAAGCTATTGGCAATTTATCAAGATTACCATAGCTGCCATCTCGAATGCTGTAGTATAACATATTTTTTGCTGCCCTATTCTAGTGTTTAGGTATGTAGTACGTACCAAGTGTGGATATTTCGTGACGAGCCGACGCGTCCCAGCGCCTCACCCCAAATGAGAAAAAAAATTAAAGGTTGTCATGAGCTGCGAGAAAATCAGAAAGCTGCCTCATAAACATTTTTCTTTGTGCTATGAGATTTGTTACTAAAAAATAGTGGAGGAATTATTAAAATTTTAAATAGATTAACTTTCTCAACGTTTTCCAAAAGCGCTGGCTTGAGCACTGGCTTGTGCTGCCGAACTGCACTCCGAATGTGATTGAGGCCTTTTTATTAGTAGTTTATTTTCATCTTCCCAGCTTTGGACTAAATGTTTCAAGGTTATAATTTCATCTTGTTGTGACTTCATGATCCTTTTTACTTCTGACGTGCGTTCAGTCAATGCTTCAAAACTTTCTATCGATTGCCACAAGTTCTATTAGCACTATTGCGATTCAATTGCACATCGTTTTAACTCACTGGCGAAAGAAATCAAAAATAGCTTCTGGCGGCGTTCGCTCGAGGTTATAGCTTCAATCAAGCCATGTTTTCCGGAAATACGCTCCAAGCCTTCGACGTCTTTGGTGTCTTTCAGTAATTTCAGTAAACCAGCTGGAGGCTCTCCACTTTTTCCCTCCATCCAAAAGTGCGAGTGCTTCGAAAACTCCTTCGCTGCTTCGACGAGCATATCCGCGGTTCTATCTATATCTACGTCTGAGCTTTGTTGGTACTCCCAGGACCCCAGAGTTTCCTTGTTTTTGGTCGCTAGCTCAAACTGTGAAGTTGTGGAGCATACGATGCCTCTTTTTCCTATGGCGCGTTTATATTTCAATTCCCAAACTTGTGTGAGAACTAAAAGATCGAGGAGACGGGACAAAAATACGGTTGTCATCAATTATCTTGAGGGTGAAGCAAATTTATAGGCTTGCGTGCATGAACCTGCCAACAAAAGCGTCATGTTTCCGATCCCAAGCAAAGCCCAAGCCGTAAAAAACGCACGTCCGCCAAGGCTGGAAACGGTATAATCCCCATAGCCTAATAGAAAAAAGAAACACCAACTCCTTAAATCATTGAGAAAAGTCATGGTTTGAGCTGAGATGGAAAGAAGACTCCTTTTACCTAATGTTAAAAATGCAACATATGTAAAATAGAAGGATTCTCCGAAAGTCCAACCTACATAAGAAATGAGAGATGAGATTGTCTTGAAAAAACCAAGGATGCTTTCCAAGCAAGAGCCCTACCTTCCGTAAATTTGACTACCCGTAGTTTCAATTGGGGAGATTAAACAAAGAAGTTAAACTCTTAAGCGTGTTCAGAATTTCTATTTTTACCATCAAGACAGTTTACTGACATACTACTCCCCCAAGCACCCAAAAGCAAGCAAAGAAGGTTCCGGCAACAATAACTCTGGTTCGTAGGTCTTTGACTTCTTCTCTGAATATGTTTTTTTCAAAACTCTTGTAAGGCTCCATAGCATCATGGTGCAGAATATTACCTTCGTGGTGGACATTAGAGCGCCAGTCTTTTTTCAGAGTCTTCCTAAAAGGGGAAGACCAAAACGACAACCATCTTGCACCCAAGGAACTTCGGGTTTCTGAGCGCGTATTACCGTCGCTAAACTCATTTTCGGTAACATGGCAAAGACTGCGTTCCAACATTGGCATGGAAATTGGAGGGAACTCTTTATATAACCGTTTGTCTCGGAAGCGTTGCACCATGACACGACGTCGTGAGCGGTAAAACGATTCAAAAACTTCAAAGATGGTATCACGAGTTGTCGAGACAGTCAAAGCTAAGAGAATGACACCACCAATAGTATAGAAGAAAATGAAAATGCGTGACACAATTTGAGTCGGCGTTATATCACCAAAGCCCAAAGTTGTACTAAGGAGAAGTACCGAAATAAGTAGAAAAAATGCTCAATAAGGGGTCAAATCCTCAGAAGACACAGTATATGAGACTTACACCGTGCAAACACAAAAGTACAAAGCATTGCTAAACTTCAGCTTCCCAGACTCCAGCCAGGAAAGTGTCATGGCTCCGAACCCGATGTAAAGAATTAAACTCATTGAGACAATGATCAATGTTCTTTGCCTAGTGGTCAAACCAGAACCTATTGGAAGAAATTTTTCAGACTTTCTTTTCATTGAAGAATTGAATCTACAATCAAATTCACCTTGTGCTTGAAAATTTTCGACTCGCACGTAATCAAGAAAAAGTGCTGTATTACACAACATCGAAAGGCAGGTACTGATTGGGGAGAAAATAATTAATTCACCCAACATAATCAAAATCAGGAAAAAAAATAAAATAAATCAAATAAACACCAAACCCACCTAGCTATCATGATCTGGCAAATTGATGTTGAAGTATGTATACTTGCTCTGCAAACATAAAAAAAAAATTTTTTTTTGTTCTACGCCTTATTCAGCTCCCACCAAATAGCTGCTGGAAAGACGCTTACTCGGATTTCTCAAATCCAAAATATAAAAGAATAGCAATATCTAAGAGGTCGTGAACTGTTAAGCTCATGATTGCTGTCAGGGTGCTGAATTGAGGGTGGCACTCAAAATAACGGCAAATGAGTGAAACATTGGCAATGAAACCCTGAAAAAATTAAGCATAAGAAAAAAATTGTAAGAGTAGTTGAGCTTTTGCGAGACTTTCATCCCTTTAAAAATAATACGTAGAAAAGTCGTTTTTCTCACCAAAATGAGTGATATAGACAAGCCAACACTTAAAATGACTGTTTTATGTGTGACTTCACAGCTTCGAGAATCGTCCAACGTTTGATTCCACAAGAGAACAGATTTAATTATTAGCCTTCATGGATAAAATGACCTAACTTACGCCAATAACCAATATTCTGCTAGTGCCGAGAGCTCTAAGAGCAAAAAAAGTGGGCAACCTAAGCCTGCCAGCAGAGGTGCTAGGCGGGTGGTTTCTCTTCTGGATACTTGGTAGAAATTTTGTGCGTCGCTTTCACCAACTGCGTTGTGACTGAATAAGCCTAAAGCAAGGCTACTCCATGATGTGATGGGGATTCTCATTATGGCATTGGATTGATGACCAGTTGTCTAAAGATATTTTCCTTATAAAACTATACGCAGTTCAGGGTATTTTGGCAAAAATGAATGCTAAAGGGGAGACAGATAAGAGGAAAAGGGTGGGAACCGTGAAAAATGTAGAAAGAAGCTATCAGAAGATTTCAGACGCAACGCATAGGGGACTTTCGAGGACTAGCTCAACGATTGAAACAGAACAAGAAGCTTTGCTGAGATCTTTCTAGCTTTCAATAACTCCAAGCAATTTATGATGCAATGAGTTGTAAAATAATTTTATTCTTTTTTTTTCACAAATAATATTGTTATGAAAAATCACAAAAGATACGGAAAGCACCGATTGATGGGATGAAAAAGTGCGATCTAGACTGTTTTTTTCTATGTGTGATGCAACGAGTTTACATTTTGAAAAGACATTCATTCCTGAAACTTGTTTCAGCCTTCAGGCATTGAAACGTGTGTCAGGATTATTCTCTCCACCTTTAAGCTGCCCTTATGTACTTAACTCGAAGAGTTCATTCCGATCTTTTGCTACTTCTTACACCCTGTAAAAGAGTAAAAGACAAAATTGTAGTTGAGGCTATCAAAATTTAACCTCCTCCAATGACTGTTAGCATATAATGCAATATTCTAAGACCTGCAGTAAAGATTAGAGCCTATGAAGCTGTAGATGGTTGCTGAAACCCTAGCCTTCTTAGCTAGAATCCTACGTAAAACAATATCCTGTTCTATCTTTCTTTTCTCACCTACTTACTACCTCCTCTTTATTTGGATGGGTTTTCTGCCTCTCCCTATTCTCTTTTTTATTCACAAAGGCCTTGGCCTCCTGGAAATATATTCCCTCAAGATCCCTTAGATATGAAGATAATTCTTTGAAGCCCAACTAATCCAGCTTATGGAGCTCACAGCTGAGCAGCCACTTCACCTTTGCTTGCGACACAGACAAATTTCTGGTTGAGGGCAGAATTTAGAGGAAGTTTGAGTCACATCTATTTTTTTTACAATGATATGTAAGCTCCTTGGTAGATACAGAAACTCCAAAAGTGAATAGAAAAAAAAATCTGTATTCCCTTACTTTCATGAAGTAAAAAAGAACTCTACGAAAGCCTCTTATAATTCACCCAAGATGACAACTTCATGCAGAAAATTGCCAAAAAGAACCTCAACAAGCTTGGACGGCTTTAGGCATTCCTTTCACTAGAAATGCTAAAAAACTCATCTCTTATATTCCAATGGGGAATTGCGCCGAATCGAACATTGCCGAATTCTCCGATAGCCTAGTCTAATATGTTTTTGACGGCCTAACATTGATGTTCAAAAACATACCATTGGTTGCATCGACAAAATTACAAGTCTCATATATCAAGTGACTCAAGTCTCAAGTAACAAGTGATGAGAAGCATTGACTATTGTGTCATCATGCGAGCTATTAAAATTCACGTTTCCGATCAATCCATCATTGACGCCCTCCACTACGGAGTTTCCCAAGGGCAGTGGTCAGTGGCGCCGTACTTTCAAGATTAGAATTAATTTTTGTGCTTTGATCGAAACTAAACCTTTCACCTGGGTCATATGCTGAAATTCGAATAAAAAAAAGTAAGGATTTAATCATAATGCACCGGTAGCGGCATTGAGCTTTCACAATAGGAAACACAACTTAATGGACCAAGACTCTTATTCCCGCCTAACGGAGATCTTTCACCGCTAACCAATTGAGTGTTCTGAACACGCCTCTCCGATTTCTTCCTTCCATGTTGGGGCTACTATACTTCCAACTTTTTAAAATTGTGGAATGAAGGCAGAGGTAGTACAACTTGCTTTATTAGTAACCTGAGAGTAACTGGCAGAGGTCACCCGATGAAACATATTGAGCAACAAGATAAGAAAAAAGTACTACTGCATGGATAATTTAGAACAGCTCACTAATCCAAACTGAAAATATTGGGACGTTGATTCGACTTATTACAAATAAAGTTATGCCTCCACTCATTCGTCATTTTGTCTTTTTCCTACTTTCCTTTTGGACTATTTTAGCTTATTCTAAAAGCTCATACCTAGGAAGAATCATCCTTTCAAATTCTCTCTTTTCTGTTAATTAATTTTTGCGTAATCAAGAAAAAGACCTTGAATGATAACCGAGTAGAACTTTCTGCGGTAGCAGCCAAAACCTTCAGTTGTGGGTGCTTACATGTTTTTTTCAAGAATATTGAACCTCTTTAATAATTCCTTGATTGTATTAAAATTATGCAGCAACGTTGTGTCCAAGGAAATGATTGAATTTTTTTACCATTTTTCAGCGACCATATATTTCAATAAATAAGCTGGCAGAGCTCTTTTTTGTGGATATGCCTTAAATACCTATAAAATTTTATTTTTAATCTTTTCCCCCAAGTTTTGTGGGGCGTGGCACCACAAAACAATTGAAATTAAAATGAAAATAAATAAATCGAGTATCTTTATATCCTTTAAATGATTTCCAAGGCCAAAAATTCAATCACTTAGATTTTATTTAGCAAATGTTATCTCTAAACAAAGGCCAAAAATTGAGAAACAGTAGCTTAATAAAAGTTAATGTGAATTTTTCTACATTTTGGTTATAAAAACCTGCTTAGTAATATATTACATTTAAGTACAGATACTAATAATTTTTTTATTATATTTTTACATTATTGTGTCTCAAGTAGTGGCCCATCCTATGGTTCAAGTATAAAATTTTTTTATATAAACCACAAATTTAATTTCAGGTATCTCAAGACCCCCAAGTATCGGTCAAAATAATGTACAATTTCCATTTTTTATGAAATTTAATTAAAATACTATCAATCTCCACAATTACTGAGATTAATGAAATAAACCAATACTTAAATCAACCAGCTTGAACAAAGTTTTATATTTTCAAATTCAGGCCAAATCTTTCACTCACATAAATCACTTAGTCAAAATACAACTAGATTTAATTTCTTTAGCACATAAATCAGCCATAGATATCATTATAGAAGAAATCACATATTTTGCAGTATATGGCACCAATCATAAAGGTGAAAAAGACAGATTTTCATTTAAGCGCATATATCACAAACAATATCAACAACCATGTCACCTACTGAGTTTTTTTTAACCTTTATCAAGCTAAATATCCTCAAAGGGAATCACTGGACAACTTCCAACAGCTATGTAAAGCAGAAGTTGACCTCATTTGAGGATTCTGTTGAGTTTATTAAGAACTATTTATTTTTCAATTATCATTCAAATTTTGAATAAAACATTTTTGATATTTGCTGTGGGATTTTCCATTCTATAATTTGATAGTAGTTATGCTTCAATTGGTAAATTTGAAGCATGTTTTGGTATTATTAAATGTTCTGTAATATTATAGAGCTTAAAAATTATGGAGGAAAGCTGAAAAAAGAATGAAAGTAAGAAGCTATCAATTATTTTTTAGCTCTTGAGTTTACTAGATGAACTGATTTTAATTTTGATTTCACCATCACAAAAATAATTGAAAAATTAATATTAATATTGTTATTTTAAGAAGCATAATTTAACCTTCTTTTTTCATTTACATAGATACTACTAACAAAAATAGTTAAATATCTATTTAAATTATTTTAACTTATTCTGTGATAATAGAAAAAAACTTAGAGATATACCTGTCACATTATCAGTATTGGTTCATTATTTGATGGTCTAAAAAAATATATAAAACTTCTGTGGACTTTTCTTGAATATTTTCAATATACCATTCAATATGTTCACTATTTAATTATAAAACTTATCTATCCAAATTCAAAAGGGGGAATAATTCTTAATGTAGGAGATCAAACCCTTGATTTATATTTGGACCTTTCTAGAGTCTGTCACCCTAAATAGGAGATGGCTCTCTCAAAACAGGTGTGGAATTTGCTATCAGATTGAACTAGAAATTATCAGAGCCTCAAAAGTGAGGAAGTAAGAATTAAATAGGAGAATAAGATTATATTATTTATGAGGAGCTGGGTAATTGATTCTCCTGCCTCTTTTTAATAGTATATACACATATATGGCCCATTATTTCACAAGAATTTCTGTGAGCACACTATGATACAATAACTCTTAATGATTGGTTAATTTCATTAAAAAGAAATGCCTGAGAAAATCAAAGCATATTAAAGTAAGTATGAAAATTGCGTCACAGGGGCTCTTATGGAAGCAAGAGTGGCCTGGCACTCAGGAATCAAGAACTCACTTGGAGGGCTCCAAAGGATATAAGGAATAATAAAGATTAAATTTCTTTAAAGAAGAATAAGGGAAAAGACAATTATGCCAAAGATAAAAGAAAAAGATGAGAAGCCAACCAAGTGAATCCTCAATTCACTGTTTCAACCTGCCAGAAAAGGAAATGGAATTAGCAAAGGATATGACCACCAATATCCACTGACAGGCAAGGAAGAAAAGAGAAAAGGTGCTGAATTACTGACTTAAGATTATCAGTATTAACTTTAAAAAAGTAAAAGAAAATAAAGATAAAAATAAATCCAATATATTAATTAACTGGGGAAAAAGTCCCCAGGTGCTGAAAGGTGGCCAGTATATGTGGAAAGTTGAAAGACTGATCCTGGAAGGTGAGTCACCCGCTGTATTGTCTGAATTGGGTCAATACAGATCTGGCCATCTTGAAATTGAGCTGTGTGACTGAATTCCCACAGTGGAATATGACTTGGCCCAATTGGGCCAAGTACATACAGGTTGATTGATTGACACCTGTATGGACCAATTGAGTTGTCCAAGGAGTATTGAAATACTTGATTCCTTGACAACTGATTGAAAGAATGTATAACCTCTGAGAATGGCCCTTAAAATAATCCTGAATGAAATTGCCAACCCAACTCCTGCAGGGCCAAGTGATTGGAATCCCCGAATGGTCTTCTGATTTCCACCATGGATTGCCAGACTGATGAGCTAAGAAGTCCTCCTTCAAAATGGGCATTGGATTTTAGGACCTTGATTTGGAAAGATGGAATTGGGTCCTGAAAACGTCACCATTGAATTTCTGAGCAAAAATGGTGCATAATGGTATATAATACCATATATGCACCACTCCTCCAACCTTGAGTATGGGGTGCATGGAGGAGTGAAAGAATGCCCCTTAAGGTGAGGGGAAGGCTTGAGCTGAGCTTATCTGGTGGTTACAAGAGGCCATGGGCTGAAAATTGGTCCATGGTGGTTATTGGCCAAAATTGGGTCCTGAGGGTCTTATGGCCATTTTGGGTTTAATGAGATTTGGGGCCAAAATTGGCTCAGGTGGGCCCAATTGTGGTTTGGGACCCACCTGTCCTTGGGTCTAATCAGCTTCCCCCCTTTGGCCTCATTGTATTAGGCAAAAAGGGGCCTAATTGGCCCATGGACCGTGATCACAGCCCACGGTCCATAGAGGCTGTAAGGGGCCTAAATGGCCCAAAAAGGCCATTTAGGCCCTAGGCCCCCTAATGAAAAGGGGTGTCCCAGAAGGGCTGGTTCTGGCTAGAGGACCCAGAAGCCCCCTAGGAAACAAGAGGATGACCCCAGGCCCAAAAACAAGGATAAAGACCTGGGGGTTGAGGATATTGAAGGATTGGCCAGGGAGGCCAAGGATGGCAGGATATGGCAAGGGAAGTATGATATGTCCAAAAGGCCATAGAGCACCAGAGGGGGCCAATTTGGCTATAAAGATATGGTGTGGCGGATTGGTCCCAGGTTGGAATTGCCACAACACCAATGGAGGAGGGTCATTCTTTGTGGTTGTGACAGTACCCCCCTACCTTGAATGGTGAGCTCCTGAGCACCAAGATAAGGTAGAAGCCAATTGAGGCTGTTGAGACGGATTGGACATAGGTATTCCTGAGGTATTTGAATCTTGAAAAGAAAAATTTTGAACTGATAAAAGTGTTGGCATATGAATTGAGGTTGACTTGGTCTTCTCTTGACATTTGGCTTGAAAATGTTGAAGACATGATTTTGGCATAAAGAGTTTGACATTAATAGTTATAAAAAAAGAAATTTAAGAAAATATAAAGAAGAAAAAGGTGAAAGAAAAGGAAAATAAAAAGGAAAAAATGAATTTTGACAGAGAGTCCAATCTTCATCACGGATTTTGACAGTTGAATTTGAAAGTGGCCAAGGACCTGGATAACAGAAATTGATGCCAGGTGCTCACAGAGTGGCCAAGGTGATGTTTTGAAAGATTGTAGACCCCTCAGGGAAGTGCACACCAGGAGAGGAACTTACTTTTGGTAGTTACCACTCCCACCAGTGCCATAAATAGGAAAAGTTGTGATAAAAGGATTTGTTGAAAGGATAATATCTTGGGAAGGAAAATAAGAAAGGAATGTTCCATTTTCCCAGGTGTAAATTGCCATAATTTGTAATTGATGTTGAAAGCCAGGCCAGAAGATCTGTGTCCAAATTTCAAAGCGCTTACAGAGTGTCCAAGGTGATGCTTACAACAGAAAAGAGTAGAATACCCCTAAAGGTGCATACCAGGAGTGGGACTTACTTTTGGTAATTCCTCCCCCCACCAAGCACCATAAGAATTCAAGCTTTTGAATAATTGGGTCCTGGCTTGTCAGGATACAAAGAATGAAAATCTTTGACAAGTTCAGGACAATTCTTGAGGTTTTCAGCTGGTTCCCATGTGGATCTTTCTGAGTCTTGACTGAAACCTTTCCATTCCACCAGATACCATAACATTCTTCTCTTGAGCTTTGAGTCCAGTATCTGACGGACTTCCCATTTCTCTTCTTCTTCAGTGATGATTGGATGAGGAGGCTCTTGATGCCAATTTGGGATTGTTGATGTCTTGACTGGTTCCAAAAGTGAAATATGGAAGACTGGGTGGACGGATTTCCATTGATGTGGTAAGCATGAGTACTGACTTTCTTCAAGATTGGAAAAGGACCCAACCATCTTTCAGAAAGTGTTTTGGTGGGTCTTATTTATTTGATGTTCTTGGAAGAAAGCCATACCATGTCACCAGGATTGAAAACAGGTGGACTTGCTCTACTTTTATCTGAATGCCTCTTAAACTGGTTTATGGCAACTTCAAGTTCTCTCTTGACATCCTTCTGTAATGATTGGATTTTTGTTGATAACTTTCCAGCAGGAGTATCTTGAGTGATGTGAACTGAGTCAAATTGTGGATCTCTTCCATAAACAGTGAAAAACGGTGATTGCTTGGTTGAAGAGTGGTCAGAATTATTGTAGGAAAATTCAGGCAGAGGGATCCAGGTGTTCCAATCATCTTGATGATAACTGACATACATCCAAAGATACTTTTCTAGTACCTAATTTACCCTCTCTGTCTGTCCATCAGTTTCTGGATGGTAAGCAGTTGACATATCTCTTGAAATATTGAGCTGCTGACAAAGATTGGTCCAAAAGGAAGAAACAAAAAGGGGACCTCTATCACTGACAATTCTTGAAGGAAGGCCATGCTTTGTAAAGATATTCTTGATGAATAAATGGGTCAAATCTAATGAAGTGATTGAAGACATTGTTGGAATGAAAACTGCCATTTTTGGGAATCTGTCCACTATGACAAGGATTGAGTCAAATGAGTTGGACAGTGGCAGTTGAGTGATGAAGTCCATTGAAAGACAAATCCAAGGACCATTTGGAATTGGAAGAGGTTTGAGAAGTCCAAACTTCTTGTGGTGAATATTCTTGTTTCTTGAACACTGTTGACAGGATGAGACATAATCCTTGATGAATTGAGTCATGCCGGACTAGTTTGAGAGTCTTCTCCTGGTCAGGGTGTCCAGCTATAGGAGAGTCATGACGCTTTTGAAGAATGCTGAGTTGAATTGTGGGGTCATTTGGGACCACCACCCTATCTTTGAAGAGAAGAAGTTGGGAAGAGGAATCAAGAGAATAATCCTGAATGGATTTACCTTTGCCCAATTCTTGAAGGATACTTCTGTACTGAGAATCTTGCCATAGAGCCTTCTGAATTGAATCAACCAAATTTGGAAAAGATTCCACCTTGACTTCAAAATATCTTGAAGGTTGGACTTCATCCTGCTTGATGAGCTGTTGAAAGCACATTGGATTCTTGCTGCTGAAATCCTCCCCCCTCTCCGGACAAACGTCCTCCCAACGTGATAAAGCATCCGGAAGAGTAGCTTGGTAGCCAGGGCGGTAAGTGATGGAGAAGTGAAATTCAGAGAGGAATTCAGCCCAGCGGTCTTGACAGTGAGTAAGGACTTTGGAAGACATAAAGTGTTGAAGAGAAGAATGATCGGTGAGACCTTCAAAAGGGAAAGAGAGACAAAGAAGAAAAGCCCTCCAGCGCTTGAGAGCCCAGACTATGCCAAGGAGCTCCCTGTCATGAATCTCATAGTTGAGCTATGCTGGGATATGCTTGCGGCTTTTGAATGAAATGAGATGTTTTCCTGATTCAGAGACCTGACTCAGTACAGCACTCAAAGCATAATTGCATGCATTGGTCTCTACAATGGTTGGTAGAGAAGGATTGGAGCGGTGGTGAAAGCCTCTTTGAGTTGGTGAAACTGACTGAGAGCTTCCTCATTGAGGGGGAAACAGGAACCTTTCTTGAGGAAACTGGTGAGTGAACTCATATTTTTTGAATAATTCTTGATGAAATGGTGGTAGAAGTTGGCAAAGCCAAGGAATGATTGAAGAGCCTTGAGGTTTCTTGGAGGTGGCCAATTGAGAATCTGCTGGACTTTTGCTTTTTCCATCTTAAGGCATTCAGAGGAAACAACATAACCCAAATACTCTACACTAGAAACATGAAATAGGCACTTGGAAGCCTTAGAAAAAAGGTTATTGGCTCTGAGTCTGGAAAGAACAGTGGACACATGAGTGACATGTTCTTCTTCAGATTTGGAAAGGACCATAATGTCATCCCAATAAACTACAGCATATATATCAAGAAGATCATAAATAATATCATTAACAAGGTTTTGGAAAGAGGCAGGAGAATTGGTGAGCCCAAATGGCATAACCAAATACTCATAGCTGCCATATTTAGTTCTAAAACATTTCAACTGTTCATCACCCTCCTTTATTCTGAGCATTTTATATGCACCACGCAAATCAATCTTGGAGAAGATAAAAGAACCATTAAAACATTGAGAAGATGATTCATAGGAGGAACAGGATACTTGTTATTCCTAGTAACAGCATTGAGTTTGCGGTAATCAACACACAAACGGAGACCACCATCCTTCTTTTTGACAAAGAGGATAGGTGCTCCTGTTGAAGAGGAGCTTGGCCGGATGAAACCTTTCTCTACATTCCCTGAAATTTAGGTGCTGAGTGTATCTGACTCTTGTTTGGATAAAGAGTAGATCACCCAAACTGGAGGTAGAGACCCCTCCAGCTTGATATGATGATCACAGGCGTGGTGAGGGGGGAGTTTCTCTGCTTTCACCTTTGAGAATACATCCAAATATTTGTGATAAATAGAAGGAACATCCTTCATCATGGTTTCTATTTCTTCTGGATCTTCCTCTTCATCCCACAACTCCTCCAGGGAGTCATTATAAGATGAAGGAGGAAGGTCCATATTCCCAAAGAAGAGAGGAAGTGAAGATACA
The DNA here is from genome assembly GCA_023105745.1 of Austropuccinia psidii. NCBI lineage: Eukaryota > Fungi > Basidiomycota > Pucciniomycetes > Pucciniales > Sphaerophragmiaceae > Austropuccinia > Austropuccinia psidii. Next base: position 3,587,476 of record JALGQZ010000001.1, read on the forward strand.
GAATTATCTTCTCCAACATCTTGAATCTCTTTGAAGACTTCATCTCCAGATAATGGTAATGACTGAGGGGAATTTATGGAAGGAATATGGACAGAAGATGGGAGTGATGGTGTTCTAGAATCACCAACAAGAGCTGCACATGATTTGGTAGAAGAAAAGTCATTACAGAAAGAATTAGAAGGATCAGAATAGTTGTTATGATCAGAATTAAAGGTGATCAGCCCTTGCCTCCAATCAATAGAAGGATTGAAATGATTTAGAAAGTCAAAGCCCAATATGAGGTCTTCTCCCTTGGGAGTATCAATGACTAAAAAGTCCCATTCAAAGCTTGGGAAGGAAGGGAGCTCAACGATATATTTAGTATGGTGAGTCACAAATAAGGAAGGGGACTCAGAGGAGTCCAAGATGATAAGAGGGATCTTCTCTGTAATTTCTGACGTAGTCAATGAGTACTTGTGAGCAAACTTCTTTGCAATAAATCAGTGTGTAGCACCAGAATCAATGAGAATACTGTAAAAAACATTAGAAAGAGAAGAAAACAAAAGTAATTTCAGAGAATTATTGACACCAGTATTCAGAATGCACAATTGTGCTCTGGATGGAAAACAGTGAAGACCATTGAACACAACATGATCTTCACTCAAGATTTTCCCTGGCTGGGAAAACTGCCTGATGGTTGGGTAAGCTTTTTTTGAGGCCTTATGAAACAAGACTCAAGACTATGCTTCCCACCACAATAAGTACACAAGCCCTCCTTGATTCTTTGGTCTTTTTCAGAACCTTTCAACTTGAAGTCCTTATTCAACCAGAAAGAATGGGGCTTGTCCTGCTTTTGAGAATGAAAATTCTTCTTCTTATGACTTGAGCTTGAAGAATTTTGATGATGAGGAGAGTTTGACTTTGAGGCTTCAGGCTTCTTCTCTTGATGATGATTCTTCTCCTTTTTCCTCTCATGGTACCTGGTATCAAGTTCCAGGCTGAAATACATTAAGTCTTGAAGATAATCAATGTTTGAAGGATGGGAGGCCAGTTGATCCACAATCCTGGAGGCCAAACCCTTCCTGAAATGATGAATAAGGGCCCTTTCACCCCAATCTCCAATTCTTGAAACCAAAATCCTGAAGTCAGCAATGTATAAGGCAACATGCCCACCTTCTTTCATTCTAAGGCCATCCAGCTCTGCTTCATCCTTTCTAACTTCATTTGGGTCCCCAGATAAAGTGAAGAGTTGGGATTCAAGCAATGGCCATGAATTGAGAAGATAACTTGAGTCTTGATTGATGAGATTGGAAAGATAAGGCTCAATCCATTTTGCAGCCCTGCCAACTAAAAATGAAGTGGCATAAAGAACTTTCTTTCTGTCTTGAGAGAAATTTTCTGGGTCATTGTGAAAAATAAGCTGACAAGACTGAATAAAACTTCCGACTTTTAAGGGTTGAGTCCCATCAAAACATTCCGGCACCTTCATAGAGGGAGTCTTGAAGGCTGGTGGTCTTGAAACATCAGAAGATGCAGCTTCTTGAAGATTTGCCATAATCTGGGTCATTTTCTGAATGATGGCCAATAAGGATGGTTCAGTCTGGTGAGAGACAGGCTGATCAGACTGGGCTAGAGTTGGTCCTCTTGTGCCTTCAGTTGCTCCCACAGGAGCAGGAGCAGCCTCAGTGCTATCAGACTCTTCCTCTTCCACAGAATTCTCCTCCTCCTCTTCACCATCTTCACCTGGACCTCTAAAAGTAGTCCTTGACATTCCTGAAAAACCACCAACTACTCCTGAGAAAGAATTTGATCTTCTTGGCACTCTTCCTTCCTTCCTGGATGGTGCTGCTCACTCCTTGATTGGTCCTCTGTCTAATTGGGCCTTCAGTGGTGGAACTGCTGGGGTCCCATCAAGAGGAGCTCTTGGAGTAGGAGTGAGAACAGCCTGCAATCTTTTCTGTCTTGCAGGAGGTGAGTGTTGGAGTGGCATGATTGAATAAAATTTAAATTTAAATGAAAATAACCAAAATTTGAATAAACAACTTGAGGCAAAACTGAAATAGTCTTGAAGATCAAATCAAAATCAAATATTGAGGAATAAATCAATAATCAATCAATAAAAATCAAATGTCAAATCAATTCAAAATCAAAATCTTGCAGAAGATCAATCATTCAAAATGAATTATTGAGGAAAATCAATTTATGTCAAAATTCTTGATGTGAACAATCAGCAAAATCAATAAAATCTTCAGGTCAATCAATTATCTTCAATTCAATGTCAATTTATGACAAATCAATCAGTCAAAATCAAAATCAAGTGAAATTTTCTTGAAAAAATCAAAATTCTTGAAGAAAAGATCAAATATGAATCTTGATGTGAAGACGTGTCTGAATGATAATAAAGATCAATTTGGATTTCAATAATGAGGGCCTGAATATGAAGGATTTGATGAATTTAATGAAGATAAAAATGAGATAAGATTTCAAAAGAGAGAAACAAGAGATAAAATTGTGGTCAGATTTCAATTGTCAGAATGAAGAATGAATGAGAGAAAATCGAGAGGTGACAAATAAATCATAAGATCATAAAGCATTAAAGAGTCGTAATTTCAGTGAAGTGAAATGAATGAATTAAAATATAAGAATGAATGAACAGAAGAAAAATTATTAGTTAGTTAATATAATGTCACAGGGTCTCTTATGGAAGCAAGAGTGGCCTGGAACTCAGGAATCAAGAACTCACTTGGAGGGCTCCAAAGGATATAAGGAATAATAAAGATTAAATTTCTTTAAAGAAGAATAAGGGAAAAGACAAGTATGCCAAAGATAAAAGAAAAAGATAAGAAGCCAAAGGCCAAAGATAATAAGAGAAGCAAAAGTCCAAGAAGCCAACCAAGTGAATCCTCAATTCACTGTTTCAACCTTCCAGAAAAGGAAATGGAATTAGCAAAAGATATGACCACCAATATCCACTGACATACGATTATCAGTATTAACCTTAATAAAGTAAAAGAAAATAAATATAAAAATAAATCCAATATATTAATTAACTGGGGAAAAAGTCCCCAGGTTCTGAAACGTGGCCAGTATATGTGAAAAGTTGAAAGACTGATCCTGGAAGGTGAGTCACCCGCTGTATTGTCTGAATTGGGTCAATACAGATCTGGCCATCTTGAAATTGAACTGTGTGACTGAATTCCCACAGTGGAATATGAATTGGCCCAATTGGGCCAAGTACATACAGGTTGATTGATTGACACCTGTATGGACCAATTGAGTTGTCCAAGGAGTATTGAAATACTTGATGCCTTGACAACTGATTGAAAGAATGTATAACCTCTGAGAATGGCCCTTGGAATAATCCTGAATGAAATTTCCAACCCAACTCCTGCAGGGCCAGGTGATTGGGATCCCTGAATGGTCTTCTGATTGCCGCCATGGATTGCCAGACTGATGAGTTAAGAAGTCCTCCTTCGAAATGGGTGTTGGATCTTGGGACCTTGATTTGGAAAGATGGAATTGGGTCCTGCAAACGACACCATTGAATTTCTGAGCAAAAATGGTGCATAATGGTATATAATACCATATATGCACCACTCCTGCAACCTTGAGCATGGGGTGCATGGAGGAGTGAAAGAATTCCCCTTAAGGTTAGGGGAAGGCTTGAACTGAGCTGATCTGGTGGCCTCTGGTGGTTACCAGAGGCCATGGGCTGAAAAGTATTCCATGGTGGTTATTGGCCAAAATTGGGTCCTGAGGGTCTTATGGCCATTTGGGGCCAAAATTGGCTCAGGTGGGCCCAATTGTGGTTTGGGACCCACCTGGCCTTGGGGCTAATGGGCTGCCCCCCTTTGGCCTCATTGGATTAGGCCAAAAGGGGCCTAATTGGCCCACAGACCGTAGAGGCCATAGGGGGCCTAATGAAAAGGGCTGGTTCTGGCTAGAGGACCCAGAACCCCTTAGGAAACAAAAGGACACCCCCCGGCCCAAAAAGAAGGATAAAGACCTAGGGGTTGGGGATATGGAAGGATTGGCCAGGGAGGCCAAGGATGGCAGGATATGGCCAAAAGGCCATAGAGCACCAGAGGGGGGCAAATTGGCCATAAAGATATGGTGTGGCCAATTGGCCCCAACTTGGTCCCAGGTTGGAATTGCCACAACACCAATGGAGGAAGGTCATTCTTTGTGGTTGTGACACATTGTATCTTTAGTTAATCCTTTCTCATTAATACCCCATTATTCTTAATTTTACAGAACCATAATAGTAATTGAGGTAAAATTCTTCAATTTTCAAGCCTTTGGAAAGAATTTATTAAAAATTTCATCAAGAATGTTTGGCATAGGTATACCACTTATATTTGTCCTTTGATCAAAAGTTCTCTGCACTAGGACATTCAGCGCTTGATATGTCATCTTCAATGTTGATAGTGTGACTGTTTTAGTAACACCAGAGCTCCCTGATGTTTGCACATGAGCCTGGCTTAGGAATGAAGACCCAAATCATATACTAGCTCAAGGGCCATTTGAGATCCTGGAGGAAGTTGGAAATCGACAAATATATGGCCTCTGTAGAGTAGAGAGAGAAAAATTCTTGTTTTGAAATTCTCCATCCAAAAAAATCATAGAGGAAGACACAGATTTCTGAGGGCTATCTTGATTCAACATAATTGAAGTAGGAGGTGATTAGTGAGTTTTGATAAAAATTGCTGATTGGAATTCCCCAATTATTGGTTCCGTTCAGATATAATGGAATATTATTGAGGGAAAGCTAATTCTCAGAGCTGAGAAGGAGTCTTAATAGGATATTTATAATGTGGTACAACAAAAAATGTATTCTAACTTTACAGAGTCCCTACTATAGCTGCTTGATGCAGTGGTGGACTCATAATTGCTAAGGAGAACCAACCTTGATGATGGAGCTTGAGGAGTTGAGAATGGTTTACAATTTTCCATTCCAAAATCATGAATAATAGGGTTAATATACAGTTCTTGAGTGAGAGTGAAGGTCTCCAGATAAATTTCTTTGGAAAGCCTTTAGCCCCATGACATACTATAGATCACCCAAATGCTTCACATAAAAGGTGAACATCATTTTTGTTTTGAATTCTCAAATATTGGTTCTCCCAATGGCCAAGTTTTCAAAATTAATAAAGATATATCAGGGTTTTCCACTAGTTTTGATAAAGAGACAAGGGTCAGAGGTGAAATGTTGAAAACCTTATTAGATGAATTATTGTTTCATATCAAGTTGCCAATTTATTTGACTCTTTTTAACACAATAAAGGGAAATTTTTAAGTGCAGACTTACATCCCCTTTTAGAGCAGGTGTTTGTCCTTCAGGAGGATGGATGTGAATAAGATTTCAATTAAACATGTAAAAACACAGGTTTTCTTCCTATTTGTTCTGTGTCAGAATTATTTTCTGAAAAGTAGCCCATAAGGAAGCCAAGAGTAGATGGTTTTCCCATTGGTGAAACTCAATGTTTTATGCTTGAAGAAATCCATAGATTAAAACTCTGGAATTTTAGTCAACAATATTTCCATGGGCATTGGCCCTCTTCCAAAACACTGGTGGTTTCAAGAATGATTCAAAAGAGGAGGGTATGAAGACATGGTTGTAATCCCTTGGGGTGTGAAGATATTATACCCTAAATCAAACTTATTTTTTGAAAAAAAAGAGGAAACCTTTTTAGAATAATCTAAAATGAATAAAAATGGTTTTTTTGTTAAAATTTAATAATTTTGACTAATAATAACATATCAAGAATAGAGTGAATTATTAGTTAAATTCTTCAGCTTTTAAAATTGCTCAGGCAAAGTATGATAAAAGCACAGTATAAGTTTAAAATGCATATTCTAAGTAGATTTTCAAAAAAAATTATCATATTAATCTTAAACTTACTCTCACTGTTTTTGAAGAAATGTATGATAGTTTTTGTCAAAAATATATTGATGCAAATTTAGATAAATCTCTTCAGGCAAAATGTAGTTTATGGTCAGTAATAAGTTCAAGATTTCTCCATTTGTACATCTCAACCCAAAATTCTTGTTATTGAAAACAAATAAAATTCAAATACATATGCCTCAATAATCAATAATTTATTTTATTTCTTGAGAAGATCCTCCTGCGTGGCTGCATGTTGCCCTTATATTCCTGGTGGAGAGTGGTTTTTGCGGCCAGGTCCCCTGCCTAGTCTTACAAAATTAACGATTCATTTTGCCAAGCACGTCTTTCGTTTACCAACGCTCTCCAAGCCAATATATTGATATCTTTCAATGACGGAATATTGGGTCTCTCAAAAATCCTACTTTTGTAAGTATTGTGACACTTATATTCGTGTATCTTATCTCGCTCTGGAGATTCAAAACACCTAAATCAAGATGGCATAACTGCATCAATTGGAATATCTAGACTAGTCACTTGGAATTAATCAATGATTACTTTCCTTTTAAATTGAATCTGACTCAGGACAATAAACCTTCCAGAGCACAGCATGAAAATGGACTACGGCATCAAGGAAATTTAGAGCGTTACATACGAGAGATTTATAAAAAGGAAAAACAAAAAGGAACGAGTTGATGAAGCTAATCAAATTATAAAGATTATTGAAGCTGCACGTATCTCACATACCCAAAACGATTGTGGTGAGATTCTTGCAAGCAATTCAAAACGGTCAAAAGCGGATTCCAATGAGGAACAGAGTACTGAGCAAAAGGCCGAATCGAATAAAGGACGGCGGCAAACCGGTGGAGATTGGAAAGGAGCAGACATAATTGAAAATTACAGCGATGCTCGTAGTTTGCGTATTGTGGACAAGGCGATTCAATTATTGCTTACTGCTCACACGGAAAAAGAAGTCCTCGAGACTGAGGGGCCGATTGGCTCATGGGAAGCTGTGAGGAAACTACCGCCTACAGCTGACAAGCCGGCCCCGATCGTAGTGGATAACTCAATCGCTAAGAAAAGGATGTCAACCAAACTTACTGTTGAACGTCAATACGGGAAAGCAGACCGGCAAAAACTGTTTTCAGAACGAAAGCTGGACTTTGATAGTCTGGATTTCCTTGAAGGAATAGATATTAAACTAAAGGTTGACCGTCGTGTAAAAGAAAGCATCAAGGATGGATTTCAAGACCTTAGACAGCTATAAAAGGTAGGTATTTTCTGAATCCAAAACAAGCCAAGGCTAATTGAGGCAGAAGAGGTTGCAGAGTCCATAACTTCAATGCGATGCTTTAATATCATCTTTGGTCTCTTGCGAATGTTTAAAATGCAAAAAATGAATTCAAAACAAGACTCAGTTTCAATTTAGGATTTTTGTGTATGAACGAAAAGCGTTTTTAATATGGTAAAATCCTCTTTTCAAAAAACTAGATTTACCCAAAGAAAAATTTGTAATGGAGTTATTTTAAAAACACAACCAGCCTTAACATACACATCTGTTTTATTTGAAGTTTTATGCATTTTGTAGTATTCAAGACTTCATTTTAAAAGAATATTAATTATAATTTCTTAAATCAACAAGATATTTTTTGATTGCCACGCGTCCTAAATTTTTCAACCTCAGTTTCGCATTGGTTAAGCTGTACCACTGCCCTTTTGCTTTCGATTATTATTATTTTCAATTATTTTTTTCTTTTTTTGGATTCTCTTTGCTGAAATACGAAAATCCAGAAAGACGCGAAAGCACAACGTAATAGAGTTGAGTCATCTAATTTGGCTTGCTTTGAGCCATCCCAACCTTCTATAGTATTTAACAATTGAAAATCAACGAAATCGCAACCATGTCAAACTTATCAGAACCTTTTTTGCAGCTTGCTTTGTCAACGAAGCTCTCTTCTTGCTGGAAGATAGTTGCAACAACATGTTAATATTCTGCTGTTTCAGGCGAGTTTAATGGCACAATGGTTTTACCGCCCTCATACTGGGTGTCTATCAGGATAATTAGGAACCGAATTTTGAGATATATATCCTCACCATAAAGGTCGGAAGCTCAATTCCTGATCTAGTAAATCATCGGTCTTTTTTGTCATCTTCTACACAGACCCAACAAAGCCACCTGCCCGCCAGTAATATCATGCCAACAGTCAGTCCCTTCTCAAGAATTAAAAGGCCTTATTTGTTATTTAGGACGAACATTTTAAGTATTATTTCTCTTCATAGATAAGAATCATGGTTTCACTTACATAAATAAGGAGAGATATTTAAATTTATGTTCAAAATTGGCAATTATGAGATACGTTATGTTTAATAAAAAAATTAAAATTTTAAACACTCAAATTTATATAAAGTTGAATTAATCCTTTTCTTTGATTTATATTTTTGAAAAGAAATATTTATTATTATTATCATAACAAATCAAATCAAATTAAATTAGAACATTGCTCAAATCCCACATATAGTTCTCTAAAGATAATAGTAACAGTATAAAATTGATTTATCAAACTTTTATGAAAAAATATCAAAATGAATGTTTAATTAAAAATGTTTCTCCAAGATTATCAGTAAATAAGAATATTCTATCTTAAGCTTACAAGACTTGACAAAAATCCTGTCATTCCATCAAAAATTCCTCTGAAACCAATTGCAAATTAAACCTGACCTCTTTTTTTATGGCTTTTCCCTCAAACATGTACTTTTATTAGGTTCAAAGTACTCGCAAAACTAAAATATTACAGCTAGCACCATTTCATTATTTGTCTTAGATGGAATCTATGATCAAAAATCGTGTCCATCATGTCAAAATCTAAAGATATTTGCAAAAAAGTAAAAAACCAAAGATTTATTTCAGCCTGCACAATTAATTCAAAGTTCAGGATCAAAGGAATTTTCACTTAACACGAGTGAAAAGTACTTATATAAGCGTTACTCATTTAAATGATTATTTTAATATTAAAGAGTTTGAAAGGCAACTTACCTGTTATAAGAATTTCTGTACCAAGAAGGGTTAAAGTCATGAATTAAAATTGTTTTTTGAGAGTAATCATCTTTAAATTTGAATAACTACTTTTCTGTTACTGAGACCTCCAATGATTTTTTTTAATGATGAATTTGGTTTAGAATAGATGTATTGTTTCATTTTGAAAGCTTGATAGATGCTAATTGGGCTCGATTAATTACATTTCAGGTGTTTTTGAGCAAAATGAGAGCAAAGCTAGATATTTTGATAATAAAATCTAAGTACCACATTTTTCTTTGAAATAATTGAGAGAATTTCAAACAAAAAAGATTACTTAAAACTTTATGGCACATAATAATATAATTATTGAGGGAGGAGAGTGATGATTTTCATCATTTGGTATTTAAACTTGAACTATTAACCAAGAATAGTATAACACAAAAATACCAGAATAGGGAGTAGTTTTTGGCAGAAAAAAGACAAAAAAACATTATGAGAAAAAATTACTTTATACTACGTAGAGACCAAATAGTGAATGCTTAAAGCTGGAAACCAATGACTTAACCTAGCAACAACGTTCTTTGAGATTACTAAAATAAAGTCACGCTTCGTGCCTCCAGAAATATAATAATCAACATGATTAATTTCTTCTATTAGGATTCAAGATCTTAACCAAATTGAGAAGTAAGTTTGTTGATAATTGTCCTTCATTAATCATAATCAGTTTTGTTGAATTTTCAGTTCTTTTTATACTTCCTTCCAAAATAAAATAGATTACTGAACTTAGAAAAATGGAACTCATTCCAGGTTTAATTATAGAAAATTTACATCAAATAACCGACTATCTTACTTCTAGTTCCCCAATTTGTCATTTTATTTGAGACCTTGTAACATGATGAACTTTTAAAGCAAGATTCATAAATACAGACTGGATGTAAATTTGATTTGTTCAATTTTAATTGGAACCTATTTTTTTCTTTAATAAAATTAAAGTAATTCTTTTTAAACTTTTTTATTAACTTGTTTTTTTAGGAAAAACATTGTTAAAGCTCATATAAAGAGTAGATTAAAAAAGTGAGGATGAAAAGATTGATAGGTTTATGTTGTTTTTTTTGAAAAAAAAAGCAAGCTATTCTCATTTATGGTCTATCATGTTTCCTTTATAAATTGATCCAATAAATATGGCCAGTATCGAAACTTTCTTTAATTATTACACACCATTTTTGGTCAAAAAAAACCAACATTTGTTGGCCGGACTCACAAGAACTGTGGATTCTGCTCATTTGTAATATTTCCAGCTTCCCAAAACCTGGCAATGCAACAGATAAGGTTTCTTTTGAGTCTCATAGATAAAACATTTCTTTGTTTGATAAGCTCACAATTTTTACTCCTTAGGATTTTTAAATAAAACTAATAATCTAAAGATCTAGCTGAATAATTATAATAATCTAAAAATATACTGGTAAAAGAAGAAGAACTCAAGGTTTCACTTAAATATTCCCAGTAATACACTGAATTTCAAGGCAGGAAAAGCAAAAAAAAATAATTTTATCATAAAGGTTGTGGAAATATTTGGTTGTGATTCCTCTCTTGATTCCCTTTATATTGATTGGACCAACTATGAGTGTGTTTTGGGCTCTCTTGAGAGTAAATAAGCTTTAATTTAATTAAAGGTTAATTCAATTGGATTTAGAAAGGGTGAGTAGGGTGGAAGAACTTTGATTTCTTTTTCATTAGAAAATGAAATATCTTTCTTAGCCTCATAAGATCTGGTTTCACAGTGTATTGAGGAATTTTTCATCAATACAATTAACTCTTGAGGAAAATTAGATTTAAGGCTAAAAATAGATAGAAAAATTTCCTTGGCTCCAAAAATCTTGATCATTTTACCCTTTACATTCAATAGCTCATGGTAAATATAAAACTCATATGAGATTGCTCCAATGAGGATCACTTGTTTGACCTTTGGAACCAAACTCAATACAGCTGGTTTTTCTGCGCAAAAGAAATAAAACTCATATCAAATTCAATACAAAAAAAGGGTAAGATGAAAAACAAAACTCAAGCAGAATAGATAAATTATCTTCCTGATTACAGCTAAAAACCAAACTTATCAAGTTAAATCACTTTTTTTGATACAGATAAAGGCCATTGAAATTAAAAAAATTAGAATTCCAAGGACAAACTTCTTCCCTATTCCAAGAATTTGGAATGCTAGTAACCTTCTTACTATTGATATCTATATCATGAATAAGGTTACTGATAGAATGAAATCAAACATATATCAGAAAAATTTCTTCCATTAAAGACTTCATTTATTTTAATGTTACAATTTTTTTCATGAAGTAGAGAAATTCTGCATTCATATCATCAGTAATTTTTCCCTCTCTTTTGCTGTAAGCTTTATTATTATTAAGATATAAATTTAAATCTATATAAACATGGCAGTAAGAAGAATGGAATACTACAGAATCTTCCTTCTGATGAATTAATTTTTACTGGATGTTTTCCTGGGCTAAAATGGAAACTTCTAAATTCATGAAAGAGTGATTTTTGCATTCCTTTTGAGTAAGATTTCATAGTATAAAGATTCTTTTTTATTTAGATTTGCTTTTGATTTATTTATCAAGATTTTATGAAAGCTTTGTTGAATATTTGTTTCAATTATTTCTGAAAAATACTTGACTTCAGCCTGAAGCTCAATCTCATTGGCATCAATTATAGGTGTGGGAGATGTTGTAATTTTTGAGCTCATAATGTTTGATTATATTTTATTCTGGTTAATATTATTTTTTCTCTAAAGATAAGAATATAAGTTTATAGAGAATTTGCATTTATAAAGACATTGAATTCTGGGAAAGGCTTTGTGAATTAGGAATATGAGAATGTTTTAACCAGAAAAGGAATAATCTTTCTGTAAAAAATGTTTTCAAGAACTCCATGTAACTAAAAAACTAGATGTAAGATTTTTGCAATATCTCGTGGAAATTTTTTCCAAATTAGTTTGATAAAAAATAACTATTAATATATATTTATTCATTTGAAAAGAATACTTATAAGAGTATCATATTAATAGCTTTTATTTTATGAATCTATTGATTTGAATTTTGAATACTCAAAAAAATATATGTCATCTTTTTTCAAAAGAATAAGATAATCTAAATATGTTTTTTCAAATAAAATTACAAAAATAATTGATTTTTTGAAAAATTAGCATTATGAAAATAAAATTTGGTAAAAACTAGAAATTATACCAATAAAAATGTGTTTTCTTCTTTAACTCAAAAGAATAAATGAGGTCTTATGAGGGAAGTATCTCTAAATAAACTTTTGATAATTTTCTAAGAATAAAAATATAATAAACCTAATAAATAAGACATAAATTCAATTTCATAAAAAAGGAAAACAATTTAATTAAATGATTAAATTTGAAAATAATACTAATAATAAAGAGAATTATGTTTAAAAATTTTTTTACTCACAGTAACAGTTTTAAATATATAACTTAAGCACTTTTTGTAGTACAAAAGGGTATGAAAGACCTACAATTTAACACTACAATGCAATAATTTGGAGACAGAAAATATTCATTCTTTTGTATATCCTATTAAATTTTTCCATTAGGGAGTGTCAAAGTTACAAAATTCCACACTCAAAATACTAAGTTTCTTTTTCAAAATTGAACATTAACTTTTTGAGGTTTGGGTAATACCACACCTCAAGAGGTATGGTATTTTGAGATAAAAAAACTTGTTTTTTGGTACCAAATACTACCTTTAGCTTCCCTTGAAGTATAATTTTCTTGACACACACCTCAGTAAGCGTGTGTTAAATGGCATAAATCTTCCCCCCTTTTGCATAAAATCTGAATAACCTAGTCATTTATTACAGTAGTTGATTTCAAATTGCATGGGCTATAGAAATTTTCTTCATTTACAATGCCAAAGGCAACCTTCACTTCAGAAATTAAAATAACTACAGTTAATACATTATTTCAGCTCTGATAGTGATTTTGATATCCAGGAAGATATAAAATTCTTAGATAGGATAAAATCACAAAGATACATTAATCCTTGTAGGAGATATCTATTACATTACATGTATACAATTAATGATCTGAAACATTTTTCCAGCTATGTTGGACCACTCATGACTCATTCGAAAAATTGGTTGCACAAATTCAAGATGATGAAAACTTTCATAATTCATCACAAAAAAAACAACACAATCCTGCCATAAAATTGGCTGTGTCACTATCAAGGTTAGGATCAAATGGGAATGGGGCCTTGTTGGGGAAGATTGGAATTTTGTTTAGAATTAGCCATGGGGCTATTGTTCTGTATAATTAAAGAGTTATTTGCATATTAATTACGCTGAAGAGAGGTATGATTGTGTGGCCAACAATAGAGCAAAGCAGAGAGATTGCTCAAGTTATGCAGGCAGAAGCCTTCCCTGGGTGCATTGGTTTTATTGATTGGAGTATCATACCATTATCAAAACAGCCTGCCAATGATGGCAAAGACTATTTTTATTTTAAAAAGAGGTAAGATTTGGGATTTTAATAATTTATTTTATTTCTACTGATTGTGCAAAATTAAGTTATTCTATGTCAATAAAACTGGTTTGCAATATAAACAAACAGTCCACTTCTGTACAGGTAATATGTACTGGTTCACATCATGATTCAAATGTATATCAACATATGAAAATAGCACAAAACCCTCAGTACTTAGAAAGAAGACCAGTACTTGCTAGCCAATTCATCATAGCCAAACTCTCCTTGGGGTATTCCAGCCTATAAGGGAGTTTTGAAACAGAGTGAAGAAAACCATACTTTCAATTACTTTTTAGCAAAATAAAGGGTAAAGATTGAGCATGCAATTGGAATTTCAAAGGGTAGGTGGTTTTCTCTAAGGTAAATTCCAAATCAAATGAGGAATTATCAATAAATCCAATAGTTTATTAGTTGGGTTGTTTCTTGTACAATTTTACCTAATATGTTGGCACAAATTAGAGATGAATGGTTTGATTTATATAAAGATGATTATCCACCACAAGAAGAACATCTTCAAAATAAAAACAATGGGGAAGGTATTGTAAATATGCATGGAAATATATAACCTATTACTTTGGCATGGAAAGACAATCAATTGTGAATTTTGTCATGAAATCTAACTTATGTGCTAAATTCAAAGGCCAAAAACAGAGTGAAGATGTTATTAATAAGATAAAACTATTTACAATTATTAATTTTTAGATCTTTTTTGGTCCTTCATATTTCTTTCAAAGTAACAATTTAATTTTGAATTAATTTCAGTAGGTGTCATTTTTATAAAATTTTCACCTAAATTATATAATTTATGGTTGATTTGGAAAGAAAATCCAAAATGAGTTATTTATTCATGATTGAAAATTTCCGGAGGAGGTTTTGTTTTCTGATGAACCATTGGCAATATCTTTAAAAGAATTTCCATTCTTCCAGTTTTTTTTGAAAAAGAAATCTCCATTTTCAATTTGGGGAAAGGCAAGCCATGTCCAGTTGGGGTGAATAAAGCTGGAAGTGGATGAAAAATATTTTGCACACAAAATAAAATATACCATAAGTCCAGGAATGGAGATCATTGACATCTTTATAAGGCTTATTGAAACATCTATCTTGAGTGACAATAACATTTGTAAAGGATTTGCATTCTTGTTTGTTATTGGAACAAGTCCATTTGAGGTGACTGAAATTGGGTAATTTTGCAGCTTCCATTAATGATTGATTTTCATTGTCTGCTAATTTAGAAAAGTGTCAAATTCTAGAATGAATTAAATCTTTATATTGTTCAAGCTTTAACCATTGAATATTATCTTTTTCAATTTCATGAAGTTTCAAACCAGGTTTTTGGGAGTAAACATCTATAATTTTTTAAATTAATTAGTAATTATTAAAATTGAAAGTGAAAAATTGACACACCTGAATATTTTTGAGAATAAGAGCCAAGAAAAAAGCCAATATCTTTCAAAATTTCACCTAGGACATTTTTATTGGTTTTAATTTCTTGCCAATTTTGGGAAAATCTCATCAAATTAATGATAAGGGTTTTTAGGATATGAGAGTTTCCAGAATAATTGTGGAATGGGGTTATTTCATAAATGACAAAGGGTAAAAAAAGGCTTCTGGATTTTATAAATTCTTACATAAGGGTGGGGTAGAGTGTTTAGTGATGGGAGTTTCAACCATGTGGAATTGGCTTCTTTATTGTCAATTGAGATGGTTGAGATGTTCTCATATGATCTGTTGGAAGGACCAATTTGAGGCATGATCTGTTATTAATAATGGATATTTTGTATTTGGCTTTGGGTAAGCTTTATGTTATGACTTGTTTCAGTATTATTAACCTCATGGTGTTCTATATTTGGTTTAGTCCTAACCATGACATCAAGAGGAGTAATAAGAGGCTCATCATCTTTCAAATCATTTTGATTATATACTAAATCTGGTTTAATCTTAACCATGAAATCATCAGAATAATTCTGAGAGAGATAGTGCAGGAAGTTTATTTTTGAAT
Source organism: Austropuccinia psidii (assembly GCA_023105745.1). Classification (NCBI taxonomy): domain Eukaryota; kingdom Fungi; phylum Basidiomycota; class Pucciniomycetes; order Pucciniales; family Sphaerophragmiaceae; genus Austropuccinia; species Austropuccinia psidii. The sequence goes on from JALGQZ010000001.1 coordinate 3,602,909, forward strand.
TTCAATGATGATGGAAGGGGAGTGAAATGAAATGAAATTGCAAAATAAACCCTCATAAATGATCCACCACTATATTAACAAATAATCAAAATGGTTAAGAAATAAAAATAAAAGTCATTTACAGTAATTAGCATCATAATAATATATCAATGATTAAAAAATGAAATAAAAAAGAACACAATGATTAGAAATTACTATGAATTGATAAAAAAAATAATAATCATCAGTCATTATCCTCAGAGAATAAAAAAAATAAAGAAGAATAAGCATGATTGATTATTCATCAAGGAATTTCAAAACAAATGAAAAAAGATTAGTAAGTATCATCAAGGAATTTGAAAAAAAATCAAAAGAATCAATGATTATTATCAGTGATAATGATAAGAAAATAAAGAAAAAAATTAATTGTTAGTAATAATTAAGGAACATAAAAAAATAAAAAAAGTTAGTAATGAGTGATGAAGTGAAGAAACACCAAGAAAAAAAAAGAATTGTTATCAATAATTGATGAATTAAAAAGAAAGACAGAATGATTAGTAATGATTTATAAAGTCAAAGAAAATTCAAAACAAAATAATGATTAGTATTAATTGATGAAGCAAAAAAAAGGGTGTTAGTAATGATTCATGAAATTTAAAAAAATTAATTTTAGTCATCATTACTTAATTAAATAAAAAGAAAAACTCAATGGCCTGGTTGGGGACCATTAAGAAGTGAAAATTGAGAAAAATGCCTGGAATAAATTCTAGAAGATTTTTAAATCAATTACAAATTGATTTTCAATGATTTTAAAAAAATCCAAAAAAAAATATGGCCCTTTTGGGGGCCATTAACAAGTGAAAATGTAAAAAAACCCTGAAATTGATTCAGAATTAATGCAGGAGGTTTTTACAATTGATTCTGAACTTATTTGGATAAATTTTAAAGAGGACTTCCCTAGAAACTCCCAGAGATATATTATGGAGGCTCTAGGCTTGATGGTGGGTGGTTTCCGGATGGGTTATAGGAGGGTGGGTGGTGGAGTTGGCAGAGGGGTTTTTGTTGATACTGATGAAGATGCTGGTGTTTTAAAATAGAAGAAAGATGAAACTGACCTGGTTCTTTTTTATTTAAAATTAAAAATTAAATAAAAAAGATTTAACAATATAAAAATAAAAAAGATAATAGTTTTTTTGAGGTATTTGTGAGTGAAAAATTTAAAAAATACCAGTTTGTTTTTTCCAACACAAGTGGGGTGAGTGAAATGAGGAATTATGAAAACAAAACATAAATTTAAATAAAGGGGGAAATTGCATTGAATTTCAAAAAATGAAAAAATAAAATCAGAGGGAGGCATCCAATTCAACTTGAAAAAACTTGGTCATTGGTATTTGGGAAATAAATTCTCAGTGAAAAAGTTGCTCATAATTTCAATTTTGATGAAAATTGGAGTTCACTTTTGAAATAACATATCAAATATAAACTTTGTGCCCGATTTTAAATAAAAACTATTTATATTTGAGAAATCTCCCAATCTAAAATGATCACATGTCAAAAACCCCTGTAGATGAGAAGTGATTAAAACTTTTTCTGAATAAGCCCAATGGTTCAAGTTGAACTCATAAGTAAAGTTCTAAAAAAGAACTTCCAGTTACACATTACTCTTTTGTATCCCAATGAGACAGGGGATAAGCTGTGGGGAATACATTTGTGACATAACAAATGCATTAATGTCTTGAATTCAATGTATAAGAGCTTTTATCTTTCCTTGGAACCATTGAATATAGGATATGATGTGGTCACAGTCATGGAGACAGGCAGGGGCATTACCAATTGTTATGAATTGTAGTTCTTACAAAAACCAAGCAGCAAGGGGGCTTCATGGAATATCCTCCAAATACAGTTTCAAGCCTCAATACAGCTCAGTACAGGCAAAACCCAAATACCGGCCTTTCCTCAATACAGGTGAAAATACCTGTATTGGATTCACCAATACAGGTTTACATCCCAAATACAACTTCTTCCAGCATGAAGCCCATGGTATCTCAGCACTAAAACTCCAGGATGGTACTTTTCACATATACCAGCCCCCTTTCACCCACCTGGGGGTTTTTCCCCCAATTAATTAAAATACTGGATTTATTTATTGGTAGTATTTTATCTCTCATTTAAGAGGTATTTTATGATTAATACTTAAGTAAGTCTCAGCCTTCCCTCACCTGTTTAGTAGAGTCCTGGTGGTCATATCCTTATTAATCCTTTTCTCTTTTCTGAACAGGTTGAAACAGTGATTCAGGATTATTTGTGGTTGGATCTTTATTATTGCTTTTGTTTTATTTCTTGTTCCTTAAATCAATTTATTCTATTTATTAAAAATTCTACTCTTTTATTTATTGCTCTTATCCATTGATGATTCCTCTCTGAGCCCTTCATAGGTAGGTCTGTTCACTGAGTGCCACAAACTCTTCATTTAGAAGAGCCCCTGTGACAGATGTATGTATGCATTACCAAATTAAAATTAATTCATTCATACCTAATAAATTATTCTTTATTGATTAATGTAAGAATATTTTTGAGCTTTGCAATTTGCCTGCTTGATGAGAATGCTGCTATAGTGAGATAAATCTGGCATTGTTTTTCCTTCAACTCCAATTAATGATTCCACATGCCTTTTTCAAATTCATATTTCATGTTGTGTTATTTCTAATCAAACTCCATTTTTTTGTAACTTCAATTCTTCCAACAATTGATTTTCAATATTCCTAACTTTCTCTTCATGCCAACTATCCTTGTCCCACTTCAAATAAGCATTATCACTTGCTTCACTGGCTAGTAATAATGGATTTTGTCAGTAGGATTGATCAGAGTAACAATAATATCAAGACATACCCTTTTGCAATGATTTAAGAAGATTTGCATGTATAGGTGCAAACATATACATAAACATTTTTCAAGATCCACTCTTTTCATTAAAGTTGGAGGTCAATGTTTGATTATTCTTTTGTGTCAAATGTGTAATTAATTTACTTAGCTTATCAAAGAAGAAATAATAAACATTGGCTTTCATACGTTTCAGGCTTAAGTATACTTACTGATTCATCATTAAGGTTTTCTGCTTGAACTGAGTCATCATTATTATTAAGAAAGGGATTAAGATTGAGAGGTTATTAAAAACAGTTATTCTCCTTTGAAAGTTAAATGAGCTTCAATAATCTCAGTAAAAAGAAAAATAGATGATGACTTACCTTACTTATTAAACCTTCATCATCATCATCACCATTTAAGCTGTTTTTTTCTTGCAATGAGAGTGATGTTGGGCTTGTGGCCAAAGAGCACATCCATTTTTACAAAGCAAGGACAAATACCTTCAAGCTTTTCCCTCATTGATCTTAGCAATTTACTCTCATCATCTTTGGTTAGTCCAGCCCCAGTTGAATTTTCTATTTTTTTTGCTGCCATACACTTCTTTTCATATGCTTGCCATTGATCTTGGATGCTTCTTGAGCTAAGTTTTAGGAAATGTTGTGACTTTTTGTTGACCTCAATTGCCATCAGCTGAAGCCCATGCTGCTTTGATAAAGGTGGCCTTCCAATTGAATCCAAGCCACTAGTACCAAAATATGACTCAAAATTTGATTTTATTGAAAGAAAATTAATTATGGTTAAATAATCTGTACAGACTAAGTAATATGATTGATGAGGAAGACTGTAGGTGATCTTTGTATCTGACTTGATGTGTTTTGCTTTGGCACAAGGCATTATTATGTGATGAAGAAATATAAATTGATTGTAAGATTTGTGGTCTGATTTTAAAGAATGGAGTGTGGAAGAATATGTTGTACAATCATGAATTGAGAATTGTGAATACTCATTTGGGTTAGTTTTCAAACTGAAATCCCAGATACATGGGATTTGGTGAAAATACAAGGAGACTCAGTTAAAATGCCATTTGTTTTGAACATGAAAAACCCAGGATTTGGAAGCCAAATACTGTGTTATTTTAAGGGAGGATTTGGTAACTTTGACATCCCCTATTATGAATATCTTTTGAGATATATAATTTCTGACCTTCTGATTCCCATCAAAGGGAGATGTTGATAAAATTAGATATTCAAAATGACACTCATATCCCTTGGAGTGTCTTAAAAAGAATGCATGAGTATAATCAAAAATGCATTTTCCAAATGAAAGAATCCTCTAAAAATAAACTATAGGTGCAAAAATACATCTAAAATTGATGTAAAAATTACTTCAAAGATATTTGGGATTAAAATTTTACTATTCCTTTGAAATTCTGTTTGTATTTAATGAATCGTTAAACTAATCAGAATTTCAAAAAGGAATTTTAATGTGTCCTTGGGAGCTTCTGACAGTCAATTTTTACAGGATATTCATCTATTGTGATTAATTTCTTGGAATAAGTGAACTGCAACTTTATTTTAGCAAACTTTTATATTTCTATCAAATATTTGATAAATATCTCCAATATTTCTACATTCAAAACTAAATAAATAGCTTTTTTCTCTGATATATTAGTCAGACCATTTATATTTTTTGATTTAAATATTAAACTGCATGCTATTCTCTTTGATAAATGCAGAAAATATGCTTCATTGAATAATAAAGATACCTCTCATATTTATCCAAATTCCAAGTATTTGTTACCATGATAACTTTATTTGAAGTACTTAGTTTTAAGATTATTATAAAATTCTAATTCTAAAAGAAGTGAAAATTGGGATCCCCTAAAGATTTGTTGAGAATAATTATAGAATATGAATAACTGAAAAATGTAACTTATTTCAAAAATAAAATATAGCTTATTTATTAGTGTGAAAAAGGAAATAAATCCTGATAATTCAATGTTAGAAAACATATGGGTACCAAGATTTCAGAATTAACAAGATAGTCCCAATCACTCATTAATAAATAATTATTTGAAACATTTAGTAACAATAGTGATATTATTCATATTTTATCATTCTATAATGACATTTTTGTGATTAATTTATACTTCTGTCCCATGATAGCTCATAAGCCAAAAAATTGGTAGTGCTCCCCTCAATTTTCTAGAATAAAAACTTTATAATGTCACAAACTTCTGGAACAAATGAAACCAGTCACCACAAATTGATAAAACTTAGATAAATAAATTATATCTCTAAATGATAATTTTATTTCTCTTGAAAATAACAAAGAATAGTAATATTTATTACATGAAATTTTCCAATGGTCTCAGAATCTACATTTAGCTTATAAGATTAATTTCAAATTTTGAAGCCTCAAACTTCATAATGGAACCGGAGAGTTCTATATACACCTAGGATCTTATTAAAAATGTAATGGAATTTCAAAATAACTGAGAAAGTCTGCTACACCTGACAGAAGGTGTGCCCTTCTAAAATGACATTAGAGATGGTTTTCATACAGATTTAAATTTAGTATTAAAACAAAATAAAATATATTGGTTTTGGAAGCAATTCAATCCAAATATGCACAAAACAAAATTGCAACTCAATTGGCCTAATCCTAGTGTTTTGTAAACATTTTTGGAGGTCAATATCTAAGATATCTAGGATATAAAAAAGATTATAAATTTCTAATATGTGTTACTTATTTTCAAATTAATATTATTAAATGAATAATGATTCATATTTTGAGTCATTCTTTATAGCTAAAAAATATATCACTATTTAGCTAAAGCCCTATACTTAGTTTCAAATCTGTAAAATTAACAAATGAGTAAGCTTGAAGCTTTAGGCCTTGGATATAAAGATAAATATCAATGTAATGAAGAATTTCTTCCATACTCCATAATATTCCAATAGATATAAAGATAATATGAAAGATTTAATCTGTAAATAAATACCCTTCTCCAAAGAAGTACTCATAAAGCTAGAAATAATTATCCCCTGTTCCCATTTTTCATATTAAATAGATATACTATAAAATAAAATAAAAACTCCTCAAATTTTTATCAAATGAAACTCATTCAAGGTTAATTATATATTGAGATGGAACACATATCAACTTAATACTAGTAAGAGTTAAGGATATTAAAGTCTGAAGAGGATTCTTTGTAACTTATATCTGGAAGCTCTAGAAATGGCAAAAGATTTGTTTCTATAATATGGTTGAATGAGTATTACAATACTAGTATGGAATCTTAGGATAATACCTAAATCCAGAGGTAAAAAGCTTCCAGTTTATGAAATGTTCATTTATTATGATAATCTAGCATATCTGTACCTTTAAGTTTTAAAAAATAAAGTTTTTGTTGCTTTAAATGGTTGTTTAAATATACCTTTGAGTATTAATCCCTATTGAATTCTTTTCTATGATTATCCCAAAGATTTATGTGGTACACCATGACACTATAAGATAAATATGAATCTGTGTTTGTAAGATTACCACTTCTTGGAGATTTTATGGAAGTAAAGCTAAGGGGATAATATTTATAACAAAAAACTTATATTTGATAGATAAGGAATGTATATTGTATTCTGATTCAGTGAGAGTATAAAGGTAACTTCTGAAAAAAGGAATCCAATTTCCAAGTATAGTAAATATTATTTTAACGCAATAAGTTTCTCAGCTGAAAATCATTCCTTTATGTCAACAGTGTGAGCCTGTGAGATATGTATGACATACCTATAAGGCCACAAATTACTTTTAATGCAGTTGATTTAGTCTTGAATAGACTTATCAATTTGATTTAAAATAAAAAAAAACAAAGAATAAGTATACCTTTTTTTGGAGAAACAAAGCTATAATTATTATGTCATTTTTGGATTCTACACCAAAAATAATCCAGGGTAGACCCATAGGGTGTTATACCCAAAATTCCTATTTCTTATGTTATTAGAAGATGTACAAATATCACAGTACAATTGCAACATTTTTTAACATTTTTTGAAATTGTTAATCTTAAGCGTAAGGTTTATTCTGTCAGCCTGTGACTCAAAACCAGAGCACGAGCATGATAGCCAAATACAATAAACCAATGGTAGAGCCAAGATACCACCAAAACATGGAGCCGAGCCAAACCAGATCAAAAAGTATCAAACTAAATATGAAACTAACCTCTTTCAAAATATACAAGTCCCATCATCATACAACAAAGAATAACAAAGTTATTCCTGCTCAAAATTGTTGCTGAGCATAAACCTTAATTTTCACCTCACATCTGAAATCCAGAGGAAGAAGCTTAACCCCATAAAATGGGTATTCAAGATTAAGCTCTAAGTCAGGGCTATCCAATGGTACTACCCAAATTGAGCTAGCATCAGAATTACTGAAGTTATGACCAAAATAAGGTCATATAAGGGGGAATAAAATATGCACCTCTCATCTAACTTCTACAGTTTTAGTGTGAGATACCTAAAGTTGGGTCATTTTGGAAAGGGAACAATAAGGAATACCTGATGGTGCCATCCATTTCCCCATATATCATATAAAACAAACGTTATGGGGCAAACAAGCTCCATACAGATTTCAAACAAATCACACATATGTACATGGCATAACTTTTCTGTAATTTAATGATAGCCATGAAAAATGAGGTACCATTGTGTAGAGCAAATCCAGGGCTACAAAATGAAGTAACTTTGAGCTTGATATCTCAAAAACCGACAAAGCTATAGCAGCTTTAAGGTTGAAATCCCACAGTTAGACCAATACAGCCTTACTGTGGGATAATATCGCATAACCCTGATTATGGGGTGTCAAACAGACAAAGAAGATTGTTTATACTTCAATACCTCATATTTTTGTCAATACTGCGGTCCCATACAGGCTTTGTACAGCATTCTATGCGTAATACACGTCAGAAGAGGGCTGTGTGGTCCCCAGATGAATGTTTTCACCTTGTATTGGTGAAAAATGCCCAGATGTGGTCTCAAAACCACATCTGAGGCCACTACAGGTTATAAAGGAATTTTGAAAACCACAATGCAGTCCCTGGAAGTGAAATATCTTTGCTTCCTCCATGTGGAAAGGTCTAGAAGACTTTCCACCCAATTTTAGGATAAAAAGGGACCTTTTCTGCACCAGAAAAGGTTTCCTCATTCTGCTCTTGAATTCCTCGTAAGTACAACTGTCAAAAACAGTTATACTTTTGGAAAATAATCAGCTTATAATAATAATATTAATTATTGTAGCAGTTATTATAGTAAACCAACTGATAATTATTGCACCCGGGGCTTTCAGCAGAGCTCACCACCACTATTCCTCAATAGTAAAGCCCTGTATACCTCATCATCCACCTTTATTATCACCAAAAAATCTTTTTTTAATCATTTTAATTGTGTCACAGACATAGTTAAAGCTTTTAATTAGTCTTTATTAGCTTCATCATAGACTCAGCCTGACATATTCAAGCTTGCCAAAATTTCAGTTAAAATTGAGGTGTTGTGTATGTTTACTGAATTGGCTAAGGAGTTGCCAAAAAGAATTTAAATCCTGCGTGAGCTCAATTTACAGTGGTTTAAAGCCATAGTATGGCTTTAAATAAATAAAAGGGCAACATCCACACAGAAAGGTGGTACAAAGGAAAATGATCAAACACAGCTGGGGTACCCAATGTTTTGGATCTGCAAAGATTAAATTAAGGTTTTCCACATTTATTGGAGTATTTTCAACTCTATTTAAGCTCTATTATTAGAATCTGATCCAACATCAAGCTTTCAACTGGTTTTAACACAATTTAAACAGGAATTTCAAGCTGCCAAAGGGTAAATCCCAATATTGTCAGGATGAAACTATGATGAAGGTGTAAATAGACTAAGTACAACTTTAACTATGTTTGTCACACGGTAAAAATGGTTTAAAAAAGATTTATAAGGGTTAAAGATAATTTAATTTAAGATAACAAGGGCTTTACTATATGTAATATAGTGGTGGTGAGGGCTGTTCAAAGCCCTGGGTGCAGCTTTATCTGTTGGGTTACAATAATTAATATTTATAATTATACCTGATTATTAACCAAGAGTGAAACTGTTTTTGACAGTTTACTATGTAGGTTATTCAAGAGCAGGATGAGGAGACAATTCTGGCTGTGAAAAGCCTCCTTTTTATCCTGAAATGGAGTGGAAAGGGTGCTAGACCTTTCCACTTAGAGGAAGTGAAGATTTTTTCACTCTCTAGTACTGGCTTGTGGTTTTCAAACAGCCTGTATAACCTGTACTGGGCTCAGATGTGGTTTTGCAACCACATCTGGGCAGTTTTCACCAATACACAATGAAAATTTTCATCTGGGGACCTCACAGCCTGATTCTGACGTGTATGACGCGTAGAATGCTGTACAGAAGCTGTATGGGACCCCAGTATTGACTGAAATATGAGATATTGAAGTAAAAACAAGCTTCTTTGTCTATTTGACACCTCATATTCATGGTCATGGGATATTATCCCATGGTAGGGCTGTATTGGTCAGAATGTGGGATTTTGACCTTAAAACAGCTATACCTTTGTCAGTTCTTGAGATACCAACCTCAAAGCTGAACCAGTATGTAGCCCTGTATGTGTTCTACACAATGGTACCTTATTTGATATGGCTATCATTGAATATTGCAAAGTTATGCCATGTACAAGATTTTTGTACATATGCGTGATTTAGGCAAAAAGCTGTATTGAGCTTATTTTCCCCATAGCTTCTGCTGTAGTTGAGATATGGGGAAGTGGATGACACCATCAGATAGCCCTGATTGTTCTCTCTCCAAAAAGACCCCACTTCAAGTATCTCACACTAAAACTGTAGAAGTTAGATGAGAGGTGAATGTTCTGTTCACCCTTATTTGGCCTGAAATTGACCATAACTCCAGTAATATTGGTGCTAGCTCAGTTTGGCTGGTACCATTGGATATCCCTGGCTTAGAGATTCATTTTGAGTACCCATTTGATGGGGTTAAGCCTCTCCTTCTAGATTTTAGATGAGAGGTGAAAATTAAGCTTTATGCTCAGCAGTAACTTTGAGCAGGCATAACTTTGTTATTCTTTGTCCTATGGTGATGGGACTTATATTTTCAGAAAGAGGTGAGCTTCCTCTTTCTTATGATACCTTTTGAGCTGATTTGGCTCAAATCCATGTTTTGGTGGTATCTTGGCTATACCATTGATTTATGGTATTTTGGCTGTCATGCTTGTGCTCTGGTTTTGAGTCACAGACTGAAATACCCTCCCTCTAAAAAAGGCTCATCATTGATGAGGCTGTTCAGTCCTCCTAGAGGCCCTGAATCTCCTGAGATGAAGGTTCCCATCTGGTATGGCATCTTCTGCCAACCATTTGTCTTTATCAGCTGTTTGGTGCTTGAATCTGACTTAGTATTGTCTTTGATCCTTTCCATTAAGTCTGATCTTCCTGGCCCTGATGATCTTACTCACAGGTCCTGGGGAGTCCTCCACTTCCACTATATCAGGTGGTGTGGGGTTCTTCTTCCTGGAGGGGAATTTATCCTCCTCTGTTTGGAAGTATGGTTTGACCAAACTTACTGGGAAGACTGGGTGCTTCCTGGAAAATTCCTCTGTAAGTTTGACTTCCACTGCATTCTTTCCTATCAACCTAATGATAGTGAAAGGCCCTAAAAATGAGTCCCTCATCTTCTTGGGCCCTTTAAGATTATTAAAGTTCAGTGTAGACACTGCACCTGGTCCCCTTCTTTAAAGTCAGGTTCCATGTGTGTCTTGTCCCCCCTCTGATTATTATATTCTTTTGCCTCAGCTATGCATTTGGAAGCTGTGTCACAAGCCCTCCTCCACATATAATGGAAGTCTTTGGCTGTGGGGTGGATGGTCAGAAGATTCTTCTTTAAGTGATCCACAGGCAACAGGGGATTCCACCCTTTCTCTACCACTGCAGGTGTTTTTCCTGTGTTAGAGTGCTGACTTGTATTATAAGCCAGTTGGACAGCTGGTAGAAGGGTAACACAGTCATGGGTGTATCCTTCATGGTCCTTGTATTCCATGCCATAGGCACAGAACCTTCTAAGGATGTCTTCCATAGTCTGGATCATCCTCTCAGCTAGGCCATCTGTTTGGGGATGGTAAGCTGTGGAAAAAGCAAGCTTGGTGCCAAGCATGTCATACAAGTTGGTCCAAAATTCAGATGTGAATTTTGAGTCCCTATCACTAATGATGATTTTAGGGACTCCACAGGTAGATATGATGTTATTCCAAAATAACAGGGCAGTATCCATGGCTGTGTCCTCTTTGTGGAATGGTAGACACCTCATGCTCTTGCTGAACCTATCAACTATGATCAAGCAGGCATTGTAGTTTTCTTTGCCTCCTGGGACAAGTCCTGTAACCCAGTCCATGTTGATGGTTTCCCATGGGTGTTTGGGTTCTTCTATATGTTGAAGTAACCCATACTTCTTCCCATGTTTCCTATTTGCCTTTTGGAATCTTTCACAAGTGTTGATGTATTCTCCCAACTCTTGTTCCCACTTGGGCCACCAAGCTGTGCTTTCTACCCTCTCCTTGGTCTTGTCTTCACTCATGTGTCCCATATAGGGGCAATCATGGCATTTCTGCAGGATCAAGGAGATGTGGTCTCTGTCTACCACTGTGAGTGCACTTGTTTGTTTCTCTCTGTGGTAGAGCAGGCCATCTATAAGGAAGAACTTGTTATCCTTATAGGCCCTCAACCAGGGTTCTTCCAGCTGGGATTCCAGTTCTGGACTCCTGTACTTTTGTTGAAGGAGTTTTAGTAGTATGCCACACTGTTTGTGTTTGGCATAAGACTTCAGTACTGCACTCAAAAATTCATTGTGCAGTTCAGAGGAACTTATTTCCAATATGGGAGTCTCTGTCACCTCTGAATCAGTGTTTCCACTGTCAAGGGTACCACTTTCTGGTGCCCATTCAGAAAATCTGAAGTTCTTCCTCCTATCTATTTCCATGAAGTGGATAGGGATTTTGGCTGCAACTTCAGGGTCATAAGCTGGATTGCTCTTGAAATTATCCAGTGGCCATCTGCTAAGGCCAACTGCATTGGTATGACTTTTACCTTCTTTGTATATGATGGTCATGTTCCCTATATACTCCTGGATGGCTATTTGCTATCTCAGCATGTGTCTATTTGTAGTCTTCATGTTCAGTAAAGACTTCAAGGCTGTGCAGTCTGTGTAGACTTCAAAGACTGCACCCTCCAGATAATAATGGAGTTTTTCTAGAGCCCAAAATAGACATAGACACTCAGTCTGGGTGGCCCCATACCTGGCTTCTGAATCTTTCAGCTGCCTTGAGATGTAGCAAATTACTCCTTCTCATGATTCACCATCCACAATTTGTCTTTGGTGAAGGGCTGCTCCTAGGCCTTGACTGCATGCTGCATCTATGTATAAATTGAATGGTACTTCAAAGTCAGGTAAGATGAGCACAGGTGCATTTGTGAGTTCATACTTGATCCTCTCATATGCATCCCTCCTTTCCTTGGTTATTTCAAAAACTACATCTTTTGAACATAACTTGTATAAACTACTAGTTATGTGTGCAAAGTTTTTGATGTGGTTTCTATAGTAGCTAGCAAACCCAAGGAAGGATTGCATCTCTTTGATGCCTTTTGGTACTGGCTTTTGCAGTACTGCTGCTACTTCATTCTTGTCAATTGCCAGACTCAGACCTGAGACTTTTTGTCCTAGAGCTAGTAGCTCTTGTTGGCCAAAATTACACTTTTTTAGTGAAATTTTCAGATTGATGGGTATACATTTACTTAGCACTCTGTCTATATATTGTACATGGTCTTCCCATGTCTCTGAGTATATAATGATATCATCAATATATACTACCATCCAGCCTTCTAATATTTCTTCTTGAAATATTGTGTCCATCATCCTTTGGAAGTGGGATGGTGCATTTTTAATGCCAAATGGCATCCTGGTATACTCATATATGCCCATATGGCATATTTTTCTGAGTAATTTCATGGAGTTTGGTTTAACTCCATTCTGATGGAAGCCTTTCATACAGTCCATTTTGGTTATGTATTTGGCTTTTGCCAGTTTATCCAAGGCATGAGGTATCCTGGGTATAGGGTACCTGTCTGCTTCCGTGTAGTTATTCAGAGCCCTGAAGTCTCCACACAATCTAGACTTGCCATCATTCCAGATGATTAGGACAGGAGTCGTTATTTCCACTATTTCATTGTGTCCAATCTTCCTGATGAATTCCATGTCCAGGAGTTCATTGATATGTTTTTCAATTTCTTTCCTGGTTTCCAGCCTTGCTGGGTAAGGAGGTCTCCTTAGCATGGGTGGATAAGGCCTTTCCACATCCAGATATAGTTCTATATCATGGCCTTTGATCTTGCCTAATGGTTCTTCACCAATGGCAAATGCTGGTCTGTTCTTTCTCAGCATCTTCAGTAAACTTAGTTTTTGTTTACTGGTGAGGGTAGTTCTAAACTGTCCCTCTCTTAATTCCTTCAGAAGTTCTTCTAGTGGGTCTTGAGAAGATATCTGGTATATATCAAGTGAAAATTTCTTTTCCTTGTTAGTACCAATGGTGATGTGCCTATTTTTACTGTTGTAAATGTCTATGCCATACATCCTCTGATAGTCTGTTCCCAGTGAAAACCCTTGGATGTGGGCATCATCAAGCACTACAAACTCTGGGTTAAGTATGATATTACCCTTCCTGTGGGGTATAATTATCTCTTTGATAATTTTCCCAATGGAAGTCATCTTCCCTGATGCACTTTTAAAGTTCTTTGCCTTAGTGGGCAAGAGCTGTTTTTCCCAGTTTGGGAAGTGGGTATCCAGATAGTTTCTGGCCACTATGGAGCAGTGTGCTTCACTATCAATGATCAGTGGATGCTGAGCATTGTCAATACAAACAGTCATTTTTTTGGCTGTCCCATGTATATATGCCATTCCTTTGGTTGGTGTAACCAGGAATGTTTGTGCATCTTGTGTGTGTTTGCACAAGTTCTTGTTAGCAGTGTCCTGTGGCATGCCTGCTTCCAACTGTATGTCCTGAATTTCTAGTGGGCTTTCCTCTTGGCATTCCACTAGAAATTCCTCTCTTGGGTATTGATCATCATCAGATGGTTCTCTGATGGCATAACTCATGGAGTCTGATTCAAAATCCTCTGTTGGAGATTCTTCCTCTGGGACTTTCTCAATGGCATAGACTTTTTTCTTTGCCTTTGGACAGTTTTTGGCATAGTGGTCTTTTGAACCACAATTGTGACAAGAATTTCTCTTCTTTGCCACTTCTGCCACTCTTTCTTTGAGTTTGTCTTTGAACTCTACCCTGAAAGGTTGTTTCTCTTTGAAACCACTGCTCTTATATGGGGTGAATTTCCCTATATTAGTCCTTTTACTTATGTCTTGTAAGGTGTTGGCAATGTCATCTAGAGTTCAATTTTGGTTGCATCTGCATTTTACTGCATGCTCTAGTTCTCCTGGCAGTTGTGTCAGAAGCTTGTGATTCCTCATTTGGATGTTCATCTGAGGATCAATGGCTTCAAGTCTTTTAGACTGTCTAAGACACCACTTATATGGATCTTTGTCCACTGAGTATTTGTCATTTTCAAATGACATGGTCTTCTGCCATATCCAAGTTCCATTACTGTACTTTTGGATGATTTGACTCTTCCACCATGGCCAGTTTCTTCTGCCATGGATTTCTTTCATTTCTGTGTACCATATACTAGCATGACCTTTAAATGCAGTATTCAATCTAGCAATAATTCAGTAGTCTGGTATGCTTGGTACATCAATGAAGAGTCCATAAATATGATCTATGAGTTCCATATGATCATATTCTCCTGATCCAGAGAATTTGGGCCAGCTTGAGGCCTCAGGAAGCTGTTTCAAGGCTTCCTTCTCTGAATAAGACATTCCATCTCCATCCTGTTATTGTGATGGGGATCTTGCCTTATTCATCAACATGGCATCTGGTTTGATGTCATCTGGTTGATATGGATTCTCCATAACTTGGCCTTGTGGTTGGGGCTTCAAGTTATGTTAGACATTAAACAATTTGTTTATGTCTTGATCCAGACAATCCCTGTCCCTTTTGCTGTGGTGTTGTTCTTCAAAGACTAGATTCAGTATTTTGTTGGTTTCTTCAGAGGCTTTGCTCAGTTGAGCATGTCCTTTTGAAGATTTTTAACTATCTGTTCCAAGGAGGCTTGTGTTTTTTCATCCTCTCATGGCCAGCTTCAAGTTCTGCAAACTGCTTTGAAGATTGCTCAGCATATTGGGACATTTGTAACCACAGTGCATCACTGTTTAAGTTACTCTCAGGTGTGACAATGTTGTGTTCAATCTGAGTGGGGGTAATGTTTCTATTACTAGGACTACTGATTCTGGAGTGGTTTACAACTACTCATGGCTCTTGTGTACTTCTTTCACCAAATCTAGCAGCTTCTGGATCATGGTGTCTGACTCTTTCCTCCTCTGGTTGAAGGAGGTTTTGTTCTTGCCCTTGTTTCCTTGTCTTCTCCTGGAAAATTCCTGGAATTTTGAAGAATGGTGACTCTTGGCCACTGATCTCCTGGTTGCTGAATGGTGTGAAGCCACTGGAGAGCTGATTTGGCCTGCTCCTTTTGAGCCTGAAGGAATATGAGTAGGCCCTGTCTGGGTTAACTGTTCTTCTATAGCTTGGATAGTGGCTTGATTCTCCCTTATCCTCTGTGCCCTTGCCTCCAGGATTCTGAACTGCCTGGTAGGATTCCAACCTTTGGTGATTATCATAAGGTCTTTGAAGTCTATCTCTTCAAGACAGATCTTGTGGCAATGTGCTTCAAGTTCTGCCCAGTGACTTTCCAGGTTGAACCTTTTGTTGTCCATGCTCCATTGGAATAAATCTTTGAGGAGTTGGTGGAGCTGAAGAACTTGATCCATATCCTTCCAGCCCTCTGGTTTGAGGTTCCTGTTGAATTGGAGTGTGAATAGCAAGGTTGATATTATCTTCCTCATTGTTTTGCCATCCACCACTGTGTCCAAGGTTCCCTCTTCCAGGTCTTTTGGTTCTGGACAAGCCTTCTCTGTCCTCTGGCTGGTTCCTTTGGAAGCCAAGGTCTCTGAGGTATACAGGGGACATATCAGTGTTTGCAAGCAGTCAAAAACTTTATGATTTTAGGGTATTTACCTTTGACTGTGCCTTGTACAAATTTGCTATCTGCTGATTTGGGCAGTTTGCCTTTGGAGGTTACAACTGGGTTAATAATTGTAATTTTTCCTGTATAAGTGGTTAAGGTTGGTTTACCTTGTATTGATGCAGAGTTTTGTGGTTTTATACTCCTCTGAGTGGCTATTGGAGTCCACTTCTTGGCTGTGATGAGACCTTTACTGTGCCTCTTTCCTTTGCCCTTGCTGCCCTCTGGTTCTGAGGGTGTCACTGGTGTGTTGGCCTGTGACTGGGTCTCAAGTGGGATGTAATTTTCTTCCACTCAATCAAGGTAGGAAAAAGAGGGCTTATGTCAGTTAAGACTTCTCAAAAATACTGGTTTTGCACGTCTAAGATTGGCCTCTGGGCTTGTATGTTACTACAATATGCCCTGTATAGTGACAGTGTAATCGAATCAACAATTCCACGTCAAAATTACAGCTTTTGGTACCCTGTCACACTGTTTGTGTTCCAGTATCCCACAGATACACTTGTGGTTTTAAATTGTAATCTGAATAAGTGGCTCTGTATAAGTGTAATTGAGCTAACAATACACTTAACCACGCCTCAACTGATGGTTTTTAAGTCAGAGGTGTCCTTATTCAATCAAGAATACAGGACTTATTGATGGCTTATGTGTTTCTATATACAAACACACCAAAAATGCAGGTTTTTGGTGGGTATTAACCACGTGGTAAGTACTCTTATAATATGAGTATTAAAGTAAATATATATATAAAATATATATTTTTTGAAAAAAACTCCTAAAAAGATAAAACAATTGTCAGAAATAAAGAATAACAGAAAAAACTTACTTATAAGGTCCAAAAAAAGTTTAAAACACGGCCAGGCCCCCAAAATGTCAGGATGAAACTATGATAAAGGTGTAAATAGACTAAGTACAACTTTAACTATGTTTGTGACAGGGTAAAAATGGTTTGAAAAAGATTTATGAGGGTTAAAGATAACTTAATTCCAGATAAAAAGGGCTTTACTATATGTAATATAGTGGTGGTGAGCGCTGTTGAAAGCCCTGGGTGCAGCTTTATCTGTTGGGTTACAATAGTTAAGATTTATAATTATACCTGATTATTAACCAAGAGTAAAACTGTTTTTGACAGAGCAGGATGAGGAGACAATTCTGGCTGTGAAAAGCCTCCTTTTTATCCTGAAATGGGGCAGAAAGGGTGCTAGACCTTTCCACATAGAGGAAGTGAAGATTTTTTCACTCTCTAGTACTGGCTTGTGGTTTGCAAAAAGCCTGTATAACCTGTATTGGGCTCAGATGTGGTTTTGATACCACATCTGGGCAGTTTTCACCAATACATGGTGAAAATTTTCATCTGGGGACCTCACAGCCTGATTTTGACGTGTATGATGCGTAGAATGCTGTACAGAAGCTGTATGGGAGCCCAGTATTGACTGAAATATGAGGTATTGAAGTAAAAACAAGCTTCTTTGTCTATTTTACACCTCATATTCATGGTTATGGGATATTATCCCATGGTAAGGCTGTATTGGTCAGAATGTGGGATTTTGACCTTAAAACAGCTATAACTTTGTCAGTTCTTGAAATATCAACCTCAAAAACTGAACCAGTGTGTAGCCCTGTATGTGTTCTACACAATGGTACCTTATTTGATATGGCTATCATTAAATATGGAAAAGTTATGCCATGTACAAGATTTTTGTACATATGCGTGATTTAGGCAAAAAGCTGTATTGAGCTTGTTTGCCCCATAGCTTCTGCTGTAGTTGAGATATGGGGAAATGGATGACACCATCAGATAGCCCTGATTGTGCTCTTTCCAAAAAGACTCCACTTCAAGTATCTCACACCAAAACTGTAGAAGCTAGATGAGAGGTGAATGTTTTGTTCACCCTTATTTGGCCTGAAATTGACCATAACTCCAGTAATATTGGTGCTAGCTCAGTTTGGCTGGTACCATTGGATAGCCCTGGCTTAGAGCTTAATTTTGAGTACCCATTTGATGGGGTTAAGCCTCTCCTTCTAGATTTTAGATGAGAGGTGAAAATTAAGCTTTATGCTCAGCAGTAACTTTGAGCAGGCATAACTTTGTTATTCTTTGTCCTATGGTGATGGGACTTATATTTTCAGAAAGAGGTGAGCTTCTTCTTTCTTTTGATACCTTTTGAGCTGATTTGGCTCAGCTCCATGTTTTGGTGGTATCTTGGCTATACCATTGGTTTATGGTATTTTGGCTGTCATGCTTGTGCTCTGGTTTTGAGTCACAGGCTGACAAATATGCACGCTTGAAATCAAGGTGTGAAGAACTGTCAAAGTTTAATTAAGCTTAAACAGTTTAAATAAACTCAAAGCTTTAAAGCTACAAGTATCAAAGACTTATCAAAAGTTAAGGTTTGGTGTGTATTACTATTTTATGTGTAAAAATAGCAACAACTTCAAAAATTCATTAGAAATCCAATTCTTAATGGAATTGCTTGAAGTTTTCACAAACCTCAAGAATTAATGCTATCTGCGTATAAATTGAATTTCAGGTACCTTTCTTAAACAGGCTTAACTTCTAATTAGCCTTGAAATTAGCAATCTCAATTATTCTTAAATAAAATTAAGACTTATTCAAAAATTAATTATGAATTAAGTTCAAGAAGTTTTTTCTTGAATCCTTATTTTCAAGTTATTCATTTGATTAAATTAATATAAATATACTAATTTCTATTAAAACTTGAAATAATCAATTCAAAAGAAGAATAAAGTCACTTGGAGTTTAGGAAAACACTGATAAATTCAAATTGGAATTAAAAATAAGCTACCTTAAGCTTAGAGCCTTATTTTTATGCATGGTTTTACAGCTTTGACCTGAAGAACACTCTCTATATCCATCATGTATAATGAGAGCTGCTCTGAAGGCATTACAATATCTTACACATCACTATTTTTGCTAAGAACCAATCTTAATTCAAATTCATTAGACAGTTTAAACAAATAGTATTTTACTACTAATAAGATCTTATTGTTAAGGTAATTTCTTGAGTATTTTATTTTTTATTAATTTTAATTTAAAGAACTTAAATACTGGAAATCATATTATTGTTGTAATCACCAATAATATATTTTATTATATAAAATTATTGTATTAAATATATTTTTAATTCCACAAGTTCCTTTTGAAAACTCATAAATCCTATTTTATCTTAAAAAATCTCTTTTTATCTTTTAAAATATTGATTTTTGGTGTGTATTTGACTTATTAATATTATTTAATATAATAGCTCTTGTTGTGGGACTTGTTGTAATAAATAAATATTGTACCTAAGTTTTCTCTAAAGTTGGATGTCTTCTTTATCTATTATTAGTTTTTTGATATAAAATTTTTCTATAAGAATTATCTCTGTACAGTGTGTGTGTTAATTTAGTTTTTGAATAATATTATGTATATTGTTTATAAGTGGATAAATATCATTAGCTTCCATGTGTAATTGTCTCATTAAGAGCTATAAACTTCTTATTCTTATAATTGTCACTGACTATAGAAATGATAGAATGATTATAAGTCATTATAATTATTATTAAATTATTCAATAATAATTAAAATTATTTCTTTATATAATTATATTAAATTTGTGGCTATAATATTATATTATATTTTCTACTGAGTACAGTCATAGTACTCTGGATATTTGCTACTATTATCAAGGGTTTCGTAGACAAACCTTACATTTGGGGGCCTGACCATGATTTTAACCAATTTTTGGGCCATAAATCACATTCTGGACCTTATTTTACTGTTTTTTGACATACGTTTGCCATATTTACTTTAATATTGGTTTATTTGGGACTTATCCCTTATAAATAATCTTTATAATAGTAATAAGGTTATTCTTCTTAAGAAGATTGTTTGAAAAAATATACTATTGAGTGATTTGGAAAAAATTTCCATTGCCTAACTAGTGGCTTTTTGACGTCACAGACTTAAAATTTTTCCTTTGAGTTATTCTAGTATAAAGAAAACAATAATACAATTTTGATTGATAACTTATTAATGGGATAATTATTATTTCTTTGAAGGAAATAAAAAATCAAATAAAGAAATTATCAAAAAAGTTCAACATCTTTACTTAAAAGTATTTTTCTTTACTCTTTAGAAATTTTTGTTTATTTCTGACATAATTTGCCATAAATTACATTAAAACAACTTTATCAAATAATTTTAGTTGATAAGTTATTTTTATTCATTGATAAGATAACTTGTATTTTTGTTTTCTCTTGTTTCATCCATCAGAGAAAGATCTTCAGACTCTAGTATCCCAGAGTGCACTATTCAAATTTAAACCAACCCAGTACCAAGGGGTTGAATTACAAAATAGCCCATTAAAGGTCCAGAAGGTGAATTCAATCCATTTATTAGTCCGAATTGCTTTAATTGACATGAGATTACTCCTAATAGAAGTGGAAGTAACCACTTCATCAAATCAAATGGATCTGGACCAGGAAATTCAAGTCATAAATCAAAAAGACAAGAATGTCAGCCCAGAGAAGAGACACAAATGGAGGATTCCAGAGCTTCCACCAGTTCCCAAAGGTTAGCTAGCACCTTTGAAACTCTTATTGAGATCCATAAGCAGACATAATTGCTATTCCTTTTGTCAGACCTGAATCATTTCCAACAGGCAACAGTGGAGATATACCAGTCTCAGTATAAGAACTGGTTTATGGTGGCAAAGAAGAAGGAGTGGGAACATCTTCCCAGCTTGTGGATGGGGCAAATGAACTCTTATCTTCAGGTGAGGAAGTTCATGGGCCCAAAAAAGACTCAAGACCTTCTGAAGGGTTGGAAACCCATGTCTTGAAAATGAAAATTCCAAAAGATAAAAGCTTGGTTGAAAAACCAAAGCATTTTGTCAGAGAACCAGAAGAAAGAGTTGGCCCAAAAGAAGGACAAAAGCCCAGTGAAAGCTCCTCAATCCTCCAAAAGTGCCAAACAAGGGTAACAAAGTCCCATATAGCAATTAGAAGGGAAAGGCAAAGTCCAAGTGGAACAAACATTACCCACAGAGCTACAGAATTCTAAAGAAAGGAAAGACAGTCATGGAAAATGTGTTCAATATGGCAAGAACTCTGTTGAAATTAAAAAAAAGAGGAGGAAATAGTTAATCAATCCTTTCCAAAGAAATAGACCTTGTAAAGCTTTTATCTTACATTGAAACTCGCAATAATGAAATTTTAGCAAAGCTTAACAATTTTGAATATATCCAGCAAATTTTGGGTAGAGACAATTTATAAGTGAAAGAGTCACAAAAGACCATTATTGGTCTAGAGAATGTGAATAAGGAAAATGTTTTTATTTGACACATATTTGTGAGATAATTGAGTCCAAAGTCACTTTTTTCAATCAACCAGATGATAATTCTATTTATTTTATTACTAAAAAATTAAAATATTTAAGAATACAAGTTCAAAAGTTGGGAAAAATTCAACTCATCACAGTGAAGCTCTTTTCCAAGAACAATTGTAGAAAAGTGCTAAAGCAATACTTCAATTGAAAGAAGAAATTCAATAAAGTATCAATGATATATCACTTAAAAATGAGTTTCCAAGACATTCCACACCAATTCTGGACATATATGTGTTGAGCTTGAATAATGACTTAAATCATAAAATTTGAAGCAATGCAGAATTGGAAGCTTCCTTTAATTTCAAGGAAATTACCAGATTATAGGAATTGCCAACCTTCAGTGGTGAAGGTGAATATAATCATATGGAGTTTATGAAAACAATTTATATGTTTAAAGAAGACTTTAACATACCAGATGAATACATCAATACCATATTACACTAATTATTTACCAAATAAGTAAAGAAATGGTATTCTAATAAAATACAAGACCATGGTAAATATTTATGGCCTTTTTGAAAAGAGAAAATCATTTCCAAATGCAAAAAATTATTCCTGGAGATTTAGAATGGAGAATTCTTTTGAAAAAGCCATTTTTAATATTGAGAGGGACAAGCCCATGTCCTGGTTTCTTAAACAAAAGGATAAATTAACTTCCCTTCATCCTGATATGTCTTGTGAACCTTTTAGATATGACCACATACCCAAAAAGGTCACAAGAAGTATTTAAAATAATTATACATTAAAAATAACTACCTTAAAGCTACAAAAATGCCATAAATAGGCATAAAACTTGGCTTAACTTAAAAGCCAATGAATAAAAATGTGAAATAAATTATACCATTGAGTTTCCCATTGTAAAATACACATATACCATTTTTATGGCATATCTGTAAAGTAAATATTTAATGAGTTATAAGTAATAATACCTTATAAAAAACCTAAATCCTGAATTATTTCAAATACCAATGTAACAACATGTAAGATAAATGGCACCATTGGATTCTCCATAAAAATCCACCCATAAAACAATTAAGAAGTTAATCTCCAAAGTCAATACTTAAGGAGTTAAGCTGAATATATGCACTTTTTTGGTCAATGCATATATTCAAGGATTTTAGCTAATATCTTTTGAAATATGCATGATAGAGTGATGAGCCAAAAATAAAGTCATCAAGTGATTACTGTAGGAATACAGAAATGAACTTTATTTCACAAGTTATAAACAAGGTTAAACCCTGTAAGGGATTATTGATTAAAATCAATAGAGCTGTTGACCACTTTGTTGTGAAAGTGGTCCAAACTCAAAAAAAAGCAGACAGTTGGATTCTAATAGTTCATTTTTGAAGAATTATGTTTTTTGTATTATAATAATCAAGGTATAAACCCTTGAAATCATGGTTTGCAGTTTAAAATATTAAATTTCAACAGAAAAGATGAGTTACAAGAAAAATCATCAAAAATAGAGTTTTGATGATGTAATGAAATTCTATTGGCAGCTTGATGAGGGTATTTCAAGCTATTAGAATTAACTCTCTGAATTTCTTTATCGTGTAAAACTTAAAAGTTATTAAGGATCAAAGTTTGAGCTTAATTTGATCATTTATGATCACTCACTGTAACTTTAAATTAGGTTTAACAGTCATATGAGTAATACAATTGGTGAATACTGTTAGTTTATTATTAAAACTAATAAAATCCACTAATTTTGGCCATCTGCCAAGCCTTGACGTCATCAAACTTAGAGTTATAGTGATAACTCTAAATAATGGCATAATAATGAGATAAGATGGTTTGATCATGATGTAATCATCACCAAACCTTAAAATATTGATCAATTCCAGTGGATATGATCATTGCACGTCTACTAGAAGCCTGTTGGACTCTAGGAGGAAGGAATTTCATATAAATAGAGCTCTTTTTACTCTATTTCCCCCTCAGACGCTCACAAAACATTATATCATTAAATAAAAAGGTAATTTCTTTATTCTTTATATATAAAACTTTTATATTATCAAAGACCAAAGATAATCTTATAATAATCTTCATCTTTGACGTGATTATTGCAATTATTTAATTGTTTTGTTTAAATTTCTCTTAAAAACCTCAATTCCACGTAAAACCAAGAAATTTTGTAATTTCTCTTAAATTTTATTGTAACTACAATTTAAATAAGTTGTATTTACATTTCTAGGCGTAAAATTATTCAAAATTATTATATTAAGCATTAAAAGTAGGTTATTTCTCTTATTATAATAATTTTTCTCTATTATTACTTTTAATAATTCTATAATTGATATTAATTTATAACTTTAATATTGGTAATATTATTGTTATTAATTTTTTTTATTAATAAAAAACAATTTTTTACGCCTTTATTATTTGTTGGTAACAATAATAAAGTGCTTTTAAATATATTAATTATCTTATATTAATATATTTATTTTATATATATTATTTTTTATAATATAAATTATATTATTATATTTATTTAATAATATAATTATTTTACACCATAATTATAATAATTCTTCATTATTATAATTATTTTCATCTTATTTATTTCATTTATAAGGACATTCATAGTACAATAAGTAAAATATTAGTAATTTTTACTTATTGTTTCATAGTCAAACCTTACATGTCTGAAACAGTGGTACATAAAAGGATATCAACAAAGTATGGTGGTGACCTTGAGTATGTTATAAGAAGAATATTTGTTGATCACTTCTCTACAGAAGATTATATCAATTCCATGGAAGATCCCACTATAGGAAGAAAAATTGTTAGAAATTGGTATAAACCCCCAATAGACCAGAAGACTAGTGGGAAACCAATTTCAAGACCAAATAAACCACAAGACAGTGCCACTGTGAAATTTTATAAATGTGGACATACATCTCATTTGGCTAATACTTGTCCCAAAAAAGACAAGAATCAATGAGATATAAATTGAAAGAGCTTAAGACACAAGAGAAACAAATGATGTATCTTTACATGAAAGTCATTCTGAGCCTTCTGAAGAAGAACTACCACATCAACTTAGTATATAAAACAAAAATGTATCCTTTGAAGTCACAGAAGTGCATGCTCACTTACCACAGAACAGCAATGAATTTATGTATCTCATACATGTGTAAGATGCTAAGATGCAGAAAAACAAGCCTTCCACAGGTAAAGGTTATACAGCTGGATCATGTATCACTAATATTGTGATAAACAACAAAGAATCCAAGATACATATTGAGTCAGGTTCTTTTTGCACTTGTCTTGGAAAAGAATATCTTGACAGAATTTACACCAATTTTCAAGAGAAATTGATGCCAATTGAAGGTATGAAATTTGGAAGTTCTATCCAAAATATGAACCATTTGGGCATTCTTTAAGCAGCAATGATATTTCCTCACCCTGCAGGAAGTATCAGACTAAAAGTTGAACTTGTTGTTATGAATAATTTCACTTAACAACATTCTATACTTGGAAATTTTTATCTAAAAATTTATGGTCTTGATATTAATAATCATAAAGACAGATATTTTACTATAGGGGAAAATAAAAGGCAAAAATTTTATTTTCCTTTAGAAAAAAGAGAAATAACTGACATTAGAAAAGGAAAATTTTGTGACATATCAATTGATTGAAGCACAAATTTTTCCTTTATTAACGTCAGAAATTAAGGAATAACTTATTGAAATCTTATTTCAATATAGAGAAGCCTCTTCTTCTGATAATGAATCACTTGGTCTACTAAAGGCCATGAAGTGGACATTATTCTTAATGTGGAAAAGCCTTACCCTCCATTATTAAGAGGACCAGCTTACCCAGCTAACCCCAGGTCTAGAGAAGAATTGAAAACTCATATTAATGAGCTGATAAAACTGGGAGTCCTTAGAAAGGTTGAACACAATAAGGAATTAGAAGTCACAACCTCTATAATAATTACTTGGCATAATGATAAATCAAAGATGGTTTGTGATTTTAAAAAATTGAATATCTATACTATTCCAGATAGGCATTTGATTCCTAGAATCCATAAGACTTTGACTCAATTATCCAATGCAAGATTCAAGATTCATCACTTCCATACATGCCCTTAAAGGTTTCCATCAGAGTTTTTTGACACCTCATTCTAGGAAATTATTGAGAATAATTGCTCATTGTTGTATTTATGAATACTTCAGGATACCCTTTGGTGTTAAAAATCCACCCTCTCATTATCAAACAATGATGAATACCATTTTCCCACATAAGTTATCAGAGGGATGTTTAATCATTTATATTGATGAAATTATTATTTTTGCAGAAAACTGGCAATTGCATTCAGAGAGCCTTTCATTAGTACCTAAGAAAATTCCTCAATTGCACATGGAAATATTTCTAAGAAAAGTAATTTTGGTTTTCATGAGTTAAAAGCTCTAGGAAATTTAGTTTCAGGACTGAGCCTTGGTGTTTATAAAAACAAAGTGGCTGAAGTCT
Source organism: Austropuccinia psidii (assembly GCA_023105745.1). Taxonomy (NCBI): domain Eukaryota; kingdom Fungi; phylum Basidiomycota; class Pucciniomycetes; order Pucciniales; family Sphaerophragmiaceae; genus Austropuccinia; species Austropuccinia psidii. Next base: position 3,628,855 of record JALGQZ010000001.1, read on the forward strand.
TACTGAAACAAATGCCCCAGAAGAAGCAATAAATGATGTATTTCTTAGGTTTTTCCAGTTAATAAAGGCAGCAACTTAAGAATTTTGCAATCCATGCCAGATCATTGTACAGAATTTGTGACCAACAAACTGTCTTTTAAATGACACAAGAAAGGATTCAAGAATATGATAAAATCAAGTATGCCTTAACCAATGCACCATTATTATTTATTCCAGACTGGAACCTTTCTTCAAAGCTGTATATTGATACATGTGGTGAAGGTTTAGGTGAAGCCCTCAATCAAGTTCAAATTGTCAATGCCAAGCCTTATGAAGGTCCAATTTGCTTTCTTTCAATACAAATTAAACCTACAGAGGCTAGATATTGAGCAAGCCAAATGGAGTACCTTTGCCTTGTTTGAGCTCTGTAAAAACTTCATTATTATCTTTATTGTAGCATGTTTGAAGTAATTACTGATTGTAATGCAATGAAATCACTTCTTAACATTAAAATCCAAAAAAGACACATGTTAAGATGGCAGATTGCTATACAGGAGTATAGAGGCAGGATGACCATAGTAAATAAAGCTGGGAATATTTGGAAGAGCTCTGATGGCTTGAGTATATGGGCATTAACCAATACACCTGATAATCCTGTTTATATTCTTGAAAATGCAGAACCTCAAATTACAATTTGAGGAATTAACATCACAGATTTAGGAACAGAATTCTTTGAAGAAGTTATAGAAAGCCAAAAGCAAGATACAAATTGTCATATTCTTACTTCTCTACTTAACAAAGATTGAAAAGATACAGCTCTGGCTAACTCTTTGGATGATATATGGAAAAAGTCATATGACAATGGAAGATTCCATTTATTTGATGGTATCTTATATCATAGGTCTAAGCACACATGTGTGATGGTCTTATGTGTTAGAATGTTAATTAACACAATATTACTAGAGTGTCATGACAAAATTTATTCTGGAAATTTTTCTGAAGACAGAACAATGGAAAGAATTAAGACATGTTCTTGGTGGCCATCTTGGAGAAAAGATGTCATTGAGTAATGTCACAGTTGTGACAGGTGTCAAAAGGCCAATAAAGCTATTGGTAAAAGATTTGGTTTAATCATTCATATCCAAGAACCAAGTACCCCATGGGAAGTGGTTCATATGGATTGGGTAACTGCCTTACCACCTGGCAGTGACAAATGTTACAATGCATGGCTTGTTATTTTAGACAGGTACAGCAAGACCCCAATCTTTTTACCATGTCATAAAGATGACACAGCTATAAATACAGCTCTTTTAATTTGGAAAAGAGTAATATCTCATACTGGTCTCTTCAAAAATATCATGAGTGATAGAGACCCAAAATTTAAATCAGCCTTATGGACAAATTTACATAAGCTTTTGGGTATAAAACTATCATTCTCAACAGCTTACAATCTACAAACAGATGGATTAGCAGAAAGAATGATTCAGATTCTTCAGGAAATGATTAGAAGATTCTGTGCTTATGGCCTGGAGCTTAAATATTAAGATGTCTTTACCCATTATTGGTGTACACTTATACCAGAATTGGAATTAGCCAACAAGACTTCTATCCATGCTTCAACAGGCAACAATCCTGCAATGTTGGAAAAAGGATGGAACCCTAAACTTCAAGTTGATACTTTGAAGAAAAATTAATTTGATGTTCATCCAGCTACATCAATCTTTAAGATATTTCTTGATAAATTCAGACATTATGCAAATCAAATCATGACTTATGCCTTTGAATATTCTAACCAAAAGTGGGATAAAAGTCATAAAGCCCCAGAATTCAAAGCAAGGGACTTAATACTAGTTTCTTAATTGAACTTTGAAAATATTAAAGGCCCAAAGAAATTGAAAGATTCCTTTGGAGGACCAACATTTATTATTAAAGCCCTTCATGGGAAAGATGAAGTACAAGTAGAACTTTCAGGAGAATTGAAAAACAAAAATCTAATTTCCCTTTCAGTCTAGTAAAGCATTACACTTCAAGTGATGAGGAATTATTTCTGTTGAGAAATGAAACACACTTAGAGGTACAACCACTTGATCAAAGTGGGGAGAAAAAGGTGCTAAAAGTCTTTAAAGAAAGAATACTTAGGGTAAAAAAGGAAAGAGAATACTTAGTTAGGTGCAGAAACCCACAACATGAAGATTAGTGGATTTCAGAAAGTAAAAAACATGATTTCCAAAAGTTTCTCAGAAGATTCATAGATGAAAGGAGACAAATTCTTCAATAAAAAGCTTTAATTGTGTGCTTTACATACTTAAAAGTATAAGTGGAGATGTTTGAAAGTGGATCATACCCCCTTCAATTCAATTGGGGTATACTATTAAGAAAAAATTAGTTCAATTTTATTGGGTGATAGGGAATGTGAGCCTGTGAGATATGTATGACATACCCATAAGGCCACAAATAGCTTTTTATGCAGTTGCTTTGGTCTTGAACAGACTTATCAATTTGATTTAAAATTAGAAATAATGAAAAATAAGTATAACTTTCTTTTTGGATAAACAAAGTTATAATTATTATGTCATTTTTGGACTCTACAACAAAAATAACCTAGGGTAAACCCATAGGGTGTTATGCCCGAAAATGATAATTTCTTATGTTATTAGAATATTTAAGAATCTCACAGTAAATTTGCAACTTTTTTTGACAATTTATATATTTCTTAAATATGAGCTTATTGAAGCTTAAATTTAAAGTTGCACAAGGTTTATGCAAAGTTACCAAAATTTAAGTTAAAATCAAGGTGCTGTGTATATTTAATGAATTGGCTAAGGATTTTCTATACAGAATATAAATACTGTGTGAGTGCAATTTATAGTGGTTTAAGGCCATAGTATGGCTTTAAATAAATAAAGGTGCAAAATCCACACAGAAAGGTGGGTCAAAGAAAAAAAGACAAAACAGAGCTGGGGTACCAGACTTTTTGAATCTGCAGGAATTCAATCAAGGTTTCCCACCTGTATTGGAGGATTTTCAACCATGTTTAAACTTTAAAATTAGACTTTGATCCAATATTAAAGTTGAAACTGGTTTTATCCCAATTTGGACAGGAATATAAAGCTGCCAAAGGGTAAATCCCAATATCAAACCTTGAAATCAAGTTTTTCAGGCCTTTCAAAGCTTAATTAAGCTTAAAAAGCTTAAAAATTCAAAGTTACAAGTAACCAGAACTTATCAAAAGCTAAGGTTTGGTGTGTATTGCTATTTGACATGGAAAAATAGCAATAACTTTGAAGATTCATTAAAAGCCCAATTCACAATGGATTTGCTTGAACATTTCACATAGTTTACATATTATTGTTATCTGTGTATACGTTAAATTTTAAGAGTCCTTTTTAAACAGGTTTAATTTCTAATTAGCCTTGAAAACACCAATTTTAGTTATTCTTAAATAAAATTACGATTTATTCAAAAACTAACTAAAAGTTTATTTTAAGACATTTTTTCTTGAAACTTTATTTTTAAGTTTTTCATGTGATGAAATTCAATATGAATAAACTTATTTCATACTAGAATTTTAAATAATTAATCCAAAAGAGGATTAAAGTTACTTGGAGTTAAGAATAACAACAGTAAATTTAAATTAGCATTAAAAATAAGTTACCTTAATTTAAGAACCTTATTTTTAAGCATGGTTTTTCAGTTTTGACCTTAGCATGCCCTCTATATCAATTATGAATCATGAGAGCTTCTCTGCAGGAATAAAAGAGCCTACAAATCACTGTTTTTTCCAATAACCAATAATAATTCAAATCAATTAGAAATTTTAAACAAGTAATATTTTATGAAACATAAAATCTTATTATTAAAGTAATTTATTAAGTAATTTATTCTTTATTAATCTTAATTTGAAGAATTGAAATAATAGAAATCAGATTATTGTTGTAATCACCAATAATATATTTTATTATATAAAATTATTATCATAAATATCTTTTGAAATACACAAATTTCCCTTATAAACTCTTAAGTCTTATTTTATCATAAAAAATTTGTTTTTATCTTTTGAAATATTTATTTTTGGCTTGTTTTTAACTTATAAGCATTACTTAATATAATAACTGTTATTGTTTGACTTGTTGTATTAAATAAATATTATAAGTAGGTTTTCTCTCAAATTATGTATCTTTTTTTTATCTATTATTAGTTTTTTTATATAGAATTTTTCTATAAGAATTATCTCTGCACAATGTGTGTGATAATTTCTTTTACAATAAATATTTATATATTTTTTATAAGTTGATAAATAACATTATTTTCTACTTCTAATTGTCTTATTAAGAGCTTTACACTTCTTATTGTTATAATTGTCAGTGACTATAACAATAATAGAATAATTATAATTTATTAAAATTATTAATTTTTTTCATTATTAAACTAATTCATAATAATTGAATTCCATTCTTTTATATGATTATTTTTAATAATTATATTATATTTGTGGTTATAATATTTCATTATATTATATTTTCTACTGAGGACAGTCATAGTACTCTTGATATTTGCTACTATTATCAAGCATTTCATAGAGAAACCTTACATATTCAATCTGTACTCATTAGTGTTCTAATATTGATGACCCTCATAAATATGGTGGCAATTGATATTGTGAATGTCTTTTGTGCATTTCAATGGTTTTCAGCAATTATTTAAAAGGAATCAATCTACAAATGATAGTATTCTTTAATTGTTTTTGACTTGGAAGAAGGTAGTACCAATACCCAATAGCAATTTTGCTAGTCCCAAACTTACTCAGTTTTTACCACTAATTTATGCTTTGAGTATGGAATAACCAGCAGTCTTCTGATAACCAGCTTACTCAAAACAGATCATGTACCCAGGAGCCAGCCTTGGTGTACAGTACATGGGCCTATGGGAACTTGACCAAAAACATAACCCTACCCTGTTGAGTTGGATTCACTTAAAAAAAGTTCAATTATAAAAAAAGGTATTTTTTTAATTGACTGCATTACTGTTTGGTAAGTTGAGATGATGCATTTACAGTCACAACAGTAATGGTATTTAGACCTAATTCAAGACAAAAAACACTCTTCAACAAAAACATCATACCCAACTTTCTTTCAAGTGCACTGTGATCTCTAAACATATTGCAACTTTTCAAAAATGACAAATTTGCATACTTTGACACCAGAATTCTGGGAGACTAACTAGTCATTCTCAGCTAATGATATTGTGAGGTTGATTTTATAAAAAATTGGAGTTTTCCTAAAGAAAATGGAGATTTAAAAGAAAAGTACTGCAAACAAAAGAGGACAAAAGATGTGATAGAATGTGCAGAGAAACGAGCTTTTAGCCCATGTTGCTCCTGAAATGAAGTACTTCAATCGCTGATGTGAGTGAATGAAAAAAATATTGCTCTTTGGCTATGGATGACAAATTCGTCTTTGGTTGAAACAAAAAGAGAAAGTCAACATAGTTTTCTTTTTTTCGATTTGTTAGATCTCAGTTTGATTTCAGTCTGGGCTTGAAATGATTAAGATTGAGATTGTTGTATGCCATTCTATTTAGTTTTATGAGATGGTTTTCTGACTAACAAAAGGCAAAATCGATTTTTTTTCATCTTGAGATTCATTGCGATAATTTGAGACGCAAGTCTTTCTTATAGGGTCAATTGAGTCATTGAATCGGTTAAGATGATAGATTTCTCATTAATTGTACTTGATTCGCTTACGCCATCTTCATCGGATTCGTAATCTTCGAAATCAAGCTAAACCAAGTCATTTTTTATGAATAGAAACTTTAACCAAGAGTTTGTAATGCGAATGGTTATTAAGAAAAAGTGCTTACCATATCGTAAATTACTCTAACGATTAAACTACAGCTTGGACAAGTTGCGACGTCTTCACCCTTAGCTAATTGAGACTTGCTTATCTCAAATCGATCTCCACAGGGGCAAGGAGTGTGGTATACTTTTGCGATTTCGTCCCAAGTGAAATCCTCAATTTCGATTTCATCATCTGATATCATTTTATTTTGAGATAAATGAAAGATTCCATCAGAATGATATGAACAAAAAAGAAGTTGATCTGGACAGAAACTCACAATAGGAAACCATCAAAATCAGTCTTGACTCTTGTCGCTGCGTGGAAAAGGACGGTCGATTCGAAAGGATGGTTTCGAAAGAAAACTGCCAAATTGATATTGAATTTGAGTGTATGCAATATAAAATGGTCAATTCAGTCAATTTTCTGCGTCTGAGTTTATAAACTTTATATCGGAGTCGGAGTTTGTCTGAGTGACTGTATGCGTTTTGAAGATCAGCAACCGCTACCAAGGACTAGGATCAGGACGATGCTCCAACTCAGACATCTTACGATTCAATAAAATCATCTTGATGAAGGAATTCTTGAAATATACCAAAAGATCATCTTGATCACTCGAATCCAAGCTGCATTGAAAAGTCCCTCCAACGCTCATCAAAGTCATCCAAGATAATTTCAGATCAGCAAGCCAAATAAAATGTCTAGAGGTTTGTTATCATTTTCAAGAATCTCAAGATTGAATCCTTCAAATCGTTTCACTATCATCAGAGCGTTTGCAGGCCCATCTGGTCCTCAATCAATCAGAGCTCGTAACTCGAATTCTACGCCTTCATTCTTCAATCAATCAACTTTCTTTCAGCCTTATTCACAGTCTGCTCTTGCGACAAAAAGGAATTCCTCAGATTCATCTTCCGCTCAAGCAGACAGTCTCACATCCGATGATAAACTAAGGCTTTCTACTCAGCGAAATGTCGGTATTTCAGCACACATCGATTCGGGAAAAACAACGTTAACAGAGAGGGTGTTGTATTATACCGGTAGAATCAAGTCAATTCATGAAGTTCGCGGTCGAGATCAAGTCGGTGCCAAGATGGATCACATGGAACTCGAAAGAGAAAAGGGTATCACCATCCAATCTGCCGCAACATTTTGTGATTGGTCCGTTAATGAGACCCCCAGTCGAACACTTGGCAAAAAACATTCCATCAACATCATCGATACTCCTGGCCATGTCGATTTTACTATCGAGGTCGAGCGCGCTCTAAGGGTTTTGGACGGCGCTGTTTTGGTTTTATGTGCCGTATCAGGAGTCCAGAGTCAGACTATCACTGTTGATCGTCAAATGAGGCGCTATAGTGTACCAAGGCTTTGCTTCATTAATAAGATGGACCGACAGGGTGCAAATCCTTGGCGAGTCATCGGTCACTTGAAGTCAAAATTAAAATTGAATTGCGCTGCTGTTCAGTATCCGATCGGCGCTGAAGATAACTTTGAGGGTGTCGTCGACCTGGTACGTCTCAAGACAATCAAAAATGCTGGCGAGAAGGGCGTTGAAGTCATTGAATCAGACGATATACCCCAATCGATCAAAGATGAAGTATTCAAGAAACGTCAAGAGTTAATCGAGACTTTGGCCGATTGTGATGATACCTTGGCTGATTTGTTTCTCGAAGAGAAAGACATCACCAGCACCGATATTGCTGATGCTATTCGTCGAGCCACCATTTCCCTAAAATTTACACCTGTTTTCATGGGCACCGCATTGGCCAATAAGGCTGTTCAACCACTCTTGGATGGTATTTGCAATTATCTTCCAAACCCGTCAGAAGTACAATCGACGGCTCTTGATATCTCAAAAACCACAACAGAGCCTCCCTCAGTCGAGATTCAGCCGATAGCTACTGCACCACTTGTCGGTCTTGCTTTCAAGTTGGAGGAAGGCAGATTTGGTCAATTAACTTATCTTAGGGTCTATCAGGGTACCCTCAAACGTGGCAACCAAATCGTTAACGTACGCTCAGGAAAACGAGTCAAGGTTCCGAGGTTAGTACGAATGCACAGCGATGAAATGGAGGACGTCGATCAAATTAAAGCGGGTGAAATTTGTGCCATGTTTGGTGTAGAGTGCTCATCAGGCGATACTTTTACTGATGGTTCCCTTCAGATTTCCATGGTTGGTCACCCCTTTTCCTGACCTATGGGGACTATATTAGTTGATCTCTTTTTTGACCCTTGAATTCCGATCAGACTTCAATGTTTGTTCCAGACCCCGTGATCTCCTTATCTATTCGTCCCAAAGGCCAAGAAACGCCTCACTTTTCGCGTGCGCTCCAAAGGTTTCAGAAAGAAGATCCAACCTTTAGAGTTCACGTTGATTCAGAATCATCGGAAACTATTATCAGTGGTATGGGCGAGTTACATCTGGACATCTACGTTGAGCGAATCAAGCGAGAGTATGGCGTGGAGGTAGTAACAGGAAAGCCTCGAGTAGCATTTAAGGAGACAATCACAACAGAGAGCGCGTTCAATTATGTACACAAGAAACAAACCGGTGGAGCAGGTCAATATGCCAAAGTAGTGGGTAGGATTGTACCAATGGAAAAAGATGAAGAAACAGGAGAGGAAACTTTTTATGAAAGTAGAATAACCGGTGGGACAATTCCAGCATCATTCATTCCAGCCGTGGAAAAAGTTTGTGCCAAGTCCAAATTTATGTGAAAGAAATGAACCTCAGTTTTATTCAAAGCATTTAGCCTCAATACGTCTCTCTTCTTTTTTTCAACAGGGATTTAGGGACGCCCTACAACGAGGAGTTTTGACGGGAAATTCTGTAACGGGTTGCCACTTTATCTTAGAAGACGGTGCACATCATATAGTCGATTCATCTGAATTAGCCTTTCGATTAGCGGCTCAAGGCGCATTTAGAGAAGCATTCAAAAACGCAAATCCAGTCATTTTAGAACCAATCATGAAAGTTGAAATTACTGCACCTGTTGAATTTCAAGGAAATGTAATTGGTGGTATAAATCAAAGGAGAGGAACTATCGTCGATACAGAGGTCGGAGTTGATGAAGTAGTTTTGACGGCCGAAGTTTCATTAAACGAAATGTTTGGATGTATGTCAATTTTTTACCCTTGAAGATTTATTGCTCTTTTCAAAGTTACAATCATCAAATTAATGTTTTCTTTTTGTAACTGATATAATAGATGCATCTCAATTAAGAGGAATGACACAAGGGAAAGGTGAATTTAGTATGGAATATCTAAAGCATTCACCCGTCTTACCCAATATACAAAAGGAAATGGTAGATCATTACAAACATTTTAGAACTTGAAAATTTTTACCCAAAAAGTAGATAAATACATATAAATGGTTATGGAAACAAAGCAGACATAGTAAAGAGACTGTTTAATACTTTGTTCATCATAATTATTTTACGTAGTTCTTTTGTTGCTTATATTTGCATTTAGGAATATTTTTATTTACATAATACTTGCTTTACATTGTGTTGCAGTTAGCACTATATTTTTCTATTTGAAAATAATATGAAATAAGCATAAAATAAAATAAATTTTGTAATAATTCAATATTCCCCATTTTTAGAAATAAAATGTAGTTTTCTTTTTTGAAGTTTTGAAAGTTTGAAATCTTTTAAAAATAAGTAAATAAGCATTTTCAAACTCAATTAAAAGCCAGTTCATTAACTCATTTTGGATTATTATTACTAAAAAAAATGAATTCTATTTTGAAAAAGTTAATTAATCAAAATTGAATGTAAAACATTTCCAAAATGTATCTACAAGGTTTAACTCCCAACTTTTTTGCACCAAATACATTTTTTTTGTATTTATTTCTCCTCCAAACAAAAACTTGTTTTTTTGGGTTTTGTAATATAGCTAATGATACAACTTTTTACCAATTGCAAGCAGAGGAATTGTTATATTGTATAGAATTGAATTGAATTGGATGCTTCACCAGATACACCAACACATAAATAGCATGAGTCAACTTGTGATGAAGGAGAACTGCATGAGAAAAATGATAAAAGGAGAAATTTCTAACCGAATAATAGTCAGATTGCCAGGAATGAAAGATATGATTTCAATTATTTGAATCAGGAATTGAATGAATAAAATGAATTTATCAAACAAAGATGTATTTTGCAAAAAAAAATCCAGAAAGAAAATAATTTTCCAGATTGACTTCTCTGATGGCATACAGCAAGAACTCTAAGCATAGAGCCTAATTTACTTAAAGGGAAGAATTCACTCAAGAGCTTCTAATCTTAATATTAAAATTAAAAGTGAATACATAATGGAAAAACAAACATAATGTTGGTTTTATTTTCTACACTTATTATTTTGAGAAGTATGAAAAGTATAAAAGTTCTTATTTGCTTCAAAAGAAAATTTTAGTTGTAACAATTGAAATAAATTATCAATTTTTAATGCAAACCTATACTATGAGTAAGTATTCAGGAGTTGACACAATAATAATTAAGCTGAGTTAATAATTTCCACTCTGAAAGCACTTTTAGTTGATCAAGGATAGCTATGAGGCCACAGGTGAAGGGATAATGTATTATAAATTATGAAAAAACTACATGACCCTAAAGGTGAGTTCTTATTACCAACCAGATATAAACTATTTCTCTCTTATGTAAAATATTTAGATTTTTTTTAACAATTCCATTTTAACAATGCTGATTCTAATGCTTTTTGGGAGACACCATTCAATGAATTTTTCTATTAGATTAAATGACAGACCTGAATATTAATTAGGACATGAAAAATATAAAATGAATTCTTTTGAGGAAAAAGTAGAATATATTAATCAATGAAAACCAAAATAGAGAGAAAAAAGAATATATATAACATATCCACTGAAACCAAACCTCTAAGTTCAAGAATTAGTGTTTTTGGAAAATTCAATCAGAAAACCCAAAAAAAGGGAGTTTATAAGATGGTTTAAATAAAATCACTTCAGCAAGAAATGACAAATTTTTTAACAATAAGAATACCATTATAAACTTGGTAATAATTTTGGTTGGGATGCTCCTGTGTCCAGAAAATCAGAGATAAAAGTAATACAACATATGATTAGAGATTATGTCAAGAGAAAATAAAGGAAAATAGGCATAAAAACATAAGAAGGTAAGGATGGGGAGTCATAATATAAACAGAGATTAAATTGAAGATATCATGAGGAAAAAAAGTCCATTATTGAATTATCATAATTTTCAAGTAATCTAAAGCCAATTCAAACAAGGATATAATAAGATATTCATTTTTATGAGGTAAAATTGCAAAGTGAATTTGGCTTGGAAAAAACTAAATTGGAAATTGGAGTTTGTTTAATTGAGGCTATTGTCACAGCCACTACTAAGGATAAGGGGTATTTAACCTTACCGCCACTTAAACTCACCAAACCAGAAATTCACTGCTGTGTACAGGCATCAAGTTTCAGAAATCTTCTTTTGAAACACTGATACAGTTTGTAGTCACCATGTCACATGGTGGAATGTGATCTACAACTTGCCAGTATTAATAAGTCTTTCAACAGGTTTGATAACCTTTTCAGCAAGAGTTCCCTTTGTTGAGGTCTGGCAGACAGCATTGTGACAATAAACCAGTTACCAACATCATGGGTTTGATTCTAGTTGGAGACAAGGGGAGTTCTCAATCAAACAACCAAAAATCACTGCGTTTTCCATTAAATTGGTGTACAAGGGTTCTTCCCCTTGGAGGTTTCTTGTAGGCTCCTGTTGTGACTAATGTAGATCCATGAGGATGACATGGGTAATACCATCAGTTAAATGCACTTTGGGATGCAGCACTCTAAACCCAGGGGTATTGTCACATGGTGGAATGTGATCTACAGCTTGCCAGTATTAACCAGTCTTTCAACTGGTTTAATAGGTGTTTTGGCAAGAGCTCCCTTAGTTGAGGTCTGGAAGATAGCATTGTGACACACCAATACATCCTGTGATTCCTTGTACAGGCTGGATTCACCAATCTGGAGCTTTAGGATGAACCAAATTTACCACACCTCCTGTAAATAACCCATACATCCATACAGTACCTATATTATCCAAATCAATCAATCTTCTATAGAAATTCACTCTTTGGACCTGGGATGGTGGATTCTCACATAAAACAGCCCCTCTTCCACTCTCTGGGTGCTTTTTTCACAGATAATTAGTATAGTTTATTAATTATTGTTGAGGATTCTCTTTTTAATAATTAAAATATCTTTTTTTGCCATATCCTTATTAAACCTTCTCTTTCTTTCTGTAACAGGGGCTCTTGGAAATACCAAGAGTGGCCTGGCACTCAGCAATCAAGGAACTCACTTGCCAGACTAAAAAGAATAAAAGAAATAAAAAGAAGAATATGTTTAATTAATATAAGAATAGTGCAAGTAAGAAATATGCAGAGCATAAGAACAAGGAAGTCAATGGAAAAACTCCAACCAAGTAAGTCCTTTATTCAATGTTTCAACATGCTAGAAAGGAATGATGGAATTAGCAAAGGATATGACCACCAATATTCACTTACAGGTGAAGAAAGAGGTGCAAATTACTGAATTAGAAATATCAATATTTAATTTCAAAATGAAAAGGAAATCATAATAAGGATAGATAAAGTAGATTAGCTAACTGGGAAAGCAGTCCTAAGTGGATGAAAGAGTGGGGAGTATATGTGAAGAGTTGAAATACTGATCCTGGAGGGTTGAAAAGCCAGAAATATGAAGAGAGTACAGCTGTATTTAATGTTTTTGGAAATACAACTTGACCATCTTTGGAAGTGATCTGGGTTCTTTGAAAACCACAGTATTTGAATTGAATTGACCCAAAAGGGTCAAGCCATACAGAGTGCATGAGGACATTATGTATGGATATATTTAGTTTTCCAAGGAGTGTTGGAGCTTTGACACCTTGAAAAATGGTATAAATTACTGCCTCTTGAATTATCCTTGAAAATCCTTGCCCAGTATTCCCTTGGGGAAATACTTTCTAAATGAAAAAGACCAATAAATGAATGGACCAGGTGATTGGTGTCATTGACTGGTATTCCTGAAGTTTCACCAATTAATCCCCATAGCTTATGGATTGATGCCCTTTTTAAGTTGTGGATATGAAACTTTGATTAAAAATCAAGTACTTTCCCTGTCCTCAAAATTTGTATAAGGTGAAATTCAATTAAAAGTAGTAAATTTTAACAGTTTTAAGAGAAAAAACTCCAAATTTATTGGTTTAAACTTTGTTAGTATGAGAAAATGATATTATAAAGATTTATGGTTTTACAAACAATAAAAATTTATTCCAAACATACTCTAAAAGAGATATTTTATGGCCACAAAAGACATTTCTTCAAGAGCAATTTCAATTGGAATTAATTGAGAAAATAACTCCAGGAAAGTCATATGAGAACACAATCTCTAAGAATAATACTAAAGAAAAAAAAACCCAAAATTGACTAGAGTGAATTTGGAAACAAAGAGACAAAGCTAATAGTAATAAAAGATGCTTTGAATCACTTTTGGGGTGGTTCAAGGGTAAAAATTATTATAATAGTTACAAACAATGATTATAATTATTGTTTTACATTTTCAAAAGGTTTGAAATTATTTAAAAAAGGTTTTTGGAATAATTGATTCTTTGATCTAACAATTATTAGACTAATTATAAAAGGAAAAGATTCTCGCATGAAGAGAAAAGTGGAGCAAAGAAGACATTCTTTTGTAGCCACCAATTTTCTTACTCTAAAATTGAAATTTACTCTAATAATTTGTTAAAACATAATGAAAACAGAAAAACCAATTATGGAATCATTGAATGCTGGTTTAGACCAAAAAGGGCTGTTTTTAGCCATTTTTTTCTCTTTTCAGCCATTGTAGTCCCTTAAATCAGCCATTGCTATAGTAATACTTGGTTTAAATCCTTAAAAACAGGTCAGAATGTGTGAAAGGGAAGTCAAAATCATTTAAAAATGTTTTTGCTCAGATTGGTTTAATTTAAGGGTAGTTTTACCCTCCTGGAAACAGTTAAAACTGCCCTGGTTGGTATCAAAACCTCATCATCAATTGAGCTACAGACCCTGTGACTCAATTCCAAGCCCAAAGCGATGAAATTTTTAATCTATTTTGAAATCTAATGCCTGTCAGCAAGGAATGTGGGGGATTCTGTAACCCTTGGAGCCAAGATTCCTTTTCCCCCAAAAATTAATCTTTCCAAATTTTTTTAATTCCTCATCATGTATTATACTAGAAATTTACATATGTAATTCAATTGAAGTTTTACAGTACAAAACTTTGATTATTGATTCCAAATATGTAAATCCAAGTTCACTCACATAATACACACGCACATTCTGACATTTCAGTTGAAAATACTTCAGTTCCTCATAACTTCTAAACTACATACTACACCTCAATTTTGACACAAAAATTGATGTTTAACACCACATATGGGGTGAATTTTATTAAAAATTTTAGGATTCCCAGATTTTCACACAAAAAATTATAAAGCTTTGATTCAAGATTATTTAGAGTCGATTTACAGAATTTTCACTCAGAGGTGACTGACCCCACCTGATTTTTTATGCAGTATACAATGGTGAAATAATTTCCATAAGTTCATTTTTTGGAAAAAGTTTATAATAATTATTATTAATTTTTTTTCCAAAAATATTTTAATTTCAATATTTTTGATAAAAACTTATTTGTGCTTAATTTTTTCAAGTAAAAATGTATTTTCACAATTTTTAAATTTTAATGTCATTTTAATATTAAATTTTAATTATTTTTTATTTTTGTATTCAATTTTTATATTTATAATTTAATTTTTTTTTACATTGAAAAAATAAATTTACTATTTGTGGTCTTTTGGGTATATGAAAATACCTCTAAGTCTTGCACCCAGTGTTCTAATATCCAAATGTCTTCCATAATAATTCACCTAGCTCCTCAAGTAGTAGCCTCCATTACAAAAAATGAATTACAAGTAGAAACTTCCAAGAAGAAGCTGTTTGAAAACTGTAGCCATGATGAACTCCTTCCTTTTGTTTACTATTTGATATTATGTGTAATGAATTTGTTCATTGCACAAAAGGAGCATCTGAGATTTTCAATTTGAAATGCTATGCTCATGCTGTGCCTTTCAACAAGATGTTAAACCACCTCCCCCTTAGGAGCCTGTTTGGAAAATATATCTTTTCTTTTTTCTTTTGTTTCTAAGGGTATGAAACCATTAAGTGATGTCCAACTTGTTTTCCCCCTTCACAACATCAATTAGCTCAATATCTTACAAGTGATTTTTTGAACCAACAGGAAGCTCAAGAAACAGTATAACATCACTCCTACCACCATCTAAAATCTGATACTTTACCTTCTGTATTTAATTCAATTATACATTATGTTTTCACTATTGTAATTAGTTTCATATTTTATGAAAAAGTCAATTCTGTGCTTATTCGCTATTTTCCATGAGAATTTCCTGAGCCCACCATGAAGGCTCTTTCTGAGCTCTGGTAAATTTAATAAATTGAAATTCTTCTTTATTTCTAATGGAATTTTAAATATTTTATTAATAGCTCTTCTAATGCAAAACCCTCATCCACTCTATACTCATTTTATAAGGTCCATCTTACTCATTCAATTGTTTTGAATATTTCTGATTAAGTACTTCTTCATATTAAAACTAGTCTCTCACCAATTATTAATTTATATAAAAGACTTTTATTCTTTTATTGATCATGGTGTTCCGTATTAAATAAAACTACAACAAGTGCAAAATGCAAATACCTTGTATTTGCAATTCATCAACAAATTATATAGAATTTATTTTCCCTTTATTGAATGAATTGATTTCTTTTTCAATAAAAGACTCAACTATTCTTATTTTATTCCCAATTTTATTTACAATAAATTGAATTAATTATATTATTTTACTTCTGAATATGCTTATACTTAAAGAATACTCCATGTGTTCATTTTGAATTACAAATAAATGAATTAAAATTTTATAATGACAAGACACCTTTGACTTGATTTTGAAGATTAAAAATAAGTTAAGCTAATTTTAGCTATATTTTTATCTCTTTTATTATTTTATTTTTTTGCTTAGTATTTACATTTCATTTTTCTTATTATTAAATGAATACAAAATGTTAAATTTCTTTTTTGAGTTATATTTGCAAAAAAGAAAATCAACTACTAAGCAATTGTTTCCAGTCATTTTTATTTATTTGTTATCTTTTTTCTTTTTTTGTTTATATGATACTTTTTTTCATTATATTATCATCTTAGTTTTTATGATTCCAAATGAACCTTACTTTTTTTCAAAGTTAATTTCAGATGAAATTCAAGTAATAAATCAACTTTCTTTTTCATAAAAGAAATTATTTAACCATTATTTTCCAACAGACAACCCTTTTTTTTCTTTCTTTTCTGAATTTCGTTTTCAATAAATAATAAATACTTTTTTATATTCAAAAAGTGTATAATTATTTTTTATTAATTAAATAATCACTTCATGATTTTTAAATGATATCTATTAGAGCTACAAAACCTTAATCAAATTATTAGTTTCATTTATTTCAGTTTTTTATTAACTTAAACTGATAAATTTAACTTTCATCTTAATCAATGAAATTTAATTTTCAATTAATAAATTTCATGAATTAAATTTAAATTTCAATACTTCAAATTAATCAATTATGTTTTCTTTTCAATAATAATTATCAATTAAATTAATTAATAAAACTCAATTTTCACTTAATCAAAAATTCTTTTTTAATTGAATAAATTTCAATTTCAATGAATCAATTCAATTAATTAAATTAAATTCTCATTTAATTAAGCCAATAAATTTTATTTAATTTTCAATTAAATAAGTAAATTAATTGAAATTCAATTAATTAATCAAATTTCAAAACAAAATAATTAAATTTTGTTTTCAATAACTGAAATTAATGAATATATATTCAAATTCATTTATTAATCACAATTCTACATCAATTATTTAAATTAATTAATTCAATTCCATTTTAAATTAATTACATTCATTCATTGAATTTTACCCAATAAAATAAATCTATCGAATTGATTATTTCAAATTCAAGTATTCATACTTTTTATTAAAGTTTTTTTTGAAATTAATTTAATCAAGTTATTTTCTATTGATTTTTTCAAAATGAATCTTCAGTTTTCAATTGTAAGCTCATATATAGGCTCTCATAGTAGCCAAATCATAACTTTTTTTATATTTTCTGTTCTTGATTAATTTATTTCATCTTTCTAATGATTTCTTTTATGAATATTTTATTGGATAATTAAATTAAATAATCTTTTTTGAAAAAAATGAATTTATGGGAGTACATAAAAGAGCGGCTAAACCCATTGTGAAATGAGGCTAACATTATTCAGTTCTTTTTAAAAAGATTATGATTTAATTAAATTATTCTTCTTTGTTAGTTTTAATATCATAATGCCTAGAAAATTAAAACAAAAATCTCCTGGAATTCAAAACAGAAAGGGTATTATTTCTAATTCTCAAAGATATCATCAACAATCCAACTGAGAAGAAACAAAAATAGGATCTTGATTTACAAATCCTTTATACTAGATAATGTAAATTATTATATGATGATTACTTAAATCCCATTCCTCTCAATGATAAAAGTAGAAAAATCTCAATACCTATCCTTTTAACTAAAACTCTTTATAGAAAATTATTTTTCTTTAGATTTTGGTTTTAAAATTTTGAATGATAATAATCTTTCAGATTCTCATTTTAAAAATTTTGCAATAGTAAGCTTTCTACTTTTCACAAAGCTTAAGAAATTTGAAAGGGTTGAAATTAATTTTTCATCTAATCTTTTCATTTAAGTATATTTTTTTAAATAAACTCCAAGAATAAGGAAATCAAATTTCAGGCACTATGTATGCTATTGGATGGAGAACTCCTAGGCTTGGAGACTTCACTATTGGAAAATATATTCATTCCACTACTATTCCTTAAATCCTGTTAGCTTATGATAAATTAACATTACAAATTTCCAAAATTCACAGTATACTCAAAAATTCTTTCAAAACTTTTCCTCAACAATTTTTCACAATAATTATAATAAAATGTTTTGATGCATTATATTTTGCTTATTTCAATTCCACTTCAATAGCTAATCAATGAGCTTTTAGGCTTGATAATTTTTTCAATCCTCCTCATGTTGATAAGACTAATTTTTCTGACTATACATATATCTTATCCACACCAATTTCTAACTTATATAGTAGTTTGATTTTTTCTCATTTGGAATTTTTTAATTAGAGTTTTGTTTTTCCTGATTACTCTACAAATATAAATTTAACTGGTAAAGAACAAGGATTTTCACAGATGGTTTGGGAAGCTAAAGATATCAGACATTTCACTTGATATTTAGAAGGCAGTTGTAGTAATTCTTTTACTAGATTATCTATGTCCTTACAAATCTCAAAAGAAGCTCAGGATATTTTTAAAAATATCAAAGAAGGAAAGATACAAAACTTTACTGTTGATCATGATTCCTCTATTATCAATAGAATTCATTCTACTTCTCATAAATAAATCAACTTATTATATCTTTCATT
Organism: Austropuccinia psidii; assembly: GCA_023105745.1. Taxonomy (NCBI): domain Eukaryota; kingdom Fungi; phylum Basidiomycota; class Pucciniomycetes; order Pucciniales; family Sphaerophragmiaceae; genus Austropuccinia; species Austropuccinia psidii. Next base: position 3,647,296 of record JALGQZ010000001.1, read on the forward strand.
CATTTGTCTATAGGAAATTTTTCTTATTAATAGCTTATAAAATTCCTAATTTTATCTTATGATTCTTTTCATAATAATAATGTTCATTAGATGAAAAACTTCAACTCCAAACTCAGTTTTTCTATTTATCATCTCTTCAATAAACTTACTATTAAGACTTCAAAAATATGAAAATACAAAAATATATATCAAAATTAACATAATTCACAAAAATAGAAAACTACATTACTCACATCCATCAGCAGTTCTTTGAATAATCCTTTTCTAGACCTCCAAAAAGTATTTCTGGTGGCTGAAAATATCAAAAGGTACTAATTTATTTTAAATTCTGGTTTCTTTCTTTTTTTTAAGCTTTAATTTCATTACTTATCTTGATTTTTTTGATAATTACATTAGATCATTCCACTTGCTTTTTTTGAATTAAAAAACCAAAGCTTGAAAAATATAATCCTGAAATTAATTTATATTTTCACCCTACTGGCCACTTGTCTTTTCCAAGTTAACTCTCAGATCTGGAAGAAACAAATTCTCCAATGATCATTTTATTATCTTTTTGACCAGGATCATAACAATTTAATAAAAATTTTCAAGCAAGATTCAATTCAATTAAAACAAGACTTTCAACTGAATTATAGATCAGAAAATTGCTTCAAAGTTTCCCAAATGATTCATCCTTTTGAGAGAATTTTCAAAGCTCTCAAGTCATTAAATCATGATTGAACTCCAAGCTATCATTGTGTAAATCTTCAAGATTCAAAACCTTTCTCCTGATTGATCGAAGTAGTTTTTTTTGCAATGTCTTTGCCAAGTAGTATTGGGTCATAAAACTGATTTATCTATATATGCTTTATTTTTTTCTCTATTAATGATAGATTCATGAAAACAATTCATTTTTTTCATGTATTTTTCCTTAAGTATCAACTTTAGGTCAATTAGAAGAAAATGAAAAGGTGTCAGCCTGTGACTCTAAACCAGAGCACAAGCATGACAGCCAGATACCATAAATCAATGGTATAGCTAGGATACCACCAAAACCTGGAGCTGAGCCAAATCAGCTCAAAATGTATAAAACAAAAGAGGAAACTTACCCCTTTCCAAATATAAAAGCCCCATCACGACAGGACAAAGAATAACAAAGTTATTCCTGCTCAAAGTTGTTGCTGAGCATAAACCTTAATTTTCACCTCTCATCTGAAATACAGAGTAAGAGGCCTAACCCCATCAAATGGGTATTCAAAATGAAGCTCTAAGTCAGGGATATCCAATGGTACCAGCCAAACTGGCCTAGCACCAGTATTACTTAAGTTATGGCCATTTCAGGCCAAGTAAGGGTGAACAAAATATTCACCTCTCATCTAACTTTTACAGTTTTAGTGTGAGATACCTAAAGTGGGGTCTTTTTGGAAGTAGAACAATCAGGGCTATCTGATGGTTTCATTCATTTCCCCATATCTCAACTATAACAAAGGTTATAGGACAAACAAGCCCAATACAGCTTTTTGCCTAAAACATGCATATGTACAAAAGAGACTTGTACATGGCATAACTTTGCCATATTTAATGATAGCCATATCAAATGAGGTACCAATGTGTAGAGCACATACAGGGATATACACTGAACAAGTTTTGAACTGGATATCCCAAAAACTGACAAAGTTATGGCAGTTTTAAGGTCAAATTCCTACAGTTTGGCCAATACAGCCCTTCTGTGGGATAATATCCCATAACCATGATTATGAGATGTAAAACTGACAAAGAAGTGGGTTTATACTTCAATACCTCATAGTTGATTCAATACTGGGGTCCCATACAGGTTCTGTACAGCATTCTATGCGTCATACATGTCAGAATCAAGCTGTGTGGTCCCCAGCTGAATATTTTCACCCTGTATTGGTGAAAACTGCCCAGATGTGATTTCAAAACCACATCTGAGCCCAATACAGGCTATACAGGTCTTTTGCAAACCACAAGCCGGTCTTGGAGAGTGAAAAATATTCACTTCCTCTATGGGGAAAGGTCTAGCAGCCTTTCCACCCCATTTCAGGATAAAAAGGGGCCTTTTCACAGCCAGAAAAGGTTTCCTCATCCTGCTCTTGAATTCCTATGTAGTACAACTGTCAAAAACAATTACACTCTTGGAAAATAATCAGGTATACTTTGAACCTAAGTATTGTAGTCTTTATTATTGGAATTCAACAGGTAAAGCTGCACCCAGGGCTTTCAACGGCGCTCACCACCAGTATTCCACAAATAGTAAAGCCCTTTTATTTTCATTATAAACCCTTATTATCAAAAATACTCTTATTTTAAGCCTTTATCAACATGTGACAGTCATATTTAAAGTTGTAAATAGCCTAATTACTACTTTATCATAGACTCAGCCTGACATTTTGGGGGCCTGGCCATGCTTTTTTGATCTTTTTGGACCTTAAAAGTGAGTTTGTTTCACTTATTTTTCTTCATTCTGACATTTTGTTTCATCTTTTAGGCGTAAAAACTCTTAAAAAATATATGATACATATCTTATTACATTTTTCTGAGTGGTATATTTCTTACACCAAGTTTTATTATTAATATTACTAAATGGTTAAATAACCATAAAACTCTTATTTTTGGCGTGTTTTACATATAAAAACACAGTAATCCATCAATATAGTCCAAATGTTTAATCAAATAAGAACACCTCTTACTGTAAAACTGTCACAGCCAAGGAGGCAGGGGCATTACCAATCATCTTCAACAATCATTACCTCATTGGTGCCCTTCAAAACCCAATCAGCAACAATCATTATTTCATGGATACCCTTCAAAACCCAATCAGCAAGGGGGGTTCATTCTATATTCTCCAAATACAGTTTCAGACCTCAATACAGTTTCATACAGGCAAGACCCAAATACAGGATTCACCAAATACAGGCCTTTCATCAATACAGGCGCAAATACCTGTATTGACTGTATAACCTGTATTGGATTCACCAATACAGGATTCAATCCCACATACAACTTCTTCCAGAATACAGGCCAGTATCTCAACACTCAAACTCCAAGGCTGTTAATTCTCACATATACCAGCCCCTCTTCATCCGCCTGGGGGTTTTTCCCCCAGTTAATTAAAATATTGGATTTATTATTTAATATGATTTTATTTCTCATTTTAAGAAATATTATTTTATTCTTTATTAAGTTAGTCTTTGCCTTCCCTCACCTGTTCAGTAGAGTCCTGGTGGCCATATCCTTTATTAATCCTTTTCTCTTTTCTGAACAGGTTGAAACAGTGGTACAGGATTATTTGTGGTTGGCTCTTTATTATTGCTTTTGTTTTGTCTCTCTTATCTTTTATGCTTATTATTTTATGACTAGGAATTTATCCTCTTACTCCATTACTCTTATCATTTGAGTATTCCTTTTGAGCCCTCCATAAGTAAGTCTGTTCACTGAGTGCCAGGTCCTCTTCATTTTAGAAGAGCCCCTGTGACATTATTTTAATTAACTCATAATTGCTTCTTTTCCTTTCATTCATTTATATTCATTTCTGTCATTCTTCAATTATGATTTTTCATGATTTTATGATTTTTATGATTTTTATGATTTTTCTCTCTCATCAATTTTCATCTCATTCATTTTATTCAAATGAAAATTGATTCTCTTTCTCATTTCAAAAATTCTGCTGACCATTTCACTTTATTCTTTATCATTCTCATTTCTCTTTTTGTCTGAATTCAGGTTTTTATCAGGTTATTGGAGTGGAATTATTTGGGTTGATTGATTCATCATTCAGCGATTTATTGATTTGGGGTATTCAGTGATTTGGATTTTGAAATTTCTCAAGATTATTGATTGATTAATTGATTCCTCAAGACATTGATTTCACCTCAAGATTTTGAATTGACTTTGATTGATTTGATTTGATTGACTTTATTTGATTCCCCAAGATACCTGATTTATCCTCAAGATTTGAATTTGATTCCTCAAGAAGATTGAATTGATTTTTGAAGATATTGATTGAATTCCTCAAGACTTAATTGATTTGATTTTGATTGACTTGATTTGACTTATTGATTGAAAGTGATTATTCATAAGAATTTGACTTTGTCATATTCACTCTTCAAGATTTATTCATATTGATTCACTTCAAGACTATTGATTGATTTCTCAAGTTCATCAAGATTCTCATTTGATTGTTTTGGTCAAGCCTTATTTAATTCAAAGTATCATCAAGTTTTTATTCATTCTTATTTCATAATGCCAGTTCAGCATAGCCCACCGGCCAAGAATACAAGATCCCAGAGACATCAAGCTGTTCTCACTCCTACAACAAGGGCTCCTCTTGACCGCACACCATCAGTTCATTAACTGAGTGCAAATTTGGACAGAGGACCACCAATGGAAGGAGCAGCACCCTCCAGAAGAGGAGGTGTGAAGTCTAGAAGATCAAGATCACTCTCTGGACTATTGGGTGGTTATCCTGGTGTTTCTCAAGGGCCTAGAAGTAGATTGGGGGAAGCTGAAGATGAGGAGGGGGAGGAGTCTGTGGAAGAGGAAGAATCTGAGGAGACTGAAGTGGCAGCTGCCTTGGCAGGTGTCCCTGAAGCTCCTGAGGCTCCAAATCTAGCCCTTTCTAATCAGCCTTCTGTCTCTCAAGCTGAACCAAATTTCCTCAAGATGATGGAGCAAATGACTCAGTTTATGGGACAACTCACTCAAGCAGTTGCCCCAAGGGATACTTCAAAAGTCCCTGCATTCAAGACTCCATCAATGAAGGCACCTGATTCTTTTGATGGTACTAAAGCTCATAAATTGAGAGGATTCATTCAATCCTGTCAATTAATCTTTCATAATGACCCAGCAAACTTCTTCTCTGACAGGAAGAAGGTGCTTTATTCAACTTCTTTTCTTACTGGTAGAGCTGGCAAATGGATTGAACCTTACCTCTCAAATATCTCCAATGAAGACCCTTCTTATCTCCTCAATAACTGGCAGTTGTTTGAAACCCAGTTATTCACTCTGTTTGGTGACCCCAATGAAGTCAGAAAAGCTGAACAGGAGTTGGACAATTTGAGGATGAGGGAAAGTGGTCAAGTTTCCTTGTACATAGCCGATTTCAGAAGTTTAATGTCAAGAATTGGAGACTGGGGGGAAAGGGCCTATATTCATGTGTATAGGAGAGGCTTGGCATCAAGATTGTTGGACAAATTGGCTTCTCACCCTGGAACCTTTGATAGTCTTCAAGAACTCATGGACATCACCTTGGAATTAGATACCAGGTACCATGAGAGGCAAAAGGAAAAGGGCAGTCATCAAGAGAAGAAGCCTCCAATCAATGAATCCAACTCTTCCAAGCCCCCTCAAAGTTCATCATCAAAGAAGCCTTATCACAAGAAGAATAAGAAGGGGAAGAATTTTCAAGTGTCCAAAGACAAGCCTCATGCTGCTCTCCTCAATAAGGACAATAAATTAATTGGTTCTGAAAAGGAGAGGAGGATTAAAGAAGGCTTGTGCAATTATTGTGGTGGTAAACACCCATTTGAAAAATGCTTCAAGAGGCCTGAGAATAGGCAAGGGTCATCAAAAGGCTTCCCTAGCAAGCAGGGAAAAGCCTGAGTGGGAATCATGATGTGTTCAATGGTTCTCACTTATTTCCTTCAAGAGCACAATTGTGCACTCTGAATACTAGTGTCAAGAAATCTTTAAAATTTCTTATTTTTTCTTCAATCTCTGATATTTTCTATAGTATTCTCATTGATTCTGGTGCTACAAACTCCTTTATTGCAAAGAATTTTGTTCTCAAGTACTCATTGACCATGTCAGAGCTCCCTGAAAAGATTCCTCTTTTCATTCTGGATTCTAATGAATCCACTTCCCTGTTCATCACCCATTATACCAAGTGGGTTGTTGACTTGCCTTCTTTCCCAAGCTTTGAATGGGATTTCTTTATCATAGATTCACCCAAGGGAGAAGACCTAATATTGGGCTATGATTTTCTTTACCATTTCAATCCCATGATTGATTGGAAAAATAGATTGATCACCTATGATTCTAGTCATAAGGATTCTAGTGGTATTATTTCTTCTACTAGTAATGACTTATCCACTGCTGTCAATAGTGTTTCTCTGGTTGGTGAACTTAAGACACCTTCCCTTCCTCCTTCTGTCCATAACCCCTCCGTTTTTCCCTCTCAGTCATTACTTTCATTAAGAGATGAAGTCTTCAAAGAGATAAAAGATGTTGGAGAAGATGTTGCTATATCTTCACTTCATCTCTTTCAAGGGGATATGGACCTTCCTCCTTTATCTTTTCAAGCCTCCCTGGAGGAGCAGTGGGATGAGGAGGAAGAGCCAGAAGAGATTGAAACTGTGCTGAAGGTAGTCCCTCCTGTTTATCACAAATATTTGGATGTATTCTCCAAAGTGAAAGCAGAGAAACTTCCTCCACACCGTGCCTGTGATCATCATATCAAACTGGAGGGTCTTCTACCTCCAGTTGGTGTTATCTACTCTTTATCAAAGAATGAGTCAGAAACACTGCGGGCCTACATTTCAGAGAATGTAGAGAAAGGTTTCATCAGACCAAGCTCCTCCTCAACAGGAGCACCTGTCCTTTTTGTTAAGAAAAAGGATGGTGGTCTTCGTTTGTGTGTTGACTACCGCAAACTTAATGCTGTCACTAGGAAGAACAGGTATCCTGTTCCTCCAATGAATAAGCTTCTTACCGTCTTTGACGGTGCTACTATCTTCTCCAAGATAGATCTGCGTGGTGCTTATAATCTCCTGAGAATTAAAGAGGGGGATGAGCATTTAACTGCCTTTAGAACCAAATATGGAAGTTATGAGTATTTGGTTATGCCATTTGGCTTAACCAATGCTCCAGCTTCATTCCAAAATCTTGTGAATGATATTTTTGCAGACTATTTGGATATTTTTGTTGTAGTGTACTTAGATGATATTATGGTCTTCTCTAGCTCTTTGGATGAACATGTTAAACATGTGGCCTCTGTTCTCCAAAGACTGAGAGACAATAATTTGTTTGCTAAAGCCTCCAAGTGTGTATTCCATGCCTCAAGTGTGGAATACTTGGGCTATGTTGTTTCAAGTGATGGCCTCAAGATGGATTCTTCAAAAGTTCAACAAATCCTCAATTGGCCTCAGCCCAAGAACATCAAGGCCCTCCAATCTTTTCTTGGCTTTGCCAACTTCTATTGTTGTTTTATTAAAAATTATTCCAAAAAAATCTCTGCTCTCACTTCCCTCCTTAAAAAATATTCTCCCTTTATCTTCAATGAGGAAGCTCTTAGTCAGTTTCAAATACTCAAAGAAGCTTTCACCACTGCTCCTATTCTCTCTCATTTTAATCCTTCTCTACCAACTATTGTAGAGACTGATGCTTCTGATTATGCCTTGGGTGCTGTACTGAGTCAGGTGAATGACTCAGGAAAGCATCCCATTGCATTTGATAGTCACAAGCTCTTACCAGCTGAACTCAACTATGAAATTCATGACAAGGAACTCCTTGGCATAGTTTGGGCTCTCAAGTGCTGGAGGGCTTTTCTCCTTTCTCTTTCTGATTCCTTTGAGGTCTTGACAGACCATTGTTCCCTCCAGTATTTTATGTCCTCTAAAGTCCTTACTCGTCGTCAAGCCTATTGGGCAGAATTTCTATCTGAGTTCCACTTCATCATCACTTACCGCCCAGGCAGGCTGGCCACTTT